>OZ020617.1:13899518-15099518 GCA_963971575.1 Liopterus haemorrhoidalis
CAACATGTCTGTCTCGGCTCGTTTCACCGAATTGGTAACTCTGTTGTATTCCTCCCGAGAAAGTTGTACTCCAGCGTTTTCCCTGGCGGGACTCAAGTCTGCCAGGTTAAATCTCGTTGCTGCTCTTCGCGCTGCCTGTTAAAGAAACGCCCCTTTGCCACTAAATTCGTGCTCACTAACGAATTTTAATAGTGGGTCCTAACTTCTGAGGATACTGTTAGCTGTAACCAGGACGGTCGATCGTGCAAACACTCCATATTAAGTAATCCCCGACCCCCATTTTGACGAGGGAGGTATATGCGCTGCACAGAAGATTTCGGGTGAAGACTTCGGTTGATGTTCATGATCTTTCTGGTTCTTCTGTCGAGATCCTTAAGATCATCAACATTCCATTTCATTACACCAAAAGTGTATGAAATTAATGGGACAGCAAGCATGTTTTGTGGTTTATTATTATTATTATTATTATTATTCGATTTAAATTACCCTTAATACCTCTTATATTCTTTTTACAGCAATAAGTCTTAAGATTACTACCATAAACCCATTACCGAATTGTTAAGCTTCTTAACAAGAGTGGCCATTTAATCATGGAAATACTTATACAGACTTTTGATTAAAATTTAAGATAAACTTAATTTTGCTACAATGTCGTTACTCGAAAATGGTTGCTATAAAAAGACTACTTTTACTGTCATAAGTACTACAGATCTTGTCGCGTTGCATCATAGAGTTATATCTACCACAAAAGGTAGACACGTGCATAAACATTTAAAGAGGTTTTTTTATTTGCATCTAGGTTATTGCATGATTTTCCTGTGTTTATAAGGTAATATTCTACCCGCATCACAGTATAAAAATGTTAATATCAATAGTAAGCCACTTTTGTAAACTACTCCATATACCTCGAATAAAGAATGAATCCTGGAAAAAATGTACCTTGAAGAGCTCTACGAACTTTAATCTGTCGTCTTCTCCACATCGTATATCATAAGTTTTATATTTTCATCTCATGGAATATTTTTCTCAACCACGATATTTTTTGTAAAATGCTAATATAGCGCTTCTGTTTCTATTCTACTCAATATTTTACTGGTGTAGAAGATTTTTTAAAATGCTGTCTTGTATTTATTGACTGTGTAAAAAGTGTCAAAAGAACGGGTATCAAATATCGATATTTTTAGGGTTTTGTAGGTATTTAAGTAGTATTTATTTAGTAGCTGGGATACAGATTTGGATACAAATATAGTACATAACTACGTCAAAAAGAGAACAATAATAATGCAATGATTTACATTGATTTACATAGCATCACATAAAATTCATAAGCTCATTCTTATTACAATGGATAAATTCCCCAACACTGTAAAAAGATTTGTGTAACAGAAAAGTTTTCAAAAATTTTTTAAACTGATTTTTTTCAGTTCTCTAACTGCAATTGGTAACATATTAAACATTTTTGGGCCTATATAGCTAGGTGTATTGCTAGTAACATTATATTTAATTTTAGATAATCTAATATTTGCATGACCTCTGGTATTATAGCTATGAACTATATTACATGTGGTAAATGCACTAATGTTTTCTTTAGTGAGGATTAAAACATTAAGCAAATATAATGATGGAAAAGTAAAGATGTTACATTTCATAAATAAATTTTTGCAGTGACTTCTAGGTTTTACTTTACATAGAGAACGTATAGCTTTTTTCTGTAGTTTAAAAATTCTTGGGGATTCAACCGAGTTTCCCCACATAGCAATACCGTAGGATAAAACAGACTCAATGTGAGCATGATAAACCAACTTAGCTACACTGAATGAAACATGGTAAACTAGTCTGTTTAACATAAATAAATTAGAGTGTAGCTTACTAGCTATATAGTTAACATGTTCCTTCCAGTTAAGCTGGCACATAGGAAAAATACTAAAACATCTAAAAAACATATCCCCCTAAAAATATAAACAAATATGGGCTCATCGAAAAAAAATATATTTTTTTAAAATTCTGAGTAGGGTATCAAATGAAAGCCCTTGGTACGTGGATTAACGATCATATTTTAATTTTTGCAAAATAAATTATTTTGGAGCGATTTTTGCCAAAATTGTGCAAAAAAAAATTTGTCCCACACCCTGTAGCCCAGATGGTTTAAACTAAAAATCTGAAAAAATTCTAAGTAATGTACATTGGTGTGAACCGGAATAGTACAACAGGAATTTTTGATCAGATTATGTTTTTGGAACAAAAAGCATTTTTTGTGTTTTTTTGCTAATAATGTTATAGTTATATAGTTATATAGACGCTAAACAGTAACGTGTTTCTTGGTGCAGTGGCTAAGATACTTGCATTCTGCCCGAGAAATTGAGTTCGAATCCTACGAGAGGAGACAATATTATTTTTTATTTTTTTTTTTGCATTTTTATATTGCTTAAATTTTTTTTTCAAAATTCTAGTTATATTTTGTCAATTGTTGCATTTAATTTTTAAAAGCGTAAATTTAATAACCAGTGTACACGAAATCAAAGGGGAGGAGCTATGACTAAAAACAACCAATGGAAGCCATTGGCGCAATTTTCAAAATCTTAATGAACCTTGATAAATACAAAAAATACTGCACATCTTTAGAAACTTAAATAATGGTAATAGGCATTCGAATTAAAATTCATAAAAAAATATTTTGATATAAAATTTGTTTTGGCATCCCAAATAATCATCATTCACTTACTAAATACCTGCAAAACCCTGAAATGTGTGAAAATTTACACTTCACATCAATTTTTTTCATCATTTTGCCTTGGTCGCATTAGGCGAAAGAAGCAAAGAATATTCGTAGAGCGAAGTCGAAAATTAAAATTTCAATTTTAAATGATTTATAAAAATTACACATTTTCTACAACAGTCTGTTAAAATACAGTAGTATGTTGAGTCTCCCTGATTTAAACGTTTAAACGTTAAAAGTTTCGTTTGTGATACTGGTTGAGAGACACTTATCTGCACCATTTTGTTGCACTGAATAATTCAGTGCAGTCCACAGCACGGCGTGAACAGTATTAAACTATTTAGTTATGGAATTGACCATGGATTCAAGTTAGTACAATACTGTGACTATGTACTTTGCCATTTATACAAATAGCAATGCGAAACACCACAACAAAAATACTCTAGACTAACTTAATAGACAATGCAATTTAATGCCAACGGAAACGGAATAATTTAAATCTTGATGTTCAAGGCTTTATAAATGTCTGAGTAAACTATGCTTCATCACAATATTTAATTTTATTTAGAACTAGCAGTGTACCCGCTACTTTGCTACTGGAAAAAAATAGTCGTAGCTGGTTTACATGGGGCCATTCATGTCGGAATGGGTTTAAACTTTTGTTTTTAGTAAAAACTGTAACTCATGTAAATATAAAACGGTAAAATTTTATTCACAGCCTGAATGTTAAAGTCAGATATATAAAACGGTAAAATAATTTGCAATAAACTGTTAACCGATGAAAAATAAAGAACTCTCCAGCATTTCCATTCTTTACCACCGAATAGCAACATAGCAAAGAGTCTTCTGAAATATTTGGTTTTAGCCAGGTGGCAGTATGAGTGGAGCAGCATACAGGATAATAAGTTAAGACCAGTGTTGTAATAGATATATTTAAAACAATATCTAGATACAGATACAGATACCTAAGATAAAATGTATCTAGATACAGATACAGATACAGATACAGAATAATAAAAAATATCTAAATATTTGTAAACAAAAAGTTTCCAAAAAAATTTGTATCTAGGTACAGCTAGATACTTTTGAAAAAAAACACTGAAAAATGAAAATACCGAATTTTTTACCAAACAGTGCATGTTACTCAGTATTATATAGGCTGTTCAAAATTGACCGTGACGTCACAAAAACCTCACCAAATTCAAGGTAAAACACTATTCTACGGAATAATTTTGTACTAAATAACGTATGTATTATGTTAGTCATATGTGCCAACGTATAAGACTAATGTTAGTCTTATAGAAGCAGCTATGTTCTTGTTAAAGGGATGTTCCTTTCAATCCGTGAAACCGCCATCACACGCCTCCGTATAGACCACTGTTGGAGGACCTATGAACACCTCCTTCGAGATGAAGAGTCTCCTATATGTGAGACGTGTAACACAGATTTGGCAGTGTTACACATTTTAACTCAATGTGTACATTTCGAGGATGTCAGGGAGAGGTTAGGTCTGTGCTATGATCTGTCAGTTGCTTTAGGTGACGAAAAAGTACTCATGGACAGAGTGATACTCTTCCTGAGAGAATCGAACTTACTGTTTAATTTGTGAAGTCTTGCACCTTATTATAATGTGTTCTATTTCTGGACTTTAGATGGTAATTGGCCTCTTTACAGCCTCTTACCATCGTCCTGCGTCTGTTCAATTTTCGAACAGACTTTATATCTTATTTATTTGTATTTGTCCGTGCAAGATTTCTTTTATTGAGCATGCGTATTATTATTGATTTCATTTATTTATTTATTGTTTTTAATATGTAGTGTAGTCATTTAGATGGGCTGCGTTAGGCGCAAATAGCCTTTGTTACTGTGCGCCAAAAATTTTAATTAACTATCTATCTCTATCAATAAAAAAAATAATGCTGAAGTTTCCTTTCACTGTTTAGCTGCCTTCAGAGCTCTTTAAATTAGTTAACTGTTCACTGTGCGTTATGAATACGTTTATTAGATAATTTTAACGTTCAAGGCAGCGTTTACAGCTAATTGTTGATTAGCTATTATCGTTTTCCTTATTCTGCTGTCCTAGATTTTTACTAACTAAACCTGACCTAATTAGCTAAATTGATCATATTTACTATTTTTTTTTGTTTTACTAATTTTTGTAATTTTGGGCGAGATTTGTTGTAATCGGCGCGATGCCAGTTGTTAGATTATGCAAGGGTATACAATGTAAACGTTCTCTCCGATGTAGACTGAGATAGCCAATGTGTTTACATGTCTGTCTCATTAAAACAACTCATTAGCTATAAGTTTGGAAAACTATCGACAATCGGCTACGTATAAAGTATTAAATTCAGAGCTCAGAACGATTTCTCGCGTTACCATATAACAAACTTGTAGTGACAATCAACAGTGCACAAGCCATAGCCTATAGTCAGTGTTGTAATAGATACATTTAAAAAATATCTAGATACAGTTACATGCCAAAATTTTTTGTATATAGGTACAGCTATACCTTTTTTAATACCATTATACCATAATACCATTTTTTACCAAACAAATAGTGCATGTTAATCAGTAGTATATAGGCTGTTCAAAAATGACCGTGACGTCACAAAAAGCCCACTAAATTCAAGGTAAAACACAGGGCCGGCCCGATGGGTGAGGCGGCGAGGCGATCGCCTCAGGCGCCGGATTTATCAGGGCGCCAAAAAGAATATTTTTTATTGAGCCAAAATAGTCGTGATTATCAAATTTGCCAAAAAATATTTTATTATTCCTGGTAGTGCTGTATTTGGACGGCACTTGTTTCAACCAAAATCAAGTGTAAGAAAGGTTTCAATGTTATTTATGGCCAACATCTGTTATGGATTTAAGTGACCTGAACCAGAGGAATTCGTGAAGATCCTAAAAATCTAATCATTTGAACTTTCTATTTTTATGGCAAGATAATTATCTGTACAGATTGGAACAATGCAGAACAATGGAGGTCATCATTTGACTGATGTTATTTTTGCGTCGTAATGCTCCTCTTTTTTTTTATAATTTCCATTCTTCTTCTTTTACCTAAATAAAAGCTCGTTTGGAAAATATTGTGTGTATTTATTAAATTATCCCCGTTTAAAAACCGTCAGGTTTAACTGACGGACCCTGTATAATAATATAGGATTGATGAAAAAAGGTAGAGGTTTTTACGAGACAAGATAGTGGCTTGAGGGGAGATGGATCAGAAAATGGGTGTGGAAAAAAAAGGGGGGGGGATAAAATCAAAAGGCGCAATTTTTCTATCTTGCCTCAGGCGCCAAAAATGATCGGCCCTGGTAACACACTATTCTACGGAATACTTTTGTATTTAATAACCTAAATAAAAATTATGTGAGTCATATGTACTAACGTATAGTACTAAAGTTAGTCTTATAGATACGCAGCTATGTTCTTGTTAAGGGGATGTTGCTTTCAATCAAATTTTAGCCCTAGTTGTAGTGGAACTCGTTTAATATCACAATCATTTTTGATCACTAATAAAAAATTACTGATAAGAAATATGTGATTATTATTTTTTTCGCATTCCATACAAATTTAATTTATAAACAAAATTTCAGTTTACATTCTGACGCTTACAAATTAATATTATATGAAATATTTAAAAAAAAAATGTTTTTCTACGTCCTCTCGGATTTAGGAAATGAACTTAATATACACACTAGCATGGCCGGCCCTAGGGTGAGGCGGAGTAGAATGACCGTGACGTCATAAAAAGCCCACTAAATTCAAGGTAAAACACTATTCTACTACTAGAGCCAGGCCTCAAGTGATGGAATGCCTCAAAAAAATTATGGAAGTGTATTTTAAATCAGTGGATACTTTTGAAGGGCCTTAATTTGTCTTGCCCAAGGCCTCACAAAACCACGGTCCACTCTCAAACCACTTGTGTGGATATAATTTTTCATATATTGCTTATCAAAGTAGTAACAATATTTATTCAAAAACTTAGTTTACATTAATAATGACCCATTTTCTTTAAGTGTTGCATATAATACCTACTATTTTTAAGGCCGTTGAAAATCTACGAAAAACGAGTGAGAATGTCACCAATACTAGCAAAAATAAAATATTCGAAATGACAATTTATAATTAAACTATTATATCAGTTCGGTATCACGGTATAAAAATAAAGTAACGAACAAAGTATCTGAAATACAGATACAAAATATTTAAATTTATATACAGTCGATTCCGCTTAATCAGGACACCGGTTAATCGGGACAGCCGTTTATTAGGGACAAATCCTAAAGAACGGAAACAAAACCGAGGAAATATCGTAAATTTACTTCGCTTTTTCGGGACAATATTCCGTTTAATCGGGACAGTAATCGTGTGAATTCCCGTGGCGCCGGGAATTCATGTTGGAGTGGGTATTCACTTTGACATCATTTTGTATAAGCGTGTGGTCGAGTTCACGTAAATTTAATGTAGTGACTCACTGATATAACCCTTACCGGGATGCCAAGAAAGGATTTGACACATTTGATGTATTACGTATATAATTTTTTAATATATATACATACCTACGAATAGTTTTGTGAGTTGGTTTATTTTTCTGCAATTTATCAAATAAAATACTTATCAAAAAACACTAATCCGGTATTTTTTGTTGAACTTCGAATAATTGGGCCAGCCGCTTAATCTGGACAAAATGTACTAGTCCCGATGTGTCCCGATTAGAGATGGGAATTTCAGCTCAGTTTGCGGAACCGGATCAGAGGAGGTCGTTCAGTTTGTTGAGCCGGTTCATTTATCCGGCTCAGTGATCCGGTTAAGTAAACATGTTTTCGAGACACAGGTCGGTCGTTAGTTCGTAGGTAGAACGTCGCTTAGAGCCGGTTCTTGCAATATATGAACTGTAAACATGATCCCGAGACACAGGTCGGTCAGTCGTTCGTTCGTAGGTAAAACGTCGCTTAGAACCGGCTCTTGCTTAGACACGGTCAGTTGTCGGTCGTTCGCTCGTAGGTAGACGTCGCTTAGAGCCGGCTCTTCCTTAGACCCGGTCAGTTGTCGGTCGTTCGCTCGTAGGTAGACGTCGCTTAGAGCCGGCTCTTCCTTAGACCTGGTCAGTTGTCGGTCGTTCACTCATAGGTAGAACGTCGCTTCGCCCCGGTTCTTATCTAACATTTTTGAAACAAACAATTTACTTTATGTAGCTACTGTATTTTAAACCAGATGTGTTAAGTTTATGGCGATGTTTATTGCCCTTATAAATCGGACATCTGGGATTTGGGTAATATTTTTAATATTTTTATATAGTATGGTTGTAAGAAAATACAGACTAAGCCTATTAGTTTCAAATAAACTGCCCTACAAATTGATGACAATAAATAATACACTTTATGATAATACATTACAAGCCGAGTTCTCGCGAAGTTCAACATGACATCGATCCAGATCCGGATCACTCCGGTCACAGCTCACAATCGCCCGACCAATCGTACCCTTGAAACTATACAGTGAGCCGTGAGCCGGCTCATTTCAATTTGGTGAACCGTGTCACTTCGGTCAGTGTACTGAGTCGGCTCAGTGAGCCGGTTCGTTCATGAACGACCCATCTCTAGTCCCGATTAAGCGGAATTGACTGTATTTAGATACAGATACAGATACTTGTAAATAGATACATTACAACACTGCCTATAGTCGACTAATTTAAGAGCTCTGAACTCAGATTAACACCCTGTATGTTCGTTGAGTTTTCTAAAAGAAATCCTGTCGGTAAAAGAAAAATTAACACCGCAGCTGTTTCCCCCATCAACAAGTTAAAAGGCTGCAAGAAAATACTAAACTCTAATAAAAGCTTGTAATGCACTTACCCCTGGTGAAAGCGGAACAGCAGTCTTAGGACCCAGGTTAATAACTCTGCCATCTTCCTTTATCAACAGATTAACACCTCTCTCCCCATCACGGCCGCCTTTAAGTCCGTACGGTCGTAAAACCCTGCGCTCGGTAAGTACACTCAGGGTGACCCCGCTTCTAAACATCAACTCTCTGACAACCCCTTCGCCTCCGTTGTAAATACCGCAACCACCCGAGTTTCGTCTCAGGCTAAATTCACGTACTACTACAGGATAACGACGTTCCAGGACTTCTACGTCTGTTATCCTGGTGTTTGTCATGTGGGTGTGAACTCCACCACGACCGTGGAAAGTGGGACCGGCACCTGAACCACCAGCTACTGTTTCATACATGCCCCAGGTCTTAGAACCGAAGGTTATGTTGTTCATACAACCCTGAAAATAAAACATGAATATATAATGACATATTTTCAGAATACAAAAGGATTTTGTAAATATTTAGTAAGTGAGAGTACAAAAATTTCGATAATTTTTGAAACAATAAACACGTGCTTCCATCTAGAGACATGCATGCGTACAACAGGCGCGCACCCTGGATTTTTCTTGGGGGGGGGCTAAAGAAACGAAATTATTAAAATTATTAAAAAGAATCTCATTTCTAAACTAGAAGTGATGATCTAAAAAAAATTGATGTGAAGTGTGAATTTTCACACATTTCTGGGTTTTGCAGGTATTTAGTAACTGAATGATGATTATTTGGGATGCCAAAACAAATTTTATGTCAAAATATTTTTTTATGAATTTTAATTCGAATGCCTAATACCATTATTTAAGTTTCTAAATATATGCAGTATTTTTTTTATATAGCAAGGTTCATTAAGATTTTGAAAATTGTGCCTATGGCTTCCATTGGTTGCTTAAATCATAAGCCCCGCCCTCTGATTTCGTCAAACATAGAATTAAATTATAATTTCAACACTTTCCACTGGTTATTAAATTTACGCTTTTAAAAATTAAATGCAACATTTACTAAAATATAACTAGATAATTTTAAGAAAATAATTTAAACAAAAAAAAAAATGCAAAAAAACAGAAAAAATAAAATTAACAGGATTCGAACCCTAGTGTGCAAGTTAAGTTACATTATTAAGCGTACGACAAAACCAACCACGCCACTAGGCGACTGATGTGCTGTGTTACATAGCGTATTAAATAGTTAACATATTTTAGTTAAAAACACTAAATTAAAAATGCGTTATTTTCCGAAAACATAATCTGATCAAAAATTCCTGTTGTACTATTCCGGTTCACACCAATGTACATTACTTAGATTTTTTTCAGATTTTTAGTTTAAACCATCTGGGCTACAGGGTGTGGGACAAAAATTTTTTTGTACAATTTTTGCAAAAATCGCATCAAAATAATTTGTTTTGCAAAAATAAAATTTTGATCATTAATCCACGTACTAAGGGCTTTCATTTGATACCCTACTCAGAATTTTAAAAAAATATATTTTTTTTTCGATGCGCACATATTTGTTTATATTTTTAGGGGATATGTTTTTTAGATGTTTTAGTATTTTTCCTATGTGCGGGTCAAAGAGTTGTATAAGCATGCCAAATTTCAACTCTCTAGGTTTAGCCGTTTGGCTACAATTTTTACCGAAAAGACAGACAGACAGACAGACAGACAGACATACAGACAGACAGACAGACAGACAGACAGACAGACAGACAGACAGACAGACAGACAGACAGACAGACAGACAGACAGACGACAAAATGACGGTATAAGGGTTTTTTGGTTATACCAACAAAACCCTAAAAAAGTCCTTACTTCTAAGATTGACATTGAAAATGATGACCTTAAACAAATTGTATTTTTTTCTATTTATTTATTTTACATCGGCCTATTCCTGCGACGAGGTTAATCGCTGATGCCAGGGGGCGAGCTCCTACACCTGGATGAGGGGCGAATGATTGTGAAAAAGGGAAAAATGTTACAATATTATTCTCGCACGAAAATTTGCACCACTTCTGGACGTCGGTGAAAATATGTCTAACCGTTTTCTATCTCGAACAGACAGACAAACCGAAATTAATTTTTTGTGAACATTGTTTTTGAATCACCTGAAACGTGTAGAAATGAAGTAAGGATAAAAAAATAAATAAAACGTAGCACACTCAGTTTAGAGTAACAAAAATTTACTTCATAAATGAATAATAAATTTATTTTATAAGAAAATTGATATGAAAATTTCCTTCTGGATTTCCTTGAATTAATTATAAACAAACGTAGCTTGTTGTTTCATCTTAAATTTAATAACTTCTTTCCTACTCCATAATATCTTAACACTGAAAATAATGAATTTTTATTTGCAACAGAATTCGTACAGAGAATTACAAAGCGAAATAATAGTTTCTAGAATTACTTTATAAGATTTTAAAAAAATAAATGAAATTTTCTAGATGACTTCAAACGAAATACAGGATTCGGAATTAAAAAGGATGTCTACTTCAGTGACGGTGCGTTGAGGAAGCCAAAAAGTAGCAGCTTTCTCAGATATTTATTAGGCGTTTTCAAAAGTCTATTTTTCAAAATTTTGTGCTTTATTTTCGTAACAAATAAAATATAATTCAGTCATAGAAATATTTCTCCTCGATTGCTATGACCTTCGTGCCATTTCTAGAGCAAATCTTAAATTCCTACTTAAAAAAAAAAATCAGCTGTGGCCACCACAGGATCGACCGCCATCACAATGTACTTGTATAAAATACATTCTAGCAGCAGAGTAGAAATAACTTGGCCTAATATTTTCTAACAGAGATATTATTTATCATAACCATAAAAACGTTACATATAAGTATGAAAAAATTGATACTTTTTTATCAAAAAAAAAAGTATCTAGAAAAATTTTCAAAAATTTTTAGACCAATTTTTACCGAAAGTTGATCAACTCGTGCCATTGATGTCAGAAGCTTAAATGTGAAGTTTCATAAAAATCCTTTTAGCCAAATTTGCTCTGCACGTGAACACAGACGGACGGACAGACAGACACAGACAGACAGACGGACAGACGGACAGACGGACAGACGGACAGACGGACAGACGGACAGACGGACAGACGGACAGACGGACAGACGGACAGACGGACAGTCGGACAGACGGATAGACAGACGGACAGACAGACATCATGCTAAAAATATTCAAAACGTTATGTAGGGACCTCAATTCGTAGAGATCCATCGAAATCTCGAAATGTAAAAATCGATATGATCACAATACCTCCCTTATACATGTTGGCGGTCGGTAAAAAAATATTGAGAAGTGACACGTTCGAATACGCTAAAAGGTGGACAAAATATTATACTAAGTACAGCAGTACTATTTGTGGTTATTACTAGTGGTGTACCGGAGCTCCGTATCCATATCCGCGGATGATTTGTAAAAAATAAAAATCCGTATCCGGATCCGTAACCATTTCTCCAAGACGAATCTCAAACGGATTTCATATAGATACATTTGAATTAGTTATATAAGCTAAGTTTAATAATATAAGCTATATAATATAAGCTTGCGTCTAAAAATGCTCAAGGAGGAGTCAATTTTACTCTGACGTTTAAATCCATGTTTAGTCGAGCATCACAATACTTTCCGGTGGTTTAGAACAGTCTAATATACATTTAAATATTGGAGTAAAATTAATGAAAGACAATGAGTGAGTGATTTTGAACTCAACTAAATTGTGTGTCTGGGTATGAATATGTAGAAAGATTGTTCCCGGTGCTTATAAACAGGCGTTTAATTTGGTATGCTCTTGTCGGCGCTTGTTGGCAACGTTTAGTGCACACGTAGAAACATTATTACCAGTGCCTGTTTACCAAAATGTCTTCATCAAAAAGTGGCCTGGTTTATAATAAATGTCCCTGTAGTTGCTTGGGGGAGTAATATATCTACAAAAACTTATGCAGACTATACATTGGAAAGCAAATTTATAACAAAATAATAAAATGTATTCTGCCAATAAGTAATTGTAAAAGTCGGTAATTAGCAACATCAAAGAAATTTTAATGTTAACTGTGAAAAGAATCAGAAAAAAAAAAATCAGCTGTGGCCACCACAGGACCAACCGCCATCATAAAGTACTTGTATAAAATACATTCTAGCAGCAGAGTAGAAATAACTTGGCCTAATATTTTCTAACAGAGATATTATTTATCATGACCATGGAAACGTTACATATATGTACATATGAAAAAATTGAGACCTCGAAAAAATTCGAAAAATTTTCGTAAAATTTTTCGAAATTTTTCGTTTTATCAAAAAACATCTTAAATAAAAGTTATTATTTATTGCATTTCTAGCAACTCTTGTTAAATAATTTTTTTCGAAATATTTTTCTGTTGCTAAATATTCGTAAAAATCTTAAAACCGAGTTTTCGAATTTTTCGTTTTATCATAAAACGTTTCTTATAAAAGTTATTAGTTATTGCATTTATATCAACTTTTGTTAAAAACATTTTTTCGAAATATTTTTCTGTTGCTAAATATTCGCAAAAATCTTAAAATCGACACGAGTAAACTCCCATTTCTAGTAAACCGATTTTTACCAAAAGTTGATTAACTCGTGCCATTGATGGCAGAAGCTTAAATATGAAGTTTCATAAAAATCCTTTTAGCCGAATTTGCTCTGCACGTATACACAGACAAACAGACAGACAGACAGACAGACAGACAGACAGACAGACAGACAGACAGACAGACAGACAGACGGACAGACGGACAGACCGACGGACGGACAGGCAGACCGACAGATATCATGCTAAAAATAGTCAATACGTTATGTAAGGACCTCAATTCGTGGAGATCCATCGAAATCTCGAAATCTTATATATGTTGGCGGTCGGTAAAAATATCGGAAAACTGATTGTCAGCTCCTTGTTAGCTGATAAATAATGTTTCAAAGATTGCTGTTACTCATCAGCGTATGTTTCAAGCGCCAACAAGCGTTCTACGTGCCCGAGTATAACTGAAAGTAAAGCAATATTTATTCTCGCTGGTCGGCTCAAATTAACAAACGCCTATAGGTGCCGGTAATAATCTTTCTACGTGTTCGTACCCTCAGTTTGCATGCTTTGGTTTGTAGGAACAGCATGACACATCTAACTATCGCTTCAAGGTCGTTCGTTTTTATACTGCAATGCAAGATCCGGATCAAGACGCGCATAATTCGTATCCGTATTCGCGGATCTGGCTTTTATGTGATCCGGCACATCACTATACGTGTATTTTAGTGTTGAAATTCGACAGAAGTTGTGAAAAACTATAAAAGCAGAACAAATTTTAGTGTTTTTGGCGGTCATTCAACGAGCATAGTTGATAATAATAGTGGTATGAAAGCATTTATTTGTAATCACATTACTTGCGGTCACAAGGAATCAATCTGGAGTCTCTGACCGCAACTAATCTCTACATACAATGCTTTATCGTGTCCAACCACGCCGCGAAATACAAGCTGAAGACATATTAGTACATGTATATTGGATACAATTGTCTTCCCTATTCAAGACACAAATAGGTGAGCCATAAATTACCTAGAGATAATGCAGTTAATAACTTTCTTCTTAAATTAATTTTTTATCTTAAGTTTACACATCCAAGATAGCATACGTCAAATAAGCAATGGTAAGTACATTTATTCCAAGATTATTAAAGTTTAAGGTTGTCTCGTAACTTGTAGTGCTGGGGGTAAATAGAAAGGCTACGCGTCATCCGTATGCTAAAGGGACGTCAGCCTTTGTTTATATGTTATATACATGTGAAGTTTTATTTTTGTCTATAGATATAAAAATATCGTTTAATTTTTTGATTTTCTACTTGTTATAATTTATTTTTGCCTCGAAAGTAATGTTTCTTCGTTTTAAATAAATTTTTGATGTGAAGAGAATAATACGTGCAATGTTTTAATATTTAAGCTTTAGAGTGTCCCCCCGTAACTACCCTAATATGCATCAAATTGAAAAAATACGTAGAACAAATAAGATTTGTTTTCTTATAAACAATTTTTAATGTATAGTTTTTTCTGTTAAGATAGTTCGGTTTATAAAGGAAATATTTTAAGTTTTTTAATACCAGTTTTAACCCAGAAACACCCCCTTTAGAAAGAAAATTTTGGGATACCATGCCTATATTTGATCCTGGTTCTACTCTATTAAACCAAATATCGTTGAAATACGTCCAGCCGTTTTTAAAAACAGATATAACCTCCAATTTTATAAAATACTATATAGTTATAGCAATAAGTTTTTCTATTTTTATTTAAATATATCTAAAATTATATTTATATTCGATTTTATTGTTATTTACTAACTAAAATACAAATACCTATCGCCTTGAATTTTATATAAATCAGTATAAAATTTCCTTAGGTCTTTATTTATAATAGGGGATAGGCAAGATTTTTTTTTATATTTTTATTATATTCCTCTTGTTGCATATAAACATAAAAAACAGTTTTTAATTTTTTTTTTTTAATTTGAATGCTTAAAAAAATCATAAATGTATGTAGCGCGCGAAAACGACGTGTGACGTCATACCCCTTCTAACTGACACATGACACTACTAGTCTAGCCAGCGTACATAGTCTGTTGTGAACTTATTTGTTTGTATAACTTTTATAGGTTATGTAAAGTTAGAGTGATTTTAATTAAAATAAAGTTTAATTCTATAAAAACAATTTATACATGTTTACCGAATTAAATTTTATATTGAAATATATAAAATATGGAAGATCCAGGCCCCAGTACTTCGAAACATAGTCGAAAATATTGTTTAGTACCAATGTGCACAAATAGTTCAATTAGAAATCCAAAAAAATAATATATCATTACCTGATGACGAAAAACAACAGAAAAGTTATGAGGCGAAATAAAACCGATATTTCAGAAAAAAGTAAACTTTATGTTTGTGAAGACCATTTTAATGTGAGTACATATATTTTATAAATTATTTTAATAATAAATGCGTGAAAAATTGTTTAAAAACAAATACAAAACTCTCAAATAATACAATATAAACACGTTAACATTATGTTTTGTCTGTATCTGTGACGTCAAACCCTTACAGTCTCAGTCGTATCTACTCGGCAACCTTCGCGGCGTGGTCGGCTTATTTCAAATTTACAATATTTTAATTAAAAAATTTGGCTGTAATATTAATTAAAAAGTGATTTTTGTTGTGTTAGGTGACATAACTAACATTAAAATATCAAAAAAATGTAGTTTTAAGGAAATATAAATTTTATGCGTATCCCCTATTTATTCAGTAGAACTGTCTTGAAATAAATATCTACATATTATGAAAATAGTCTATAAAAATATTTAAAAACGTGCGACATCTATTTTAATTTTGTATGGTAGTTTGAACTACGCATACGTGTGACGTATTCCCTCTCACGCTCTGATTGGTCTGAAGTTACGAGACAACCTTTACTTTAATAATCTTGCATTTATTCTGTATAATGTGCACATTTTAAACAGTGTGTACAATAGATCAGTCTATGCTGACGTTACTTGTCACGTGATTTCACACCGTGGAGGTACAACACGAATGATTTCCTATGCTTTGTTATGTTATTTCCACTGAATGTGCAGTGAATTTACGTGCTCATAAACATTTGTTTAAAACCTTTTTGTACTAATAATTATATATTCTTAATAGTCATTTTAAATATATTTCTAGCAGTGTATTATATGACCAAATAATGCATAACATACTAATATAATATAAAAAATATTTTACTCACCTGATAAAAAATACTAACAATAATATATGATCAGTATATGAGGTGTGTAAATTAAATAACCTGACTGGCAACATTTGGGACGCGGGACTTGGAGGGGCGGCAGATGAACATGTGATACGCCTTCAGTATGATGTTGATCTCGATAGAGTAATTTTGTTGTCCGTAGCGACCTTTTTCGTAAAACAGTTTTTTCTAGTGCGTCCAAAATATGAGTGACATTCACATTTCGAGCAACGGTTTTGCATCAGACCTGGGCACAATGTAACGGAAACTTTTGCAAAACTTCAGCAGGCCTACGGAGACAGTGTTCTGTCAAGGAGCCAGGATTTTTGGTGGTTTAAGGCATTGTCAGAAGGAAGAGACTTGATTGAAGATGAATCACGCAGCGGAAGACCTTCATCTTCAAGAACCGATGAAAATGTCGACAGAATCCGGGATATTGCGCGTTCAGATCGTCGGTTGACAGTCAGAATGATCGGGGAAGAGTTGAATTTGACTCACACTACCGTTCATCAGATTTTGACCAATGAATTGGGGATGAGAAAAATCTAATAATAACACAGCAATTTCAATAAACGAGATTTTGGCCAGTAAAAACATTCATCTGGCTCCTCAGCCTCCTTATTCACCTGACTTGAGACCTTGTGGCATTTTCCTCTTCCCAAGATTGAAAAATCACCTCAAGGGACGCTATTTTGGGACACTCGAAAACATTCAAACGTCAGTAACCGACCAGCTGAAAGCTAATCCAGTATCCGAGTTCCAGCATTGCTATGAGGATTGGAAGAATCGTCTCCAGCGCTATGTGGTTTCTCAAGGAATTTATTTTGAGGGAGACAATATTGAATTGTAATTCTATACGAATAAAAAAAAATTAAAAAATCAGTCCGGTTACTTAATTTACACACCTAGTATGAGCAATTAATTTTAGTCATGGGTTCATCAGTTAGAAATTTTGTAAGGCGATAAAGAAATTGGATTTACTGTATTTTTATTATAAATATTATGTTTCTCTATATATTTGTTTTTTTCATAATTTTAGATAGATAAATCATAATGAAATACAAGAACACAATATAACAAGAACAACAGAATCGAACCCTGGGGAATTATTCACGAGATATATCAAAGAAAACTTAAAGTATAACCTTTCAGTTTGAATGAAAAATTAAAGCTCAATTTTCAATATCACATTTTTATATATCACACAATACCAGGTCTACAAGTATGAAATGCGGATTTTTTTCAAACTTGCCGCGCAAACAGAATGTATTGTTCAAAGTTTCAACACATATGGCGTTTTGTTAAGTTATCATTAAGTGTCAAATGCGTATAGGTTATAATTTGAAAAGTGATCATATAGTTTTGTTTTACTGTGTTAAAAATGTCAAGTTTTGTGCCAAATAAAGAGCATTCGCAGACAGTCCTACTGTTTTGTTTTCATTTGAAAAAACTGCTTCAGAATCATACCAACTGTTTCGAGAAGCTTATGGTGAATATGCTCCATCGCAAGATACGTGTGAACGATGGTTTCGGCGTTTCAACATTGCTACAGGAAGACGATAGTCAATCACAAAAACAACTAGCAGAGCAGTTAGGCGTTAGTCAACAAGCTGTTTCCAATCGCCTACGAGAGATGGGTAAGATCCAGAAAGTCGGCAGATGGGTTCCACATGCATTGAATGAGATGCAGATGGAAAAACGCAAAAACACTTTTGCTTGCACGATACAGAAGAAAGTCTTTTTTGCTTCGTATCATTACTGGCGATGAAAAATGGATTTATTTTGAAAATCCCAAACGCAAAAAATCATGGGTGAATCCAGGCTCACCATCCACATCAACTGCAAGACCGAATCGCTTTGACAAAAAGACAATGCTCTGTACTTGGTGGGACTAAAAGGGTGTGGTCTATTATGAATTGTTAAAACCTGGTGAAACAGTTAATACCCAACGCTACCAACAACAACTGATCGAATTGAACGATTCGCTGCTCATAAAACGACCAGAATACGAAAGAAGACAGCACAAGGTAATCTTTCTTCATCATAACGCTCCATCACATAAGGCAAAATCAGTTTGCAAAACATTGGAGGCACTCAAGTGGGAAGTGCTACCCCATGCCGCTTACTCACCAGACTTGACCCCTTCAGATTACCACTTGTTCGCATCGATGGGTCACGCACTTGCCGAGCAACACTTTTGTTCATATGAAAATGTGAAAGAATGGTTAGATGAATGGTTTGCGGGGAAAGGGGAAGAGTTCTACTGGCGAGGTATTCACAAATTGCCTGAAAGATGGGAAAAATGTAACTTCTAATGGAGCATACTTTGAATAAATAATCTTTTACTGTCCTTTTGAGATTAATGTGTTTTATTTAAAAAAAAAATCCGCATTTCATACTTGTAGACCTGGTACATAACATCACATATTTACATACATAGTATGCAAATACATGTAGTAGAAAATATGTTATTTATAACTTTACGGTTTAAAATAATCTACATAAGTATATTTCACATATAAATACATTAATATGATATTAAGAATTATAAATAAATTCAATATAATTATCCAATTAGAGTAAAATATTAAAAATGTTAAATGATAAAATATAATCTATTTCTTAGAAAGGGACGTTTCAGATAATTGTAGACATGTTTATTATTTTAACTTAAGACCTATGTAAAGTTAACATGAAAAGACAATTGTAAATTCTTAAACAGATAACCACTCTGTATTGGGACCATATGGGAAAAACTATTGATCTCTGTCTTTAAAATAAACATTTGTTTTGGTTACTTATTTAGGGAGATTATACAATTTAATTTATGAATAATAACTGTCGTTTGGATGACTGGGGTGTGATATGATATGTTACAGTTGGGCGACAGAAGCCTCTCAGGGTAGTTGCATTCAGAGCAGTTGAGTTTAAACCGCCATAAGGTTAAGACATGGTAAAGTTGCATTAAGGCAGTCAACATGTGAAGCTGAGTTTTAATATTAATGAGGTTAACACGTGAGGGAGTTCAATTAAGACAGCCATGGATTAAAGACATATTTAGAGTGTTCGATTGGTCAAGTAAAAATGTAACAAGTAATTCCGTATTACCGTTAATATAGTGTCCAGCTAAAAGGATGGTGATACAATATTTAGAGACTTGGGAGAGGAAATTGGTTTTTAGATAATGTTAATCAGGATTGTGGTATCCAGTGGATAAATTAGTGTTTGGTGGAAAGAGTCTCTCATGTGTTTAGTGTCGTGAATGTATGTCTTACTGAATTACGTGTTATCAACGTAATTGTAAGTCAAGTGTAAATAATGTAAATATTAAAAACTCGTATCGTAATTAAAGTAGGTTAGTCGAAATGTTGAGTTTAATTGAACAACCCTTAACTCCTTCCATAAATCATAACAACCAGCTGGCGAACTTAGGGAGAGTGTTCAAACTTTATCCGCTCGCAAGTCTTAAAAATTCATTATGTGAGGGAGACCTTGAGTTTGAGGGATGTACACAGTAAGTACAAATGAAGTATGTTAATAAGCCAACCGTTCCATTTCACATTATATCAGTAGGTTTCCCACAATACATATTTTAAATAAATATCTACGTATTTTTTACTTGCTACTAACTGTGTTTTTACTTGCCTGACCTTAATATATAAAGGGCAAGTATTATAATCGCGAAAAATTTCGATGTTGAGATTTTGATTGATTAGAACGGTTCAACTTAGAGAGTTCTTTCTGATACTAAAAAATTCTCCTATTGATTGGGAAGAACCCTATTGTTTTGTTTGAAGATCCGAAACCCGAAAGGGAAGTTATTAAACTTTAAAATTTAAAAAAATTCATAACTAGTAAACCATTTGATGTATTTTTGAAGAATTACCTCAATTTTTTTATTATTATTATTATTATTATTATTTTATAGGAAGGCAAGTCTAGCGGAGGTTTCCCTTCGCCACTGGTTTAGTCATAATTTGATTCATATTCACTGCAATTTACATGAATGATTATTTTTAGGTGTGTATATAGACTAGTCGGTCAATCAGAACAGTTGCGTCATTTTAAACGTCATATTAGATAAGTTTACATGGCATCCATTTAACGAAAATAGAAATAAGTTGAATTTAACCTAATCTATGCACTACACACAATGTCTAAAATGGAAACCTATAAGAAATCTATAAGAAAATATATAACTAAATACAAAACTGCTTAATAAACAACAAACTAAATAAAAAAAGATCGACAAAATTACTGTGAGATAGATATATGAACACAAGTATCAAAACAAATCAGAACGTCATATGTCGGCAAATGTAAACAAAATTTAGCGATACTAATACAAATGTCTCCAGTGGTGCACCCAGGAGGGACCCCTCAAGAAAGAGATTTTTTTTTATTACTATGGTATTATGTAAATATATGTTTTATATTTGAAATAGAGATGAGGATCTTTTTTTTTAGGTCATTACAAGTATTTGAAAAGTGAGGACCTTTTTTTAGGTCATCACTTGTATTTCAGAAGTGAGGACCTTTCTTTTTTAGGTCATCACTTTTTGTATTTCAGAAGTGAGGACCTTTTTGTTTTTAGGTCATCACTAGTAGTTCAGTAGTGAGGATTTTTTTTCACTTGTAATTCAGAGGTTTGTAAAGTCAGTAATTTTGTCTTCCGAGCCCCCCCCTCAATTTCTGGGTGCGCCACTGAATGTCCCTATACTATAAAAACTTTAAAATTTATGAATATTCAAAATGCCTATCGAACACAAACTAAATATAACTTCAATAGGTATCTTTTGGTACAATAAAAGAGTAAAGAGCAATATTAGTCTAGAATTCAAATGAAAAAATAAACGATTTACTTATTATTTCGACACTAAGGCCCAGTTGCACAGTAACCGCTTAAGTTTTTATTTTAGCTATAAGATTACCGGTACCGCTATAAGTTTAAGTTTTAGCTTATGGTTTAGTTGTTGCACAGTTTCAGTTTTTGGTTTAAACTTAAGCCTAAACAGGAAAATACTTAAGCGGTAGATTTGTTTGGTTTAAGCCAAAATAAACTGTCAAATAGGACAGGTTATCTGTCATATTAATATTGATCAAATTAATTTGATTGAATGAAAATGTTATATATTAATATATTTATATGTTTTCGCCGCATACCCATCTATAGGCATCGGTATGATTATATTAATCAATGGGATGATGAAAAAAATTACAATAGATTTCGAGTAAATAGTAATATTAAGTAAATAAAGTTGTAATTCAATATTATATCAAATATCGCAATTTGTACCTTGCGTCATCAATATCTTAAAATGCCTAATATTCAAATGGAACAGTGTAATGTACGCCAAGACTTTTGCTATATCGCGCAGTTTTCTTGAGTTCTGGGAGCAATAGATTGAGCAATCTTAATCCAGATCTAGAAACAGATGTTAATTTTATAAACGATGTACCTAACACAGTAATAAATCAAAACAGAAGATATAATGACAACATTCGATTTAGGAACAATAATAAATATTTATTTTTCTAATTTATAAGGTATAAATAATAAAATTGTTTATAAATGTAAATATCTTTTCTATGATTGGCCCATAATTTAAAATTTATTAATTCTAACTCTTTCTCTGAGCATTCTGTCACTGAACCACCTCCAGTCATTTTCAGTGAATATTTATTGTCGGCATTTTTGTTTTCTTGTAAAGTTTTCTTTTATATATATATATATATTCTGCTTCTCTATAAGAGTGACCGCTTACATTGTTAAATTCATCATGTATGTTCGTCCAAGGAGATTTTTTTTTTCTTCCAAAACATTTAATTTAATTTTTTTCACACAATAATATATTTATATTTTTTTAATTTTATAGAAGACAATTCTTCTGATAAGTTCATCGTGTATTTATTTTTACGTTTCTTTTACCGTATTTTCCATTGCTGGTAAAATTTGCATTATTTGTATAATAAACTACCTGACAAGTGACATTGACAGTTATGTTTATATTGAATTTTAAAAATTCCCCGCCAAATATTTATTTTCCATAATACCAACTTGTCAATTTATCATATCAGTTGGCTTAGCTAAGTATTTTTATATTTTTGACTGTGCAACATCTGGCGCTTAAGTATTTGGTTTAAGCTGAAGCTTAAGGTTTAGCTAAACTCATACTTAAGTGGTAACTGTGTAACTGGGCGTAAGTTTGTCTTTGAAACCTTGAAGTTATGACGCAAAATGACGAAGTTCATTGACTTAGCGATTTCAGTATACCTATAGACATACAGATATAATTTCTATTGAAAAAAGTTCATTTTTATATATCTAAGTTTCTATATAAAATGTTTCTTATATAATTATCGACTTTGATATATGGAGGTCCCACTGTACCTACAAAATCCTGCAATGTTTTACACTTCACATCAATTTTTCCTGTTTATGCACATTTAAACAGATATTTATCTACAAGTAAATGCACTTACCTGAGAAGCAGCGCATGTTTCAAAAGCTTTAAAAACAACATCGACAATTCTCTGGCTGGTGAGTACATTTCCGCCAACAACGGCAGCACCATCACTTGGATCTAAAATTGAACCTTTTGGTACGATGACAGTAACTGGGGCGAGGCAGCCTTGATTCAGAGGGACATCATAACCAACCATACATCGGAGGCAGTAAATTAGGGCTGAGAATGTGATGGCTCGTGGTGCATTGCAGTTGCCCCAAACTTCGGGCCCAGTACCACTATAAATAAAAAATTTATATGATCAGTAATTAATACAGGCTGTTATCGGGAACTGTCTAAGTCAGGGGTGGGCAAGAATGAGGTGAATGAGAGTCGCATTCCGGTTTTTCATATATTACAAAGAGCCACAACATAGTTATATTGTGTTAAATACACAAATTCAAATTTAATTTAATTTAATTAATATGATTACATATTCTACACATATTTTAAGTGCTATGTAAAATATACATACACATATGTATAAGAAAATATAATTATGAGAAAGAAAATACAATAATAAAATAAAATATAACAAAAACTTATTAATAAAAAGTATAACATATAATGAAGACCTTTGGTCAAATCTTTGAAATTTGGCCTATAATTTGTTAAAGCGTTCGCAGCAATTCTGTGATATTCTGTTCAACTGTGATCGATATTTCAACTTCACGAACTTCATTGTGGAGTATAAAGATTCACAGTAATATGTTGTACCAAAAACTGAAATTTGACGACAAAAATTAAATAAGCAGTTTTCTTTCAACGGCAAGTAGATTTGTGCTGCATTTGCAATGACTGATCATCTTTCATCTCTAATAATTCCAATTCCCTAGCCGCTTTTTCAACAAGTATTATTTCAGTAATTGAAAATCCATCTCCAATAATATTACAAATAAATGGGTTCACAAAATATGCAAATGTAGATTTAAACTTTTCAAATCTTCAAACCTAAGTGCAATTTGCTATTTTTTAATTATTTTTTTGTATTCGTCTAACTTTTCTTCTTTGATATTAATTATATTTGCTTTTACTCGTGGAAAATGAATAAATATTTTGTTCTTAAGATCGTACACAAAAATCCGAAGTTAAGCTTCAAAACTAAATACAGTTTGTGACAAATCAATAATCATTTTGCCCTTTCCTGGTAAAGCCAAATTATGTGCTTGCAAATGTTCCATAATATCGGTAAGGAACATTAAGTCAGAAAGCCAAGTTTCATTTTCTAATTCTGGATATTTTTGTCCTTTCATTTGTAAATGTTATGATAGGATTTAGAAATTCCACAGAATGGCTCAAAACATTGTAAGTTAACAGCCATGTTACAACACACCATAGGGATAAATAACTGGGTTGTTCATCTCCTCCGTCATTTTCTCGCAACTCTTATAAAAAGTTCTTATATTGACGATGTTTTAGCATTTGTTCTAATTAAATTCACAATCTGTAAAACAGTCTTCCACACATTTTTGTATTTTAAGTACTTCGCTATGAGATGCCCGTAAAATCCGCATAACAAAATATTAGTTAGTTAATTTAACAAGATTCAGTGAAAAACCCATTTAAATTTTCAATGGGAACCGCACTCTACTCAACGAAGAGCCGCATGCGGCTCTGGAAGCCGCATTTGCCCATCGCTGGTCTAAGTATTGCTAACTTTTACTAGTACTGCGCCGTGCGTTTCCATACATTTTATGCAGAGCGTCTTCTTTTGTTAAATTAAAGGCGTCAAACGTCAGAAAGATTATCAAGTCTCTTTCACATACCCTTTTCACACTAGATCTTTAAGATCGGATGTTAAAGTGAATGTATATTTAAACGCTAATGTGAAACCGTATAGCCTCTTCTAAATACAAGCGATGTTTAAGACAGAGATCTGCGTCTTAAACTTCGTCCGCATTGCCAACTTAATTTCTATTATAAAAAAATACTCCTTGAATTTGTGCTGTCAACATTTTATATTATCATAAACAAGAATACTGTATTATACCGACGTTATAAGAAGTATATACTTATTATTATAATAAAATTATTTATTTTAATAATGTGTTAAATAAAATACAGAGCTACAATAATTGAGATAAAATGTATCGACTTACATGTTAATACAGGTGTAATATATTCTTTATTGTAGAATGAAATGAAATATCCATATTTATTTATAATAATTCAAAATGTGCGTCTGCGCAGACAGTTCAAAACTAGTAATTTCATGACGGTAACTTAAGGACAAAATTACTGTAGCTGATGACAGCACCGGAGATTTAAACATCAAGTGTGAAAGCATACCGATCTTAAACATCGGTGAACTTTAAGTTCACTCGTCTTAAAGATCTAGTGTGAAAAGGGTATAAAACACTGTTGCTTATACTAGGACAACCATAAGTCGGTCTATTTCATTCTAAACCCCAATTTCCTTTTCTAATCGTTGCAAATGTTCAGCAGTATTTAACTTTCTGCATCATTACAATTACATTTGCGCCAAAATATGTTATTTGACACCAATAAAAACTCGCGACTCTATAATGGAAACTTAGCTTGTGAGATACGATGGAGGTTAAAATGGAAGTATTTTACTCTTCAGAAAAGAACTTACATTTGGAACAGAGATAAAGAAAGAAATAGATACGAAACTGACGTTATATTTTTTTAAACCAAATTAGCGCTGTAGTTGTTGGGTTACGGAACTAAAAGTGGTGGGGGAGGAAAGGGGTCGGATTTCTCGGGTATTTCAAATGCTTCAGTGGATATAGTTGTAAACATAATTAAATGTTATTATTAAATGAAACAATATTAAAAATACAGTCTGTTCCAAACGGTTAAGCGGAACTAAATGGGAATTTAATTCTTTTAGGTTGTCACGAGAAGGGACCTTGCTTGGGATATTTCATTTTTCACGTTGGGATGTCAAAATTTAAAATTCCAACACTGAAACCATGGAAACGAATGACATATGTCAAAATTAAATATTTTTTTTAGATATTTTAATGACAAAAAAATAAACAAATGGGAAATTTGTATTAAGAATGACACAAAAAATCAAAATATAAAGAAAATGACATTTTAAAATGATATTAACCTTAACCAAAAAATGTTTATTGTAAGTATGATTTACAAAGCTTAAACAAAATGGCCGAAAGGCACGATTTAAACGATGAAAGTAACTAGATTGCAAAATCTAGTTCCGCTTAAGCGTTTGGAACAGACTGTAGACAAAATAAATCATAACAATTGTATCATTTAATAATAACATTTAATTACGTTTACAACTGAGAACAAGCAGTTAGGAATTATACAGAAACAGAAAAACAATAACTAGCAGAAATAATTATTTATTAAGAAATAGAGAAGTATTGTTTTAGTCCTATTACTAAAACAATCCGGGGTAAAATGTTTTTTACACACACGAACTCTGTTATATATCACTTCCATGGACAAGCCATCCAATTTTGGATTTCCAATGTTCCTCATCCACGTTTTATATAATTCCGGAGCCTCACGTGTCTTCGGGTTTGGAAAGTGATATTTAGTAGGTTCACTACTATCACACCCCAAAACAAAGCATTTAACACCCATTTTCCGTATTGAGCAATGAAATTACAAAATTACAGAATAACTACGCACAAAATATCACAATTAAAAAAACGCTTAATGCCAATGACAGAAGACGATTTTGACACTAATTACAGATTTTGACGCTAATGACAAAAGCCGTAACAGGCAACATCCTGTCATGCGCGTAGCTATAGCGACTGGTAGCGACTGGGGCGCTATTCGTGTTGGGTTATGGAACGTAATATGGTTTTCGTTGTGCCATTAGAGTTTCACCCCCCTGATTGGGAAAAACAAATGACCATCAAATAATCGAGTTATTTCGTTGATGCATAAAATCTTGCCCTCCAAAGCACTCTTGTACTAACCTAATATTTAAAAAATACACATTTTTTTAACAGAACCCCCTGTATTTTTATAGTGTAGCGAATAGAAAATGAATTTTTATTTAATAAACTTTAGAGCACTATGGATCTAAAACCAATATTAAAAAGTTACTAAGACGTCATTCAACAAGTAAATCCCAAGTAAGACAAGTATACTCTCAATGTTTCATACCACTTATTTTATTAAGATACAAAAATTGTTTAAAATGAAGGATTAATATGTGGATATAGTTGTAAACATAATTAAATGTTATTATTAAATGAAACAATATTAAAAATACAGTCTGTTCCAAACGGTTAAGCGGAACTAAATGGGAATTTAGTTCTTTTAGGTTGTCACGAGAAGGGACCTTGTTTGGGATATTTCATTTTTCACGTTGGGATGTCAAAATTTAAAATTCCAAGACTGAAACCATGGAAACGAATGACATATGTCAAAATTACACTATAAATAAATATCAAAAATAAATAAAAAAAGCTATTAAGACTAGATTTTTAATATCTACCTCATCTTAATAAAATAAGTGGCTATGAAACATTGAAATTATACTTGGCTTATTAGCAGCGATGAAAAAAAAGGGCGAGGGACACAATCCCAGAGCGCTCCTCTATTAAAAGCGCCGAAATGAAAATTTACTGAAAATACCTGGGTAATAAAATTATACAAATTTCAAAATATATATATATTTCTGTGAACAATACTTGGGGAGTGAACACAATATGCACTTAAATGTACGGATATCGCGCGAGTACCTAAGTACGCGGAACATTGCCCTACTATCCATACGTTGAAATATGTCTGAATATTATGTTTACATAATCACGTAATAATACATAACCTCAAAAATTATAAAACGCTGTGTAAAAATAAATTAAAAAGGTTTTCTAGGACAGAAAAAAAAGATGTTTTAACAGATTCACTGCCACTGTAAAAATGATTTATGTATAACCAACATAAAAAAATGTTATTACTGGCTTACAAATTACCTGTTAGACATACATTGTTAAAATATAGTTTAAAATATTTTTACAGGATGCTCTTCCACACAAACCCAGCGCCAGTGAATAAAACCGAATACTCCCGACCGAGAACAGAAGCATCGCTAACTAAAACTGAATGTTTCCGATCGGGAAAAGCGGTATCGCCAAATTTTTAAATAAATAAAACGGAATGTTCCCGATGGAGAACAGGGGCATTGAACCTGTTAAATGCCTTAGTACACATTCGCAAAAAAAATATGATAATAATAAGTATTTATATATACAGGTATCCCCCGACTCACGACCAAGTTCCGTTCCGAAGGGTTGGTCGTAAGTCGAATTTGGTCGTAAGTCGGGGAATTTACATAATTTCAAAATATGTATACATATCTTACCCTCCCCATTTAATCATGGTTTTAACTTCAATATATATTAAATCCCGAGTTATTGACTGCAAATACTTGAAAAAAGACGATAAAAATAAACAAAATTGGTCTTACCTAAAAATGCAATTTTTATTTGAAGATTGAAAGTAAATAAAGTGTAAGAAACGTAGGATACATGGATTAAACTATTTACCTGAAGAAACAAATTATTATTTGTCAATAATGAGCTTGGATTTTCCGAGTCCAGTGGCTTTTATGCTTAGAAGGAATGGTTGTTATAAAAAGGGGCGTAATTGAAGTACATAGTTAGTCATAAAAACCATTTTACCTGTAGCATTGCAAGTGAATTTGAGCAATATTTGCTTGTTTTTTACGATTTAAGGTGTTTATAAAAAAAATATATATAATTTTAAAATTTTGATCGTAAGTCGGGGGTATACCTGTCGTATACCTGTATTATATAAACGTAATAGCCATGGTCGATTTAACCATTACACTGCAAATCTTAGTGAGTAATAGTACTCCTTTTAAATGAGTACTTTTTATATTACTCATTTAAAGTGCGTACTTGTACTCACTTTGAAGAAGAAGATAAGTATACGCACTTGAAGTGAGTACTAGTACTCGTTATAAATGAGTACTTCAAAATACTCACGTAAAACGAGTACAAGTACTCACTTTTAAAGCGGAACTGAAACTACGCGTTATATGTGAGTACTAATACTCATTTTAAATGCGTACTTTTAATACGCGTTATATGTGAGTAACCTAACCTAACATATTAAATGTCCTGTCATATAAGCTCTTTAAAACTAAACAACCAAATAATAGTACAATATTAACGTTTATTAGATAACTAGCTGAGTACCCGTGCTTCGCTACGGTATATTGACGATCTGCGATCATCGTGCAATCATTATAAATCATGGTTCCCTATAGATCACATTGCTTACTATCTCCTCAAGTGTAGATTCACCCCGATGGACACTCATTAGTGTAAAATTTTCAGTTTGTTTCTAAACATGTGTACAGGTAACTTTTATAAGCAAAAACCTAGTTGATATCTCATCTTTCCTAAGAGATATTGAGGAATCCGTGAAAAACCATTTTACTCCTTTTCACCCCATAGGGGTCGAAAAATCCTTTCTTAGTGAGTTCTTATGTCATATCGAGAATTTCTCTTGGAATTTCTAATTTCTAATAAAAAATTCTAATTTTCCCTTTAGGAAAGAAATTTAAAAAACTGTCAGAACACTATCGAAAATTTTTAAAAAGTCCTAAATGCCAGAGAGGAATGTTATAACTCAAGAAGCATAGGAGATATAAAGGGTTCGATGCTTACGTTATGGAAGGAATATGTTCTCGGAATTCCATGTATCTAATCAAAAATATATCAATTTAACCCTTTATAGGTTAAAAAAAAAACGTTTAAGACTTTGGAAAAAAAATGATATGCCAAAAAGGAATGTTATAACTCAACAAACCAAGAAGTTACGAAATATTATATAATTCGCCCTGATTTAATGTAGATTCGCCCGTTAAGTATTGCTTGCAGCAAAATCCTAAATTACATTTTTATACATGCGTACGGGTAACCATAGTAAGTAATAAGCAAGTCGTTATTTCATCAAGAGATATTGAGAAATCCCCTAGGGGTCGAAATTCGAGAAATCTGTTCTTAGTGGTTGTCTACGTCATGGAAGAAATATAGTTCCCGAATTAGTCTACTAAATTCGTCATTTGTGTACTAAAAAATACCAATGTACCAATGTAACGTAAAGTAATGTAAGAATAGCAATTTAGGGGCGAAATATAAAAAAATTGTTAAAATGAAATGATTTGAAACTAATGATATTAAAAAGACACCTAAATGCGAAAAAGTACAACATAGTTATTGTACAACAAAGATGGAAGATACAAAGGGTTCTATAATTCACCCCGAATCTAGAATCGCCCCTTTAGGTTGATGGTTAGAACACTGTAAGCAAAAATCAAATCAATATATTATTGAACCTAAGAGATAATGAAGATTCCCAGGAAAAACATTTTATCACTTTCCATCCCGTAGGGGTCGAATTTCGTATAAGCGGACATGGAGGAATTTCATATCTCTGTCAAGGGCCGTTCTTTCGAACAAAAAATACCAATTTACCCATTTAGGGATGAAATTTAAAAACTTTCAAAACTCTTTCTAAATATTTTAAATAGAAAATTATGTACAAAATGGAATGTTATAACTCAGGATATAAAAAGGTTTCTATAATTCACCCCAAATGTAGATGCACCGCTTTAGGGGTTGATTAGGGTAAAATCCTGATTTACCCTAAATCAAATATTTGTTTGGGTAACCTTTGTAATTAAAAACCAAGTCAATATCTTATTGGTCCTAAGGTATATTGAGGAATTCTTCAAATCACATTTCACCCCTTAGGGTTCGAATTTCGAAAAATCTCTTCTTAGTGGGTGCTTACATCACGGAAGGAATATACTTCCCGAATTTCATGTCTCTATATCCAAGGGAAGTTCTTCGAATAAAAATACCCATTTACCCCTTTAGAGGTGTAATTTTAGAAAATGGTCAAAACTATTTCGAGATATTTGAAAAAGACACCGGTGTGCCAAAAGGAATGTTATAACTCAATAAACACAGGAAATACGACGGGTTGTATAATTCACCTCGATTATAGATTTACCCCTTTAGGGGTTGATTAGGAAAGAATCCTGAAATAAAATTTTCGGCATTTGTATGGGTAATCTTTATAAGCAAAAGCCTATTGGCCAAAAATCTTATTGGTTCTAAGAGATATTAAGGAATCCTTGATATTACATTTCACCCCTTAGGGGTTGAATTTCGAAAAATCCCGTCTTAGTGGGTGCTAACGTCATAGATGGAATATACTTTACGAATTTCATGTATCTTGCCCAGAGGACGTTCTATCGAGTAAAAATACCCATTTACCGCTTTAGGGGTGAAATTTTGAAAAACTGTCAAAATCATTTCGAGATATTTTAAAAAGACACCGATATGCCAAAAAGGAATGTTATAACTCAATAAACACAGGAAATATGAAAGATTGTATAATTCACCCCGATTGTAGAATCACCCCTATAGGGGTTGATTTGGACAAAATCCTGAAATAAGTTTTTCGGCATTTGTATGGGTAATCTTTATAAGCAAAAGCCAAGTCGATATCTTATTGGTACTAAGAGGTATTGAGGAATCCTTGAAATTACAGTTCACCCCTTTTCACTCCTTAGAGGTTGAATTTCGCAAAATCTCGTCTTAATGGGTGCTTACCTCATGGAGGGAATATACATTTTGCGAATATCATGTATCTTTATCCAAGGAATATTCTATCAAATAAAAAATACTCATTTACCTTTTTAGGGGTGAAATTTTGAAAAACTGTCAAAACCATTTCGAGATATTTTAAAAAGACATCTATATGTCAAACAGGAATTTTATAACTCAACAAACACATGATATATGACGGATTCTATAATTCTCCCTGATTGTATTTCACCCTTTTAGGGAATGCTTAGGACAGAATCCTGAAATAAGTACTTTAACATTTATATGGATAACCTTTATAAGCAGAAACCAAGGCGATGTATTATTGAACCTAAGAGATATTGAGGAGTCCGTGAAAACACATTTTACCCCTTTTAACCCCTTAGGGGTTGAATTTCCAAAATTCATTTCTTAGGGGGTTGTTAAGTCATAAAAGGGATATCCTCCCCGAATTTCATGTTTCTCTGTCTAGACGACATTCTATCGAATAAAAAATACCAATTTGGCCCTTTAGGAGTGAAATTAAGAAAAAATCGGTCAAAATACTTTCTAAATATTTTAAAAAGACACCTATATGCCAAAAAGGAATGTTATAACACAATAAACACAGAAGATGCGAAGTTTCTATAATTCACCCTGATTGTAGATTCACCCTTTTAGGGGATGATTAGGACAAAATCCTAAAATAAGTTTTTCAACATTTATATGGATAACCGTAATAAGCAAAAACCAAGGCGATATATTTTTGGACCTAAGAGATATTGAAGTTAAAGAATCCGTGAAAACACATTTTAGCCCATTTCACCCCTTAGAAGTTGAATTAACAAAAATCATTTCTTAGGGTGTTGTTAAGTCATAAAAGGGATATACTCCCCGAATTTTATGTTCCTCTGTCTAGACGACTTTCTATGAAATAAAAAATACCAATTTACCCCTTTAGGGGTGAAATTTAAAAAAACAGTCAAAACACTTTCTAAATATTTTAAAAAGACACCTATATGCCAAAAATGAATGTTATTAGACAATAAACACAGAAGATGCGAAGGGTTCTATAATTTACCCTGATTGTAGATTCACCCCTTTCGGGGTCGATTAGGACAAAATCCTGAAAATAGTTTTTTAATATTTACATGAGTAATCATTGTGAGCAAAAACCAAGTCGATATCTTATTGGACCTAAGAGATATTAAAGAAACCGTGAAGCCACATTTTACCCCTTTTAACCCCCTTTTCACCCACTTAGAGGATGAGTTTCGAAAAATCCGTTCTTAGTGGGTGCTTTCGTCATGGAGGGAATATACTTGCCGATTTTCATGATTGTAGGTCCAGTGGTTTGGGCTGGGCGTTGATTATGAGTAGGTAGCTTAGTTACGATTTTATATATATATATTAAAAATTAAAAAAAAAGTGCCAAAGTAACTGCTGATTAATAAGTGAATTTAAAGTTAAGTAAAAGTGAAAAATAATAATAATAAAGTGAAATGTAGCATTGAGAGGCTGCTGAAGCCAGAATTTATTTTTGCATAGTTTTTGTTTAAGAAGGTTCGGAAGCCTCAAAGTTAGTTATACAAATATGCAGTTTTAATTTAAATGCGATATAATAATAGCACATGTGATGATTGCATTATTTTAGGAATAAATGCGCTCAGATTAATTCAGGTACCTTCTAGATATGTTTAAAGATTTAACATTGATTCTATTATACGGCATAATTACCGAGACAATTACATTATATTTTAGATCCTAAAATAATACGTTTCAAAATGTAACTAAGGAGAAAATCATAATTTTTATCTTCTATTATTCGTAGAAATTGTTTAGAATAATTTATTGAATTTTAGATGATAACTAAGTTCATACTTATACTTAATCATTATGATTATTTTAGTTGTAATATCTGAAAGGTTTGAAATTTTTTTAAATAAATATATTCAAGAAATAATAATAATCGCATTTTATTATTTACAGAAAAATATGAAGCTTCATAAATTCTGGAAAATGATTGCATTGAAAATTGGCAAAAAAGTGTATAAATTATTGATTATAATAATTTAAAAACTATTTTTCTCATGTTCAATCAACATTTTTACTTTTCCTGAATTTTAAAGCTTTATTGTGACGTCACTCAAGAAAAGAGTTTTATACCTATGTACGCACTATAAGTGCGTATTACTACCCTCTCTTCCTTTCCACTACCCATTTAAAACGCGTACTAGTACTCACTTTAAGTGAGTACTAGTACTCATTTAAAGTGCGTACAAAAGTACTCACTTGTACGTGAGTAAAAACGAGGACAAGCAATGTACGAACTTTAAATGAGTACTAGTACTCACTTGAGATTTGCAGTGTAGGCGACCACCTAAAAGCGCCACGGGTTTAAGGCGCCTGATGGCCATAAAATTGTGACTTTTATGTACTTATGTATAGTTTGTAAAAATTCTATTTTAATATTTTTCTCATACCTCCATTGACTTATAATTAGAGAGAGACGAATTTTGTTTTGTCTAGGGGCGCCAAATTATGTCTTACTTGAAAGCGCTTACTTTAATGTTACTATCGATCTGACAACTACAAAACATTCCCACCGCGGTGCCCCTATTTCTCTAAAGCCTGTTGCAAGGAAACCACTGACACGCCCCTTGCCAGAACACTGCCAAGGGGCGCCGAATTATGTCTTGCCTATGGGCGCCAAATAGCCTCGCGCCGACTTGGGTAATAAGTACAGACAGTATGTACCAGGAATGGCCAAAGCGTCGACCGCAAAGCCTCTGGAAGTCGCCCGCGAAGCTAATTTGAACATTGCCAAATTAAAGTGATAAATTCAGTGCGTATTATAATAAATAAAAATAATAATAATAAATAATAAAAAAAAAGTAAATAGCAAAATTATTCCCTACAATTAGTAGATTTTTTTTAAATATTTTCAATAGCAACTTATTTCTGGAGAAAACACAGCTAAAAAGTATTATTTCAACTGTATGAACATGCAGTTGAAATAATACTTGTATATACAGTGCCGTAACTAAGCAGGGGCACAAGCCCGGGGCCCAGATCGAAAGGGGGTCCCAGAAAAAAAAATATTGACGTAATAATTGTATTTGAGTGAGGTCCTATTTTTTAGGTCATCACTTGAATTTCAAAAGTGAGGACCTTTTTTTAGGTCATCACTTGGTTTTTAGAAGTGAGGACCTTTTTAGGTCATCACTTGGATTTTAGAAATGAGGACCTTGCCATCATTTGTATGGAACCGAAAAAAGTTAGTTACGGCCCTGCGTACATACGTATATTTTTGTTGTATGAGAGAAATGAAGAAAATCTAAAGACGAAAGATAACGCACGCAAAGTTATAAATTTTCATCTCTTAGAATTTTAGTGCAATTTTAGAGCCAAATTTTGACAAACTTGTCGAAACTATACAATGCCAAATGATCAAATTTAAAAAATTCCATTGTTTTTGATTTGCTTCTAATTTATTTTAATACAATTGTAAAATAATAATTTTCTTTTTTTCCCCCTATATTATCTTGAATATTTTTAAATTTAGGACCAGTTCTAGAGAAATGTCTTCGTCATCAGTTCGTAAATATCTTCTAAAAACGTTACCAATTCGTAAGTACCTAAAATTTCTTAAAAAAAGACACAAGTATCTTCAGAAAAACGTTGATTTGTGATTACCTAAAAATTCCTTAAAAATAACACCAATTCGTCAGTACAAATACCGTGTAAAAAAACGTAGTCGCCTGCGGGTACACTTTCACCAAAAGAGTCGCCCCCAATGTCTAAAAGTTTGACCACCCCTGCTGTATACTATGACAGTCTGACCAATGGTGGCAGCGTCGTCATTATAAATCCAAATATTATTTGAAATAATGGAAATTCAAATGGAAAAATAACCTAATTTTTATAGAAACAGAACTCTATAGAAATAGAAACAGTACTCTTCCTGCAAGGATTATCTTATTTTTCCATTTGAAACCAATATTTATTTGCAATCGCATGGCTGTGATGTAACCATTGGCCAGACTCTCATTGTATAGTGATTGTACTAATAAGGAATTACTTGTTACATCATTGTCTTCTTAAAATATCAGATTGTAGTTTAAATTTTGTCCTAATCACACGAATATACTTAAAAATCTGCAAAAATTTTATAAAATAATCCAACTGAATCCGTGAATTTTCACAAACTGATAATTTCAAATAACAAATCCCAAGTAAAAACAACAGCAAAATTGACAGAACAAATAATATTGGGCAACAAAAATAAAAATTTAATTCAAACAAAATCAATTCAGCTTTATGAAAAAAATATCACTGTATCAAAACCCCAAATCCAATTACGTTAACAGATCACTTCCAGGATTGTCACATTTAAAATCAATCCCATCCTGAAATCAATCTCAAAATCCCTTACCTGAAATCACAGAGTGCAGATCCATCTTCTTTGTTTAAACTAACTTTTAATTTTATAGGTGACCCATCATCCATATGATCCTCTGCTTCCAATATTGTCTTTCCTGTTCTTTCCAGTGCCGTGTTAGCCACACTTCTCAACATATCTCTAACGGCGATTTCAGCATTGCTCTGAATATGTCCCATGTAAGCCTAAATAATATGTTATATTATTTATATACCCTCGGGAAAAGCACGTTTTTATCGGAGACAAAGTAAACAGCTCAAACACACACACATATAACTGCAGGCCGCACCCACACTGATACAACAAATAATACTGGATCACAACATCAACTGAATTTTTAGGGTAAGGTGTCACATAAATAACAGTGAAATGAATGTTTTCACGTGTCTTAATAAGGATTTCTGGTGCACACATGATGCGGATAAGAAATTAGACAGGGGAGAAATTTATCAAGACTATGTCAGCAGTATTTAATTAACGGGGTACTGAAATTGTATAAAATACTGTTGTTTTCTTCTAAAGGATTTGCCGTAAAATGCGCAGAAAAATTAGACACATCCGAAGAGCGACAGAGGTGGGGTTCGTTGCAGTAATGCAGTCACCTTTATTTGATTACAGGTCCACGGCGTATCCAGGTTTCAAGTCAAATCTTAGAATAAAATACCTGTACATTGCTCGAGTAAGCAGTTAGAAATAAAACAGGTAAAAGGCACGGATGGCAAAATAATAACAGACAGTAAAAGAATAATGGATAGGTGGAAAGAGCATTTCCAGGACCTACTATATAACGAAGAACTGGAGACAAGCCGAGAGGAAGAAATTGCTTATTTCGCTCAAGATGACAAGGAGGAAGATCGGATTAAAATAGAGGAAGTATCAGAAATAATAAACTCCATCAAAAAAGGGGAATCAGCTGGACATGACAAGATAACTCCTGCAATGCGAAAAAATCTTGGACAGAACGGAAAAGAAATGTTAACAGAAATCTTCCAAAAAGCATGGAACGAAGGAAAAGTACCGGACGACTGGAAAATAGGGATTGTAGTACCGATATACAAGAATAAGGGAGACAGCAGAGAATGTACTAATTATAGAGGTATTACTTTACGAAGTACAATTGCAAAAATATATGAAGGGATAATGGAGAGGAGATTAAGAAAAGTAACAGAACACCAGCTAGAAGAAGCTCAGAGCAGATTTAGGAAAGGCCGTAGCACCCAAGATCATATATTTACAATAAAACAGTTAATTGAGAAAACAAGAGCAAAAAGAACACCGTTATACTTAGCATTCCTCGATCTAGAAAAAGCAATCGACAGAGTACCACAAAAATTAATATGGAGAAGCTTAGAAGAAAGAGGTGTACAGCCAAAACTGATAAGGGGAATAAGAAGTTTATATTAAAACAACAGAAATTACGTGAGGAAAGATAATATGCAATCAGAAGATTTCCAAATCAACGACGGACTAAGACAAGGAGGGGTGTTCAGTCCAACGTTATTCATAATAATAATGGACGACGTAATAAAAGAAGCAAAAAAGAAAATTCGGAAGATGCATATTGGACACTACAAAATGAAAGTGGTTGAAATATCAGAATGTGCCTTTGCCGACGACCTAATGATCTGCGCTGCAGAAGAAAAACATCTACAAAGAAACCTGGAGATATGGGAACAGGAACTGGCAAAGAGAAAGATGAAAATAAATTCAACCAAAACAAAGGTAATGGTCATTGGCGATGAAAACGCAAACACCAACATAGTAATCAACGAGGAAAAAATAGATGAAATAGAAAGCTACAAATGCCTAGGAGTAACGATACAGAAGGAAGGACTCATGGAAAATGAAATAAACGAAAGGATAACAAATGCCTCAAGAATGTACCACGCTCTTTCAAACTCTTTTATAGGAAAGAAGGAAATATCAAGGAAAACCAAGATGGTTGTTTATAAAACAGTATATAGGTCAATATTTACTTATGGGAGTGGTTCGGGCACCTCCTAAGAGGAAAATAGGCCAGTAAAAGAAATTTGGGAAACTAGAGTACAGAAGAAAAGAACGAGAGGAAGACAGAAGAAAACTTGGAACAACGTGGTGGCAGGAATATTAAAGAAAAGGGAAATAAATTGGACAGAAGCAAAGATTATGGCGAAAAGCAGAAAAGACTGGCAAAAATTCGTAAACGAATTAGATAAATAGAACAAAACCAACCTTACACCTACGGGTAGACAATATATATATATATAGACATAGTTAGGCCTAAGCCGTCACTGTCGCTTGCGAGCGGCACGTTTTTTTTTTTTCAATAAAAGCTATTCGTTTTATTCATGTGTCGAACTTGTTAAAACGGTAACTCGTACTTTATCCATTTTTAATACGCTCATAATGAGTCTAATCTCTTGTATTCCAATTAAATTTAACTGTGAAGACCCTAATTACTAGGGTCCGGCAAAAATATGCAACGGTACTTTAGTTACGTGTATGTTCGATAAAAAGCGACACATGTATTATCTGTAGAAATAAAACGTAATTATATATATTTGTAATGTGCCCTGCTGACAAATAGTGTAGCGTATAAAAATTAATATCTTATCAAAATCTGACCAATGGCAAAGGAGTGACCGGAATTACTTATCTCGGATATAATCCCAAAGTAATGAGGTGTCGTTATTAAAATAAGAATTCATTGCGGTACAAGTGTTTTATTCTTTTGTTTTTTCTTGGTTTTTTGTTAAAATAAAGTTTAAAATAGCACGCCTATGGCAAAAGTACCGTTGCATTTTTTACCTGTCTCTAGTAATTAGTAGGGTCCGGCAATTAATAGGCTCTTATTTATTTAATATTATTATTATTTATTTATTTCATTTATTTTTGTTACGTTGTTAACAAAATTTGGATGTTTTATTTTTCCTATAAGATCTGTTGTTTTTATTGCACAATTTTACATAACTCGAGGTTTCGCGAGAACGCATTGATCGCGTAATAGTAGCACTTACATGCATCACAAGGAAGTACAAAAGAAAAACATGAAAATAAGTGAATAAAAAAGTAAAACCATGATAATTAGTAAATACAAGAAACACTACAACGAAAACATCGACTAAACACAGCTAGAACACGTACAATCCTTTAAATATTTAGAAACGGTAATTAGCGGGTAAAGATGCACGCGGAAATAAATAAAATAGTAGAAGCAACTAGGAGACATTTAATGATAAAAACAACTTCTCTTGGGAAAAGAGAAATATCGCTGGAAACAAAGAAAGACATATTTTGGAAAATAGCCGTACCAGTATTTAAATTTCCTACAATGTTTACGTGAGAGAATCATTGCAGCTATAAATGATTCATAAAAAACGTAGTATTTTTTTAATACCATCAAATAAAAAATGCATCATGTGCAGTGTTGTAATTTTTTATCTAGTTACAAGTATCTAGATACACTAACTAGATACTTTTTCAAGTATCTAGATACAAACTACATACTTTTTGAAATATGTATCTGTATCTAGATATTTAAATTTAAGTATCTTGCAAAATATCTGAAACACAAATCAGATATTTTGCTCGTTACTTTATTTTTATACCGTGATACCGAGCTGATATAATAGTTCATTACCCAGCAAACATTCAACTAACAGCCGAATGCTGGCAAACTGCTTTTATGCTGGTAAATTACTGGCACCAAAAGTAAGTGCAACGCCAGTATTAATAATGTACTTCACATTTGTATTTCGCATTCCGCCTATACGAAGTACTTTACCAGCATTTTATAAGCACTCCTCTTCACTCATACTTTTTACTTAAAACCATAAGAAATAAATCTTGCAACTAATGCGATTATTTTGCACTTTACCGTTGCTGGCCAGTAACTGATACATCAATGGGCCAGTAACGGCCCCGGGGACACCGGGGTACAGGCCCATTACTTTCAATGCCGGGGAGTATGTGCTTTACCAGTACTGGCCCGTATAAAAATGTTTGCTGGGTATTGTCATTTTGAACATTTTATTTTTGCTTTAAGCCAAATTCAATCTGAAATTCTAATATTTACATATTAAAATTATATGGAATGTCAAAAAAATGTGATTTTCATTCGTTTTTCATATTTTTTGCAACCTAGGCACTGCAAAATCTGTATACAACATCATTACAGATGACGAAACTTGGATTTATTCATATGAACCGGAAACTAAGCAACAATTCACTGTTTGGGTCTTCCAAAATGAACCGAAACCAACAAAAGTTGTTCGTTCACGAAGCAATTCCAAGAAAATAATCGCTTGTTTCTTCGGCTGTACTGGACATGTCGCAACCATTCCTTTAGAGCAGGCAATTTAAAATTTATAAAATAACCTTCTTAACAAAAACAATATTTAAAATTAGAAAAAATTTTTTTTTTTGCCCCGGTTAAATTTTCATCCGCAATGTAGCCCGACAGCCAAAAGATTTGCCCACCCCTGCTTTAGAGGATTGGAAAACAGTTAATGCTGAATGGTATACAACAATTTGCTTGTCAGAAGTCAAAATCAGGAAAAACAACCAAAAACGCATCATTCTTCATCATGACAATGCAATCTCCTACACAGCACGTCAAACAGTTGATTATTTGAAGAAGAAAAACATCGGATTAATGTCTCATTGCCCGTATTCACCTGATTTATCTTCTAACGACTTTTTTTTTGTTCCCCAATGTCAAACAAAAAATGCGTGGACAGCGATTTTCATCACCTTGAGAAGCTGTTAAAATAGGGTGACCATTTTCTTGGAGAATGCAATGCGGAACGGAGCAAAAAAAAGGTCGTCACTTCCGAAATATAAGTGAAGAGCAAACAAAAAAAGGTCCTCACCTCCCAAATATAAGTAAAGAGCAAAAAAAAGGTCTTCACCTCCCAAATATAAGTACAGAGCAAAATTCGGCCCTGGGGACACCAAACCAAAATGCGGGACGAAGGGTGACCACTATGTTAAAACCATGTTTTTGAGATACCAACTTCAGAGTGAAATTCTTTTTTCGAGAATTGGTTTGAACGCATGCAAAAGTGTATAAATCTTACAGGCGAATATTTTGAAAAGCAATAAAACAGTTTGTTCCAAAAAAAAAATCTTTTCTTTCTTACTTTTTGTAAAAACTTAAAAGGTACTCCTCGTACCTAAAGAAAATAAAGATTATTTAGCGAAAAGTTGTATTCGTATAATAAATACAAGGTGTCTCAAAAGAAATTTTATATTTATTTAGCTTACTGCGTGTGCGCAACGTATCCGAGGAGCGCAGGGGTTATGTCAATCGGTAGCCTAGCTCTTGGGAATGGAGTCGCTATGGAGCGTTTCTCGGGAGCAGACCGCGCGTTATGCGTGCGAGAGTTTTACAAAAACGGTGATTCGGCGACTGTAGCGCGTAGAAAATTCTGCAGTATTCGAGGTTTTCGCCACTTAAATGATGCGCCAAGCATTCCTCTCATTCGACATTGGGTTAAAAAGTTTGAAGAGACTGGTACAACGCTGGATAAATCAAAATCCGGGCGACCTAGGTCATCAAGAACGGTAGAAAACGTGGAGAATGTTAATCAGTCTGTTCGTGACGACCCGAACCTTTCAATTCGGAAGCGCGCAAGTGCTTTAAATGTGCACAAAGACCTAAAGCTGCACCCCTACAAAATTCAATTGGTGCAAGAATTAAAGCCCCAAGATGCCAGTCAGATGCTTAATTTCGTAAATCAGGTGATTGAGCGATTTTCAACGTTTACCAACATTTTGTTTTCGGATGAAGCTCATTTTCATCTTAATGGACACGTAAATAAGCAGAACTGCCGCTACTGGAGTGCAACGAATCCGAAACGCAAACATCAGAAACCCCTACATTCGCCTAAAGTGACAGTATGGGCTGCGATGTCGGCGCGAGGAATTATCGGCCCTTACTTTTTTGAAGACGAAAGGGGGCGTGCAGTTACAGTGAATTCAGAGCGTTATGTGGAGATGTTAGACAACTTCTTGGTACCTGAACTGCAAAACTTTCCTGGCTATAACCAAAGAACATGGTTCCAACAGGACGGAGCAACTTCACACACGTCCAATATGTCTCTGCCACGTGTTCGTGAAATTTTCTCAGGCAAATTGATCTCCCGGAGAGGTGACATAAATTGGCCTCCACGCAGTCCAGATTTAACCCCAATGGACTTTTTCCTATGGGGTTATCTTAAATCTAAAGTTTACGCCAATAAACCGACTTCACTGGCGCATTTGAAAGAAAATATCCGTCACGAAATGGCAGCCATCCCTGAGTCCACCTGCCGAGACGTCATAAGTAATTTTACTGTTCGATTAAATGAGTGCCGAGAACGCGAGGGTCTACATTTAGACGATATTATTTTTAAGAAATAAATCCCCAAAAAGTGTATTTTAATAATTAATAAACATTTTTTCTATATACGGCTTACTTTTTTTTTAATCGATCCACTAAATATAAAATTTCTTTTGAGACATCTTGTACATTGGCTAAAGTGAAAAAAGCAACCGCAATGTTTTGTTAGAGGAAATTCTTTTTCAAATGCTTTTATCATAACAGCTCCAAAATTAGTCATGAAAGTTTGAGGGTTACACTGGTCAGCTAAATCTTCCACTTTTTGTAAAAAGTGATCATAAGTTTCTTGTCGATTGTTGTAGGGGAGTAAACTTGGGAGTAGAGCAAACACCAATGGAATTGATCTATTGTCTTCCAACCCGTGAATTGTGTAAAGTTGTTCGGACAAGGGTGGGACGGTTTTAAAAGTACATTCTTCATGCCAATGATTAGAATGGCGTAAAATATCCAAAATTGCTTGAGTGGAAATTATATTTTTCTATTATTTTATAAAACATATTTTTTGTATTATTTGTATTTTTAAAGTATTTAACTACTTAATCGTTTCGTGTATCCTACGAGCAATTTATTTGCACATTAAAACAAAACAAAAAACTTACAAAAGGATTGATTACTCGATTTGTATTGAAATATTTGTGAGTGATACAATGGCAATCATGTGAAATGGAAGGAATGCATTAAAATAGCCTATTTGCAGAAAATAAAACGAAATAGTCGGGTATAGTGGAGTGGAATAGAGTGAGCACCTGAGAAACATGTCGCTCTACACTTCAGCAGATTGATAATGTTACAACAAATCCCCAAAGGCTCTCCATAGCGAAGTGAATGAAGATCAGATAAAAAATGAATCCAAATAAAAAACTAACATTGAGTAATGGAACTCTAAATAGAAAACAAAATACATGTATTAAACAATATTGTTTTTGTTTACTTTTTCAATTTAATATTTTAAATAGAATTTTCCAATATTTCAAAATACATTATCATTTGTATTATTTTTTATCAGCCTCTAAAACCAGTGGCGTATACAGGACTCATAGGTTAGGGGGGCACTTTTTTCACGTTTTATGGCGTTTGCTACTGAGGCATTAGCCAGGCACGTTGCTACTGAGGCACTTATAATGTTATCTAAAAGAGGGGGGGACTGGAAGCTCGCGGACTATTTAGGATAAAAATGTATTTGAAAATATAAAATATGCTCTCTTCTTCCATTCCGGGTTATAAAAAAAAATTTAAGCAGCCCTTCGGGATATTTGAAGATCTGTCAGTGCTTATCATTTTATATGAAAAATAGACCGCGACCCAAAGAGTTTGCAACCCGGCTGTCAAAAAAAAAAATAATGATTTCATTATTTGTTGATAAAAAAAAACTGTTAATCCATGTTTCTAACATTTTTAATTTGATATCCCTCAAAATTTAACTGATTTTTAGTCGATAAATACATGTATGTTTATATTTTTTGCGCGATGTATTTTTGAAGTCTCAGTAGTTCTTGTATACTTGTTCAATTCTGTAAAACCAGCCGCTTGGCCACAATTTCTACCGAACGGATAGACTCATATGATGGATGAAAGTAAGAGTGTCACACTGGCATTGTAAAATATTGTTCATATCGGTCAAAGGATATAGGAGTATCTAGAATCTCTTGTTTATGCTTACGAAAACCTAAAAATTTACTTATGTAATTATTATATTCGTAGATTCTTAAAGAATAAATCTGCAAAATATTGTTCATATCGGTCAAAGGATATAGGAGTGTCTAGGATTTCTTGTTACTGCCGAAGTAACCCTAGACATTTCTGTATGTAATTATATTTGTAGATACTTAGAGAATAAATCTGCAAAATACTGTTCATATCGGTCAAAGAATATAGGAGTATCCTAGAGTTTCTTGTTTTTGTCTAGGAAACCGTAGACATTTCTGTTTGTAATTTTATCCGCAATTTCTTAGAAAATAAATCTGCAAAATATTTTTCATATCGGTCAAAGGATATAGGAGTATCTAGTGTCCCTTGTTTATGCCTACGTAATCCTAATTCTTGCATTTTTGCGGCCCACAACGACTTCTTATACTATAATAAATTTTTATACTATGTGTCTTATATAGTACATTTTATATAAATTATATAGTACAATATTTATTTGAACGAAAATACCTCGTGACAGAATCTGTTCGGGCCGCGGCGTCAAGACTTCGACAAAGGACGGAAAACCAATAGCCAGGGAGTAACTGTTACAGTTAGCCAAGGCCGTGCCATAGATCGTTGTTTCCCCATGATTCTAAATAATATTCTCGTAAGAAGAGCTTTCAAATAGCACTTTTCAACCGTTTTTGTTTTGTTGTTCGATAAAGAAAATATTTTGGCAAAATTTATTAGGGGATACGCATAAAATTTATATTTCCTTAAAACTACATTTTTTTATATGTTAATGTTAGTTATGTCACCTAACAAAACAAAAATCACATTTTAATTAATATTATAGCCAAATTTTTTAATTAAAATATTGTAAATTTGAAATAAGCCGACCATGGCGCGAAGGTTGCCGAGTAAATACGACTGAGTATGACGTCAAATGTCTGGGGTTTGACGTCACAGATACAGTTACAACTTAATCTTTACGTGTGTATATTGTATTGTACGAGAGTTTTGTATTTGTTTTTAAACAATTTTTCACGCATTTATTATTAAAATGGCAGATAAAGATTTTGTTAGGGCTCAGAGTGATAAATTACCCAACATTGATGCATTTATGCTCATGGAATATATGAAAAAACATATACAAACATAAAGTTTACTTTTTTCTGAAATATCGGTTTTATTTCGCCTCATAGCTTCCAGCCACAAATATCGCCTTTTCTGTTGTTTTAGCCAACAGGTTATGATATAAATTGTTTTTTTTGATTTCTATTTGAACTATTTGTGCACATCGGTACTAAACAATATTTTCAACTATGTTTCGAAGTACTGGGGCCTGAAGCTTCCATATTTTATATATTTTAATATAAAATTTAATTCGGTAAACATGTATAAATTGTTTTTATAGAATTAAACTTTATTTTAATTAAAATCACTCTAACTTTACATAACCTTATATTAAGTTATACAAGCAAATAAGTTCACGACTGTGTAGACTGCACGCTGTACATTGGGTAGGCTGTACGCAGTACACTGGGTACTGCGTCACTTAGAAGGTCACTTCAAATAAAAAAAAAAAAAATGCAAAACTGTTTTTTATTTTTATATGCAACAAGAGGAATATAATAAAAAAAAATTAAAAATCATGCCTATCCCCTATTGTTATTTCTTCAAATAAATATTCAGAATAATGGTGGAAAATGAGTAATAATATAAACAAATATCGTGCGGCCCGCGTGAATTTTGTTGGAAAAATTGCCCGGGGCTGAATTTATTTCACACCTCTGGATGAGGATATCTTGATTATACCTACGAAAACATAAAAATAGCATGGGAATATGCATTTTCTATTAATTTCAATACTAATCATAATAAATTTTAGCTTATATATGTATATTGTAAAATACATAAGTTATTTTGCAGTACGATTATTTTAAATTTGTTAAATTTTCATTTCATTGGACCTTAAGTAGGGGCACGTGCCATAGATATGACAGCCACGTGGTCAGTGTAACATTTAGACCAGCGGTTTTTAAGCGGGGGGTCTCAAAAAGACCTTAGGAGGTCCGAAATTAAAAGAAAAAATTTAAGTTTCCCAGTTCTTTCTTGAAAATATTTTAGACTAGTTGGGGGGTCCCGAGTATAAAAAGGTTAAGAACCGCTGATAAATAATAAAATATTATTTATTGTTTCATTTATTCTAACTTATAAATAATATTCTAATTATAAAGATGGGTTGTTTGAGACACAAACAGCCATCATTGCTGACCTCCAAATATTTTAATCTAATTAACTAACTTACTAAATAAAAACAGTGTAAAAGAATGTTAATTTCTTACAGGTGAGCGCGCATGCCGTCGTTTTTTTTTTACAATTGTTGCAATATGACCAGCTTTAGGTATTTACAGTTGGACATTTAATGCATTTATTATTTGATGGTCGTATTTTCTTATATTTATTTTACATCGGCCTATTTCTGCAACGAGACTAATTACCAATGCCAGGAGGCAAGCTCCTACACCTAGATGAGGGGTGAATGACTGTGAAAATGGGAGTAATGTAAACATATAATTCTCGCGCGAATAATATCAGCAATGGGGACTTGAACCAGCCACCTCACTATTCAGACTGTGGTCGTAGATAAACTTTTTTTTACCTTTTATCCTACTCTATTTCAATATTTTAACAACCGGTACGTGCGTATCGTCTGAATACCAGCCCTGCCAAGAAGTGTGTGCTACAAAAATGTTTAAAAATATCTTACCTGAACAACATCAAGTCCATAATAATCGATTAGTTCTCTAACTAACAGTATCCCCTTTTGATTAGCTGCAATCTGTGCTCGTAAATCGGAAATGTTGTCACTTAGATTTCTAGTACCGGAGGAGCCCTCTATTTTTCCGGGTTTCATGAGCTCTTCAACCAACTCCTTCTCTCTGAAGTGTCCGGCTTCAACAAGCAGAAAGCTCTTGAAAGCCGCACCTTCTTGGTCCAGCCGTGTTGAGTGTGGAGGCATAGAGCCTGGGGTTATACCGCCAATGTCCGCGTGGTGACCACGAGAAGCTACGAAAAATACCGGGGCCGGAACACTCCTGTAAAAAAATAGAAATTCTCTCTTTAAAGAGTGTTCCTAAATAAGAATTGAATGGTTATTGTTTTATGTGCTATATCGGTTTTATTAAAAGGATACCAAAAATATGTTTTTGTCACAAGAACTTGCTGTAAAATTTTCACAACATAAATCCCTGAAGAATATTCTATTGGAAAGTGGTTTGAAGTCAAACAGATCAACAACAGATAACATCTTTTCGTTTACAACCCCAAAATAGAAGACAAGTTGTTGTAATTGATAATATTGTCACAATTATGATATTGTATGCTAATGTCCCAATTCCTTGAGCGGCCTTTAGGCCGTGTAGGTCGCGGTTGCTGACTTGCGGTTTTGGGAATTAAAGAATGTGCAAAGTGTTGCGTGTTTGTCAAAATAAGTTTTGAACTACTTTCTGATGTGTTGATAAACATTATTCAATTGTGCCGACTATGGTCTTTAATTGCTGCCAACAATTACACAAATGAATAATGTTTCCAAAACAATTGAGGTAGGACTTGACGTCATAGTGTCCTGGTTAACAGTTATAAAATGGTCTTAGGGAATAGAGTCGCTAGTCAGTGATTCATTGAGTCAGTTAGTTATTCATTCGACCATTTTTTGTGAGCACGCTACCCGAGGACCATCCCAGCTGTCAAGTCACCAACCCGAGATGTGAGTGCCGTCTACAGGGCTTCTCCACCTGTCCACCTCGTGCGGATACATGGTGTGGTTCGACCGATCCTGGAGAAGCCGGGGCAAGAACGGGACTGACATCAGCTACTAACAGTCAACACCAGCAGCCATTTTGAGAATTAATTGTATTGTATTGTAAAATTATTATAATATAATAAATTTTGTAGAAAAGATGTCCGTTCTTGAATCCACTCCGTAACAATATCAAATTCGACGAACTAACTATAAAATCAGGAGTTCCGCAAGGCTCAATTCTGGGGTCTTTGTTGTTCTTATTATACAGTGGCTCAATAAAGTATTTACACACTATAAAATTTGCAGTAAATGACTTAATAATTAAAATTAAAATAATTAAATCTGTTTAATGTTTATAGTAGTTGAATATTTTCTATCAAAATTTAAAACAAAACACATAATTATAAATTAAAATATACTAAACAATTCAGAAAAAATAAACAAAAACAAAAATTCGAGTCCAATAAAGTATTTGCACATTGTCTTTATGATTAAGATATTTTATTTTTATTTGCTGTTTAATATTTTGTGTGCAATCCTTTGGCATCTATAACTGCTTGGAGTTTTTTTAGCATTGACATAACGAGTTTGGCTGTTATTTCACGCCCCATTCTCTTCACTTAAACGTTTTTTCAGATCTAGTTTATTTTTAATATTGTATTTCCTCGTGTTTAAGTCTAAGATTCTATCAGGGCAATAGAAGCAGGCGTACCACAGGGGTCGATAATAGGACCAGTATTATTTTCTATATATATCAACGATTTCCCTAGAGTTAATAACGTGATGTATTCACTTTATGCTGACGACACTGCTATTGTATATTAAAATCTGTTAAGTTTAAGTTAATGAAATTGTTTATTTTGATACTTATTCAAACTTGTTATTATTTTTGTTAAGTTTAAAACTAGCTAATAAATCATTTTATATAAAAAAAAAGTCTAAGATATGCCACAGGTTCTCTATGGGGTTTAAGTCTGAGCTCTGAGGAGGGTGGAGAAGCGTTTTTGAAACTTTATAGAGCATCCATTCTTTAACAATTCTTGCGGTGTGCTTTGGGTCGTTATCCTGTTGAAAGACAAACTTCTATTCCCATTTTTGTAGCACCATCGGTCAAATTGTCTTGCAAAATCTTCAAATATTTTCAGGCATCCATAATTCCATCGATAAAACGGAAATTACCAATCCCATTGTGAGTCATACAACCCCAAACAAGCACGTTGCCGTGTTTTATGGTAGGAATAAAATTTTCTTTCTTTAGCTCAGAATTCGGTTTTCGCCAAAGCATTTGTTTGCCATCCAGTGGCGAATTAAGTTGCTTGGGGGCCCTGGGCGGAAAAATTAAAATGGGCCCTCAATTATTTTAAATAGAATGGAAATAGCCCAGTCCACCCACCGCTTAATTTAATTCTATTTCGCTCACTTATGAATGGTTTCTTGCGCGCTAGCCTTCCGTGATATCCAACATTTTTAAAAACTTTTCTAACAGTTACCGCACAAACTGTTTTCCCTGATGTTTCAAGGACATCATTTGCCAAGGTTTGTGCGCTCAGTCTGGTATTTTACTTAATTTTTGTTAAAACGTATCGTTTATCGCGATCATTTAAAATTTTCGGCGGCCTGAACGGTGCAAATTCTCGACACCTTTGGTTTTTACCAGGTCTACAAGTATGAAATGCGGATTTTTTTTTAAATAAAACATTTAAACCCAAAAGAACATTAAAAGTTTATTTATTCAAAGTATGCTCCATTAGAAGTTATACATTTTTCCCATCTTTCAGGCAATTTGTGAATACCTCGCCAGTAGAACTCTTCCCCTTTCCCCGCAAACCATTCATCTAGCCATTCTTTCACATTTTCATATCAACAAAAGTGCTGCTCGGCAAGTGTGTGACCCATCGATGCGAACAAGTGGTAATCTGAAGGGGCCAAGTCTGGTGAGTAAGCGGCATGGGGTAACACTTCCCACTTGAGTGCCTCCAATGTGTTGCAAACTGCTTTTGCCTATGTGATGGAGCATTATCGAGAAGAAATATTACCTTGTGCTGTCTTCTTTCGTATTCTGGTCATTTTATGAGCAGCGAATGGTTCAATTCGATCAGTTGTTGTTGATAGCGTTGGGTATTAACTGTTTCACCAGGTTTTAACAATTCATAATAGACCACAGCCTTTTGGTCCCACCAAGTACAGAGCATTGTCTTTTTGCCAAAGCGATTCGGTCTTGCAGTTGATGTGGATGGTGAGCCTGGTTCACCTATGATTTTTTGCGTATGGGATTTTCAAAATAAATCCATTTTTCATCGCCAGTAATGATACGATGCAAAAAAAACTTTCTTTTGTATCGTGTAAGCAAAATTTCACAAGTGTTTTTGCGTTTTTCCATCTGCCTCTCATTCAATGCATGTGGAACCCATCTGCCGACTTTCTGGATCTTACCCATATCTCGTAGGCGATTGGAAACAGCTTGTTGACTAACGCATAACTGCTCTGCTAGTTGTTTTTGTGATTGACTATCGTCTTCCTGTAGCAATGTTTCCAATTTTGTATCTTCATATTTTTTTGGAGGTTTTCCATGTTCTTTGTCTGTAAATTCAAAGTCACCACTTTTGAAACGCCGAAACCATCGTTCACACGTATCTTGCGATGGAGCATATTCACCATAAGCTTCTCGAAGCAGTCGGTATGATTCAGCAGCAGTTTTTTTCAAATGAAAACAAAACAGTAGTACTGTCCGCGAATGCTCTTTATTTGGCACAAAATTTGACATTTTTAACACAGTAAAACAAAACTATATGATCACTTTTCAAATTATAACCTATACGCATTTGACACTTAATGATAACTTAACAAAACGCCATATGTGTTGAAACTTTGAACTATACAATATGTTTGCGCGGCAAGTTTGAAAAAAATCCGCATTTCATACTTGTAGACCTGGTATATTTATAATATAACGCACAGTACTAAATGGTTTTTTACTAATATTTCCGATTTCACGTAAACTTTTATCAATAATAATGGAGATATTTTAAGTTTTTTATTTAACTATTTTAACTCTGAAACACCCCCTTAGAATGGTAATTTTGAGACGACATATAGCCTATGTTCGAGTCTTGGTTTGACGCTATTATCAATTCAAATTACGTGAAAATATGTTTAGCCGTTTTCTTGGACAAAGAGACAAATAAATGATTTTTTTACAGATAAAGTGTTAAAGTCACCTGAAACGTAGACACAAATATGAGGCCGAAAAAATTAAATGAAACATATCTAGGACTAGTTGCAGAAAGCAATGTTAACAAAACTTTATGCAACTGGGCCATAGCCTCTAATTTTATTAACACAGATATCATACCCGTTGAACACATATGTGTTGAGTGATACTGCCCGAGAAAGGGCATATTTTCATTTTTAGGGTTTTGTAGGTATGAACAAAAAACCCTTATACCATCATTTTTTCGTCTGTCTGTCTGTCTGTCTGTCTGTCTGTCTGTCTGTCTGTCTGTCTGTCTGTCTGTCTGTCTGTCTGTCTGTCTGTCTGTCTGTCTGTCTGTCTGTCTGTCTGTCTGTCTGTCTGTCTGTCTGTCTGTCTGTCTGTCTGTCTGTCTGTCTGTCTGTCTGTCTGTCTGTCTGTCTGTCGGTCGTCTGTCTGTCTGTCTGTCTGTCTGTCTGTCTGTCTGTTCGGTAAAAATTGTAGCCAAACGGCTAAACCTAGAGAGTCGAAATTTGGCATGCTTATACAACTCTTTGACCCGCACATAGGAAAAATACTAAAACATCTAAAAAACATACCCCCCTAAAAATATAAACAAATATGTGCTCATCGAAAACAAAAATATTTTTTTGAAATTATGAGCAGGGTATCAAATGAAAGCCCTTAGTACGTGGATTAACGATCAAATTTTTATTTTTGAAAAATAAATTATTTTGATGCGATTTTGGCCAAAATTGTGCAAAAAAATTTTTGTCCCACAGCCTGTAGCCCAGATGGTTTAAACTAAAAATCTAAAAAAATTCTAAGTAATGTATATTGGTGTGAACCGAAATAGTACAACAGGAATTTTTGATCAGATTATGTTTTCGGAAAATAACGCATTTTTTGTGGTTTTTGGTTCACAAAGTACAAAAGTTATACCAATGTAAGACACTCACATGCAAGGCGTACGATGGCGTTATTGGTTATAGCGTAAGCTAAAACTCGCTCGTAAACGAAGGGTTTCGAGTTCGAGTACTGAGTGAATTTTATTTTTTCTGTTTTTTTTTTTTTGCATTTTTATTATGTTGAAATTATTTTGTCAAAATTCTAGTTATATTTTGACAAATGTTGTATTTAATTTTTAAGAGCGTAAATTTAATAATTATCTTATTATATGATTAACAGACGATAAATTATTTTAAAAATATCGTTCATTTTGCCGTGATTACTACAAAGTAAAATTTGTCCTACACACTCAGCATACCGCCTTCACTTATTATATACCTGCGAAACCCTGAAATGTGTGAATATTCACATTTCACATCAATTTTTAAAACACTGCATCACAAGTCGACAAAATAAAAATACAAATAAAGTTTATACTTTTATGTAGATTACATTAAACATAAAAAAAAAAACATAAAACAAATCATAAAATAAACACGAATATGATGTTAGACAAAAGATTTGTAATTCTCCAAGCTGTTCAATGTATATTTTTCTAAATTACAATGTTACAAACCATTTTTACAATCCCATACCTACAAATCCCAACAAACAACATAAAACTCGTATACTTACTCATAAAAGACCGGTGTGATAACAGTGAGATCAGGCAGATGAGATCCACCGGCAGAAGGATGATTAGACAATATGACATCCCCCTCTTTGAACGTGCCCCTGGTCCTGATCTGATACTGCACGGTCTCTTGCATCGCCCCGAGATGTACGGGAATGTGAGGGGCATTGGATACCAACCCACCGTCCGGACCGAACAAGGCACATGAGAAATCCAATCGCTCCTTGATGTTGGTCGAGATAGAAGTACGTTGGAGTATTCGACCCATTTGTTCCGCTATACTCATGAATCTGGAAGATATTTATGTTAGTGTTATCATCAGTTTGACTTTCTCAAAGTTTTGAATTCTGGTAAAGTGTTTGTAAAGGGTGTTACATAACTGATGGTAGATATGTAATGTAACATAAATTACTATACCGTATATGCAACGAAACGCAGAACGCATTTTAACATGGGATTTTAAATAAGTGCAGAAATTGGCTCTTCTGTACATTTTAGAGCAAAAATACCAGAATAAAAGTTGTTTAAAATTAGTTTTTATTTTTAGAAGTCTAAATTTGATGCCATAGAATGTCTGTAATACTAGATATTTGGAAAATAAAATATGATTTCGAGATTTAGAATCATTAAAAGACCTTTCCATCTTTAGAAGGTTCTAAGATATCGTGTTATCAACTAACCAATGTTCGGCGTTCTTTTTATGATAGATTACAGTCTGTACCAAACGGTTAGGCAGAACTAAATCGGTCTTTCTTTTCCTTAAGTTGTCACGAGAATCGAGCTTCCTTGGGATATTTCAGGTTTCATGTTAGTAACTTTAATGTCAATAAGAAATGTGGAGAAGCAAACACGTGTCATTGTATTTAAAAAATAAAATTTATAATACTTGGAAAACATTTTGGAAAAGTAACAAATTTAAGAAATGGGAGGTGATAAAATTAGTGTCTGCGTCGTTTGAAGTAAAACCCTATAATAAGTTTAAGATTTATGTCAACTTTAGATATCTGCCAATTTTTGATATATTTTATATGTTAATCTTTATTTAATTTTATAGGTTTCAGAACAAGTGGTACGAAAGATTGTGAATGGAGGGATAGAAAATTTAAAAGCACAAGCATGGTAGTGCTGTGAAGCACAAAAAATTAAATTTTGGAATTACATTTTTAAAACAGGTTTGATAAACAAAATGTATCAGTATAATTCTAACGAACGTGGACAAAGACCGCGCTAGTCATATTAAAGAATAATTGGCATAAGTGTTTGAATGTTGAAAAAACGCGCTAGACTCATAGAGAACAACCGTGAATTCGTCAATATTTACTATAATTGTAACATTGCCTACAAATAATAAATATTCCCTTTACACTTTTGTATTATTATATTTATATTTTGATATATTTATAATTAAAATTATTATTCATAAAAATATGTGCCAATATTCTTGACCAACAACAACTTGCCTTGTTGGGACAACAGGCCGTACAAGTCACATAATGTACGACACGATTTGAAACTTAGGCCTGGAACAGAATGTACAGCGCGCCGTCATCTGCGACGGCGTTGCGTTAGCGCCGTCGAGAACGCCGTTGAATTTTCGCCTGCACACAATGCAATCATTTTTAACGCCATCAAAGTGTCACGTGACATCCTATATCTGTGATTAAACGTGCGCTTTCTTTTATTAAAATTATAATGGATGATGAAGACTTGTGTGTGATGTTATTTATGTTGTATGCAAGTTATTTATACATACAAACACTTTACCATTCAGTAAAAACTGAGGTTAGGTGTTCTGCGTCAACATTCAACGGCGTCAAAAGTTGGAAGTTGACGAACATTCAGTATCAACGGCGTTCGAACGCCGCTAGGACGTTACACATTCTGTGCACTTGCATACGACAGCTTGGTTTTAACTTTCTTCTGACAGATAGCGCCGTCCAAACACCGTCAACTCGTAGAACTCGTTGCATTCTATTCCCCACTTTAAATTGATGCGCAATGGATTTGTGGTGAGAGTGAGGAGAGCCTGAGTGTATTTTCTCCGAATACGTTGCCCCTTGTTCTTTTTACAACCAACTCGTGTTTTATTCTGCGCAAAAAAATCTCCTCAAGACAGTTCCTACAGTACAGGACGTGTAATAAGCTTACTATATTGCCTCTATTTATACTAGATTCTTAGTACAAGCAGAGGTATATAAGTAATATCCATATGTCTCTACTACAATTCTCTCTTTCACCGCTGTCTACCAGCCTGGTCCTTTCTTTCGGCTACTTTCAACACAATTTTTTTAATAATTAATAGTCAGGTTCTTTTATTTTATTTATTTATTTTTCTGAATAATCTTATTTTGTAGACATCCTAGAACCCAACATTCAAAGTATCATACATCAAATCGGTCCAATGGTTTTCATATAATTTCAATTGTAATACACTTCAGAATTATATATACGGATATAAAAATATGACTACGGATATAAAAAATTGTTAAAACTAATATATTCCAAAAATATGTATTAAAACTGGCACGAAAAGAAATGAAAATGTCATTTTATAATACCTGAACCTAAAAATAGTAAAATAGGTCTAATTTACAAAGCTTAAAAAAAGGCCGAAATTCACGATTTAAACGATGAAAGTAACTAGATTGCAAAATCTAGTTCTGCCTAACCGGTTGGAACAGACTTTAGGATATTGTTTGGCAGGGAATGGAGACATTTTTGAACATTTAATATAAATTTCATTGTAACTTCTCTATTTCTCTGGTATCAGCATAATAAAATAATCTTTTGTTTCAATTTGTGTGTTTTATTTATTATTACCTTCAAAAAAAGGCAACTTATACTTTTTTGCGCTCAGTTGATATGCGGGAAAGAGCTACATTAAAATTTTGTTTTCTGTGTTATTTCCACAGCTATCTGTATTTTGACGAAAACGTTATATTATTTTTTCCAAATATCTAGATATTCTATGGCAGCGCTTCCCAACCTGTGGTACGAGTACCACTGGTGGTACGCGAGCTGCTGGTTGGTGGTACACGAAAAATAATCAATAATGGCGGACATAAAAAATAAAAAACTTATTATTCGAAACCGCTTATTCGAACTTAGACAAGAAGCACAGTTTTTTTTAAGACAATCCTTTTGATCTTTCTTCGATATTGTATGATTTTAATTGGCTTCAGGCGCTTGCATATTTATCTGATATTTTTTTGCAAATAAATAACTTAAATTTGACACTTCAGAACAGCTCGATAACGATCTTTAATGTTAATGATAAAATTGAAAGTATGATTAAGAAATTAGATTTTTTGAAACAGTGTATCGAAAACAATCAACCGGAAGTATTCGAAACTCTACATATATATATATTTTTTTTTTGTTTAAAAATAAGGTTATTCTGTCTCAAGATATACGAGAAAATATAATAGCACATTTAACAGGTTTAAAATTGTCTTTCATGGAGTATTTTCCAAAACCCGAAAACAAAAATGATAATTGGATTTCAAACCACTTCTATGAAGAAAATTTAGAAACAGATACATCATTATCAGTAAAAATTTAGAAAATTTAATACAATTACCATGTGACAGAACTTTACAATTAGAATTCAAACGACACAATCTAATTAATTTTTGGTTAAACATTGATAAAGAATATGAACAACTTTCTGAGAAAGCTCTTAAATTATTATTACCAGTTACCAGTACAGAATTAGGAGAAATAGCTTTTTCTTCATATATTTTTTTAAAAAATAATTATCGAAACAGATTGAACGCAGCTGTAGACTTAAGGGTATGCCTCGCATCTTTTGAACCAAATTTCAAAAAATTATGTTCTTCGAAATAAGCACAAGCATCTCATTAAATTTATTTTATAAAAATATTTGATTATAATAACAATTATTATAATAATAAAAATATAGAAAATATATTAATTGGTTTTTTTATAATTCTGTGTTTTTATTAAAACCATTTATTAGTACACGAAATATGATAAAATATAGCCGGTTCACTTTTGTAAGAACAAACTAAGAGGGAATTTTGTTTTCAATAGTTTGCACCTTTGAAGCTGTATGTCATGTTGGTATTAAAAAATGTCACTTTTTTAAAATGTTGATCCATTTGACATATGTCATATTGAAAAATGATATTTTAATTATAATGATCATAAGCTTATCAACCTAAAGTCGGTTTTACAGCGTAAGGAATATTTTTAATTGACATTTAAAGTCAGTAACACATCATAAAAGTAACCAAAATAACCAGATCTATGGTCTATTTCAAAGTAGAAAAAAGTAGATAGCGCTGCGAACCGAGTACGATTTACACTGATCAAATACAGTATAGCGGGAAATTTAAAATAAGTTACAACTAGGGCATGGGCGTAGCAACTGGGTTAGCAAGTGATTTTTTTTTTTTTTTTTTTAATACAAAAAATGTTAATAAGATATTGAAATAAACAAGGCAGATAATACACTTACGATATTAGATAAAAAAAAAAAAAAAAAAACTTACGTTATTTATACGACATAAATTCAGTTTAATGGGAAATTTGAAAAAGTTAAAAACATATTAATTTTAAAAATTATGTACTATATATAAAAAGAGAGATTTGGCTAAAAGAGTTTAAATAAAGCAATAAAACAAACAATATATCTTCAAAGCTAAAGTTTCTTATTTAAATAATTATTGTAAATAAAAACTAAAAATATATGTATATATGAAGGTCTAAAAATTATATCAATAACTTCTTCTTTGGGCACAATCAGCTGGGATGTCTTTTGGCCTCACATTAGTCCTCTCTCTTGATCAAAATTGACAAGTGTCAAAAAACATTTATATGTCAGATAACCTAAAAAATATATAACTGCGTAAAAACAAATTACATGGAGAATTTTCTCCATAAAATCTACGCCAAGAATGTAAATAAAAGACTAAATATGTAAATAATAACCAAATATATGAGAAAAATTAAATAATATAAATAATATATATTTCCAATGTACGACACTGAACATCTGTCAACTTGGACTAAAAACAATATTTTTACAGTGTAATAGGGATGACGATCTAAACCAATCCGAAGCAAGGACAAACAGCTCCTATCTTCTTACACACATTTTTCTACTTTGAAATAGACCATAGTGTGTTCTTACAAAAGTGAACAGCTTATAGTAGAATCTACTATTTTGTCATATTTCGTTTCTATCTACTATTATATCTACTAAGTAAATAAATATACGAAATACAATCATTTTTACGAAGTGGTACAATTTAGCGTAATATACTACCAAGTGGTACGCGAACCAAAAAAGGTTGGGAAACGCTGTTCTATGGCATCAAAATATGAAGCAATCCCCCATAACCCATACCTGCCTACGCCATTACATGAATTTATCCATGAACGAAGCTAATATAAAATATTTTGTAACCGATTTTCTAATGTCGATATTTCGAATTAGCTAATCAAAAGTTGGTCTTTCTATTCATTACGGAAATTGTGTTCTACAATTTGTCAAAATATAACAGAAACTAATTTCATATCCATATTTATAGTTATTGGCCGTTCCAAGTTCTCATTTCATTTGATTGGTATGAAATATGTGTTCAAATTACTAGGATCAATAAATTCATTGTTTCGGCAATATATTGAATTGCACTGGAACTGCGTGAGATCATGTAATGTAGAGATGGATGTATTGAAATAATTTCTGCAGTCTTGGCAATATTCCATAATAGCCTGTAGATTTGATTCCTGGATTAATTCTATCCAAAATATTAATCCAAAAAATACCCGGTCTAACGTCGTATACGAGGAGAGTGACTAATTTTCGAGTTTCATTTTAGTCCGGAAAATTGGTATTCAAAACAAAGGTTTTGAAGAAAATTTTGCGAAATTATGAAAATTGGTGAGATGAACAGGTCTTGAGGTGCTGCTATCAAGGTCACCAGAACTTTGCGAAAACCTCGAAAAATGTTTTTTTGCAAATACGAGGGTTACATTTTGTTTTTACAAACGACCACTAGATGGCAATATTGAAATGTGTCATTACTATACTCGTAAAATTTGACATTTGTTATTGTGAAATCATTGTCAGCTTATAAATTGCCCGAGTCGTTTGTTGACAGGGAGCGGTTAAAAATAAAAAATGAGTTTATGAAAAAATTGATTCTACTCTAGGTTTTCGTTGGATGATTTTTTACGATTTTAGTAAAGACCTAACTCAACAGCAATGCATAGGTTCGCTTCGTTCAACTTTTAGTAATGAAGCACCATCAAAAAACACTATTTACAATTATTGGTTTGCAGAATTTCGTCGTGGTCGTGCGTCCGTCAGTGATGAATCTCGTGAAGGTCGACCAAAACCGGTTATGATTCAAAAAAACATCGATGATATGCGCAAAATGATTGAAGAAGATCGGCATGAGACCGACCGTGACATAGAGGCATCCTTTGGCATATCGCAGACTGTAATATATTCGATTTTTCATGAACATTTAGCTGTGAAAAAGATCTGTTCCCGATGGATTCCGCATAATTTGACCCAAGCTCAAAAAAGGCTTGTGCTGATTGGTGTAAGGGAATGCAAAAAAAAAATTAACCTAGGCACTGCAAAATCCGTATACAACATCGTTACAGGTGACGAAACTTGGTTTTATTCATATGAACCGGAAACTAAGCAACAATCCACTGTTTGGGTCTTCCAAGATGAACCGAAACCCACAAAGGTTAGTCATTCACGAAACACATCCAAGAAAATGATCGCTTGTTTCTTCGTTACTGGACATGTCGCAACCATCCCTTTAGAGGATCGGAGAATAGTTAATGCTAAATGGTATACAACAACTTGTTTGACAGAAGTCATCGACAAAAACAGAAAAAACAACCCAAAACATCGCATCAGTCTTCATCAGGACAATGCACACTCCCACACAGCACGACAAACAATTGATTATTTGAAGGAGGAAAACATCGAATTAATGTCTCATTGCCCGTATTCACCTGATTTATCCCCTAACGACTTTTTTTGTTCCCCAATGTCAAACAAAAAATTCGTGGACAGCGATTTTCATGACCTCAAGAAGCTGTAGAAGCCTTCGAAAACCATTCAATCTGAAATTTTAATATTCACATATTAAATTTATATGGAATGTCAAAAAAATGTGATTTTCACTCGTTTTTCATATCTTTTGCAACCTAGGCACTGCAAAATCTGTATACAACATCATTACAGATGACGAAACTTGGATTTATTCATATGAACCGGAAACTAAGCAACAATCCACTGTTTGGGTCTTCCAAGATGAACCGAAACCAACAAAAGTTGTTCGTTCACGAAGCACTTCCAAGAAAATGATCGCTTGTTTCTTCGGTTGCACTGGACATGTCGCAACCATTCCTTTACTTTAGAGGATCGGAGAACAGTTATTGCTGAATGGTATACAACAATTTGCTTGTCAGAAGTCATCGACAAAATCAGGAAAAGCAACCAAAAACGTGGCATCATTCTTCATCATGACAATGCAATATCCCAAACAGCACGACAAACAATTGATTATTTGAAGGAAAAAAGGATCGAATTAATGTCTCATTGCCCGTATTCACCTGATTTATCCCCTAACGACTTTTTTTGTTCCCCAATGTCAAACAAAAAATTCGTGGACAGCGATTTTCATCACCTCAAGAAGCTGTTGAAGCCTTCGAAAACTTGTTTTTGAGATACCAAATTCAGAGTGGAAAAAATGTTTCGAGAATTGGTTTGAACGCATGCAAAAGTGTATAAATCTTAAATGTGAATATTTTGAAAAGCAATAGAACAGTTTGTTCCAAAAACAATTTTTCTTTCTTAGTTTTTGTAAAAACTTAAAAGGTATCCTTCGTACCTCCGATAGTTATTCCGCTGCTTATCCAAAGTCTATAAAAGCAGCCGTAAGAAATACAAATATTTACTATCTATTATACAAGGTGTCTCAAAAGAAATTTTATATTTATTTAGCTTACTGCGTGAACGCAACGTATCCGAGGGGCGCGGGGGTTTGTCAATCGGTAGCCTGGCTCTTGGAAGACCGCGCGTTATGCGTGCGAGAGTTTTACAAAAACGGTGATTCGGCGACTGTAGCGCGTAGAAAATTCTGCAGTATTCGAGGTTTTCGCCACTTAAATGATGCGCCAAGCATTCCTCTTATTCGACATTGGGTTAAAAAGTTTGAAGAGACTGGTACAACGCTGGATAAATCAAAATCCGGGCGACCTAGGTCATCAAGAACGGTAGAAAACATGGAGAATGTTAATCAGTCTGTTCGTGACGACCCGAATCTTTCAATTCGGAAGCGCGCAAGTGCTTTAAATGTGCATAGATCATCATTACATCGCATTATGCACAAAGTCCTAAAGCTGCACCCCCTACAAAATTCAATTGGTGCAAGAATTAAAGCCCCAAGATGCCAGTCAGAGGCTTAATTTCGTAAATCAGGTGATTGAGCGATTTTCAACGTTTACCAACATTTTGTTTTCGGATGAAGCTCATTTTCATCTTAATGGCCACGTAAATAAGCAGAACTGCCGCTACTGGAGTGCAACGAATCCGAAACGAAAACATCAGAAACCCCTACATTCGCCTAAAGTGACCGTATGAGCTGCGATGTCGGTGCGAGGAATTATCGGCCCTTACTTTTTTGAAGACGAAAGGGGGCGTGCAGTTACAGTGAATTCAGAGCGTTATGTGGAGATGTTAGACAACTTCTTGGTACCTGAACTGCAAAACTTTCCTGGCTATAACCAAAGAACATGGTTCCAACAGGACGGAGCAACTTCACACACGTCCAATATGTCTCTGCCACGTGTTCGTGAAATTTTCTCAGGCAAATTGATATCCCGGAGAGGTGACATAAATAGGCCTTCACGCAGTCCAGATTTAACCCCTATGGACTTTTTCCTATGGGGTTATCTTAAATCTAAAGTTTACGCCAATAAACCGACTTCACTGGCGCATTTGAAAGAAAATATCCGTCACGAAATGGCAGCCATCCCTGAGTCCACCTGAGTCCGAGAACGCGAGGGTCTACATTTAGACGATATTATTTTTAAGAAATAAATCCCCAAAAAGTGTATTTTAATAATTAATAAACATTTTTTCTATATACGGCTTACTTTTTTTTTTTAATCGATCCACTAAATATAAAATTTCTTTTGAGACACCTTGTATTTACTTTTGTAATTTCCAAGAAAATTATATACAAAAAGAAAAATCAAAAGAAATAAAGCTAAATATAATTTGTATAAAAAGAAAACTGTTTTAAATTATCTTCGAAATAATGAATCTTTCGTTGTTATTTATGACAGAAGTTCCATAAAGACTGTGATGAAGAGTCCAATAATAAAAATAGTCGTCTTTAAAAATCCAATCACTCTTAGATTTTTGTTGAGATAAAGCTATTCAGAACTATCCACCCCATTTGTTCCGCTATACTCATGAATCTGAGAGATATTTATGTCAGTGTTATCTCGAAGAATATGCTTTCCATAAGGTTTTGGACATTGGTGAAATGAGATGTTTACAAAAGTTATTTAAAATGCTTCCCGAGATAAGTTACGACTATTTGTTGCTTGGATGCCTGTTTATTTTCTTGGTTTTTCAATATTTATATTCAACCAAGGTCATAAAGGACAATAAGGAAGCATTTTTTGACTGTATTTTTGGATTTTTATATCCTTGTGGGAAATACAAAGGAAGCTATATGTTTTTTTTTCTGGGTCATAAAATCACCTACTCTCACAAAACCAGGGATATCAATTTTGGGGTTATTTATTTATATTTTCCTCCAAAAATATGGTCTTGTTAAAATTATTTAAGAGCATACTACAATGTTTACGTAAGAAAATCATTCCATCTGTAAATAACACATAAAGAATAAAGAATTTAAAAATAGTAATACAACACAACAAACACTCTATCAGTGACGGTTTATGCTGTAGAAATTTAAAGATTATAACTTTTATAAGTACCGGTCTTATAGGTTACATAAAATAAAAGTTACTAACTATACATGTTTTCTATATAAAGTTTATATTTGTACAAGATTACTTACGGGGGTTACCTTTTATGTTTTTACAAACGACCACTAGATGGCAATATTGAAATGTGTCATTACTATATTCGTAAAATTTGATATTTTTTTATTGCGAAATCAGTGGTAGCTTATAAACTGACCAAGTAGTTTGTTGACAGTGAGCGTTAAAAAAACAAGTTTGTGAAAAAATTGATACTACTCGTGAAGGTTTTCGTTGGATGTTTTTTTACGATTTTATACTCTATCCCAAAAAGGCTGATAGTGATAAATCACTTTGTCAGGCAGTTACCAGTAGCGTGCACATTTTAAACACGTTTAAATTGGTTTTGTGTATTTCTATATTACTATTTATCATTTTATCATTAAACACACCCCTGTGACCATATTTTTCCTCAAAATTTTAGGGTCAAATTTTTATGGTTTATTGTGTTTAACCCTAGTTCGTATTCCCATATAATATGTACGGCACACTCGGTTGTTTTTAACAATATTTCGTTTCGAACTATTCATATCTTGTCGCTTTTGTTTTGCCGCTTCTGTGTGATAAAACAATAACTTTTTACAATAATAAATTTTATTACTATCAGGCTTTTTGAGATAGAATATAGTATAGGCCTAGCTCAACAACAATGCAAAGATTCGCTTCGTTCAACTTTTGGTAATGAGACACCATCAGAAAAAACTATTTACAATTGGTTTGTAGAATTTCATCGTGGTCGTGTGTCCGTCAGTGATGGTCGACCAAAATCGGTTGTGATTCAAAAAAATATCGATGCTGTGCACAAAATGATTGAAGAAGATCGGCATGTGACTTACTGTGGAATAGAGGCATCTTTTGGCATATCGCAGACTGCAATACATTCGATTTTCCATGAACGTTTAGCTGTGAAAAAGATCTGTACCCGATGGATTCCACATAATTTGACCGAAGCTCAAAAAAAGGTTCGTGTTGATTGGTGTAAGAAAATGATAAAAAAATTCAAAAGAGCACTGCAAAATCCGTTAAAAATCCAAAATTCGTTACAGGTGACAAAACTTGGATTTATTCATATGAACCGAAAACTAAGCAACAATCCACTGTTTAGGTCTTCCAAGATTCACCGAAACCCACAAAAGTTGTTCGTTCACGAAGCATTTCCAAGAAAATGATCGCTTGTTGTTTCATGTCGCAACCATTCTTTTAGAGCTGCAGTTCTTAACCGGGGGTCCCGAAAAGACCTTAGGGGGTCCCGAAATTAAAAGAAAAAATTTAATTTTTACGAGGTTTGCTTTTAAAATACAATAAACTTAATTATTAAACAATAAATTGTCAAGAACATTTAAAATATTATTTCAAAGATTTTCTTGGACAGTCCAGAAAATATTTTAGGCTAGTTGGAGTGTCCCGAGTATAAAAAGGTTAAGAACCGCTGCTTTAGAGGATCGGAGAACTGTTAATGCTGAATGGTATACAACAATTTGTTAACCAGAAGACAAAATCAGGAAAAACAACCAAAAATGTCGCATCATTCTTCATCATGACAATGCAAGCTCCCACACAGCACGTCAAACAATTGATTATTTGAAGGAGAAAAACATCTAATTAATGTCTCCCTGTCCGTATTCACCTGATTTATCCCCTAATGACTTTTTTTTGTTCCCCAATGTCAAACAAAAAATGCGTGGACAGCGATTTTCAGAGCGCAGTAAGGGGGGCGGAGGGGGCGACAGCCCCTAGCGCACTAAGAAAAAGGGCGCTGATGAGCTTGACTAAGGGGCGCCACATTGCAAATGTGAGGATCTTTTTATTTTGCTCTTCACTTGGATTTTGGGAGGTGAGGACCTTTTTTTTGCTCTTCACTTGGATTTTAGGAGATGAGGACCTTTTTTTGTTCTTCACTGGGAATTCACTGGGCGCCAAAACACAGTTTTGCCCCTAGCGCAAGTTTTCCTTACTGTGGCTCGGGCGATTGTCATCACCCCAAGAAGCTGTTGAAGCCTTCGAAAACCATGTTTTTGAGATACCAAGTTCAGAGTGAAAAAAATGTTTCGAGTATTGGTTTGAGCACATGCAAAAGTGTATAAACCTTAAAGGAGAATATTTTGAAAAGCAATAAAGCAGTTTGTCCAAAAAAAACTTCCTTTCTTAGTTTTTGTAAAAACATAAAAGCCTACCTCGTATCACAAATATAGTTTGTAATTATAAAATAGATATATGAATATTTGGGGAGTTAAAGGGGACACCCTAAAGCTAAACTTTTGAAATATCTCCCTTATTATTGACTTAATAACAAAAACGTATAAAACAAAAATTGTTAATAATAATAAAAACAAAAAGAATTAATTAATATCTAAAATAATTAACTTAATGTGTGAAAATTAGTTTATTAACACCAGTGCCGCAACAACATAAATTGGCGCCTGGTGCGTAAAATTATTTGGCGCCCCCCCCCCACCCTCACTAATTACATACGCAATTTTTAAACTTTTATGGTAGGGTGATTGCATCAGTAAGGGAACGTTTAAAACATTTACTTACGTTGTTTTCTTCACCAAAATGTTATTTAAGATATTTACTTACCATATTTTATAGAGAATCCTTAAAATCTTATTGTTTTATTTTGATGCAAGTGAAAATAAAAGAATAACTTAGAAAAATAAAAAACATAACTTTATTCATAAAAATCACAAAATCGCCAGAAAAGGAACACTTACTCCTAATAAAGGAACTATCTTATTACCAGTAAAGGAACATACAAAAATATATATTATAAAGTCATTTTTTTTAACAATAAATGTATAAAAAAAAAATTAAAAAAAACATTCGTTGGTATTATTTTTTAGTTTAGTTTTAACCTTTTTCTTTGGTTTGGTTTAAATTGCAATATTAACGATTATATTAACAAATTATGTTACAAATCTTTTAATAAACTCAAAAATCATGATAATCAACTAATATAAAAAGGGACAAAATATAAACTCTAGGTCAATAAAACACAAAATGAAAAACACCTAAAATGAATAAGGCTAAAGAAATATTATATTACATAATTGAATAACAAAATAAATAAAAAAATATATATTTAATGACAAAAAAAGGGATATTTGAACAAAAAATAATAAATATTTAGGTATTTTAATAATATATTATATAATCACTTTAACGGAATGGAAAATTAAACAATATGAACTTTTCTGGCTTTTAACTGCGAAAATTCGTTAATTAAGTCTTCATAATTTAATGACTGCGCTGTAGTATTTTCTATTGATATTAAAGCTAAATTTTACAAGCTCTTGGCCCATTGTAGAACGCAAATAATTTTTTATTAACTTTAATTTACTAAAACTGCGTTAATTCGAAGCAACAGTTACAGGGAGCGTTAAAAATATGCGCAGTGCAATGCCAATATTAGGGTACACATCTTTTAAATCGTAAGTGTGGATCACTTCTAACAATTGCATTGCAGTGGCAGTTGTACAGTCATCAATTACTGATCTTGCCTGCCATTTGAAACTTTCGATTATGAAATCCAATTTGTGTTGATTATAGTTTATTAATATAAGAGATAATAATAAAAAATAATTTTGGCCATTCGGCGCCCCTATGAATCCGGCGCCTGGTGCGGCGGCACCTCTCGCACCACCCTTGTTGCGGCACTGATTAACACTTTTTATTAATTTATTTTTGCTGTTACTCGTTACGCAATAATTTTCTGTCTAGTTTAATTGCCAGTTCCAATTAACTTCCGCTGGAAGTCTAAAAACTTAAAATTAATATTTCCATGCGAGCTAATATAAAATTGCATGTATAGAACTTCAAACAATAAAACTTTTAAGTGAAATATGCAGTAAAACATTTCAGCACTTTACACTTTTTTAACTGTTTTGAACTTTACCACAGGTAACCAGTTAATTACAAATATAATTATCTTTTTGTAATGACTTTCCTGGTTAAATTCCACAGATACGATTTTCCATTTAAATGGTTTCATTTTATTATTCTCACTATTGCAGTAGCTAAGGGAAATTTATGGTAACAGTAGCTTTTAAGTGGGTGGCAAGATTAAATTAGTGTATTAATCAGTGGCGGGACAAATACATTTTTAAAATACCGCGTACGCAAATATTGGTCTGTGAAAACAAAAATAAAGCTTACTAATAGCGTAACAAATCTTTTTAATGTGCATGTAGGTACTTGTTATTGTAAAAATGTTATCCAATATTAAACGTGCGTACTCGCTTGAGCTCAACGTCTGTGCGCCCGGATTTTCGTGCGAATAAAAAAATATATACACACTTTCTTGTATGTGCGCGTAAAATCGCGCTCCACCTATTTCAGTTCTATCGACGGACATATTTTTTAAAATAAAATGGGTTTTACACGATTCAATTTATTATCTGTCTCAATTTGTAATACGAAACTAAGAGGAAAATTTCATTTTTTATGTTGTCTATTTAAAATATCATCTTAGGGTGGCACCTTTCAAAACATTTGACAATTCATATTTGACATTAAATTATATGTGAATTTATTTTTTTAATTGAAAAGTATTTTTATACAACCAAAATAAGAACATAACATCAGAAAATATGCATAAGAGACAACAATTAGATAAATATACAAAAAAAAACACATACAGTCTGTTCCAAACGGTTAAGCGGAACTAAATGGGATTTTCGTTCTTTTAGGTTGTCACGAGAATGGACCTTGCTGGGGTTATTTCATTTTTCACGTTGGAATGTCAAAATTTTAAATTCCAACAATGAAACCATAGAAACGAATGACATGTCAAAATTAAATTATTTTTTTTTACCAATTTTAATGACAAAAAAATAAATAAATGGGAAATTTGTATTAAGAATGCACAAAATATCAAAATATAAGGAAAATGACATTTTAAAATGATATTAACCTTAACCAAAAAATGTTAATTGTAAGTATGATTTACAAAGCTTAAACAAAACGACCGAAAAGCACGATTTAAGCGATGAAAGTAACTAGATTGCAAAATCTAGTTCCGCTTAACCGTTTGGAACAGACTGTATATAACGCTTATGGAAAACTTTGAGGAAAAAATGGAACAAAATTAAAAAGAAGCGAAATTATAGACCTTGTGGCAGATATTTTTTCAATAAATTTTGGTGTCCTTTTTGTTGTGAAATATAAAATAATTTACCCATTTCAATTTCTTTTGATTTCTGAAAGAGAAGTAAGAAAAATTTTAAATGAAGGTGTATAAAATTTAAGACCAACGAACATGGGAAGAGGTAATAATAAGAAAACAGATAGAACCACAGACTACATGTTTCGGAAAGATTTGCAGAGAAAAATTTGGGATTTACATTTAAAAAAATGAATATTTTAGTTTAAATACAGTCTGTTCCAAACGGTTAAGCGGAACTAGATTTTGCAATCTAGTTACTTTCATCGTTTAAATCGTGACTTTCGGCTGTTTTGTTGAAGCTTTGTAAATCATACTTACAATAAACATTTTTTGGTTAAGGTTAATATCATTTTAAAATGTCATTTTCTTTATATTTTGATTTTTTGTGTCATTCTTAATACAAATTTCCCATTTACAGTCTGTTCCAAACGGTTAAGCGGAACTAAATGGGAATTTAGTTCTTTTAGGTTGTCACGAGAAGGGACCTTGCTTGGGTTATTTCATTTTTCACGTTGGAATGTCAAAATTTAAAATTCCAACAATGAAACCATGGAAACGAATGACATATGTCAAAATTAAATTATTTTTCTTAGATATTTTAATGACAAAAAAATAAATAAATGGGAAATTTGTATTAAGAATGACACAAAAAATCAAAATATAAAGAAAATTACATTTTAAAATGATATTAACCTTAACCAAAAAATGTTTATTGTAAGTATGATTTACAAAGCTTAAACAAAACGGCCGAAAGGCACGATTTAAACGATGAAAGTAACTAGATTGCAAAATTTAGTTCCGCTTAACCGTTTGGAACAGACTGTATTTATTTTACAATATCTAAAAAAAATATTTAATTTTGACATATGTCATTCGTTTCCATGGTTTCATTGTTGGAATTTTAAATTTTGACATCCCAACGTGAAAAATGAAATAACCCAAGCAAGATCTCTTCTCGTGACAACCTAAAAGAACGAAATTCCCGCTTTTTTTTAGTTCCGCTTAACCGTTTGGAATAGACTGTATGTTATTAAATTTTGCAAAACAAGAATTAGATTTTAAGGGCAACAGAGCTATGAATACATGGAGTAAATTTGAAATAGGGATTGGGCTGGTCTAAATTTCGCTTGAGGGATGGGAGTCTAAATTTGTTTCCTTATTATTCCCTCTTCACATGTATAATATTATATTATATTGGAATACCAATTATATTATTATTATATCTTAAATACAAAATTAAATGATAAATTATTATTATAAGCTGTTCACTTTTGTAAGAACACACTAGATCTGGTTATTTTGGTTACTTTTATGGTGTGTTACTGACTTTAAATGTCAATTAAAAATATTCCTTACGCTGTAAAACCGACTTTAGGTTGATAAGGTTATGATCATTATAATTAAGATATAATGTTTCATTATGACATATGTCAAATGGATCGACATTTTAAAAAAAGTGACATTTTTTAATACCAACATGACATACAGCTTCAAAGGTGCAAACTATTGAAAACAAAATTCCCTCTTAGTTTGTTCTTACAAAAGTGAATAGCTTATATATAATATGTATTTTTGTTTTTTATATTTTATCATGATATTTAATTAATAATCGTAATATTTTTTTACTATTATACGAGTAATAATCGAAAGTTGGAACAAATAAATACTAATATATTCAATCACAATTTTGACATGTCAATTTAGTAATAACCTCAATATGATGAAACTTAACCATACTTTTAAAAGCCAGATTTACAAGTTCACATGGTTCTACAAAAGTCTATTTACACCACAACAGTCACTAAAGTAACCAGATCTAGTTTCGTATTACAAATTGAGACAGATTATACTGATCAATTAATTGAAAAAGGTGACATCAATTAATTGATGTGTGTAAAATGTAAAAATTTCGTCAACAAATTGATCAATTAATTAACAAAAAAATTGATCAATTTATTTTGAAATAAGAATCAGTTCAATTTTTCATCAATTTTCTAGGGAATTCTAAGTATATTTTTATGTGTTAAGATATTGCCAACTGTTTAGTTGGCTTAAATCAGATACAAATTTTGTAATAAAATAATTAGGTAAATTATAACTTTTAAATTATCTTCCTCCCCCTGGTTTGAAATCTAGGCCTTATCACGTTAAAACATCGCAAATACAGTCTGTTCCAAACGGTTAGGCGGAACTAGATTTTGCAATCTAGTTACTTTCATCATTTAAATCGTGCGTTTCGACCGTTTTGTTTAACCTTTGTAAATCATACTTACAATAAAAAATTTTTGGTTAAGGTTAATATTATTTTAAATTGTCATTTTCTTTGAGACGTACCTCAAGACATACGGAGGCTACTGCTGTAAAATTATGTAAAGCCGTCTTTTGCATAAGAAACTTAAGATCTAATGTACCCAGGCATGTTCTAGTAACTGCTTATCATGCCCTGTTTGAGTCGCATATCACATATGCTCTGCTGGTTTGGGGACACTCCACACATACCCAGCGAATTTTTCGCCTACAACGGCGAGTTATTAGAGTGATTTGTGGACTGAAGTACAGACATGATTGCCGACAACATTTTAGAATTTTGTGACTATTGACATTACCGTCACTATATATATTGCACTGCCTAATACACATGCATATAAACAGAGATAATTTCATTTGCCAGGAACAAATTCATAGCTATGGAACAAGAGGTAAACACCTAATCAGGCAATCATTTGTTAGAGTCAATAGTGCAAGATACTCTATTAACTACTATTGCATTCAGTTCTTCAATATAACGGGTGTTTTTTTTTTTAGAGGTATAGAACTTTAAATTGCAATAAAACAACGATGGATTATTCGATTGACATGATTTTTTTTTATTCGAAAGATAATCTTGTGGCATTACATTAAATCATACCAACAAGACGGCGCAACATGTCACACAGCTCGTGCCACAATCGATTTATTGAAAGACACGTTTGGTGACCGCCTAATTTCACGTTTTGGACCTGTGAATTGGCCTCCAAGATCTTGTGATTTAACACCGCTGGACTAGTTTCTGTGGGGCTATGTAAAGTCATTGGTCTATGCGGATAAGCCACAAACGCTTGACCATTTGGAAGACAACATTCGCCGTGTTATTGCCTATATACGGCCACAAATGTTGGAAAAAGTCATCGAAAATTGGACGTCCAGATTGGACTACATCCGAGCCAGCCGTGGCGGTCATATGCCAGAAATCATATTTAAAATGTAATGCCACAAGATTATCTTTCGAATAAAAAAAAATTCATGTCAATCGAATAATCCATCGTTGTTTTATTGCAATTTAAAGTTCTATACCTCTAAAAAAAACACCCATTATTACCTGAAACCATTAAATGTTTGCCACTTAACACCTTTAAAAAAAGATTAAAATCTTTTCTTAAGAATAAAGCATTCTATAGCTATGAAGAATTTCTTACTGATGATATGAATATGTTTTGAAATCCATGTAAATTCTGACTTGTTTTAATTTAATTTTATATATCTCTGTTGCATTCATTTGTAAATTTGTCATAATTATAATGTTCTTATTTATTTATTTTCTTTTATTTTTATATTTATTTTTATTATGTGTTTTTATTACTTTGACTTGAAACTAATATTTTAATCTGTTGTATTGTATTATTCAATTTTATAACTTTTGACTTTTGACTTGTGTAAGCATGTTGTCATGTATTTAACACGAATAAATATTATTATTATTTATATTTTGATTTTTTGTGTCATTTAAATACAAATTTCCCATTTATTAATTTTTTTGTCATTAAATATATAAAAAATAATAATTTAATTTTGACATATGTCATTCGTTTACATGGTTTGATTGTTGGAATTTTAAATTGTGACATTCCAACGTGAAAAATGAAATAGCCCAAGCAAGATCCCTTCTCGTGACAACCTAAAAGAACGAAATTCCCGCTTTTTTTTTAGTTCCGCTTAACCGTTTGGAATAGACTGTATATTATCACGAAATACAAGAGTAGCCAAAACAGAGTGTGTATATATTACAATAGCATTTTGCTAACCTAGTTTTCAGGCTTTACGTCACATATCATACAGGAACAAATAAATATTCAACATATGCACATAAATTCAATATACACATATGTTGAATATTTTGCATATGAAAATATTTTACTTATTTAAATAGAAATCGATAGAAGAATTTCAGTAGGAATATCAAAGAAAAACAAGATATTTTCGATAGAACGACGGATATAGAAAGAAAGAGAAATGGTGTGTGCGAATCCTTTTCTATGTATGCGTAAGAATGTGCGTGAATACGTATATGTGTGTGTTTGTATGCATGTTGATATGAGTGTGTTTACGTTAGCGCATAAAAGGAAGATACGTGTGCACGTGCATTTCGAAATAGAGACATTTGTATTAATTTGACGACATTTTTACGACAAGGTCTGGAACAAACATCTTACTTTAGGGAGTAGAATACACTGATTTGCGATTTTACGTGATCTTAATTCCACCTACATACCTCCAGGACTATTACTAATGGGTCTATTCTGTAAAAACATGTTTACAGCACTGTATCACTATAGCGCTGTAGTGAAATAGGCACTGTAAAGTGCCAAGTTACGGCGGTTCTGTAAATATTGAGCATTAGCTATTCTGTAACATATTCTGTAATTTCGGTCGATTTAAACTTTGCTTACATTGTAGCTAACTTCACTATGTTTATTTCTAACCTCAAAATTTGACATATAGATCAATGTCATCGATCGGTAAGTGTATATCATATTCGTATATACACATATACTCATGTTTTTTACGTTTATAATTTTTATAAATTATTGTTATAATTTTTTTATAAAATTAAAAAAGTTTCTCTTTGCATCTTAAGTATCTTTATTCCATATAAACATATTTTTTACATCAAATTATACAATGGACAAATTCATATCTTGATTAGCTGTTAAAAAAAGTTTTAAATCAGTTTTTGAAAATTTTAAATAGGTACTTTTCAAATATTTTACCATTTTGGTACAGGATCTTCATTATTTTCAGGTTCAGGATCTTCATTATTCATAGGTTCAAGCTCATCATCATAAATCTCAGCATAGTTAGGTATTCTTGCTTTTGTTGCTATATTATGCAAAACTTACCCTTCTTTCAATCCATGTTTTTCTTCCCTCGTAGTGGGGAACTTTATATGAATTGGCATTAGATGTGTTATTATCAGATAACAAATTTCTATTATCGATCTACTAACCATAGGCTGGCTTATAGAAGTGAAATTTTGAGCCCCTGTAGTAGCCTGATAGGATACTTAAAAAATACAGTGTTTCTAAAACCTGTATATAAAAATATATAAATGAAAACATGTATGCATGAAAAAAAAGGACCACTATATAATCTTAATTCATTCCAACTTCATAAAATGATTTTCAGGGATAGAAAATGGATTTTCTCTATCCCTTAACTATCTTTTTTTGACTCGTACATAATTTCTAAAAAAAAAGTTTATGTGTGGTTGTAACGTGATATTTTAAGCATAATTACCTGTTATGATCCTCTTGTAGTAGTTGCATTAGAAATAGGGCGAAATTTGGATCATTAATTTTTTTTTTAGGTGACAAACAATACAAACATATACAACTTGACTTCATTACAGTACTGTAACTGACTTACGGCCAGAAAAATATCGCCGTAACGTTACAGCGATATTTTATATCGGTGTAGAGTTTACAGAGGAACGCGTGTCAATACAGAATAGCACTTTCCTTACAGCGCTGTATTTTACAAGGTTATAGCGCTTACAGCGGTAGAAAACTCATACAGAATAGACCCATTAGCCAGTAAGAAACTGTACGCGCGTACTGGTTATTAAAATATTGAAATACTTCCATGCCGGTTAAAATAAATAGTAGAATAAATGGTCAAAAAAATATATATCTCATAGAGATAAAGGACGAATTATCATAGTCTGTTCCACTGGGCAAATTTCTACATGATTCTTACACTCTAAAAAAAGTAGTGTTAAAGGGACTTTATGGTACATTAAAAAATTGATGTGAAGTGTGAATTTTCACACATTTCAGGGTTTCGCAGGTATTAAGTAACTGAATGATAATTATTTGGGATGCCAAAACAAATTTTATGTGCAAATATTTTTTTATGAATTTTAATTCGAGTGCCTAATACCATTATTTAAGTTTCTAAATATGTGCTGTATTTTTTTTTATATATAGCAAGGTTCATTAAGATTTTGAAAATTGCGCCTATGGCTTCCATTGGTTGTTATAAGCTCCGCCCTTCTGATTTCGTGTACATTGAAACAGAATTAAATTATAATTTCAACAATTTCCACTGATTATCAAATTTACGCTTTTAAAAATTAAATGCAACATTTGCCAAAATATAACGTAGAATAACGTAGAATATAATATAGCATTTTGAAAAAATAATTTCAACAAAATTAAAATGCAAAAAAAAAAGACAAAAAATAACATTGTCTCCTCTCGAAGGAATCGAACTGATTTAGTTTGGTAAGAAGCCAGCGCCATAACCACTACACCTTGAACAGTCTACTAATTTAAAGAGATCTAAACGCAGCTTTACTTTTTTAAATGAAATATTTGACACTAAAATTTTAACCAACTGAGAATGAACTTTTATACTTATGATTTTTTTGCTGTGTATGTAATTCATATATTTAAAGCATTTTTTAGCGATTTTTTGAATCATAACTTTTTTATGTATAAACAATTGTGTGTATTCATGTACTGTATAACATTATGAGTCTTTAGTTTCATAGTTTGGTGCCTAGTTTTACATCTTTTATAGTTTTCACAGTTTAAGATGGGTACATTTTTTAGTTTTCATCTTAACGCTCCAGTTTTTATTGTGTAGATACAATACAAATTAGTTGAAATGGTTAATTGTTGTTCATTTGTACACCAATCGTAGCTATGCTGAAAGCAAGATCAGCTTGCAGTAGAAAAAATGAATTGTATCATTTCATGCGTAAATATTTTACTGTATTTGTAATTTATTCAAGTTTATTAAGACGTTTACCGTTTGAAAAGCTTATTATTAGAGTCCGGCAAATATATGCAACGGTACTTTTGTTAGGTGTTTTTCGATAAAAAGCGGCACAGTGTTATCTGTAGAAATAAATTGTAATTATATATATATATATATATTTGTAATGTGCCCTGTTGACAAATAGTGTAGCCTATAAAAATTGAATATCTTATCAAAAACTGACCAATGGCAAAGGAGTGGCTGGAATAATCTCGGATATAATCCCAAAATAATGAGGTGTCGTTATTAAGATAAGAATTCATTGCGGTACAAGTGTTTTATTTTTTTGTTTTTTGTTGGTCTTTAATTCCATATAGTAAAAAATTGAAAAATGAAAAAGTTTATAAACGATATTATTTATTATTAATAAATAGTATACACAAGCAAAATAAATGCAATTTTAATATCAATAATAATAATAGTAAGAAATTTTTCGACTTGGTGTGTGTTGTAGTGATTTTTTTTTCTTTTTTCAATAATAATAATACTAATTAATAATAATATTTATGAAAGAAATAAGTTTTTAATTATTTAAAGAAATCAGTAAATATTTTTCTAAATTTTCATCAGAAAAATTAGTTCTTTTCGATTGAAAAATGAAAAAGACCGCTCTACATCAAAACTTGTTATTAGTGCATAATTATAAAAAGTATATATTTTATTATTATTTTGTAAATAAATGGTCGCCATTTTGAAATGATTAACATAAAATATGACTTTTTGGTGTCATTGTAAAGCTAATTTAAATGTACTTTTAGGAAAAAAATATAAAATTATCGATTCCCTATACTAGATCAAAAGTTGACATCATTTCCGGTGAAACCGGAAGTGCCTCAGAATTCTTATAGTAACCTTAAGATGAGCCTTTTTGTCTAGTTTAACTTTTATTCTGAAGAATTTTTTGTATCACTTAAAATAAAGGAGTTATCTGAGGTACGCCGTTTCAAACCAACACCCTGTATATCTTTTTTGTTTTATTTTACCTGCGAAATTCTATGAACGTATTTTAAAATTTTATTTACTATCTGTTCTATGTTTGTTGAATATTTTGTTTGTATTGTTCATTGATAAGCATATGGTTTACGCACCATTGGTAAGAATATTTATAAAGTAGCTTGATACAATATTCCGTTTCATGAAAGTCTAAATGTGTAATGTAAAAGAGGTGAAAAACTATTGTGAATAATTTGAGCAACGAACATGCGAACATGACGTGACCTTTTTCTTCAAGTAACTTTACAAACACTTTTTTTACCAATGACAGACTTCTTATAAAACATGTACGTTGTATGACAATAGCATGAATGTCACGTAGAAGTTGACAGCTTATTTAATTTTTTATAATTAAATTCAACTAAATTTAAACCATGTTCCAATACTTGATAATTCAGGAATCGACTCACCCTCAAGTATTACAATTACCTGTTTACACAGGCATAATATATATATATATATATATATATATACAGGCTGTTTGTTTGAAACGGGGCACCCCGAATATCTCCTTTATTTGTAAAGATACAAAAAATCTTCAGAACAAAAGTTAAACTAGACAAAAAGGCCCATCTAAAGGTTACTATAAGAATTCTGAGGCACTGAGGCACCTACCATAGTATGGTATACGCTGTATTTCTTTCTTTTCTCCTTCTTTTCTATAATATGGCAGTACGGGTTCATGTACGAATTTTGCCCAGTCTTTTTTGTTTCTTGTCATTGTTTTAGTTTCTATAATCGTTTTTCCTCTTTTCTCTAGTATCCCTTTTACTGTTCTGTCCCATGTATTTCTTGGTCTTCCTATTCTTTGCTTCCTATACGTTCTGGTCTCCCAGATCTGCTTCACTTGTGTTGTGTCTTGCAGTCTTTGCATTTGTCCCCACCAGGCCAGTTATCTGTTTCTATAAATTGTTCTATCGGTTTTATATTGAGTTCTTTTCTTATATCTGTATTTATGATTTTATCCAACTTAGTCACACCCTTTACTCTTCTTAAATACTTCATCTCCAAAGCTTGTATTTTACTCTTTTCTCTTCTTGAAAGTGTCCATGTATCACAGCCAAAAGTACCGGTCTGTATATAGCTTTGAATACGTATATTTTTGTGGTACTTGTTATTTCGGTCCTATTGATGAGTGTATTCTTTATGTCAAAATAAAGTTTTGTTGTCTTCTCTATTCTTGTGTTTATCTACATTTCTTGTTTTCCATCCTCTCTTATCTTGGCCTATTCTTATCTATTCCTAAGTATTTGAAATTCTTAACCTGTTCAATATTAATGTCGTCTATTTTTATATTTATGATTTCATCTATTCCTAATACCATAACTTTCGTTTTATTTTTATTCATTGTCATACCGTATTCTTTCATGTCATTCCTAAGTATTTGAAATTCTTAACCTGTTCAATATTAATGTCGTCTATTTTTATATTTATGATTTCATCTGTTCCTAATACCATAACTTTCGTTTTATTTTTATTCATTGTCATACCGTATTCTTTTAATATTCTATTCCATACATTTAAATTTTCCTGTAATTCGTTTCGTCCTTTTGCTATTATAACAACGTCGTCAGCAAACACTCCTTCCGATATTTCAGTTATTTGCATATTCTTTTAACCAACCTTGAACTTTGTTGTTTCATTTTTACACTTTTTTATAATTTTATCCATAAATGTTATAAAAAGCGTTGGACTTAATCCTCCACCCTGTCTTCATCTTTCTTCCGTTTCAAAAATACTCAACTGTTGACTGTTATAAATTATGGCATTACGATTATTTTCATATACCTTCTGTATTATTCTAATTATTTTGCTACTAATTCCCCTATTTTCTAGCATTTCCCACAGTTTCTTGCGTGATACTCTATCAAACGCTTTCTCTAAATCGACAAAACCTAGATAAACTTTAGTATTATGTTTATGCGTTTTCTCTATTACAGTGGCGTAGCGTAAGGGGGAAGAGGTGCGGCCCCGCCCCGGGCGGCAAATTCTGTAAATTTTGGAGCCTTTTAGATTTAAAGACCTAAATAAGGGGGCAGCGAATTTGGACTCCGCCCCGGGCGGCTGAAACCCACGCTACGCCACTGCTCTATTAGTTGTTGTATTGTGAAAATAAGGTCTTGAATACTTCTGAATCCGTAATATAACTGGACGAAATGTCGAGCAGTGGCGGCGCTAGCTATTCAAATCTGGAGGGGCCAGGAAATATTTGAGTAAAATCTAGGGGGGGGGCAGGCCCTCACTTCTAAAAACAAGGGATGGCCTAAAAAAAGTCCTCACTTCTAAAAACAAGTGATGACCTAAAAAAAAGAACGGTCCTCACTTCTAAAATAAGTGATTGACTTGCTTAAAAAAACTTCCTTGTTGCGCACAGATTTTTATCCAAGCATTTCTTGTGGGGCCAATCAATTTTTAGGGAGGACTGACCCCCTTCCCGAACTCCTCGCTAGCGCCGCTACTGGGCGTTGGGAACCTATTAATTAAGGCAAATAGGCAGTTTGCTTTTGAGAATTCTAAGTTTCCTAAATTTTGCCCATCCTACATCAATACGTCTCTGTAATTCAACAGTTGGGTTTGTAAGGGAGGTAATTTTGTATTGTTTCCGAAATATTTAAATATTAATAATTTCATAAATAAATTCAATATAATCATCTAATTAGAGTAAAATATTAAATGATAAAAAATAATCTATTTCTTAGAAAGGGACATTTAAGTACCGACATGTTTATTACTGTAACTAGAGTTCTATGTAAACTTAACTTCACAAGAGCATCGTAAATTCTAGTTAAAAGTATGTCAAATTAATAGATTAGATGTATTCGGACCATATGTGGAAAACAATGAATCTCTGTCTTGAAATACAAACATTAGTTTTGGTTATTTTTTCTAGGGTGATTATGCTATTAAATTTATTAATAAGAACTGTCGTCTCTTCAATATTATATTAAAATTAATCAGCTGTGATGTTCATTTATATTATCAGTAGGCTCCCCACAAGTTATCTCGATCAATAGCGATATCATGTCCCAGGTATTTGTAAAGTTTTACCTATTCAATAAGTATATCAACGTTTTGAGTTGTTCGGTTCGTTTCGGTTAACGACGGACCACGTATACGCAGGTAGTCCCATAATATTACAGATAATTTATCATTATTTATAATTATCATTCTGCAGATTTTGAGGATAAAGAAAGATGGGTGAAAAATAATAAAAATGAAAATTGAATTTTTTTGAGGATCTAAAAGGGTACTTTAGTATTATCTGTTAATTGTTTCGTCCTTTAGGAGATAGTAGATAAAAATTACCCCTTTCATGTCGCAGAAAAAAGGATGCCATGCTCTTTCAAATAAAAATAGGAAAAAAAAAAACGAATAATAAATTCTTTACAACCTTTTTAATATTTTTCAATGCGATTTCCGCTCAAGTAAGTCCACTGTTGATGCTATTCTTTTATTTATGTCTGAAGTCTCTAAAAGTCTTGAATGTGGTGAATATTGTGTTTCTACGGTTATAGATTTCAGCAAAGCTTTCGACTGGGTCTCCAATTCAATACTGGCAAATAAACTTTGCATGTATAATTTTAAGTCATCCAGCTGTTCACTTCTTGTCTCATATTTGAGCAATCGGAAACAATTTGTTGCTTATCAAAACAAACCATCTAATTCTTTGCCAATAAAGTGTGGAGTCCCTCAAGGCTCTATACTTGGTCCCCTCTTGTTCATTATATATACATAAATGACTTTCCTTCCATTACTAATGACAAAAAAGTTTCATATGCAGATAATACTACTCTCAATACATGGTCTCGTTCTCTTGACGAAGTGATAAACAATAATGACTGCACAGTAAAAACTACCGAAACTTGATTAATCACCAACAAATTGTTACTTAATTGCTCGAAAATTGAAATTTGTTTATTACATGTAGAAATCATAATTATGATAACCCATCTTTTATTTTTTTCCTGAGAATTTTAGTTGATCCTACCCAGCAAACATTTTTATACGGGCCATTACATAAATATATATATATATATATATATATATATATATATATATATATATTATATATATTTACCTTATACTTACCCAGTATTAAAATAAACTAATGGTTAGGTGCAAAATAAATACTGATTTGGCCATTTCACCATCGTTGAATAAATTTATGTAACAAATAAAGTTGACAATATCTCATCGGTTTTAAACTATTAATGAAGAAATTAGCGTTGCTGTCAATAGAGTGATGCGATATTGTCAACTTTATTCTTTGAATAAATGGTTCAACAAAAGTAAAATGTAACATATTATCAAAAATAAGGAGTGCTCATGAAATGCTGGTAAAGTACTTTGTATAGGAGGAGTGCGAAATACAAATGTGAAGTACATTATTAATACTGGCGTTGCACAAACTTTTAGTGCCAGCAATTTACCGACAGAAAAAGTTTGCCGGCATTCGGCCGATGGTTGAATGTTTGCTGGGTAGGCTTCGCTCAACATAAGAAAAACATAGGTGGATGTTAGCGGCTCCCATGTGCAGAAACCAAATTTCATCCATAACGTTATCAACAGTTAATCCTGGTTTATAATAGGTTCATAACATAAACGCATATGCATTGAACAATGGAACTGACCCTTCAAAACATCTGTTTGTAATAAACAGAACAAAGAGAGTAGTGTAATTTTTATGCATATGTTCCATAACATATCTATTATAAACCATGCTTAAGTTTAACACATTTCAGTGGCGTCACTTACTTTGATTTGTTTTTGACTACGCGTATTTTGCGATGTTGTCTGTTTATTTCCGTTATTATTATTTATTTCTCATACTTTTCAAGGTATACCATGTACTAAAATTAGTAAAAATGTCTTTGAAATTCATGATTTTGTTTGTTTGGTATCCACAATTGTTTAAAACCCCTATGTACGTCAATGTATCAGCTGTTTCCTCGCGCAGAACTGACGACGTAATTTATGATACCCTATGTTTTTCTTATATTGAATGAAGTCTACTCTTAAATGGTATCAACGTTAGTGCAATTACTAATAAAATCTGCAAAACAATATTCCTTTTGCGCAACATGATAAATTGTTAACTACTTATTCCACATTAATATGGGCGACTGAAATTACATATCATATTCCCTTTTAGTCTGAGGTCATTCTGCTTCAGCGGAAAGAATCCTCCGATTGCAGCATCGTGCTGTGCATATTCTAGCTCAGCGTTTCTCAACCGGGGGGCCGCGGCCCCCTGGGGGGTCGTGGAAGCTTCGTCGGGGAGCCGCGAAGTCATACAAGATCGAACAATTTTGCTCAAATGTGCTCAATTCATAAATATATTACATTTATATTCATAAAAATATACCTTCCATGACATAAATAAAATAAATTATACTTATTTTGATAACTAATTTAAATAATATCAATGTCAAATTAAGTGTATGTGTCGGCTGATGCGTTTCTGTGTTTCGGTTCGCATTGGAGGTACTTCAAGTACTTGTAAGTTGTAGTTTCAAATGGGCACGACTTGAAAGTGCAATATTATTATTATTATTTATCATATGCCGAGCTACAGATAATTCAAGAGTAAAGAAGCGAAAGTGTTTAAATCAAAATGGAAAGCATTTTTAATACTTGTAAATAAAAATACTTTCAAGTCATAGGGAATATAATTTTTCGTCAACAATAAAAGATATTTAAAAAAAATTTTCTTTTAAAAAATTCTATCCAAGGTTAATATACGTTCCCATTTAAAAAATTGCCCTTGATATCTTGTACAGGTTAATTTCGGAGAATTTCAATAGGTACTACCATTCAATTCTTTGGATAAGATTTGGTCATCAAACATTTTTCTCAATTAGCTCGCATATCGCCTTTTTTACCGTGCCGTCTTGCAAACATCATTTTATAAAACATACTGATGTAAATATTTATTTATGCCGTCTGTTAATGAAAAGAACTTTTAAAAACCACATTTTTTCATCGCGTTGTTTACAAGTGTTTTTGTGTCGAGCTTGCTTTTATTTCTAAGTTTTTGAGTATTTCTACAAATATATAATCGTGTTATAAGCGTTTAAACTACGGCACAGACACAACAAAAACTCTGACGCCACGGTGCACCCTGTATATATGTATATATAGGGGGGCCGCAGACAATGTTTAAATAATTTTGGGGGTCCCATGCCAGAAAAGGTTGAGAAACGCTGTTCTAGCTGACATTAATTACAGAGCAGGTTTTAGAAACGCGTTTAAAGAACTAAGAATAATGTCACTTCCTTGTCTGTATGTTTAACAATATTTTCTTTCGCCGACGTCTCTGTTTTTAAAAGATACTTAATAACTGGGCGATATTCAAAATTTTCCATTTCTTAAACAAAACCAAACTAATGTCAGAAAGGAATAAAATATTACTAACAATATACTGACAAGTGACAGAATATAACATCACATATCAAGTTTTACCACCGCAATCTATGCCTAGGAATTTGCACCATTCTTCACCCTTATCTCGTATTCCAAGATTTAGTTTGTTAAAGAATTTTAATCAATGAAAGGAAATTTATAGTCAAATATTCTTTGATTATATATTTAATAAACGAATACAGAAGGCTGTAAAAATGAACTTGTCAAATATATTCTCATATAAGATATTCAGAATCTTCATAAAAACTAAATCTATTACTGCATACAAAGAATTCAGGAGAAAAAAGAACCGAGATTGTAATATTCCAACAAGTAGAGCGGCGAGGTGTGAAAAAACAAAAGCCAAAGAAAATCCTTAAGCGGTTGAACTGCGTCGAAAAGGATTTGATGGCTTTATGAGTAAGGAAATAGAGAAGAAAAGCACCAAATGAAACGGAAGAAAAGAAGGTTCTTTATAAAGACACTACCCAGATAAAATCAATCACGTTAAGACGCAATGTAAACAGAAATAAAGACAAGTAATACACTGCAAGGCAGATTACAGAATGAATTAACCAGGTATAAACTTATTTAAAAATATAATGTGACTAAAAAGATGCATTTGGTTTGTCGTAAAAAGTTTTGAGATTTAAAATATTTAATATACAGAATTTCTGAATTACGCGCATATTTGTTTTTTTATACAAATTAATTGTACAAAAATTATACAAAATAATTGTCAAATATTTTGGAAAGTGCCATTTCAGTTTTAGCACCCTAAGATGATGTTATAAATATATAGCCTGTTTCTTTGGTTAAGTGGAAGTAGATTTTGAATTCTAGTAACTTTTACCGTTTAAGTGAGGCTTTCGATCATTTTGTTTAGCTTACTCTTAAAAAAAAGAGCTCATGACAACTTACAAAAATGAAAATTCCATAATAACATAATAAATGAAGTTTCACTCTTAATTACGTATATTCCACCATTCAATAGGATCGGTTCCAATTTGTTATAAAATAACGTAGTTTTTAGTTTAAAATGCATTTTTTCTTTATTTGTATTTCAATTAAATATGCTTACATATAAAATAAAAATACATAACAAGTACATATATTAATAAACTGAAACTAAAAAAATATACTGTCATCACTTTCCACTGTTGTGGATTGACCTGGTTTAAAAACTTTGTCCAACATTGTTTGTCTTGCCTTGCTCCCTGCTTCTTTTTGCAGTTCTTTATAGCAGCTAATGGTTGAATTAATTCCTCGAGAAACTTTAGCGCTACGTTCTACGTCAGGATCATTTTGAAGAAGGATGTTTATTCCTTGTTCGAGATAAGAAAGCACAAGTTCTTTGATGTTAGCTGTTTGCATACAGCAGGCTCTGGCTCCTCATTAAGTGCTTGTTGTGCTTCAAATTGGATCAGTTTCTCGTGTGAAAGGAGTTCTCTATCAGCATCTAGTAATTCAAGTACATCACCTTCTTCTAAATCCCCAAAACCAAGATCATTTGCTAGGTTCAATATGGTTTGTCGAAATTCAGAAAGAGAATCAACTTCAGGAATATTAGTTTTTATGCATTTTGGCCATATTTTTTCCAAACAGTGTTCATTGTGTTTGAGTTTTTTTTTTTTTTTAATTAGTATTTATGGGTCTTAGTTGCACTGACTATTAACCAGTGATGTATACAATAATATAATATAGCAATACAATAATATAAGTTACTGTCTCGTTTTGAAATTTTAAACTTAATTTTGTTTTTTTTTTTTTCATGTTAGTTTATTTAAAAATATCTTTGTTTAGATTAAAATGTTTTCGTTTCAGTTAAACTACAGACGTTGTATTTTACTATCACGCCTCGTAGCTATCGACAATATAGTAGCCCTCTTTGTTACTTCGATTTATGTTATGTTTAGAAACGTTGCATTTTTTATAATAGATTTGAGATTAGTTAGTCGGTGTATTAAGACGAATTCTTACACTTCAATATTACGTGCGTATCACGTCAGTTCGGTTGTACTAAACCTCTATATAAACTCTCGCAGAAATTATATATTATTATATTATTAAATATATAAATATATCTAGTGATTTTATCACATATCAAAGTGTCTGTGTATCCTCTTCAATTGCAAATGTTCTGTTGGTGTCATCCTGAAGTTTCCTCAGCATCTGGGTACCCAGAAGACAGCTATCCACGAAAACCAAGGTTAGTAATGTTTGTTTATTGAATAATCATCAGACACTGTAGTTAAACGTCCGTCGAGTCCGCGAAATTTTACATTATAGCTCTGTATGGTGTGCTAAAAATTCCATATCAGTTAGCGGTTTGCTGAGAGCCCTTACAGTTACAATAAAATTACAATTACGAGTTAAAATAAACATTAAAATACAAATATAAAATTTATTTACCCTTCTTCATTTTTATTTTTACCAAAATTTTTGTCCTTCGTTGCAGAAACTATTAGCCAGAATATATTAGTATTAATGTTAAGTATAAATACGATTTTATTACACTTTGAATGTTTGAATGTTTGTTGGAAATTGGATATTTTCTGAAATTAATTTATTTAAAATTTTTGTACGATTACCGAAATGTAATGGACATTTAAAAAGTAAGTGGTTAACGTCACCAATAGACTTGTCATCACATTGACAGTACGGGGTTGATTCAGGTTGATCAAGTTTATTCTATGCAGATGAGAAGGTGAGAGGTTATGAGTTTTGGTCTGACGAGAACCAGTGTTTTTTTGGTAGTGTTGGTAGTGTTGTCATTGATTTAGAACAATTTCTTTCAATTTTAAATTAATTTCATTGTTACTAGGTGGTATTTGTAGCGGCATTCATTTTAAAACGGCCTCCTTATCTACTTGCTAGTAATGGGTGTTTTTTTTAGAGGTATAGAACTTTAAATTGCAATAAAACAACGATGGATTATTCGATTGACATGAATTTTTTTTTATTCGAAAGATAATCTTGTGGCATTACATTTTAAATATGATTTCTGGCATATGACCGCCACTGCTGGCTCGGATGTAGTCCAATCTGGACGTCCAATTTTCGATGACTTTTTCCAACATTTGTGGCCGTATATCGGCAATAACACGGCGAATGTTGTCTTCCAAATGGTCAAGCGTTTGTGGCTTATCCGCATAGACCAATGACTTTACATAGCCCCACAGAAAGTAGTCCAGCGGTGTTAAATCACAAGATCTTGGAGGCCAATTCACAGGTCCAAAACGTGAAATTAGGCGGTCACTAAACGTGTCTTTCAATAAATCGATTGTGGCACGAGCTGTGTGACATGTTGCGCCGTCTTGTTGGTATGATTTAATGTAATGCCACAAGATTATCTTTCGAATAAAAAAAAATTCATGTCAATCGAATAATCCATCGTTGTTTTATTGCAATTTAAAGTTCTATACCTCTAAAAAAAACACCCGTTATATCTACTTGATTATTAAATTTGGAGTTCGAGTGACCCTTGATCCAGCATATTTTTATCGATTTATCTCTAAAGGTCTTGTACAGATTTTAATATATCGTAAATTAAAGAGTTATTATCCTTAGAAAAGTTTGGGTATTTTAGTTTCTGGACAGCGCTCTTATTATCACAAAGTATTATGAATTCATTATGAATATGGGTTGTTTAAATAGTCTAAGCTTAGTTTGTGTTTGAGTTCAATTCCTTCTACAATTCGCTAATGTTGTCTATAACATCTTTGATGTATTTTTTTTTCAAAATTGTTTAATCGAAGTTTCACCATCGGTTTCGTTTATAAATTTTCGAAATGTTCTGCGTAAATAATATGCCTTAAAAGTAGCTATTGCACCCTGATCCATTGGCTGGATCAGAGAATCAGATGTATACTTATACATCAACCCAATAATTTACAGGTGGAAAAATTTTATAATGAAATTCTTAATATATTTTAAACATCCTGCTTAGTAGCGCGCCGATAATATCTCTGTAAGACCGGAAAATCCATAAGGCGGATTGATTTTTATTTAACAAAATGACAATCTACATTCTTGCACTTACCCTAATAATAATAAAAGTAACTTACCTGTGTCCAAAGATGCTTAGCTGAATAGAATCCAATTCTCGTCCAATTTTTTTTATTTTACCAGATCCAATTTCAATTTTAATGTCGCCTTTTCCTGTTATTACAGCTTTGCAATCGGGTTCAACAAGGATTGTAGAGAGTTTGTCCATAATTATGGCTGGGCCTCGTATTTCTTGACCTGGATTCAAATTTACTAAAAGATATACGTCTGTATCTTGATAACCTCCTTCAAAATAAACTTTTACTTTCTGAAATATTAATAAAAGGCATTAATAAGTTATTACCAAGATTGCTGAAGACAGATTTCAACATGAATATGTCAGAAGGGGAATTAAAATTAACCTTTTTGCAAATTGACACGTTCATGTTAATTTCTAAAATTTTAGCCAGTTGAATTTGGATACTGCCATAAAAAATATATAAACAGTTCTCCCATTACACGATCAATGGGATTGTGAAAAACTTCGCGTTATAAAAAAATCGTGCTAAAAAAACAACAAAACTTGGGAAATGGGCAAAAAATATTTATATATAACGTCAAAATCTTGTTAGCAACATTATGTAAAAATAAGAAAGACGAGATATATTGCTTTGCTTGCGATCTGCTTTTGTAAATCAGTTGTTTATAGGATTCTATATTTTCTGCTATAATCTGCATTACAATAATTGCCATCGGGCCACTGCAGCTGCTTTTCTGTGGCACTTAACACATTGGCTGCCATAATGATCACCCGTGATGCTTCGATATTGTCGCTGTGCCGTGAAAATTACATGTGTTAATAATAATAATAATAATATTTATTAATCCTTTAAATACATGACTGCATGTAGGATATGTCAGTACATGAATTTATAATTTTACACAGATTTTGATAAGTAAAACAAGTTATACAATTGATAAAACAATAAAATCATACATTAAATTACCCAAAATCAATGTTCCCCATTGGCATGACTACACCAGTCCTTACAAGATTTTAAGAATTCATTAATTGAGTATACACAATGCTCTATAAGAAATACCTTAATCTTCCGCTTAAGGGTGCGCACAACCGTACAGTTTCCTATACAAGACTAACAACCTGAAATAAATTTAGTAACAATCTATACATCAACATTTTCAGCGAATTTTTATCTACCTAATAGGATATTTTTAATTGTCAAAAGAACTGTCATGTAATTGTAAATAAACAACTTGCGTTATAGACGCCATCTTGTAAACCATTCGACGCATATTTGTGTACCATGAGGCAAATTGTAGCTAAAGCTTCATTCTACAAATATGTTTGGAGATAATTTGTTCTATTGTGAAAATTACTTATAGTTATTGTACTGGGGAATCTACTTTAGCCGCCACCTTGAATCTGCCGCAGTTCTCAATAGAGGTGTGGCGGATAAAAATTTTCCATTTTATGTAAAGAATACGTGTACCAAGTGGCATTTCATTATCATCAAGTATAATATTTATCGACGAAGGCTCTAAATTATAAACAATCATGTCGAAAAAAATGTTAACGTATTATTTGAACATTTCTACACAAAACTATATAAATATAAAAATTATTTGAAACCCCCAAATATATTTAAAAAATTACAGAACATTGTTGTGTAATACCTATTATTAAGTTATTTAGCAATAAAATTTTTACAATAATTTTTTCTACAATCAAAAATATCCTATTAGATAGATAAAAATTCTGTGCAAAATTTGATGTATAGATTGTCACTAATTTTATTTCAGTTTGTTAGTTTTGTATAAGAAACTAATAATCTCTGGGGCTTGTACGTAGCGTTAAATACATCAAACTGTGTTTCATTTCTGACATGGAACGGCAGTGAATTAAATAATTTAATACCAACAGTTTTTGGTGATTTTTTTTGTCTGCTGGAGTTCTGAAACAATCTTTTCCTCTGGTGTTATATGAATGCTGGTTCAAATGACGAGCAAAGTTAATTTGATTTTTAAATACATAGACCAGCAACTCTAGGATGTAAATACCAGGAACTGTTAATAATTTGTATTTTACAAAAAGAGGTCTGCATGACTAAAGAGGTCTAATGACTACATAGGTCCGGTTTCTGAGAGCTTAGCCGAGTTTAACCATTTGGCTTAACTCGGTTATAATATAATACCATAAGTAACCATAGCAACAATTTTCTGACTTTTGGTTATAGTAAACTGAGCTTTCAGAAATCGGCCTTTAGATATTATGATTTTATTTGGAAGTGGTTTATAAATATTTTATCTACAGCCATTAAATAATAATAAATGCATTATGTGACCAACTTTAAATACGTAATATTGTTGATATTGCAGGCGCCCTAGTATGTGTGGAATATGAAATTTTAAACATATTGTTGTAGAGTACGTTCATCTTAACTTCATCACAGGGTATCATAAATTACGTCACCAATTCTGCGCGAGAAAACAGCTGATCACAATGACGTACGTTAGGGTTTTAAGGGTATATTTTAACGGTTTTAACGGGTTATAAGAGTATGTTTTAAGGGTAAGCGTATGGTATTTTTGATGATTTTTTTTTCAATTTTTTTTATTGGCTTATTCGATTGTATATATCTTCAAGAGTATCCCATTAAAATTTCAAGTTAATCGGAGCAAAATTGACTGAGATATACTCATTTTAATACTAGTACCTATTATTTGTTTTTTCGCGCCTATGTGGCGTTGTATCGCTTTTGTGCGCATGTGGCTTTAATATCGATATCAGCTGCTTTATACTCTTAGAGAGGGGATTCGTGGCGAATATCTTTGATACATATATTGAAATATACTTGTATATCAGCTATATATGTGCTGTATATATTTATTTAATAAAAAAACATTCTTTATTTTTAAACGCGTTTTCTGAAAAATAGCTTTTTTTGATGCGGTGTACATCATAACTCAAAAACTAATGAATGGATCTTTCTGAAATTTTGCACACTTCTTTATAAATCATTTTTCTATGTAGTGACGTTGAGTTTTTGCATTTATTTTGAATATTTTTTTTTATAACCATTTTTTCGATTACCAAACACGATTTTTTACGTTTTTTTTCGATTTTTTTACTTTAAAATCGTACCAAAAATTTAAAACTCAATTTAATAAAAAAAACTCGACGTCACTACCTGAAGAAACTTTTAAACTAACCAAAACTTTTTGAATTAATGTTTCAGATGATTGTGTCACTAGATATCGTGTACACCGCAAATCAACTTTTTTTTTGAGTGTTTACTAAAAAATGACGCAAATGGCTCATTTTTCAATATTTTTCAATAAAAATTTAACACAATACTCTTCAAGTGTTGTTCTTTAAAATAGACTTACCGATTATAATGTCTCTAAGATAGACCATTTAAATTACCTTTACCAGATTTCCACAAATCGTTCCTAAAAATATGCAAAATTAACCATACCCCCCCCTTAAACAATTGTTGTGAAAACCAAACACACAAAGAAAATCATGTATTTCAAACAAATTTTTACTCATTTTAGTACACAGTATACCTTGAAACGTACGGGAAATAAATAATAATAACGGAAATAAACAAACAACATCGCACAATAAGCGTAGTTAAACACAAATCAAATTAAATGACGCCACTGAAATATGTTAAGCTAGTTGTTGGTAATGTAATGGACGAAATTTGGTTTCTGCGCAAGTGACTGGTAATATTCGCCTGTGATGAAGTTAACTTGAACGTACTCTAGGCGTGGATGCCTGTAGATTTTTTCAAGGGAAGGGGGTAAAATACGAAGGCATGTTTTTAAAAATATTAACTAATTTATTAAGTAAACTTTTTATACTTTGCATTCACAATAATATCATTGTTACACTGAAAACTTTTTTGGTAACTTTTTGCTTTGAGAGATTGGCAGTACTACTCGTCTACGGCGTGTCATTGATAAGCTCAAATATTTTAAAATGTTTATTTAATACAATTTGTAAGTATTTCCATGTCAAAGAATTATTTTATATTTTTATTAAGAAAATTCAAAAAGAAAGTTTGTTGTTTTGTATCTGTCAAATTACTGTTGTGTTGTGTTGTATCACAAAAATTGTTTTATTATATATGGTGACCGCATTTCACAATAATCCCTAGATTTTATTCCGACATTTATTATAAATGAAATTTTAAATTTTCTATAACGTAAGTGCTGCAAAGTATAAAAAATAGTATATTATGCTTGTTTTATACGACGTATTATCACACTTGTTACTTTGGAGCACTCCTCGCTTCGCTCGTCGTACTCCAAACAACCCGTGTGACAATACATCGTCTTATAAAACTCGTATAATAATATACTATTTATAAATACAGAACACTATTTATAAATAGAAACGTAAAGCGTTAGCGATCATTTACGAATTGGCATTAATATTTTTTTCTATAAAATCTATTCTATTATTAATAATTTTTTCCCTGTGCACACTTAACAAACTCAAACCGGATAAACGATCATCCGTCATAGTTGTCCTCATAGTTGACGTGATAAATAATAGAGTTTATAGGTCCGGTCCAGACCCGATTTGATTGCACATTTTGTTTATGTAGTTAGCTGTCACCAGTTATCAATATTTGGGCCCCTTTGTGGCATTTCTATCGGTAGTAGCCATGTGGAACATGAGGACGTCACGTAAACATATCTTACATATTGTATTACAGAAAAAAATAAAGTACAATTTCTATCTACGAGCAGTTTTTTATCTGTCATCGAGCCCTGAATGGGATGATAACTGTTACCGGGCTCGGAATTATTGTATTTCCGGGGCTCGGGCTCTCTCTCGGCACCCCTTCTTGTAGTTTCCAATACCCGAGGTGCTTAATGCATATGTTGCGAGGCCACTTAATGCAAACGAGTAAATGCACATGAACTAAAATTTGTTAGCAAAATTTGATAGCAAATATAAAATAAACATAATAAAAATAGTTATAATATAAAACAAACAAATATAAAAATAAATAAATTTGAGAACAAAAAGGCATAAGGATTTGGAACACAACCCTTAAATGTGGAGCCTCCAAGGTGAGGCAAGTCCTCTTTTTGCACATTATTGCGAGCGCTCATGGTTGTAGGTTACAATCAGCTGATTCGATGAATGCTTAGAATTTCTGTGTTTTTAAATTAAGTTACTATTTTTTCAATGATCTTATTGATATTCTGCGAAAATTACCAAGTCATTATCAAAAACTGTATAGTCATAGATATAATATTGTATTTGACTCGAATATAATGGCTATAATCTGTGGGAGTGGTAATTTCAGAAATAAAATTTCATTATTATTTAAAATAAAATTATTCAATTAGTTAAAAAATATTGAAATTATACAAATATAAAAACTAATCCATTTTAAGATAAACATCCTCAAAGATTAGTTGAGCTATCATATATTTTTCTAGTTAAGTGTTAAATGATACGGGTAGAATTACCGTCGTATATTATATGATTTGTTTAAAAGAATGTTATTGTTTATATCAAATAACATGGGCAAATGTTTATATAGATGTTGGTAGGCGACCATATATTTTCAGTGATATGGACTTCGTAGTAATTAGAGTCAAAATTAATTATTTGGGTTTATAAATTATAGGTAATAGAAATATGAGTCTTCAAGATAAGTTAAAAAGGTTTTGTTGTTAATTGGAGAGCTGATTATTTTTACAACGACACAAAATGGGGTTCAGAGATCAGATTATTAGTTTAAGAAAAGATCTGGAAAAATCTTGTGAGAGACAAAAAAAGAGTCATGAGTAAACCGCCACCGTGTACGGACGAACCTCCCAAGCATTTTGGGTAGAGAAACCCGGTAGCGTGTAGTGGGTAAACCAAAAGTAATCTGGAAGTGTTGAGGACAGTTTAATGAAATAAACGAACCTCGTTAACGGGTTAAACACTGTGAGTGTTGTGAGGTGATAACGGTGATTTTAGGTTTTTGTGCTTGAGTGTCTCTAATGGGATTTTACAGCCAGCATTAAATTGTAAGTTCTAATGTAATTAATAACCTTCGATCCTAACTAAACATTAAACGTAGATTAAGTAAAGTGCAGACTTTAATTCAAACACCCATAGTCCTCTCATAAATAATCTAAGCAACCGACTGGCGGATCCTTTAGGTTTTCATACTTGATACCGCTCGCAAGTCTTGGAATCCACTATGTGGAGGACCTTTCAAGTAAGTACCATGAAGTACAAATTAAATTACTTAAATTCATTTGGCCAACCTTGACGTTTTGACCGATCCTAGAAATGCCCCCACAAATCAGCGGCGGTGAAAGGCAGGGGCGACAAGGGCACAGGCGCAGGGTGCCAGCTCTTAGGGGCGCCAAAACAATACATATTCTAAGTTTTTATTAATTTTTTTTTTTAATAGATTTTATTGGCTTCCTGGTTGTCCCATTATGCCAGCTTCTATGTATTAAATTATTTGTTTCGTGTTACTTAATGAATATGAATGGACGGTTTAGGAATTATTTAGGATTGGGGTTTTGCCGAGAGGCCGTCACGGCAGGACTAAGTTTTTATTAAGTTTTTCTAATTTCATTTAGTTTAAAAATATAAATTTTCATTTTTATATCAGTCTCGTACATATTAAATACAAAATGTACACATTTATTGATTATATAATAATATTCAGCCTTCTTTTGGACTTCTGCAAAATATATGAAGCATCATATATACATATATTTCTATATAAATAACAAAGAAAGTCCATTTTTCAATCTTCTGACCTGTTTGAAGACGCTGTTTCGGAGATAGTTTTTAAATAATTTGACGTTGAAAACGATATTGTAGCAGTACGTTGTTTACTGGTAACGTTACTAATATTTTTAACAGCTTTCATAGAAATATATTTGCTTAACTTTCTTACACATCTGAAAACATCTATAACTGATTTTGGTGGCGCATTTTGATATAAAATGCAGCTTGACTTACAAACTTAATTTGTTCCTGACCGCGGTTCGTATCTTAAAAATGTATCTAGAAACCCAATGGGAAATCAATTAATCCCTTTCCGGATTAAAAAACAATAAAGCAAATCCAAAACATTTAAAAAAAACTATTTTCAACTAAATTTAAAAAAATGCAAAGAAATGGAGAAGGAGTGAGAAGAAACATTTTTTCACTATAAAATGTGCATTTTGTATACCATTACATATAAATTTTTATTTATTAAATTTTCTGTTTCACATGATTAATATGAAAACATCTTCCTTTAAATTCTAAAAAATGAACAACTTTCTTGTGTCTCGTTTTATGGTTCAGGAGTTTTCGATTTGTTACATGTAGTAGTAGCCTGTTGGTAGCCTGTTTCTAGTACTAGGGAAAAAAGTTAAATAAGTATAATGTAAAACAGGCTTTGATTCTTTTAAAAAGAAAAACATCACGGTTCGTATTTAGAGATCAAAATAGAATATGAAAATAGTTTGTACCTCGTAAAGTTCGTATTTCGAGAGGTTTGTAAGTCGAGGTACCACTGTATCAGCAAATTTACTTAGCCATAATCAGTATTAGGTTCAAATGTAAAAATATTAAAATTGCAACCATCTAAATCAAAAGAATATGTCTGAAATAAGATTGCGAGCACCTAACCCCCCCTTTCGGTACGCCACTGTATATTGTAACAAAAGGGCGCAGTTTGACGAATTTGCCCCGGGCGCCAAAAGAGCTAGCGCCGGCTCTGGCTTTAATATACGTGGATGATTACAAAAATCGCCTCACACCGTACCACGTGTGACCAAGGTATCTCCGAAAAACTCATCACCTGTATTTCATTACCCTACACAAACAGCAGTAGCCGAATAAGATGTGCTTCTGGCGTTTCTGATAACTTCCCTGTAAAAGTTGGAGTACACCAAGGCTCAGCTCTGTCGCTACTATTATTCATTCGTGTCATGGACACGATCACGCATGACCTACAGCACGGCGTACTCTGCCGATGACATGCTCGCGGATGCTACCACAAAAAAACTACAACACTAAGTTAATGAATGGAATGACCACCTCCGCCAGTTTGGAATTCGGCTTAACATCAGGTTTTCCTGATAAAACAGAGAATATGAAACCTAACCCAACTGCCTGAACAATGAAAGTCGATGGAGAGGATCTTACTAAGACAAACAGTTTTCGGTATTTAGGCTCCAGAGTAAAAAACGAAGGTAATATATCTGATGAGGAACAAGCATGAGTAAAATCAGCTTGGTTAAGATGAAGAGAAGTTACTGGCATTCTATGCGGCAAGCGTATGACCATCCACCTTAAATAAACCAGTGGCGAAGGAAGACCTCCGCTAGACGCCCTCCCATAAAAAGAATAATAATAAAAAAAAATACATTTTTTTTTAATTTAAAAAAAGATTTAAGTAAATCTTCAAAAATACATCAAATTATGTCCAATACAATTTTTTGTCCAAGGCTTTGTTTACTAGTTACGAATTTTTTAAAATTTTAATGTTTAATAACTTCCGTTTCCGGTTTCGGATTTTATTAAAAAACAATAAGGTTCTTCCCAGTTATTAGGAGAATTTTTTAGTACCAAAACGAACTCTTTAAGTTAAATCGTTTTTGAGTTATCGTGTATACACACAGACACACACACAGACACACACACATACGGACGGCACTTCGAAAATAGGTTTTTTGGATTCCCTGGACCATGAAACGTGGTCATCAGTCAAAATCTCCACATCGAAAATTTTCGCTATTACAATACTTGTCCCTTATATATTAAGGTCGGGCAAGTAAAAATATACAACACAATAATCTGTCCGGTCGCATTGTATGTATCTGAATGTTGACGGGCCACAAAAAGCGCTGAACGTTCATTACATTCCATGAAAATGAGCATGTTTCGCTGATCCATGGGCATTTCTTTGCTGGAACACACACCGAATGATTCAGCAGCAGATTGGCGCGGCGTTGGGAAATATGCGAAGAAAACGCCGTAAGTGGTTTGCACCTAATACCGTTCCCTAAATTGCCCAGAATTTTACAACACATGGCAAGCGCCCGTGTGGTAGACCAAACAACGATAACAAGATACAGTCGATGATGGCCCATCTACACCCGAATGAAACATTTGATCGGCAAAACTGGCGTTTATAAGTGGACCTCGCATCAACGAAAAAACGCTAAGATGTAGAAAAGAAAAAAAGGCTCTACTCTGCCTAATATATTAGGTCGTCAAAGATGAAATTTGTAGAAAAAAAGGCAAAGTTGGTTGATAACTTACAAATATAAGGGATTATTTTATTCACCAAAGTATGCACCCATATTGTCTATACATCTTGGATCTCCACTCTCCAAACTAGCACTTTAACCATTTAAGCGGCAGGTTGTTCTGGCCGGTGGTATAAGACCCTGGCGGACGAGAGTCAGTGAAATCCTGGAAGGTCAGTTTTACGGCACTGTCGGAATTGTTTTCGGAAGTGGTAGTCAGTGGGAGCTAGGTCTGGTGTGTATGGAGGATGATGAAGAAGTTCCAACTCCAATTCCTGTAGTTTTGCCACAGTCATTTGTGCAGTGTGTGGTCTAGCGTTATCATGCAATAAGATAGGAATCGATCTGTTGGCTAATCTAAGCTGTTTTTCTTTAAGTTTTTGCATCATTTCGTACAGTTGGTTGCAGTATATTTCTGCTGTGATCGATGAACCTTTTTTTTGTGTTTTTAAGTTACCTGTAATTTGATATTGTCAGCTGCGTAGCAACATTAGAGCCAAATACACTATTAATGTTTTGCGCGGTCTGCTATGTTCCACGTAAGAACTCATACTTCATAATATTGCGAATTTCCGACAGTTTCATTTTCAACAAAATTAATTTTTTAAAAAAGTGATTGATATTTTTTAGATCATACAATGATTTCTTTAAACAGGCGAGATGTGTAATTATCAAAAAAAAAAAACTGAACGCGAAAATATTAAGCCAATGTCAAATAATAAGCTGTTAAAGTTGGCAATATTATTAACTACAAATTTCATCCTTGACGACCTGATATAAACATTTCCAAATTTATACGTAAATATTTATAAAACATTACATTGTCTTTCTTTAGATCTTGCCATGACATTTCTAAATTTATAGATATTATGAACACACACTTTGTTCAGTATTACAACTTTTGGAAAAACACTTTCCGCGAGAAGTAAATGTTCCTCACTAGAGCTTATCTACAAGGTGTCTCAAAAGAAATTTTATATTTATTTAGCTTACTGCGTGAACGCAACGTATCCGAGGGGCGCGGGGGTTATGTCAATCGGTAGCCTGGCTCTTGGGAATCCAGTCGCTATGGAGCGTTTCTCGGGAGCAGACCGCGCGTTATGCGTGCGAGAGTTTTACAAAAACGGTGATTCGGCGACTGTAGCGCGTAGAAAATTCTGCAGTATTCGAGGTTTTCGCCACTTAAATGATGCGCCAAGCATTCCTCTCATTCGGCCCTTACTTTTTTGAAGACGAAAGGGGGCGTGCAGTTACAGTGAATTCAGAGCGTTATGCGGAGATGTTAGACAACTTCTTGGTACCTGAACTGCAAAACTTTCCTGGCTATAACCAAAGAACATGGTTCCAACAGGACGGAGCAACTTCACACACGTCCAATATGTCTCTGCCACGTGTTCGTGAATTTTTCTCAGGCAAATTGATCTCCCGGAGAGGTGACATAAATTGGCCTCCACGCAGTCCAGATTTAACCCCTATGGACTTTTTCCTATGGGGTTATCTTAAATCTAAAGTTTACGCCAATAAACCGACTTCACTGGCGCATTTGAAAGAAAATATCCGTCACGAAATGGCAGCCATCCCTGAGTCCACCTGCCGAGACGTCATAAGTAATTTTACTGTTCGATTAAATGAGTGCCGAGAACGCGAGAGTCTACATTTAGACGATATTATTTTTAAGAAATAAATCCCCAAAAAGTGTATTTTAATAATTAATAAACATTTTTTCTATATACGGCTTACTTTTTTTTTAATCGATGCACTGAATATAAAATTTCTTTTGAGACACCTTGTATAATGTAACTGAACTGATTGTAACTAGCAAATTCCTGAAGTGTTCTATGCACACTTTACCTGCATAAACCAGTGTCAGTAAAAACTGTAATCACCACTGTTAACCAGCAAGCAGGAACCTGCGCGTAAAACTTCCACTATGCGCGTAAAACCAAGTAAAAGAGAAAAGAAAAACTAATTGTTTCATCAAAATCATATTGCACTAAGATATTTTAATAACAATGGTCTCTAAGTACCAACTTAGTCTAACTGTATATTATTCTAATCGAAAGATGCTCTCAAGCATACAAATTTGGACCCTAAAGTATTTCCCTTTGCAGCACGTACAACTTGAGTTTATTCCATATTCAGAAGTCAATATTACGATCATAATTGACCACAAATAAACCAAACTTCTATAAGCGGAAACATAAATCAATATGAAGTCATTGTTAGCTATCACATGTTTTTCTTTTGTTGCAAACTTCACAGTATTAAAGAAGAAAAATAGATTTACTGATGACACGTGTACATCTTAAGCAAAATTGAAAATATAAAACCTTTCTGCAAGTCACTTGAGACTTAAAATATGCATCAATGTTTTTATAAAAATAAAAATATTCACTTCATAATGAGGAAAATTGCACCATTTTTCTTGTGAAAATTGAATTTCAATATTGGAAAAATTATTCAAATGCAAAAATCTATAATGAATTTAGCTAAATTATTAGTGAGTCACATTCTGCAAATGTTTCTCAAATTGTTTCACCTTCGTATACAACGCCAATAAAGTTCTTTCAAGATATCTATGAAATAACGTAGATGTTAAATTCGCCGTGTTTCGAATTATTAGTTTACAAATGTCAAAAAAGAAAGGTCATATTCAACCACTTCTAAAAATAAAAAGGTATTGAAAACCTATATTTCCCAAGGAGTAAAAAGGTTAATTAAAAGACTAAATTGGCAGATCGGAGCTTAAACATTAATGAAGAACCTGTAAACCATTTACGTTTCACCGACGAATACTTTTAATTACTGACGACTTAGGAGAAATGGATCAAATGATGGATGAATTAAATAGTGAAACCGAGAAGATAAGACCCAAAATCAGCATAAAAAAGGTCTGAGTAATGACAAATTCAGTGCTGAGTGGTAATTTGTCAATCTCAGGTAGACCCATTGATCAAGTTTCTCTCTGCAAATACCTGGGACACGAAATCACTACCGGCCGGGACAATCTGATCATAGAGATAAACGGTTGGTTGATAAAAGAATTGGTTTGGGATCGACAGCCTTTGGAAATCTGAGCACATTTTGAAAGATGATTTCCCCAACTGCCTCAAGAGAAAGGTATTTGATCAATTTATCTTACCAGTCTTCGCCTATGGTGCTGAGACTCTCACCTTCACGCGAAAATCTGCGGAAAAATTACGTTGCTCAAAGGTCCATGGAGCGATGATTGGCGTTACACTTTTGGATCGAAAAACAAATTTGTGGAACAGACAGCAAACAAAAGTTAGCGATATAACAGGCCACGTTGGTAGAGTTATTGATGGTAGATGGACCAGGAAAGTACTGGAACGACGGCCTAGAGACAGTAATATAAACCGAGGCAGACCTCCTACCCGATGGACGGATGACATCAAGACACTAGTAATTTGCTGCAAGGTGGCACAAGACAGAGAGGAGTGGTGTTGCAAAGGGGAGACCTATGTTCAGCAGTGGACATCAATGGCTGATAAATGATGATGATGATGAAAAGGGTTAAAGTGAATTATGATATAAAGAAGTTAAATATTTTATTATTCGGATAAAAAGTTTTGATTATTTGAATTTCATATTTGCGAATTTGTTTTACTTAATTAAAGAATATTCGTAAAAGAACATTATTATCATTTTTTTTTAATTATATTTTTAATTTCAAACCAGTGGCGAAGGGAAACATCCGCTAGACTTGCCTTCCCATAAAAAAAAAAAAATTAATTAAATAAAAATATTTAAAAATATTTAGATAAATCTTCAAAAATACATCAAATTATGTTCTATACAAATTTTTGTCCAAGTCTTGGTTTACTAGTTACGAATTAATTATCATGACCATGGAAACGTTACATATAAGCATGAAAAAATTGAGACTTGGAAAAATTTTAAATAATTGTACAAAAATGCAACCGATCTTCATGAAAAACAATAGGGTTCTTCCCATTTAATAGGAGAATTTTTTAGTACCAGAATCGTGTATACACACAAACACACAGACACATACACAGACACACACACATACGGACGGCACTTCGAAAATAGTTTTTTTGGATTCCCTGGACCATGAAACGTGGCCATCAGTCAAAATCTCGACATCGAAATTTTTCGCGATTACAATATTTGCCCCTTATATATTAAGGTCGGGCAAGTAAAAAAGACATATAATTTAGCCATGAATTCAAAAAATATTTATTGTTTTTCAAAAACTTCTCAAAGTATTTGATATTTCAAAAGTCCTAAGTTGTCACGAGAATCGAGTTTGCCTAGATTGTTGTTTCATATTAGCAGAAAGAAGAATTCAAAATGCGAAAAGGAAAACGGCTGACATATAAAAAATAAAATACGAGGGCTATTTTTTTAAGGGCTAAGTTCCGTTAGGTTAGCAATGAAAACTCAGTTGTCATTGTAAAGCGGCGATTGCACAGTAGTGTTAAGCAATATATCTGTCAGTACCTCCCAACCAGTTCAACCATTACGTGCCGTAGTTTTGACGTGAGCGTTGTTTGACGATGGGTACCACAATCGAAGATCCCACCGCATACGAGATTCGCTCTGTGATCCGTTTTCTACAAGAAAACCCTGAAATGTCTACAGAGAGCAATACAGAACAAAAAGAGAGGCATTGTTTTGCTTCATAGCAATGCACGCCCTCCTACCGCAGCACAAATGCATTTTTGTTTATAATTTCGATTAGTTCCGCCACAATTATTTCTCGTCTCAAGTAGCCTCTTCTAAGTTCACTACAAACAAAAACAACTATATACCCCTTTTCCCCGCGCGTCCCGTATTGCCCAAATATCTTTTGATTCATACGCGGCGTAGGCGTCGAAAAGACTACACGCGCTCGTCGTCGAAAAAGTTACGCGCGACTCGGTTTGCGAAAATATTTTTTCTTGCTTTTCCAACTAAGTTGGTATTTTTTATAAAAAATTACTCGTAGACCTATTAGTGATTCCGAGATAATTACGCAAATACAAGAAGAAGATATAGAGAGTGAATTAGTGCTCAGTGACGTAGATTCAGAAGTTTCCGACCACTTATCTAATGTAGAAAGTAACGAAGGAATTCAGTATGTAGAAGAAGCAAGCAGCTCGATTTCGGACGAAGAAGATGTGCCCTTATCAGATGTTGGTTATAAAAAAAGGCGAATGTACCTACGAGCATTAGGAATAGAACTGACAAAAGAGTACGTACAGAGAAGAGCTACAATGGTCAACCTCCCAAGGAAACTCAAAAGAAATATAAGAAACGACCTGAGTACACACGTAAGTACTGAAGACAGAATCAATAAACCAAGCACAAGTTCCACTGCACACAGTTCCACTCCACACAGAGGAAGCTGCAAAATATGTCCAGTTAAAAAGAGGAGATAATCTAAGACACAATGCACATCTTGTCTAAGAAATATTTGCAGGGACCACACTACATTTGTTTGCAATGAATGTTACCATGACAAAGAGACAGATGAGGAAGAAAACTAAACTATAAGTAGTACAGTCTGTTCCAAACGGTTAAGCGGAACTAAATGGGAATTTAGTTCTTTTAGGTTGCCACGAGAAGGGACCTTGCTTGGGTTATTTCATTTTTCACGATGGAATGTCAAAATTTAAAATTCCAACAATGAAACCATAGAAACGAATGACATATGTCAAAATTAAATATTTTTTTAGATATTTTAATGACAAAAAAATAAATAAATGGGAAATTTGTATTAAGAATTACACAAAAAATCAAAATATAAAGAAAATGACATTTTAAAATGATATTAACCTTAACCAAAAAATGTTTATTGTAAGTATGATTTACAAAGCTTAAACAAAACGGCCGAAAGGCACGATTTAAACGATGAAAGTAACTAGATTGCAAAATCTAGTTCCGCTTAACTGTTTGGAACAGACTGTATGTACTAGATTTTTGATTTTATAATTTTGATTTCTAATTATAAGCATTTATGTTGCCAAATTGATTTATAATCCAAAGATAATTATTTTAGAAGTTTTTTGTTTTTGTAATTTTGACTGTTTTGTAATTAGGTATAAGGATTCATCTAACCAAATTGTTTTATAATCCAAACAGATTTGTGTTAGTTTTTTTTTTTTAATTTGGATCTTATCCTAATGAAAAAATAAGATTTATGTTGTCAAATTGTGACTTAATCCAAAGGCAATGTTTTTTTTTTTTTTTAATTATCATTTTAGTTGCAATTACTTAGATTAGAAAATTTTTTATAAATAAATAGTTTCCTAACCGAAAGAAAATTTAAATTATAAAAAAATAAGAGCTCAAAAAAAAAATATCTCCAATAGGTCTTTTAGGTTACGCGCGACCACTGCCGTTCCAAATGACCACGCGCCTCCTGGAAAGTTAACAAAAGCCCGATTCACCCGTTAAAAGTTACTGGATTTAATCTAGTTCCGCTTAAACGTTTGGTATAAAATATGTTTGCAGATATATTTGTACATTTTTTTTTTTTTCATAATATATTTTTAACTCTTTACAACAAATTATAGCTTGATTGTGTTTTTTGTGATTCTTAAATAAATTAATATAATTTTGTACTTGTAATTTTATTTAAAATTTCCATTCAACCCGTATCCGAACGTGAAAAAATTACATTCCTGAACCTAAAAAAATATATATATTATTGAGCCTGAACCTAAAACCGAACCCTAATTAACATATTGAACCTGGACCAAACCTGAACCGAATAAATTCAGCTTCAGGTCCATGGACGGAAGTCGCATCTAAAAATTCGTTCGCTAGGCAGTATGTGCTAGCGCGTTGTCGTGATGGAGCGAGAGCAACATCTTATTTCGGCGGAACTGTGCTCTGCAGAACAGTGATAATTTTGCGATAATATAACACAAATTGGAATTTGCGGCGGACTATTATTATTGCTAATTTGATATTTCGAGAAATAAATGTTTTGCAAAACTTCCAGAGTAACCTTCGTACTTGGATTACTACAAAAACAACTATTGAATGAAATATTTACAATAAATTGTCCTTAGTATCATTATCTTTTCCTCCCTCATAAAGTGTTATTTTTAGCTTCAAGAAAACTTGTTTAAAAGGATAAATGTCTTGTTAGATTCTGCTTCTTTATTAAGAAGTTAAACAAACAATCCTTATTTCCTGGCATAAAGAACAAGTAAAATAAAAAGTACGACTTTTATTACGAAAGAATTTACTTCTTGAAACCGTGAAATTGTGACCTTTAAGTTTTCTAAAGTGATGTATACACCGGAAATAAGAATTTACGCTTTAAGGATTTGTTATATCGAGAAAAGACTGACATGCCTACTTCTCTAAATTCTCTCTATAATAGTTCCCCCTATTTTACACGCAGTAAAATTTTATACGATTTGAAGAATTATATTTATTTAGAAATAGTTATTATTAAAAAATTGAAGTGAAGTGTGAATTTTCACACATTTCAGGGTTTTGTAGGAATTTAATAAGTGTAAGAAGTCAACATAATACTAGGTGTCTATTTGTAGATATTATTGATCACATCAAAATCAACAGTTTTTTTGATAACACTGGTCAACAAATTTTAACTTTTTTTTGCTGACTTAGATCTGATACTTGTTTTTAACTAATTTTGGGGTGCTGATTTCAAAAATGTTAACAGTTTCTGCCTATCACGTCAAATTTTTGTTCTATCGTATTTTGACTTTTTTCACCTTTTCACGTTCTGATATACGTCCACTTTAATTTCAACTTCGTTCTTGTTGTCCAATATATTTCGTAGGAACGACTTAAATGCAGGTACTTGTTATAGACCTTTTTACAACGGCGGGGCTTGCAAGGTCAAGGGTAAGGTACTTATATCCATGTTTTTTGTGTTTGTGAAACAGCAGAGCGAGGGATAAAAATTGGCCGGTGAGAATAGATTTAAATGTTGGAGACCCAAACATAATACACGAACTTTTGGTGGAGCGAACAAAAATCATTTTCCCCCCTCTTCCATTTAAACTGGGTCTAATAAAGCAGTTTGTAAAAGCGTTGATCAAAGATGGAGACTGTTTCAAATATATATCTGAAACATTTCAAAGTCTCAGTAATGAAAAGCTAAAAGCTGGCATTTTTGACGGACCACAAATTTGAAAATTAGTGAACGATCCACATTTCACTGTACATATGGATGGATATGGAGAAGAATGCTGGGCAGTCTTTCGTGGCGCTCATCAAAAATTTTCTTGGGAATAAAAAACCCGAAAACTATGTGGAGGTCGTTGAAAATTTGATTGAAAATTATCATCATCTGGGGTGCAACATGAGCGTGAAACTTCATTTTTTAAACAGTTATCTTGACAAATTTCCTGTCAATCTTGGAGATGTTAGTGATGAACAGGGTGAACGTTTCCATCAGGATTTAAAAGAGATGGAGAGACGTTATCAAGGAAGGTGGGATACTCACATGATGGCTGACTACTGTTGGAGTATTAAAAGGGACTTATCAGGAATGGTGCACTCCAGAAAATCTTACAAACGACCATTTAATCCTTAAATTATTTTGTATTTTTATTTTAACACTCCAATGCATTAAAATGTAATTAAAACTGTTCTCATTTTCTTTCTTTCACTATAAATAAAATTTTAAGAATATTTTCTAATTATTTAGTCCTTATTGTTCGCCAAATTTGTACCAATTACAGTATCGACGTCTAAAATTAAACGATAGAAGCATTATTTGGCCGGAAATATGTATTTGTTGTAGAGCAAAAATCTGATGTGATAGGCAAAAACTGATGTGATATTTGAGTTCAGCAGCACCAAATTAGTAAGAAACAAGTCTTAGATGTAAGTCAGCAAAAATTGTGTCGACCAGTGTAATCAGTTTTATTCGTCATTTGAGAACTAAGACCTTCCATTTAATTTAAACAAAATTTAAATAATTTTCCAAACATCCCAGCGTTTTTTTTCTTCTGCATTTGCTTCGTATTCAAGTCTTCATTAGATTAATATATTTTACAGTGTATACCAATCAAAAAAAATGTTCATTTAATAATTAATTCGTATAAGGTAATAAAAATAGAATGTACGCCTATGTGTACATGTCCTTGGAAATAAGTTTGATAACTAAATGTTTCTGTCAAGTATTACATAACGTTCAAGAATGAATGATCACACACTGTACTACCACTCGATTCTTTGGGTAAACTTTGGTTATCAAATTATTTCCTAACTTGTTCACATCTCACGTTTTCGACATAAATCGTGTTCACTCTATCTTTTTACACCCTGTATGATAAAATTTGTTTATAATTAAGTAACGATTATTTTCTATTTCCTAATCTACCTTTGCTCTAACGCAGTGATTCCCAAACTTATTTTGTCGCATAACCCCAATGCGCTGTTTAAAAAATTACGGAACCCTTTTATTGGATTTTTTTTATACAACTTTAAATACAAAAAAAAAAAACAAAAATACATTACATTACTGTCATTTCCATTGTCTTCCTAAAAACTAGAACAATACAATTTAAAAAAAAATCATATTTTTCATATAAAATGAATTCATTCTTTTGCTTTTTGAATTCTTATATCCTTTCAAAATTTGGTATAATATTGGATAATAAAATTCGCATATCTGGTGCAGCATTTAGTTTTCTGCGATATTTCGATTTTGTATCAGCGTATTTTAAAAATCCAGATTCACACATGTTCCACCATGTCCCGCGGAACCCCTGAATTTTATCGCGGAACCCTGGGGTTCCGTGGAACACACTTTCGGAAACGCTGCTCTAACGTAACGACCCGTCGGCTTTCTTCGTTTCTCGACCAATCCGCTACTGACAAAATTTAAGCAACGTTTATTTGTTCTTACCTTATCTGGTTCAGATTTCTTGTCACCAACAGACAGTTCTGGTTCGTCACCAGACAATATTTTGCCAATACCTCTGACTCTGACATCATCGACAATAATATTTCTGGATGGGATGGTGAAACCGAATTCTGTCTGGTAACGCTCCAAGAAGGTTTTGAGATAGTCACCACCAGGTCCTACCATCAACGCACAATCTGTCCCTTCATATCGCATGTGGAGGTACCGGTCCATTACTATACTACTGAAACCCTGTCCGTCTAATTTGTTTTTGCATTCTTTCTCCAAAATCTGCAATAAATAAAATTATGTAAAAATGTGAAGGAAAACATTTCATTATTCACAGGTAGGTTGTAAGGAAAACATATTTGACTGGAATAGCTTCAAAATAAATAAATGCCGGTCGCTATGGCGTAATGGTCAGCTCATTTGACTCCTAACTATGGTGACTAGGGTTCCAATCCCGGTGATAAAAATAAAATATATACTAGTTAATGGCAAATTGTAGCTAAGATCAAATTTTAATTAAAAAAATAATACACAAATAAATAAATTTAAAAAAAATTATGTGTGAATTTTCACACTCAGAGTTTTGCAGGTATTATTATTATTATTATTTATTTAAAAAGAACTGAAGCCAATGGCTTGTAAAGTTCTTATAGAAAAATTACAATATTTCACATTGTTGTGATACAGGAAAGTTGAAAGAAACTAAACAATTTGATAAACAACTAAAGTCAAACAATAACAAATATAAAAAGTGTACAAAAACAGAAAATTTCATTTTATGGGGATAGTAGCAACTGATTGTAAAGGTCCAGTCTATTTTTAAAATTGTTCACACTTGGGGCAGACACTACACTTCCAGGTAGATTATTCCAGTCATTAAACACTCGGTTTGAAAGAAACTTGGCCCGAACGTTCTTACGGAACTTTTCGTGACACAACTTTAACGAATGTCCACGTAAACGAGAATCTACATTAAGTACAAACAAACCAGTAAGATCAGCATCAAAATTACGATGGAGTACACGATAGGTAGTTATAAGATCACCACAACTTCTGCGATTTTCCAGTTTGGGCAAATTAAATCTTCGAAGTCTTTCATCAGAGGGAAGTCTGTTGAAGCCAAATGGTACGCGCGTAGCACGTCTCTGGACTCTTTTCATAATGTCAATATCTTTTCTAAGACTTGGTGACCAAACAGAAACGGCGAATTCTAGATGTCGGCGAATATATGTGGTGAAAATTTTGCGTACTAATACAAGAGACGGCCTAGCAAATGCTCTAGAGATAAGGTACAACACACTATTTGCTTTCTTAACACACTTGATCACATGTGTAGACCAACTGAGTAATGTGCATATTGTCAATCCCAAATCAACCTGTTCAGTAACTTGTTGGATAGTAATATCGTTAAGGTAGTACAGCAACCTAGGATTGTTTATACCTACATGAAGAACACTAGTTTTATTTATATTAACTGGTATAAGCCAGGTCGATGACCATTCAAACAGATTACTAATGTCCTTTTGAAGTTCATCATACTGAGAAACAGGGTTATGGAATATCTTTATGTCGTCGGCGTAGAAGTAGTGTGGAGATTTTAGGATATAACCAAGATCGCTGATGTAAATAAGGAACAACAATGGTCTTAAGACAGATCCTTGAGGTACCCCACTAATGACCGGTGCTGAGAAGGAAAATGCATTTCCTACTTTTACACAGAAATATCTTCCTGTAAGAAACGCTTCAATCCAATGTAGAAGTTTATTTCTGATTCCAAAATGCTCCAGTTTTTTCAGCAACCTCTTGTGTGAAACTTTGTCAAACGCTCGAACAAGATCGAAGTAAATCACATCGATAGGGTTGTTTGAATCGAGTGCTCTAGTCCAAAAATCAGTACAGTAAAGCAAGTTGGTAGACACAGAACGGCCAGGTAGGAAACCATGCTGATGACAAGAGATAATGTTATTTTCCAGGGTGAATTTAAGAATATTTTTAAAGATATTTTTTTCTAGAACCTTACAAGTACATGAGCTAATACTTATGGGTCTGTAATTATTGGCATTCAATTTGTCTCCTTTTTTAAAAATGGTGACTTATCGGGAACGGTGCACTACAGAAGATCTAAAGGTGCGTACTGACTTGAGCATTTGTACGCGCACGGATTTTCGTGCGCGCAAGGATTTTCGTGCGGGTAAAAATATTTCCACACACAACTTTCTAATTTGTGCGCATAAAATCTCGCTCTGCGTATTTCAGTTATATCCACGCACATATTTATTTAAAGTAAGTAGTGTCAACGATGGCGGAAAGAAATGTTGTTGGCTTAACAAGTGTAGCGTACATAAGTCGCATTCAGTAGACTCATCGGTGTCTTACCGGTACAAACTTACCGGTGAATTTGACTAAATGCACATTTTTTGACAGCGTTGTCGAACGACGTATATGAAAACTACAATATCTAAACAATGACAGATTGTAATGACAGTGAATTTTGAATGTAAGCTTTTACAGTAATTTTAAAAGTACATGTGCTTTATATACATCTCCTCAATATCTAAGTAAACTGACTTAACACTCAACTCCATAATTTTTTACTTGCTTTGTGCTTGATTCTTTGTTACTACAGATATAACTGTCAAAATGTCCAGCAGTGAGCAACTAATCGTTAATGAAATCCGGTGAATAAAATGGCGACCGGTGGTAAGTACGGTAACTCACTGGTAGATCAACGTAGGCATACAGGAAAAAAATTTACCAACCGGTAACTCACTGGTGAGTCTGCTGAATGTGGCCATAGAAGACTTAGTAAAAAAAAAACGGTGGTGGATGACACAACTATATAGAAGCAGGGAAATATGCAATAGTTTAAGTTTGCTAGAAGAACTGCAAATGCAAGAAGTTAGTGGACAATTTCAAAATTTTGTTCGAATATCAGCGGCAGATTTTGAACTACTCGTTAATAAAGTTGGTCACAAAATTGGGAGAAAGACAAGTTTTATAAGGGCTGTTCCCGCGAAAGAACGATTAGCCATAACCCTACGTTTTTTGCAACTGGGGATTCGTTTACCAGCATACAATACATTTTTACTCCATCCCATGTTGAATATTTACTGGTGTTTATTTAAATTTACGCGCACAATTATATGACTGTATAAACCCGTACACACTGAGCGCACAAGTTCTTTGATCTTATCGGTGGGACCGACAAGCTACGGATAGCATTCGTGGAAGGATTACTGTACGCGCACACAAATTATACCTCGTACTCATCTGAGCATTTGTGCGCACACATAATCCGTGCGCGTACAAATGCTCAAGTCAGTACGCACCTTTACAAACGACCATTTAATCCTTAAATTATTTTGAATTTTTATTTTAAAACTCCAATGCATTAAAATGTAATTAAAACTGTTCTCATTTTCTTTCTTTCACTATAAATTAAATACCTTATTATTAAAACCGTGTAAAAAGCCAGTATAATGCGGGATTTCTAGGAATATTTATTTTATAATCACATCAAAATAAAAAGTTCTTTGATAATAATTTTTAGACGTTATTTGATTACTAAGAGCTTCCATTTAATTTTTAGGGTTTTGTAGGTATGACCAAAAAACCCTTATACCGTCATTTTGTCGTCTGTCTGTCTGTCTGTTCAAAATTTTAACTAAAATTTAAATAATATACTGTATTATCTATGTTATAATCATTCTACTTATAATTTAATATAGTTTTCTTTTTTCTTTTGATACTGTGTAAATAAATGTAAATTACTTTAGTGCCACATTAATATAAATAACCAATAAAAATTGGGCTTGTGCCTGTTGTGTGGTCAAAATTAACTAAATAAATAAATAAATAAATGGCCAACCCTTATGTAATTTCTATTTCTATTTCTATGGTATATATTTGTTTACCGATCCTCTGTCGATCAATCGGCATGTACTCTCGTGACCTACATAATCACGCTGCATCTTGTAAATTTAAATTTAAAAAATTCATAAAACCATGAAATTTAATATCCAAGTATCAAATATTCAATATCTATATTGTTAGGATTCGAGTTAGAATGATCAAAGTGAGCAGACGTGTGTACGAACGGTTTACAAAAAAAGTGCTATTATTACTTACCCCGATTACGCTGGTGAGTAATTTCTCTATTATATATTTCTCTATTATCCATTCTCCACCAAATTCACAACACATCACTCCAAACTTATTATTTAAACTAATCAACATATTTCTACAATCATAATCACATCTGAACAAGAAAAAATTAGCAGGGACAAACACCTTATGCTGACAAATACGTGCTGCCACCTATTGGTGAATAGTTGATCTACGCTAAAACAACCATCGGGCGGACAGGGTACACCAACTCTGTCCTGCCAAAATTATGGCCTCAAATAATATTTCTACACAACCCAACTTACCAAAAACAAACCAAAACCAACAATTAAATGAAATTTCTCAACAACAAAAAAAAAATACAAACAATTCTCATCCTATCACAAAAATGAACTATGCGGATAAACTTAAGCAACCGCAACAAACAATCATGAAAAAAAACCAAGCAATTACTATGATCGCAACAGATGGAATCCCGACTGAAGAGTATGTTCTAGCCGTCGGAAATTTAATTGGTCCAGATAAAGTAATATATTTCTCAAAAGTTGCAAACAAACGTATCAACATATATTTAAATAACAAACAAACAACAGACGACTTTGTAAAACTACACAAATCAGTAATAGTTAGAAACAACACGGTAACTGTACGCCACCTTGTAAGCCCAGACAAGCGAATAATCATCTCTAACGTTTGTCCTACGATACCACACTATATAGTAGTTGAACAACTTGTATCGATAGGCTTAAAACCAACAACCGAAATGTACTGTCTACGTTCCGGCATGAAACAAAAAGGATACGAACATACTCTTAGTTTCAGAAGACACATATTCGTAGAACCTAACGATAACACTACCATTCCTGAATGCATTAATGTAAGTTGGGAAAACGATGATTACAAGCTGTTCATCTCGGACGACTCAATTTATTGTACGTTCTGTAAAAAATACGGACATAAAATAGACAAATGTAGATACAAACAAAATCAAGAAAATGAACCAACTTCAGTCATAATACCACCTGAACAAATAGAAGAATTACCCCCACCAAAAATTAACACAGAAATCCCCCCTACTAATGAAAATGAACACTCCTCTCCTGTCAACAATAATACAGATGAAAATAAACCCAAAGAACAATCCGAAAACAGGCAATCGAAATTACCTACACCAATCGCAGAATCAGCAAATACCAAACGTTCTGCACCGTCATCAAGCAGCGTTGGTAGCGCAGAATCTCTAAACGAAGACGCAGTTAAGCAAATCCAAGACAAAACGATTAATAACTTAATAACCGAATCAAGATCAATAAGAACAAGAACAAAAACAAGAAACAAAAGATCCAAGCGTTCTCCTAGTCCGGGCATCCCAATAGAAGAATGGCTACAACCTGCTCGGAATATAATAGAAACCCCAAACTTCTTACTAACTTACGACCAACTATATAGTTTCATCGAAAATATCTATAATGGTGGAGACCCGCTTAATATATCACGCGAATATACAGACGACACTGAAGGCCTTTTAGAAAATTTGAAACAGTTATATGATTATACAAAAAACCGATCGGCACAAATAAGATTGACCAAGGCCATTAATAAAATAGAACAACAACTTGATGAGGAAGAAACATCCGAAGAAAACAAACAACAATCATCCCAGTTCAAACCCCAAAATGAATAACATTATACAGTGGAACTGCAACGGAGTTCTTTCACACTTAGCTGAGCTACAACAACTTATAGCAAACCAAAAACCTAACTACATATGTCTACAAGAAACCAGACTCAAACCAGACCAAAATTTTAACATAAGAGGATATGATATATTTAGAGAAGACAGAAAAACTTTACAAATAGCTAGTGGAGGTGTTGCTATACTCATCAAACAATCTAACTATGGAGAAGAAATTAAACTACAAACCAATCTAGAAGCCTTGGCAGTCAAAACATTAATTCCGGAGTCCATAACAATTTGTACTATATACTTACCACCTGACAAAAATATCGAAATAGAAGACATGGAGAACATTAAAAAACAACTTCCGAAGCCATTCATTATAACAGGAGACCTAAATGCCCATAACACAAATTGGGGGGCAACAAAAAACAACAGAAAAGGCGACATAATTGAAAAAGCACTAGACGACCTCATCCTTCTAAACGACGAAGGTGTAACTCACTTCTGTCAAAGAACTGGAACATTTTCTAACATAGATTTAACTTACTGCTCGCCCAGAATTGCTACAAGAATAACACACGAAACGCTAGCTTACTCCTACGGCAGCGGACATTCCCCAACAAATATAAAAATACACTCTACCAATACATCACAGACATCGATAAACCACAACACAAAAGAGAAATGGAAACTGAAAACTGCAGACTGGCCTAGCTATCAACAAGCACTAAAAGAAAAATCAACCGAAATAGACATAAACCAGAACATCGACAACACAATAGAACAGCTCACAAAAATAATAATAGCAGCAGCCGAAGAAACAATTGGATATAAAAAAATAAATGAGCGGAAAAATACCCCATGGTGGAACCAAAGCTGTCAAAATGCGAAAAGAGATACCCTTAGGCAACTCTACATATACAAAAAACACAGAACGACAGAAAACCTCTCAGAACTAAAACGAACGCGAGCAGTAGCTAGAAAAATAACAACTGAAGCAAAAAGGAAAGCATGGCAAGAATATGTAAGTACCTTAAACAAAGATACACCATTGAAGAAAATATGGGAAGCCATTAAAAGAATAAAAGGTAACAACAGCAGCCCGTTTATACCACTTCTCAAAAAAGGCACCAACAATATAACCGACCAAAAACAAATAGCAGACACTCTTGCAGAGAATTACGAAAAAATTAGCAGTGATGAAAATTATTCAGTACAATTTATAAACCTAAAACACCAAGCGGAACGAAGAGAAATAAAAATAACCCCAAGTGAAGACCCAATCAATAAATCATTTAGCATGACCGAATTTCTAACAGTAACGAAAAATCTTAAATGCAATAGTAGTCCTGGACCAGACAACATACCCTTTGAATTCATTAAAAATGCTCCATACGAAACAAAAAAATTGATACTCAATATATATAACAATATATGGTCTAACCAAAATTATCCTCGCAACTGGAATAGTGTAGAAATCATCCCAATTTTAAAACCCGGAAAAGACAAAACAACTCCTAACAGTTATAGACCCATTGCTCTATCCAACACCTTGGGCAAAATTATGGAAAAAATGGTCAACTACCGACTTACATGGTTTTTGGAAAAAAACAACATCCTCAATAACAACCAATGTGGATTCAGAAGTGGCAGATCCACAAATGACCAGCTCATCAAACTTACAAATGAAATACACACAGCATTCGCCAGAAAACAACACCTTATAGCAGTATATTTCGACATAGAAAAAGCATATGACACAACCTGGAAACATAACATAGTCAGTACCCTTCAACAGCTAAAAATACAAGGGAATATGCTTTATTTTATAAAAGAATTCCTAAGCGATAGAAAATTTAAAGTAAGAGCAAACGGAAGGCTATCAAACGAAAAATGTCAACAAAACGGTATACCGCAGGGAGCCACTTTAAGCGTAACACTATTCCTTATAGCTATTAACAACATAACAGCAAATATAAATTCCCCGGTAAACACATCTCTTTTCGCGGACGACTTAGCCATTTATGCAAGAGGCAAATCAATAAAACACACTGCTAAATTATTACAGGACGCGATTCTAAATTTAGAAAAATGGGCAAATAATATAGGATTTAAATTCTCGGCGAATAAAACAGAAGCAATGCATTTTACAAGGAAAACAAAAGATAACCACAATCCAGTATTAAAAATAGCTAATAACAACATCAACTTTGTACAGAACAAAAAATTTTTAGGCCTTATATTCGACCATAAACTACATTGGAAAACACATATTAACCAACTGAAAAAGGATTGCCAGAAACGAATGAATATTCTAAAAGCTACTGGCCACCATGAATGGGGCGCGGATAAAAAGACCCTCATCTCTCTATATAAATCCTTAATAAGAGCAAAACTGGACTATGGAAGTATCGCGTATGGAACCGCATGCCGAACAACACTCAAAACACTAGACTCAGTGCAAAACCTTGCCCTGAGAATAGCAACAGGTGCTTATAGGACAAGCCCTGTTATTAGCATTCGCAATGAAACAGGAGAAGATACATTAGAGAATAGGAGATCTAAGCTTCTCCTAATATACGCAACCAGCCTAGCCACAAATCCGTCTCATCCTACATATCAATCAATATACCAAAATAAGTCACCGAACCAACTAATACCCAAAACAGAAACACCCATCCAAAAAGCAATCACCAATACACTCAACCAACTCCACATACATCTTCCAAAAATAGAGAAAGCTACTCACCACACTACACCACCATGGACAATAAAACTCCCAATAATAGACCTAACACTCACAAATTACGACAAATCAAACACACCCAACAGTAAATACAGACAAGATTTCAAAAATCTATGCAAAACGTTCCATCCGAATACAGACTATATATATACCGACGCCACCAAAAGAAATAACGAAGTCAAGATAGCCTACATCCACAACAACACTGTAAAAAGCTACCAACTTCCAGACACAGTTTCCATCAACACCGCTGAAGTTGAAAGCATATATGAGGCTGTTAAATATGCACTAACATCTGCAGGAAATACCCATTTTGCCATCTGCACTGATTCCCTGGTAGCAGCAACAGAGATACTAAATCCAAAAAGCAGACTGGAAAGTGTGCGAACAATCCAGGAAATGGTCCACCATACCAAATCCACACGAGATGTGAAAGTAACAATTGTTTGGATTCCCAGTCACGCTGGAATTCCAGGCAATGAACTTGCAGACAGCACGGCAAAAAACAGCCAAAACGCTCCATTCAGGAACATCGCAACACCCGCAAAAGACTTCCAAAAAATAATTAGAGAAAAGGCCAAAATATACCAAAACTGTCTATGGACAAATGTTTCCAACAACAAACTGCGCCAAGTTAAAGAAGACACAAATATATGGAACTTGGACAGAAACAGGAAACAACAAACCATGCTCACTAGATTGAGAATTGGGCACACTAAAATGACACATGAACACCTACTTGCACGAAGTGAACCCACAATCTGCACACAGTGTAATACACCTCTAACAGTGGAACACATAGTGATAGACTGTCCTAAATATTGCACCAGTCGAATCAAATACAAAATACCAAACACCTTTAAAGAAGCACTCCAGAACAATAACATTTCAACCACCAATCTGATCAACTTCCTAAATGAAGAAAAACTTTCAAATGAAATATAAAAGATATATGTATATATGTAATATGTTAATAAATGTAATAACCAATAACTGACGCTAAAAATCATGTTATTGAAGCGTCATTAAATAAAGATTAATAAAAAAAAAAAAAAAATATTGTTGGATCTATCGCATGCATTCAAGCTGAATAGACGTGTCTGCTGCTGTCTCCGTTAGTCAATTCTTGGCCAGATATAGCTATAACATATCATACAAACGTGCTCTGAGTTACAGTGATAAGTTTTTTTTTTTTATATATATAACATGGGTTTAACAAAAGCCATGAAAGACGAACTTCAAACACTAGTTACGGTGACTCTTAGTCAGTTAGTAACTGGGAAATCTTTTTTGGACCAGCTGAGTGGTCCAATTTTAAAATTTCTGGAAGAAAGAATTTTACCGCTCATCAAGCCACTAGAAGATAAAATAGTAAATATGGAAGGCCAACTGCTAATCCAGCAAAAAAAGCTGGACCAACTAGAAATCCGGAGTGAATTCCAAGAACAATATTCAAGACGGAACTGCCTGCGCTTCTTTGGTATCCCGGAGGATCCTACAGAAGACACGGACGACTTAATCGCCAACGTCTGCAGGACGAAGCTAAACATCCAGGATCCCACAATTGAGAGAAGCCATCGCATAGGCCGGCCATATAAAGATAAGTCTCGCCCTATCATAGTCAAATTTTTAAATTATAAAGATCGTGCTTTGGTTTTTAACAGCAAGCGTGCTCTAAAAGGCTCTTCCATAGTTATACGGGAAGATCTAACTAAAACAAGAATAGATTTATTAAATAATGCTGTTAGTAAATTTGGCCGAAGAAATGTATGGACTGTAGACGGGAACGTGACGGTCAAAAAAAATAATGCGGTTATTAAAATAAAAAGCGTTGAAGATATCAATAAAAATTAGTAATAAATATGCTTGTCACATAATTATTACCGCTCTTGTATAACTTTAGTCGGTTTATCAACATTTGAAATTGTTTTAATGTATGAATTGGTTAAAGATCGAATGACTTCAAAATTAAGATTTTTTGTTTAAAATTTCCTTATATTCTAACGTAAATAAATTAAAGATTTTAATAAGAAATTTAAAATATTGTTAAGTATCATTTTACAATTTACCCTCGTTGAGATCTCTCTTTTTATTCGCATTGAAATTGTTTAAAAGTTACGTAATACAAGTAAACTTAAGTTTACACCTGTTTGATTCAGCTGAAAATTAACTGAACAGTCCAAACTTCTTTATTTCTTGTATTCTAATGTGTTAAATTAAAGATGTTTTGAAGATGTTTACAGGAAAAATTAAATAAATAGTAATAAAGAATAAATAAAGTTAACATACACGAATTTGGTTTAGTTGGAAGAGGGAAAAGGTTTATTATTATCTTATTTATTTATTTATTTTATTTATTATTATTTTTTTTTTCGTTGTTCTTTTTGTTAAAATGTCCTCATATTCTGATGTGTTAAATTGCAATAAAGTAATTTTGAAGTAACTTTAAAAGTCACCATTAATGTATTACTTTATAATTTTCTCTTGTTAATTTTTCTCTTTGTATTAACATATGAAATTATTTAAAATTTATTTAAAATGTTTGGAAATACAAGTGAACTTGAGTTTACACATATATGGTTTAGCTGAAGGTTAACTGACCTTCCAAAAGAAGAAAAAAGATTGATTCACTTTAAACTTTAAGTTAAGTTTACACGTATATGGTTCAGCTGAAGCTTCATATCCTAATGTGTTAAATTACAATAAAGTAATTTGAAGATATTTATGAAAGCCATCATTAAATATATCACTTTATGTTTTTCTCTCGTTAATTTTTCTCCTTTTATTCACATTTAAAATTATTAAAAAAAAAAAAATTCGAAATACAAGTAAACTTAATTTACACCTGTATGGTTTAGCTGAAAAAGAAAAAAAAAATGAGGAAATAGACTATTTTTCTTCAAAGTTCATTATACTCTAACGTGTTAAATGAGAAATAAAAAAAAAAAAAAAATTGTTAATGAAGTGCGATGGAGAAGGGCAAGAGGGGAAAAATAAAGTTAAAATTGCACGTATTTGGTTATATGATACGGAAAAGGATTTTTTTTTTCTTTTCTTCTTTTTCTTTTTCTTCTCGTTTTCTTTCTTTTTGTTAAAAATTCTTTATATTCTAATGCATAAACTAAAATAAAGGAATTTGAAGATGTTAATAAAAGTCACCATTAAATGTATCAGTTTATAATATTCTATCTTCAATTTCTGTGTTTTTATTCTTATTATTATATGTTCAAATTTGAAATTGTTTAAAAAAGTTACAATAAAGTCGAAATAAAAGTTGAGTTTACACCTGTATGGTTTAGCAGAAGGTCAACTCACCTTCAAATGGTGGGAAAAGAATATTTATTGTTCGAACTTAAAAAGAAAAAAATAAATAAATAAATAAAAGGGAAAGGGGACGAAAAAGACAGAAAGAAAGAGAAGAAAAGAGGCAAGAAGGAAAGAACTGAGGAAGGGGGAGAATCTTTTTTAACACTTATTAACATTTGAAAATGTGGAAAAGTGACGAGAATCAAACACTAAGTAAATAGGTTTAAGGATATAGGTCAAATGGCCTTCAAAATAAGGTTTAATAATTTTGTTTAAATTTTGTTTAAATCCTGACTTACATATATATATAAATATAAATATTTATTATTATTATTATATTTTTTTTTTCTTTTTCACTATTTTATGATATAATAAATAATGCATATTGGAGATAACAGCATAAACATCTTGAACGGCAATACAAAAATATATATTATTATAAATAAAAAGTAGTTATTATTATTATTATTACTATTGTTGTTGTTTTTTTTTTTTTTTTTGTACATATTGTAAAACTTAAAATGAATTTGCATATAGCGCAAGTAAATATAAGGTCAATCTCAACATATTTTGATGAATTTTGTGATGTAATTTTCAGAAAAGACTTCGACATTGTTGCCATAACAGAGACGTGGCTACATGACAACATACCTAGTGATCCACTACTCATTGAAGACTTCCAGTTCATAAGAAAGGACCGGCTTACAGGGAAAGGAGGAGGCATTGGTCTTTATTTGAGAAAATCTTTAAAATTTATAATCCAGGAGGATGATGCACTGGCGAGCTTGTCGTGTCTTGAACAATTTTGGATTATTTGCAACCTTACTGGCAAAAAAGTTGCGATAGGGGTAATGTATAGGCCTCCTACAGGCAATTTTAATAACTTTTGTAGAGCTTTTGAGGATTCCATGACATTTATAATGCCAACTGTGGATGAGGTTATATGCGTAGGGGATTTCAATTTAAATTTATTTGACGCAGCCCACCCTTATGTTATATCCATAATGGAACTATTCGAATCATACGGCCTTAAGCAACTGATAAAGGAACCAACGCGCGTCACACCTTACTCGGAAACGCTCATTGACTACGTCCTAGTGTCGGATATTTCGAGTCTTATAAATTCAGGGGTACTTGATATGCACCATGTTACCGATCATAGACTAACATACTGCAATTTAACTTACAGTAAGCCGAATAAAACAACTAAATTCTTAACCTTCAGAGACTTCTCCCAGTTTAATTACGGTAACTTTATATCACGTTTAGATGCTGTTAAATGGGACCCATTTTATGAAAGCAATAATATAGACTTTAAAGTAAATTTTTTTAATAATATAATAATTGATAATTATGATCTTTGCTGTCCGAGGAAAACAGTAGTTTGTAGAAAAAACGTGCCAAAACCGTGGTTTACAATAGCTATTAAAAAAATGATATATCTACGCAACAGAGCTTTAGCTAAATTTCACCAATCCAAATCACTTACAGATTGGGCAGAATATAAAAAACTCAGAAATTTCGTAACTTCATCTCTACGAAAAGAAAAAAAGGCCTATTTAGAATATGCAATAAATTCTGGATCTCATAAAGATCAATGGTCAGTTTTGAAAAAATTTAATATCTACAATAAGCCAACTGTTGAGATTCCAGACAACCTTAAAAACCCTAATGAAATAAACGATTACTTTGTTAATATAATTGAGGATAAAGAGCTTGATCAAGATATAACTAATTTTTATAGGCAAAATAAACTTAACATCACAGCTGAATTTAAACTTACTGAAGTACACCCAGAAGAAATAGATATAATTATAAGGAGTATTAAATCTAATGCCATTGGCTCCGATGAAATAAGCAAAAAAATGTTAACTTATGCATTTCCAACCTTATCAAAACAATTGGCCCATATTATCAACTTCTGTTTTCAGAAAGGCGTATTCCCTGAGGTATGGAAACAAGCAATAGTTCGACCCCTACCTAAAATCAGTAATGCAACCTCTTATAATGATCTAAGACCTATTAGTATATTAAACACACTATCAAAAATAATTGAAAAAATAGTAAATAACCAATTGTCAACTTTTGTGTACGAACGTAATATCATACCTAATAACCAGTCAGGTTTTAGGGAAAATTACAGCACATCTACAGTCCTGCTACGCGTCACCGATGAAATAATCAACTCTGCTGACAAGAACTTACTAACGAATTTGGTTTTATTAGATTTTTCAAAAGCCTTTGACAGCATTAATCATGAATTATTACTAGCAAAGTTAAACTATGTAGGAGCAAACAATTTAGCATTAAAGTTTTTCAAATCTTACCTTCAACTCAGAACACAAAGGATATTGATAGATACCCACATATCCAATTCGTTAACTCTGCGCAAAGGAATTCCGCAAGGCTCAATTCTAGGACCGATATTATACTCTATCTACGTTTTTGATATTGAAAGAGTTGTAAAAAACTGTAATATTAATCTTTTTGCCGATGATACCCAAATAGTAAAATCATTTCATCCAAATAATCTAATTCATTCCTGTAATTTAATCAACGCGGACTTACAAAGAATCGTGGAATATTCAGAAAAACATTGTCTACAAATCAACGTCAATAAATGCGCGTATATGCTTTTCGGCGCCAATAAGTTTATTAAAAACACACCTTTATTAGACACCGCTGAGATTGTTATCAATGGCCAGCGTTTAAGCCGATCTGAAAAATATAAAAATTTAGGACTAATATTAGATACACAACTGCGATTCACAGAGCATATCAACTTACTAATTAAACGAGCATTCTTAGCACTAAGAAAACTCTATATGAATCGGTTTATACTGACAAAGAAAATCAAAAAAAATCTTGTTGATAGTCTAGTTCTCTCAGTTTTCAACTATGGAGATGTCATATATGGACCTTGTCTAAAATTATGTGACTCGAGACGAATACAGCAAATTCAAAACTACTGCATACGATTTATCTTTGGAATTAGAAAACATGAATCTGTAGCACATAACTTTAACAAACTGCAATGGCTTAATATGAGTAATAGAAGGAAACTACATTTCTCAAACTTTATAAATAAATTATTACATGTTAAACAACCTTCCTATCTATATGACAAAATAAAATTTCGGAAAGCCCAACACGCTCGTAATCTTCGGGACAAACGCATCATGGAAATCCCTTCGCATAAGACCTCACTCTTTGAACGTGGATTCTCTTTCCAGGCCCCGTTTACTTTTAATGCTCTACCGGAAAACTGCAGACTGGTCAGTCCATTATCTTTCAAAACAAGGTTTAAAAAATCCCTTCTCGACAGCCAATAGGTTAACAAAAGCCGCCTCTGTTATAGCAACAATGTTAAATTAAATTAAATTAAATTACCTAAACTATACTGCTTGTAATGATTGTATACCTTATATTACTAAATTATTTTTAATAATTACTGGTTTATAAATTTATATTGTGATACTGATTATTTGTACTTGAATGATGTAACTTGAACTTTTACATATTATATAAATTATCAAAAACAAAAACAAAAATCATTGTAATAAAAAACATGTAAAGGAAAGTGTAAGACCAGCCACTGGCTGAACTTGTACCTAATAAATGTATTATTATTATTATTATTATTATTTTTATATCTTGTAAAAAAAAATACGAATGCATCGATATATTTTTTTACTTGTCCACAATGTTTCACATTGTTTTAAAAAATTGAAAGGCAATGTTATTTGACCGCAAGCGCACATCTAATGAAAACATTGAAAATAAAAACTTTAAAACAGATTTTAAAAAACAAAATAAAATTTGCCAAGTACCGTGGCACATTGCATGTTACAATGTTATACCACACTTGAAAAGAAATCTAATATCAAGTTGCCTTTTCTCCATGCAATGCGAGACACCTACACAATTGCTTATTTTTTGTACCCTTATTGCGAGTAAAACTTTGAAATATGTACTTTTATGTAGCAATAAAAGCGTTTAAGTGAATCTTTTTGTTAAATTTCAATTTAGGTTTGGAGTTGTAAAGAAACTTTATAACCTGGACACCTTCAGTATTTTAGATTGCCCATAACTTTATAATGGTGTTCATTGCTTGTAATTTACGACTGTACTAAACGAAAAATATTTCTGCTAAAGGTGACTACTAAAATATTTCGTGCTAAAAGTATAGAATTTTAGTTACAACGTAAAAATAATAAAATACAATGGACTTTCAATACCCGAGTTATACGAGGGGTGGTTGAAAAGTAATCGGCCTAGGCAAGAGATGACGCCACCAGTATCAAATCAATGTTGTTTTTCGTAAATCTTAACCTTCAAATGACTAGTAGAGGACAACCATGCAAAAGCCGAATCGTTTTAAGTTTTCAACCGCAATTTTCTAGAGGATGTAATGAACAAAATCTACGTTCAGGGATCGAAACAAGGCCGCCAAAGGTAGTAAACTACTTTCTTGATTTTCCTTAACGCTTCGTGGTAGTTTTGAATTTTCATGAGACGATTTTTACTTATCTTTCATGAGACGATTATCTTTTTAGATGGTGCAACGCATGAAATTTAACATCAGGGATTAGACCGGGAGCTCATGACAGTTTTTGGTCTCCGATTTCATACAGCATGCCTTTTGGAGGAGAGAATATTTACCCTGTGACAACAAAAAAGGAATGGTACTAAACCCCTGCACGCTTTCCGGTCATAGGGAAAATTGCATTTCCACTTAAACACAAAATTTTTGTGCTTTTCTCTGATTTAATATTGCTTGCCCTTTTGTCAAAAGAAAGTTATAACAAATTTAAAGTCTTTTAAATATATGCATGCGATTCGGAGGGTCCCAAAGGGCTCAAACGGTCATGTGATCTTGTAATAAAAAAATATGATTTTCCGCGTTTTCATACAGCATGCCTATAATTAAAAGACTTTAAATTTGTTATAACTTTCTTTTGACAAAAGGGCAAGCAATATTAAATCAGAGAAAAACACAAAAATTTTGTGCAAGTGGAAATGCAATTTTCCCTATGACCGGAAAGCGTGCAGGGGTTTAGTACCATCCCTTTTTTGTTGTCACAGGGTAAATATTCTCTCCTCCAAAAGGCATGCTGTATGAAATCGGAGACCAAAAATGTCATGAGCTCCCGGTCTAGATGAGGTAGGGTTCACCGAAAGTGGCTTATCATATTTTTCCGAATTTTTCTCTTCCAGTTAGGGGTAGTAATATTTTTCCTCAATTTCGCTATTACGTTTTTTCGCGTTTTTTTTTTTTCATTACGATAGATTTCCGCAAACTAAACGGCATATGTACCGAACCGTGTATACAGTGTTTAAAATAAATTTTATTTAAGTATTTTATTATTATTATTATTTTTTAGCTAAATGTTTTTTTCACAATTGTCTTTTTTAATAACATTGCCCTGTTCGCAGGACGTGATTAAATTAGCAATTTTTAACCTCAGAGGTAGTGAACGAGTTTGCCAAAAGTGGATGATCACTTTTTACCCCAATGTTCTTGGCCGCATAGGGATAGTTTTTAATTTTATAGGAAAACGCAATTTTTGATATTTTGCAATATTTTTAGGGGTTGAAAGGAACAAAATGTACTGTCAGAGGTAGAGGCGAAACTACCGAATACAGATGAGTCCTTTTGGCCCTTTTCCACTGACTGTAAATTCTTGGTGGAAATTTTAATTAAGATTAGACGACGCCTGATCTATCTCGATCTATAATTTGTTTTTCAATGATTTTTAATATACTAAATTTAGATCTTTAAAACTGGGAGGGCTAAAATTGTCTGAATACTACGAGTATCACAAAGGAAATGAGATGCAGAACTACAGTAGACAGTACAAGTAATGAGGATAGAATATTAAGAAAAATTTGGGAAGCAATATTGAACATCCGGTAACCAGTGGAAACAACTCGCAAAAGACTGAGGTATCAGCTAACAAAAACAAAATATCTAGTAAGTATTTCTAAACAAGATACTTGGAAAGACCTGATACTTGACAGAACAGGATGGAGGAATTATGTGAGAGGTCAAAACTCAACCTGACTGACAATGTAATAAATAGTATTAATATAATCTATTACCTTTTACAGAATACTTGCACTCTAATGTCTGCGGTGCTGGCCAAGTCGATGTTATCTATACTAGGGATGGGAAAAAAACATCGATGTATCGAAAACATCGATGTTTGTTTTAAAAATCGATGTTTTTACCATCGATGGTCAGCTGGCGATAGTATCGATAAAACATCGATGTCTACTACCGATGTCGATGTTTAAACTTTGAAATTCAGAAACTACCGCTAGAGGCGCTGGAATCTTAAAAATTTTATGTTTATTAAAATTAGTACACAAAATATAAGCGCCATCTATTGTGATATAACAATACTAATAGTGTTAGTTCTTATTCTTCTTAGCAGTTAGCAGAATACGAAAAAATAAGAAGAAACTTCTAATTTTTGCAAACAATGCGAACGACCAAAGACGCCAACACACTTTTTCTTTTTGAGTCTTGTTGACACTTTCCCAGTTGTTATTCCTCCAACCCCTGGATTTTTGTAACTTGTCATTAGCTATTTTTTATATATTGAAGATGGCTTTTCCTGAACAAAATGATCAAAAGCTTCAATTAATCGGTAAAAGTAACTAGAATTGAAAATCTAGTTCCGCCTAAACCAAAGGAACAGACTTTATTTCAACTTAAAAAATTATAAAAATAATTGTGTATGACAGTGTTATTTTTATGTTAAATAATATAAAATTAACATTAAGATTACTATGTTAGTATTATAATAAAATCCAATATTTCATTTTAGAAATGTAAAAATAGTAAGGTCTGTTCCATTGGTTTAGGCGGAAATAAATTTTCAATTCTAGTTACTTTCACCGATTTACTGAAGCTTTTGATCATTTTGTTCAGGAAAAGTCAACTTCAATATATAAAAAAATATCTAATGAGAAATTACAAAAATGAAAATTGCGGTTATTTCCGCCTAATCGTTTGGAATAGACTGTAGGTACAAATTAGGCTTATTATATTGGGTATAATAATGTTAATGTGAAATAAATTACTATTAAAAAGGAATATTTCTATTTCAAAATCTAATAAATGCTTTTTGTGTATTATATGTTACTTTTTTCGTATTTTATCTTTACATTATTAAATAAAACCTATATAATATAAATAAATAGCTTTTTTAATATTAATAAAACATCGATGTTTCCGATACATCGATGTTTTTCCTTCGATGTTTTTTCAACATCGATAGTAAGTGCCGATGTTAACATCGATGTTAAACATCCATGTTTTGCTTTCAATTTACAACCCTAATCTATACCGACTTTAAGAAAGCTTCTGACAAAGTCAATCACGATTTACTGTTCAAAAAATTAATGTCGATTGGGATACATGGTAACTTGCTACGGTGGTTAAAATCTTATATTACTAACTAGGGATTGTATACCGGTTTACCGGTTAACCGGTAAATTGACAAAAAAACGTTCGGTAAATTTACCGGTAAATTACAAAAAATTACCGGTAGTAAAAAAGGTAAGTGTAAGTAACAATATACCTAATTATTAATTTTATGGGAGATATTTTTTGTTTAATTTTAAATTAAACTATTTTGGGTTTGAGAGCCGCTGTAAATCGTACAGAATCCACCAGACATATTACACTATTTGACAGACCCTAATTTGATTTTGTCGGATCAAGAAAATTATGACATTTTTAATATAAACAGTTAAGCAACAATAATCAAAAGCATTGTTGAAATACTTTCGACTTCGATTATTGTTGATAGTAGTCAGAGTCACTTAAATTATTCTGATTTGGATTCCAATTCAGAGTCAGATAACGAAAATATTGATACTTCTACACCTAATGTCGAATTATCAATGAAGCAGAAACTCTATGACCTTATCAAACAAAAAACAGAACGTCAAGAAGTGTCAGTTCCACAAGCAAAAAACACGAAAGATTGGAAACAAATAGTAAAAAAAGAATTTGAGTACTTCCGTCAAGAAAAAGTACGGGGGAAGTATATTCAAATAGTATTTGATTATTTAATGACCATTCGTCCAACAAGTGTTGAATCAGAAAGGGTATTCTCGGGATCTGCATTATTTTGTACAAAAATTAGATCGAAATTAGGAGATAAGACTTTAAATAATTTAAGTTTCTTGAGAAGTTATTTTTTTAAAATGATAATCAATAAAATGGTATTAGGTAATAGGTATTATATATTATTTTTGTTGCATTTTTATTTTTCTGTATTATTTTAATTCTGTTTCTAAAAGTTATTATAGTTTGTTTAGCTTTAGAATAACACTTTAGTTTTATATTTTTTATATTTTATATCTTGAAATAAAAAATATGAAATGGAAATCAAAATGACTATTTTTATCACCTTAATTTTATTTTTCTGGGAAAAAAAACCGGTAAATTACCGGTAAACCGGTAATTTAATTTTCATTTACCGAATTACCGGTAAATGAAAAAGTCGGTAAATTTACAATCCCTATTACTAACAGAATGCAGGCGGTCGCTATCAACAATTGTGTGTCAAATTTTATTAAAATAACTTCCGGTATTGTTCAAGGATCACACCTAGGGCTAGTCTTATTCACAATTTTTATTAACGATATTAATATATGCTTTAAAAAAGCTAAATTTCTGTTATATGCTGACGATTTAAAAATATATTGTAAAATTAAGTCCGAAGACGATTACCTTGTTTTAAATAATGATCTAAATAATTTTTTTAATTACTGTCAACAGAATTTGCTTTTTCTTAATACTAGTAAATGTCAGCATATATCGTTTACTAGAATATTTCAACCTGAAATTTTTTATTATAATATGGGCGGAACTGTGTTAACCAAAGTAAATGTTATAAAGGATTTGGGAGTTTATTTCGATAATAAACTCAGATTTGACACACATTTTGAAAAAATCATCTCATCTGCTCTAAGAAATCTTGGATTCATATTTAGGTCAACTAAAGAATTTAAAACACCTGAAAGCGTTATCCAGTTATACAAATCACTTGTCTGCAGTAAGATAGAATATGCAAGCATAATCTGGAATCCTCGCTATCAAATCTATACAGACAGAGTCGAGTCCATTCAGAAACATTTTGTGAGATTTCTGGACTATAAATTTAATAGGAGCGATATTTGCCTAACTTATGAAGATAGATTGAAACGCTACAACCTTTTAAAGGATTCCACACACCAAAGCGGCCGCGGTGGCGGCCACGGTAGCGATACGGCAGCGGCCTAACGCAACCTATACAATACAATGAGACCACGCACATACAAGCGTTCAGCTATCTGAGAACGCCACCGAATGCAGCGTTCAGTCTAGCGAACAACAAACACTGGCGGCCGAACTCGACAAGTTGCGTTAGGCCGCGCGATATTCATTGTTTATATACCACAGAGTGAATATATTTAAGAAAATAATGTCGAAAATAGATAATTTAACAGAAAAAATCATAGATCAGTAAAGGATAATTTAATTTTGTATGACTTAGCACATCCTGATTACAAGAATATTAGGAAAACAAATAAAGTGTGGAACGAAATAGGAAAAGTTTTGGAAATTGATAGTAAAGTCTGTTCTAAACGGTTAGGCGGAACTAGATTTTGCAATCTAGTTACTTTCATCGTTTAAATCATGCTTTTCAGCCATTTTGTTTAAGCTTTGTAAATCATACTTGCAACAAACATTTTTTGGTTAAGGTTAATATCATTTTAAAATGTCATTTTCTTTATATTTTGATTTTTTGTGTCATTCTTAATACAAATATCCCATTTATTTATTTTTTGTCATTAAAATATGTAAGAAAATTAATTTAAGTTTGACATATGTCATTCGTTTCCATGGTTTCATTGTTGGAATTTTAAATATTGACATTCCAACGTGAAAAATGAAATAACCCAAGCAAGGTCCCTTTTCCAACCTAAAAGAACGAAATTCCCTAGTCATCCCCCATCGCTAGTGGTATCGCTACCGTGGCCGCCACCGCGGCCGCTTTGGTGTGTGGAATCCTTAAAGCTTTCTAACAGACGACTGTTTCTGGATATGTGTAGCCTTTACAAAATAGTTAACAATATGGTAGATTGTGCTGAATTGTTGAGTTATCTAAATTTCAATGTACCTCAGATTTATACCCGACAGCAAAATACATTTTATTTAGAAAATAAATTATCTAATATAGGCAATTTCTCACCGCGGAATAGAAGTGTTACTTATTTTAATAAAATGTTTAATACATGTGATATATATTTTTTTATCATTGGGTCAATTTAAAAGCAAAATTAAATCACACCTAAATAATTAACGTATAACATTTATTATTTGTCACTTTTTTTATTGTAACTCTTTTCTTTGTTACTACTCTAATTATTATATTGTTGAACCATATATATATATATATATATATATATATATATATTTTTTTGACTAGGTTAATAATTTGTATGTTAAATTATTATTTTTGTAAATTTTCAATGTACCATTTGATGTATATTTACTTGTAATTTGTGAAAATCTGTTGTAGAGATTTATCTCTGTTGATTTTCCGACGTAAAATAAAAATAAATAAAAATAAAAAATAAAAATAACTCACCATAAATCTGTCTTCAAAGTAGGACATATTTTCTTTAGCATATTGTTTGGCGCAGGGCTCCTGGGCTTCATGAACGACATCTGCCAACGCCATTCCATACGCAGAAAGTATTCCAGCATATTTATGAACGAATACTTGTGTCATACCTGTAAATAAACGCATAAATTGAATAACATTCACAATCCGATTCACAACACAAAAAAATTGACATTTTTCGAAAAATCTGATCAAAAATTCCTGTTGACTGAATCCAGTTCCCAGCAATGTACATTATTGAGAACTTTTTTACTTGCTAGACCTTAATATATAAGGGGCAAGTATTGTAACCGCAAAAATTTTCGATGTCGAGATTTAGACTCATGACCACGTTCCATGGTCCAGGGCAGAGTTGGGCAAATTGCAATCAAACTAATGATTGACGATTGAGATTAAAAATTTAATTTCAAGACTTGATTAATGAGTAAGGTACATCACTCATAATGCAGTTATTCACACTGGTAACTAAATTAAATATTTACTCATTATTATGATTAAATTTTTAGTTATGATTGAAACTAAATTCAGGATTGAGATTTGATTTTTTCACGAGTTTTCTAATAGACAAGTGCGGCAAAAGGCCTTATGAAACGAGTTTTTTTCACAATTTTTCTACTTTGCCATTTATTCTTTAATTTGATAAATTTGTATTAATAGCAAACAGTATCATTTTATGCAATATTTGTTATATGTTGGTATCACTGATTTGTTGTTTTGAAATATGCTGTCAGCTGTCAGTACCCCACCATATTGCAGTAAATACCTTGCAAAATTTACTTCCCCGGAAGTCAAAAGAGGCATACGACAGAGAATATAACTTATTTGGGGAATTAGGTTCATTGAACACCACTATAATATTGGGAGGACGGGAAGTTACCTCATATACCAAAAAAGGAAAAGAAGGGACGTCCTCCTAGCTTTGAAGGATCTACAACCCAATTTCAGAAGGAATTTCCGCAAGAGAGATAGTTAAAAAAAATTGATGTGAAGTGTGAATATTCACACATTTCAGGGTTTCGCAGGTATATAATAAGTGAAGGCGGTATGCTGAGTGTGTAGGACAAATTTTACTTTGTAGTAATCACGGCAAAATGAACGATATTTTTAAAATAATTTATCGTCTGTTAATCATATAATAAGACTGGTTATTAAATTTACGCTCTTAAAAATTAAATACAACATTTGTCAAAATATAACTAGAATTTTGACAAAATAATTTCAACATAATAAAAATGCAAAAAAAAAACAAATAAAATTCGCTCCGTACTCGAACTCGAAACACTTCGTTTTCCAGCTTACGACACCAGTGCTCTAACCCATTAAGCTATCGCACTCCTTGCATGTGAGTGTCTTACATTGGTATAACTTTTGTACTTTGTGAACCAAAAACCACAAAAAATGCGTTATTTTCCGAAAACATAATCTGATCAAAAATTCCTGTACTTAGAATTTTTTTAGATTTTTAGTTTAAACCATCTGGGCTACAGGGTGTGGGACAAATTTTTTTTTGCACAATTTTGGCAAAAGTCGCATCAAAATAATTTATTTTGCAAAATTAAAAATTTGATCGTTAATCCACGTACTAAGGGCTTTCATTTGATACCCTACTCAGAATTTAAAAAAAATATTTTTGTTTTCGATGAGCACATATTTGTTTATATTTTTATAGGTATGAGGGGGGTATGTTTTTTAGATGTTTTAGTATTTTTCCTATGTGCGGGTCAAAGAGTTGTATAAGCATGCCAAATTTCAACTCTCTAGGTTTAGCCGTTTGGCTACAATATTTACCGAACAGACAGACAGACAGACAGACAGACAGACGACAAAATGACGGTATAAGGGTTTTTTGGTCACACCTACAAAACCCTAAAAACGAATCATAAATATGAGTGGGGGGGGGGTTACACACCGCAATAATGCGGACTCTTGAATTGGGCAGGGCTTTTATAAAGGGGGATAAAAACACGTTAAAATCCTCAAATTTTGAAGCCCTGAGGCGCTAGAAGCAAAAAACTAAAACTTTTCAGTCTTTTCAAGAAAAACTTTAACAAAACTTGCAAAAAAATTTAACAAAAAATCATAAGTCCACGAATATATTAGGTTAACTTGACGGCATCAGAATTTGACCAACCTCCAATAACTAAAATTTTGGTGTTGAAATGGACATTGATTCTAAAGGTAGACAAACAGTTGTTTCTCAAAAATCAAGAACTATTAGAGCCGGAACATTGTCACAACAAAAATTTGAAGAAAACATTACCAAATATGTTGTTTCTCTAAGGTCGGTAGCAGTGGCGCACCCAGGAATTTTTGTTGGGGGGTGCCCGGAAGACAAAATTATTTAAATTATGTAAATATAAAGTGATCTAAAAAAAAAAAGGTCCTCACTTCTAAAATACAAGTGACGACTTAAAAAAAATCTCTAGTGTGTTTGTGTCTTTTTATTTTCATTTCCTTCCTTCTTAGGGGGGAAGGGCACTGGTCGGTAGAGTGGCAAAATGTAATGATCTTTCGAAAGCTGCAAGAAGACCGAAAATTATTGAGAATTTGGGTATAAGGATATTATATATGTATGTAATATATAAATTGATTCAAGCGATTCAAATTTTTCTGACAAAATATCACAATATGATTGAAAACTAATGATTTGACATTAATGATTATCATTTACTTAAGGATTTATGATTACATCCATTATTGATTGAATAAAGAATGATTAATTTAGTTTGATTACATTTTCATTCAAATTTTTAGTTGATTGAAAGTTTAGTTAAATAATGCCCAACTCTGGTCCAGGGAATCTAAAAATCCTATTTTCGAAGTGATTTATTTTGATTTTAAATTTTATAAAATGAGGGAATTTTCTAATCAAATTCTTAGTTTTTATCAGGGCTTCGAACCGTTATGTTTTTCGTTTCGGTTTTTGTTCCGGTTCAATTAAAAAAATATATATCAGTTCGGCTCCAATTTTCGTTCCGGCAAAAATAACGGATTTTTCGGTTTTCGGTTCAGTTCCGAGTAATAAATTTTTAAATGCTTTTATTTGTATTAGAAATTTATTTTCTACTATAATTTAGGAGAATATTTTATTCCTTATTTTGTAATAATTATACCAAGACCGATGCCAGGGTCTGGGTGAGCCCCCCTCCCCGAAGTAATAGAAGCGGATTTTTTTTACTTTTCTGCTCATCAGTTTAAAAGATAATCTTAAATAAAATGTATTTTATATTTTGGTTCACTCCCATAAACATTATCTGAACCGAAATATACCGATATTTTTTTTCGGTTTTCGTCCGACAAATATAACGGTTTTTTTCGAATTTCGGTTTTCGGTTCAGTTCTGGTTCGAAGCCGTTTTTATTAAATTACATTTTTTTTCCTGGGGGGCTCCGGACCCAAGGCCGCAACCCCCCTTGTGTGCGCGCTTACTAAAAGGTTCGGAATAACCTATTAAAAAGAGCACAATTATGCATAAATCAGAATGGGGTAATTGTAAGTTCATAATAATTAATTTCAATAAAATTCATATAACTTTAATTTCAATTTTTTATCGATTATTTTGTGATACAAGGCTATAATTTACGTCATTGAAACAAAAAATTGCTTCACTCATTGATATTCTCTTATAAATTAATAATGGTTCTCAAATTTAAGCAATCTCGTAGCTCTTATAGTTCTCGATAGCTATAATGGACAGATAAAAATGAAATCCTTGTATATTATGAAAGAAAAGATAACACAGGAAAATAAAACTAAATGTTTTACACGTGCGTAATATTGTCACGTGGGTGGTTTGATTGAGACACAACTCCTGGTTTCATCATAACAAATTTATTAAACATTTATCAAATTTACAATATAATGTTTGAATTGGTCCATGGAGTTGGGGAAGTCTTCGGTCCACCCCGTGTTGGCCAGGATTGGCTTGGACCTATCTCCGAGGCGGGGGCTACCCATCCGGGAGTCGAGGAGCCTGGAAAAGTTTTCTCCCACTCACATGGTCACTACTTGCTTGGCTTCACCCTCTATACAAGAATCTGGCGTCAGTGTCTTGGTCGTCACCTTGTGGACTAATACGTGCAGCGGAGTTGGCTATGTTCCACTGCTTCCATATTCTGTTTCACCCAGTCTTTTTGTAAAGAAAGTTAACCCAGTTCCAATATTCATTCGTTATGACAAATATTTCCTCATTACGAAAATGCAGTGTCTGTATTTCGTAATCAGGCCACATACGTCAGACGCTGACGAATAGTTTTTAATCAGAGAGCTGACCGTCACAATGTCTAGATGTCGTAATCCTGACCTAGGATTACCTATGTGACAATATATATTAAAAATATTGGATGCTATCTGGTTTTGGTACCTACACGTTTCAGAAATATCAATTTTTGTCTGTCTGTCCGAGATTAATGCAAAAACAAATTTTTATGAAGTTTGGTATGGTGAGTAAAACCAGGATTCGAACATAGGCTATAAGACATTTCAAAATTTGTATTCAAGGGGGGTGTTTCGGGATTAAAACTATTTAATAAAAAACTTAAAATACAAGGTGTCTCAAAAAAAAAATTATATTTAGTGGATCGATTAAAAAAAAAGTAAGCCGTATATAGAAAAAATGTTTATTAATTATTAAAATACACTTTTTGGGGATTTATTTCTTAAAAATAATATCGTCTAAATGTAGACCCTCGCGTTCTCGGCACTTATTTAATCGAACAGTAAAATTACTTATGACGTCTCGGCAGGTGGACTCAGGGATGGCTGTCATTTCGTGACGGATATTTTCTTTCAAATGCGCCAGTGAAGTCGGTTTATTGGCGTAAACTTTAGATTTAAGATAACCCCATAGGAAAAAGTCCATAGGGGTTAAATCTGGACTGCGTGGAGGCCAATTTATGTCACCTCTCCGGGAGATCAATTTGCCTGAGAAAATTTCACGAACACGTGGCAGAGACATATTGGACGTGTGTGAAGTTGCTCCGTCCTGTTGGAACCATGTTCTTTGGTTATAGCCAGGAAAGTTTTGCAGTTCAGGTACCAAGAAGTTGTCTAACATCTCCACATAACGCTCTGAATTCACTGTAACTGCACGCCCCCATTCGTCTTCAAAAAAGTAAGGGCCGATAATTCCTCGCGCCGACATCGCAGCCCATACGGTCACTTTAGGCGAATGTAGGGGTTTCTGATGTTTGCTTTTCGGATTCGTTGCACTTCAGTAGCGGCAGTTCTGCTTATTTACGTGGCCATTAAGATGAAAATGAGCTTCATCCGAAAACAAAATGTTGGTAAACGTTGAAAATCGCTCAATCACCTGATTTACGAAATTAAGCCTCTGACTGGCATCTTGGGGCTTTAATTCTTGCACCAATTGAATTTTGTAGGGGTGCAGCTTTAGGTCTTTGTGCATAATGCGATGTAATGATGATCTATGCACATTTAAAGCACCTGCGCGCTGGGAATTGAAAGGTTCGGGTCGTCACGAACAGACTGATTAACATTCTCCACGTTTTCTACCGTTCTTGATGACCTAGGTCGCCCGGATTTTGATTTATCCAGCGTTGTACCAGTCTCATCAAACTTTTTAACCCAATGTTGAATGAGAGGAATGCTTGGCGCATCATTTAAGTGGCGAAAACCTCGAATACTGCAGAATTTTCTACGCGCTACAGTCGCCGAATCACCGTTTTTGTAAAACTCTCGCACGCATAACGCGCGGTCTGCTCCCGAGAAACGCTCCATAGCGGCTGAATTCCCAAGAGCCAGGCTACCGATTGACATAACCCCCGCGCCCCTCTGATACGTTGCGTTCACGCAGTAAGCTAAATAAATATAAAATTTCTTTTGAGACACCTTGTACAAAAGAGTGGTTAAGAATAAAGAAAAGATTATTTTGTGTTCTACTTGAAACTCTAGGGTGCTCTTATCATTTGCGTTACGGCAAAAATATCATTACAGAAACCGTACGCAATACGGGTTCACCAGCTAGTAAAATAATAATCCTAGCAGTTGCACCGAAACATTTGTATATGAGCTCTCTTACCAAAAAGTACAAACACAAACATCCAATATTAGCAAACAAAGTAGATTAATTAATATTAATATTTATCGAGATCATCCATATTTTATAAGCGAAGATATAATCTTGTATTATAAAACAAAAGCAAACAACTGAAAACAATATCTTTAATAAAATACATTCTCTCGGATTTTGTTTTAGCGCGCTACAAGTAGAAATATAACGCTTTACGTATAAAATATTAACTTTTAATTACCATCTCTGAATTCTGAACGCGTTGTACTCTGTATAATAGAGCGTATCGCCTACAACATATAATGCGCGCAAGAATGAAATTCGGCATTACAACTACATGTATAAGTTCATTTTCATGTTATATTAAATAACGGAGTTACGTACCGTTGCTAAATATGAATTTCAAATGCATTCAAGACCTGTACGTTCAAAATGAATTCAAATTAACTTTTGAATCACTACTAACAATTTTATATTTTTGTTTTGTTACCTATTACTGTTCAAAAAGTACACTTGTTAAAAAAAAATTGTGTAGTGTGAATTTTCACACATTTCAGGGTTTGGTTGGTTATTTGATTAGTTAAATAGTTTTGTAGATCAGTTAATTTAATAAGTGTAAGCAGTGGCGACTCATGACATTATTTTCTGGTGGGGCAAAAAGCTTTTTTAGGGCAAAAGCTTATCTAAAAGGTTTTTGAATTAAATTTCCTTGAAATAACTTTGTTAAGGCGCTTTGTAAATAATTTTCTTCGAAACGCGTTAAAATGAATTCCGGTCTTGGTGGTCCTAAAGTTTTAAGTTTAATTTTTATACCATAGGTCCAATTATTTTTGGAAACCAGTTCTAAAATTAAAAACACGCTATTTTCATTCTCATTCATTTTTAAAATTTATTTATTATTATATATATATATATATATATATATATATATATATATATATATATATATATATATATATATATATATATTTCAAAACTCGCCACTTACCTAAAACACTTTCACATAAACTTAAGAAAATGTAGCGAGTAAATCATTATCAAATATACTAATAAAATACTATTTTAATAATGTAATTATTAAAACATCGAACATACATAACCTTCTAATAACACAGAACTACAAACAAATGTAAAAATAAAGCACTCCGAATGATAATTAAAACTACGGACAAAATATGTTTTGACCCACTTGCAATGGCTGCTACAGGTTACATACTATATGCTCGTCCTTCACCTTGAGATTTGAGACATTCGCTGTTTTGCCCTGCCTGGGGTAGTATGTCCATTCTAAAAACATTTGCTTTAGGAAACGAAACGCGGCGCGATGCGAATTTAAGTTATAAACATTTCAATATAACTAAATATTAATTTAAAATGGGTAAAATAAAAATAATACATGTCACTATTATTATTTTTACTTGCCCGACCTTAATATATAAGGGGCAAGTATTGTAAACGCGAAAATTATCGATGTCGAGATTTTGACTGATGACAACGTTTCATGGTCCAGGGAATCCAAAAAACCTATTTATGAAGTGCCGTTCGTATGTGTGTGTGTCTGTGTGTGTGTGTGTCTGTGTGTGTGTGTGTCTGTGTGTCTGTGTCTGTGTGTGTGTGTGTGTGTGTATACACGATAACTCAAAAACGGTTTAACTTAAAGAGTTCGTTCTGGTACTAAAAAATTCTCCTAATAACTGGGAAGAACCCTATTGTTTTTTATTAAAATCCGAAACAGGAAACGGAAGTTATTAAACATTAAAATTTAAAAAAATTCGTAACTAGTAAACCATCCTTGGAGAAAAAATTGTATTGGACATAATTTGATGTATTTTTGAATATTTACCTAAATCTTTTTTTTTAAATTAAAAAAAAAAAATTGTACTTTTTTTATTATTTTTTTTTTATGGGAGGGCAAGTCTAGCAGAGGTTTTCCTTCGCCACTGGTTTATTAAAGATTTTCTTCTTTTTCAAAAGTAAATAATTGGGAGGGCATTGCCCCGTTGCCCTCCCTGCACCAGCCGCCACTGATTGTAAGAAACCAACATAATGCTGGATGTCTAGGACAATATTTCTTCTATAATCACATCAAAATATATAGTTTTTTAATAATTATTTATATTCATTATCTGAGATTTCATTTAATTTCTTAAGCTAAATTTAAATAATTTGTGGAAATTTCATCACAATAAGAGTTAAATTAAAAAATCCTAGTGTGTTCGTCTACATTTGCTTCGTACCTAAGGCTTCATTAACTTAATAAAAAATATATTGATAAATGGCTCAGTTTTTAGGGTTTTGTAGGTATGACCACCAAAAAACCCGTTTGTCTGTGTGTCTGTACGGTAGAAATTGTAGCTAAATGGCTTAACATAGAAAGTCTAAATTTGGTAAATAGGAAAAATACTGAGAGTTCAAAAAAACACATCCCGAGATAAATGTAAATAAATATGTAATTAATAAAAATATTTATTTTTTTTAATTTTGAGCGGCATGTCAAATGAAACCACTTAGTACGTGGATCAACCGGCAAATATTTATTTTTGAAAAATCAATTTTTTAGTCACAAATATGTCAAAATTTTTGTCCCCCACCCTATCTCCCAAAGGCGTTGATCTAAAAATCTGAAAAAATCACCATAATGAACGTTGGTGGGAACCCGAATAGTTCAACAGGAATTTTTGAACAGATTAGTTTTTCGAAAAATGTCGAGATTTGTGTAGTCGATAATTTTTTTTTTTTAATTTATTGTGTGGTACCAAAAGAAAGCTCTTACGTAGATTAAGGAACGAAAAGGAGTTTTTAAACACGATTTTAGCCAGAAATATGTTAAAAAAGTTCTTGTACCGCCCCCTTTTACTCACAGGGGTAAAACTAAAAATCTGAAAAAATTATACTGAATGTATTTAAGGACATAAAAAAATAGGACACCGTTTTTTTGTCTAGTGTGAATCTATCTATTCGAATTTGAATAGTAGGCGTCTATACCCAAAACGTTTATCAATTTTATTTATAAAAGCATGCAATTCGCCGCACCGTCCATCCATTTTCCGCTTTAATAATTATGTTAGCCTTAACAAAATTATTAATGGAGGGCATACCTGTTTTGCAGTGTTGACAATATATTGACAAGTTAAGGATTCCACACACCAAAGCGGACCGCGGTAGCGTTACGGCGGCGGCCTAACGCAACCTATATACAATACAATGAGACCACGCAAATACAAGCGTTCAGCTATCTGAGAACGACGCCGTATGCAGCGTTCAGTCTAGCGATCACCAAACACTGGCGGCCGAACTCGACAAGTTGCGTTAGGCCGCGCGATATTCATTGTTTATATACAACAGAGTGAATATATTTAAGAAAATAGTGTCGAAAATAGATAATTTAACAGAAAAAATCATAGATCAGTAAAGGATCATTTAATTTTGTATGACTTAGCACATCCTGATTACAAGAATATTAGGATAACAAATAAAGTGTGGGACGAAATAGGAAAAGTTTTGGAAATTGATAGTAAGTAGATTATTATTTTTCCTCTACATACAATTAATGATTCTATTGTATTTTCGAAATCAATATTATCATACAACTATATACCGTAATTCACTAACTGATCGCTACCGCTACCGCCACTGCCACCGCGTTAGTGTGAGGAGACCTGATCGCTAGTCGTATCGCTAACGCTACCGCTTTGGTGTGTGGAATCCTTTAATGTTTGACAGATGTCATAATTAGAAAATCTGATTTAGGCCCGGTCTTTCCACCTTCAGATAAAGTCCCAGGTAACTATCTGACAGATAAGGTTATTTGTAACTTCATCTGCTGAGTAAATGTCAATACTAGTCAGTGAATCCAATACGTCAGTCTCATTATCCGTTAGATAACTATCCGATAGATACATTTGTATAGAAAGAAGGGATACTCAGCAGATGAAGTTAAAAATAACCTTATCTGTCAGATAGTTAGTTACCTGGAACTTTATCTGAAGGTGGAAAAACCGGGCCTTAAACAAACAAATTTTAGAAAAAATATACACACTAGATTAAAAAGGTGTCCTATTTTTTGTCCTTAACTGTACATTGATCTGTACAAAATAGAAAATTCAAAAAATCCATAACATTATTAGCCATAATTTAGCCATGAATTAAAAAAATAATTAATTTAGTCAAAAACATAAAAACTGCAATATTTTCCAAAAACGAAATCTGATCAAAAATTCCTCTAGTATGTTTCCCATTTAGATCAATGTGCATTACTTACTAAGAACTTATATCATACTATAGTTTAATCCCTTTGAGTTAAACAGTGCAGGACAGTAATTTTTTTAGAAAAAATTTTAGATAAAAATATAATAAAACATCTTTTTTTTGTAAACTACTTTTATTCCTTAATCTACGTTTTAAAAGCTTTCATTTGAAATCACACCGTAATTTAAAAACATATACAAAAAAATCAAAATTTTTCGAAAATTTTATTTGATCAAAAATTCCTGGTTGACATTGACTGGTTGTTTCTGTTTCCATCAATGTACATTATGAAGACTTTTTTCAGGTTTTTATATCAACCTCTCTGGGAGATAGAGTAGGGGATGACAGATTTTGGCGAAAATCCAATTAAAAATATTTTAAATTTTTCTATTTTTCAAATATAATAATTTGTTTATCTATCCATGCATTAAGAGGTTTCTTTGGATAGCCCACTCAAAATTTTAGATAATATTAATTTTTCAATTAAATACATATTTGTTTATATTTTTACCGCGCTGTATTTTTTTGACCTCTCTATATTTTTTCTGTATGTGGTTCAAAGAGTTGTACAAGCATGCCAAATTTCAACTTTTTACGTTCAGCCGTTTGGCTACAATCTCTACCGTACAGACAGACACATGAGTGACGTTATAAGAGATTTTTAGTAGTTATACCTACAAAACCTTAAACATTCACATTTTGGGGAAATTTTTATCTAATGTTCACTTAATACGATATGCTATAAATTTATACTATACAGTTAAAAAATTTAAAAACACATATTTTTTTGTAAAATCCCGGTATTTACGCCGTGATCCCGAAATAATAAATCTTTTCTCTTTGATTTACACTAAAATATATAAACTCTGAATACGAATGGTATTGAATGGAAATGTTTAATTTTCGCTGTGAGATTCGATGCATAGATTACCTACTACAAATACCTATCACACAAATGGTAAAATAAATACCACTTTAATGTACCTGAATCATTCACGAAAGCATTAGTTGAAATCAAATCGAACAATAGTGAAACACCATTATGGATTTTAAGCAGCTAATTCAATATTATTTACCAAAACTGTATTGAAATATTTACTAAAACTATTCAGCGAAATTGTTTGCGTACAGTTTTCATTGTTGTTCAAATATAAAATCTCTTCGGACATAAAATTGAATTATGTTAGAAGAGATAAATACCATAAAACGGGGTCAACTTGACCAGTTTTTATGTTTAAAGTATCATATCTTTATGAACGTTAATAATTGTATTTTTTTTTTTTCATACTAGTATAGTCCGTACCAAATTAGTTTTGAAGATCACAATAAAATAATAAAAGAGGGAACTCATAAAATTACAATAGAAGTGATATAACTAGGCGTATCAACCCATAGCCGTAGGGATTAATTTTTCACATTACGCATGTTACTTAAAAAATAACAAAAACAAGTATATAAAGTCGGTTTACGATAACTATGAGATGACGTCACACTTGGTTAATTTAAGTACCAACGTTATGATATGTTTTAATCAACATCAATCCATAACTCAGTTAGTACATTTATTTATTTAATGTTGGTACATTTTTCCAATGTTGCCGGTTTGAAATTGGATTGTTAAATCGTTATTTGTCAGGTTGACATTTAGGTGTTTAGAAGTTGTTCGATATAACCTAACTTTTTTTGACAGTTTACAAATTGGCAACAAGGTGAGTTTTTCAACTGTGACGTCATTTCATAGTTACGGTAAATGGACTTTATGTACATATATGTGTATATATATATATATATATATATATAATCCTTTATTTCCCCTCGACCTTTCGGTGTTTAGGGTATTTAGTACAATTACAAAACATATGTCTCCTATCATCATCCCAACGTCCTATTAAACATACATCACATTACATTACTTTACATTACTATTTATTTTATTCCATTCTCTTCCCTTCCAACCATTTCTTCAACCCTCCTCAGCCCCCTTCCTTACTTCCTTTTCTCCCTTTCTGCTTCCCACCGGGCCTCTTCCTTCCTTCCTTTACCCCTTCCTGTTATCCTCCCCCAATCTCAATCCTTCTTGCCTCTAATTCGCTCGCCCACCTCTCTCGCGTTCCATCTTCGTGCAACAGGTCTAATGTGCTCCCCGACCACACTTTCATCTCCCTACACCTCTTCGCGAGGTGCTCTATATCTTCTTCCTCCACATCCTGCACATCTTATCCTCCCGTTTCCTCCAATATATATTTCCTCTCTCTTCATTCCCGCACCTTAGCCTCGCAATCCTCCTAACCCTCCCTCCTGACCTTCCTCTTTCTCCCTTCAAGTAGCTTGGTACCCCTAGAGTTCTGACCTGCTTATAACTTCCTGCGCTCCTTGATTTGTCTATTCTGATTGTCCTTTCTTGCTCCCCCACTTCCTTATCCCTACTCCACACCTCCTCAATCACGCTTATCCCTTCTTTTCTCCTCCTTTTTACTTCTACTCTTGACAAAAACAAGTATACTTATTTATAGTTAGTACTTAAACGTACGTATGCGCCACTGACCGTTGACTGTTTACAACGTGGTTGTAAACATGAACTCTAGTTCTTTTGTAGTTTAACAATGTGATTATAGTTATACGGGATAATTGTTTTATGCCGATCTTCAAAAATAATATGGTATATTCTATACATAAGCATTGAGGTCCACTACCGATAACTATATGTATATATATATATATATATATATATATATATATATATATATATATATATATATATATATATATATATATATATATATATATATATATATTATTTTTTTTTTGATGTTAGCAATGAAATTTTTTGTGAAACCATTGAATATAAGTGTTTCCTGGATATGCCTACGCAACCCTACAACCCTACACCTTATGAATTACAATGAAAGTATGAAAGATAAGGGTACTGTCCATTTTGTATGATCATAGATAGGGTGACCATTCGTCCCGCATTCTAACATTTTGTCCAGCATTAAGATGCGTCCCGCAAAAGTTCCGCATTGTCCCGCATTTTGTAATTTGTATTTGTAAGGAAATGAGGACCTTTTTTTTTTGGCTCTTCGCTTGGATTTGGGAGGTGAGGACCTTTTTTTTGGCTCTTCGCTTGAATTTGGGAGGTGAGGACCTTTTTTTTGCTCTTCATTTGGATTTAGGAGATGAGGACCTTTTTTTGCTCCATGCCGTCTTGCCTTCTTAAGAAAATGGTCACCCTAATCATAGAACATATGTCTACAATAATTTTCTATTTTCTATTTTATAGCTACCATCATCTAAACTATCTATAATCAACTAAAAACTCATTGTACCCGAAAACTTCACCAGTTCACGAAAATAGGAATATTCAAAATGCAATTTGCAATGAACAATTAAAATGAATAGACATGATAGTCGTAAAACAGCAATAAACTAACGTCCAGCGCAGCTGACATGTGACATTTGTGGCAAGCTTTACATTTAAGGTTGTGAGATCGTAAAATGTTAGTTTAATGTAATGGTACAGTTGTATAATTATTGGTAACTAAATAATATGTAAATAGTTTTAGCCATGACGGCAATGGTTAGTTATATTGCAAAATATTTGGTAAGATTTTTTAAATTTCTGGCCATAGTAAAATAAGTGTTTTTGCTCAATGTTATTAGGGTTTCTGACTCGGGACAGTCTCGAGTCGATAATCCCGGATATTAAGCATTTTTTTTTGTGTATCGTGATCCGGGAAATATAATCCGGGACACAGGGCCGGCGCTAGGATTTGCGAGGCCATGTGCCAGGGCAGGCGCGAGGCCATGTGCCAGGGCAGGCGCGAGGCCATGTGCGAGATTGACAAGAAAAATTTATATTGACGCGGTGGTCAAAAAGGGCTGGTTGAATAATGATGGATCACACAAAATGACGGAATGAACGAGATATCAGTCAAAAAGTAATTTTCCTTACCTGGTGCTGTCCGCTACCACGCTATGTTTACATATTAGATACTCCTATAATGTTTCAAATGTATGTATTTTAATGAGAGATACATTTAGTGAATGTTACACTATTTTTTTTCTGTGGTATCTATCAATAACAACTTTCGGCTGTGTGATATTCTTTCGTATTCGGGGAATCACAGCACTTCATAGCTGATGCAAAGCACCCCACCCGTTTTCTTCTTTCTAATTTCAGTGCGCTCGAAAACTACATATACAAATTAGATGGGAGTTTGGTGTACGCGAGTACGCGCGGTTCAGAAAGTTACCACCATGCGCGAAGCCTGTTAGGCTGCACATGCCTAGGGCCGCAAACATACAGAAAGCCGGCACCGGCTTTACTGGCAACAAGCGCTGATCTGCCGCAGTATCTGTCTATGTTTTTAAATATAACCACACACGCTATGTACTGGTCGGCGCCGGTCGGTGTAGGCTACCCGCTTACCGAAACGTTTAAGCAGCTTATCAGCGACGAAACAAAACAATATTTAAAAAAATCTTGCTTCATCTTCTTTTAATTGAGGAAAAAGGTGGTGGTATTCTCCATACTTACTTACGTCTCTCTTAGTTTATTGCATGTATACATTTTTTTTTTTGTTTCATTTTTAAATATAGTGATTCTGTTAGAAACAACTCATCCAAAGATGAATCAGAACTCGCCATTTTCACTTATTTTAACATATAATTGAGCCAATATACGAAAGAGTAGCTATACACTTTCAAAACTAGCATTCACTCTATGGTAGGCCAATAGAATTAAAAAATGTACGATACATAGGCTGGGACGGATCTAGACTTGATAAGGCCCTAAGCTATTTGAGAAATGGGGCCCTTTATAAGTCCAGATATTCTATGTCATTGACAAATATGATTTTCGGATACCTAGAGGGTTAAACTGAAATACAATTAAGAAGTATATTGATAGCGAAATAATAAATCTTTTACTTAAAATCATTTTTATTCGTAACAACTTATGTATGACAATTGCACCTCGGACATTTTTTTTTTGGGCCCCAAGGAAGTGGGGGCCCTAAGCTATAGCTTGTGTAGCTTATACGTAAATCCTGCACTGTGCATAGGAAAAAATAAATAAAAACTTCAATATATAGGTTATGTCATCTATCAATGTACAGTCAGCGTTTAGCGTGTGCTCAACCAGTAACCCAGTACGCTTGTTTTCGGTACCGATTGTCAGCGCTGATTTAACAGCTTTCTGTATGTTCGCGGCCTAGCGCCGGCCCTGCCGGGACACCCGAACCTTTTTGTACGAGGGTAATTTTTAAGTAAGAACCGTTCTGGTTTAAAAGTAAACACAACTAACGTTTTTTCAACATTTTTATTTCTACAATAATATCCTTTCGCTATTTTTCTACGTAATCCCCGTTCCGCTCGAGGCATTTTTCCGAACGGGCGATGAGTTTGACGATTCCCTTGTCGTAGAAGTCGGCCACCAGACCATTAAACCTACCGTTGTCAGTGTCTTTGACGTTGTCATCTGTTTGTATCCATTTTCCGCCTAAAAATCTCTGGAATTTTGTAAAGAGATGTTAGTCGGATGATGTCAGATCCGGGCTATAAGATGGGTGCGACATTCCCATTTAAATTTCTCTAGCAACGCTTGCGTTGTGGCAGCAGAATGCGTTCCTCATCAGAGATGTTTATTCTTCCACCATTAAATATACGACACTTTCACACAATCCCTTGATTCATCACACCTTCCCCATACACTTCAACGAGGTGCCGATGGATTTCGGAAGGACGAGTGTTTTTGCATTTAAAAACCGAATCACAGCGCGTACTTTCCAATCAGCGGGATTAGTAATGGACATAGCTGATATTAAATTGTCGCATAATATCGTCTACCTCCACTAGCAACTTCAGACTGACTGACCACGTTGGCAAATGATCAGAGAAAGCATTAGTCGGTAAACCGATTGTAGGCAACGCTATGCGCGGATAGGATGCGCAAACGGTTCTTATTTTAAAAAATTACCCTCGTATGACTTTGGACATCATATTTTTTTCTCAACTTACATATCGCGTTTTCGAGAAAAATCGTATTTTCTCTGCCATGCTACATCGGGTATATCAATTCTAAATACGTTTTACGGGCCAGATCGAGTTGAATTGGGGGTCAGATATTTAAAAATTACAAAGGACGAGTGGTAAAAATTCTGAAAATAATTTTAAAACGTGGGGAAGAAATTCGGAAAATCAATTAAGAAGAGAGGAAATGGAGTGATTCCAAAAACAAGGGACAGAAATTTCATGCAAGCCGTTTGAAACTTATTGTTGGGCTTCATTCGGTCCGCGGGCTGTAAGACTAGACAGCATTGCAGTGTATAGATCAAAAAGTGTCCCCCCAAATATTTTACTCACCAGCTGCTACTGAATATAATGTCAAAACATTGATATAACTGTTGAAATACAAGGTGTCTCAAAAGAAATTTTATATTTAGTGGATCGATTAAAAACAAAGTAAGCCGTATATCGAAAAAATGTTAAAATAATTAAAATACACTTTTTGGGGATTTATTTCTTAAAACTAATATCGTCTAAATGTAGACCATCGCGTTCTCGGCACTCATTTAATCGAACAGTAAAATTACTTATGACGTCTCGGCAAGTGGACTCAGGGATGGCTGCCATTTCGTGACGGATATTTTCTTTCAAATGCGCCAGTGAAGTCGGTTTATTGGCGTAAACTTTAGATTTAAGATAACCCCATAGGAAAAAGTCCATAGGGGTTAAATCTGAACTGCGTGGAGGCCAATTTATGTCACCTCTCCAGGAGATCAATTTGCCTGAGAAAATTTCACGAACACGTGGCAGAGACATATTGGACGTGTGTGAAGTTGCTCCGTCCTGTTGGAACCATGTTCTTTGGTTATAGCCAGGAAAGTTTTGCAGTTCAGGTACCAAGAAGTTGTCTAACATCTCCACATAACGCTCTGAATTCACTGTAACTGCACGCCCCCTTTCGTCTTCAAAAAAATAAGGGCCGATAATTCCTCGCGCCGACATCGCAGCCCATACGGTCACTTTAGGCGAATGTAGGGGTTTCTGATGTTTGCGTTTCGGATTCGTTGCACTCCGGTAGCGGCAGTTCTGCTTATTTACGTGGCTATTAAGATGAAAATGAGCTTCATCCGAAAACAAAATGTTGGAAAACGTTGAAAATCGCTCAATCACCTGATTTACGAAATTAAGCCTCTGACTGGCATCTTGGGGCTTTAATTCTTGCACTAATTGAATTTTGTAGGGGTGCAGCTTTAGATCTTTGTGCATAATGCGATGTAATGATGATCTATGCACATTTAAAGCACTTGCGCGCTTCCGAATTGAAAGGTTCGGGTCGTCACGAACAGACTGATTAACATTCTCCACGTTTTCTACCGTTCTTGATGACCTAGGTCGCCCGGATTTTGATTTATCCAGCGTTGTACCAGTCTCTTCAAACTTTTTAACCCAATGTCGAATGAGAGGAATGCTTGGCGCATCATTTAAGTGGCGAAAACCTCGAATACTGCAGAATTATCTACGCGCTACAGTCGCCGAATCACCGTTTTTGTAAAACTCTCGCACGCATAACGCGCGGTCTGCTCCCGAGAAACTGAATTCCCAAGAGCCAGGCTACCGATTGACATAACCCCCGCGCCCCTCGGATACGTTGCGTTCACGCAGTAAGCTAAATAAATATAAAATTTCTTTTGAGACACCTTGTACTAGTATCGAGGGAAATCAAATAAAATCGAACATTTGAGGGGCCTAGAATCAAATCCATATTTCGCAAAAATTGAGTTAAGCCTAGCAACGCATCGTGTTGCTACGCATTTTTCAGTTTTATATCTAATTTTAGCTAACGGTTCGTTTAGTCTACGGACCATGGTTTTAGCTTATAATTAGTTTTAAGACTTTTGTACAACCGGGCATAAGAATTTCTGTTTTTGTTCCGTTTTCTCATTATGTTTCTCATTTCTCATTAACTGTTACGGATTTGCGTTTATTTTATACCGATATTGTTACTGATTTTCATATTCAAACTGTTAGCCCAGTGGCAACTCCTGAGTAGGCGCTGCGGAGCTGCAGCTCTTACTTGATAATAATTTTTAAAAAATCTTTCTTTTTGAACTCAAAATGCATTTAACATAGTAATTATGGTGTGAAAATGCTTTTTTTAAATATATTTTAAACATTGAATGCTATTATTTCATAAATATTTACAAGTTTCCTTTGAATAAGTCTACGTCGCGTCTTATATCCTAGCGTCAAGGAAAGTGCAAATGTAGGCTTGTAAAGGGGCAGCGGTGCGTAGGCAGTAGTGATAAACTGGTGGGAATCGGAGCTAGAATGCTATTAGCGTCACAATAACAGTTATCACAGTACTATGAAAGTATTGAATGTATTTATTTAAGTTGTAACTGAAATCGCTATACCTATATTATCTCTAAAAATTTATTGTTTAAGTAGGTATTAATAATTAGTATTTTCTAAATTTTTGTTCTAAATTTATATAAGTATCTTAACTTAACAAATACGTTTCGTATTTTAGATTATAAAACAATAGGTTTTAAAAAATGTATACTGTCAAATCATTATTGGAAATTCCATTTAACAGACGAACGTTAGAAGAAAAAATTGATATTAAAAAACTGGGGCGACACACATCAAATTTAAATATTTTGGAAAGCGCAAAAAGCAAAAATTATAATTATAAGAGGCAATTCAACAGAGTCTTATATGATAAAACGTCGTGGTTAAACACCTAAACCTATCCTTGTATTATAATTTGCAGCTCTGAGTCCCAAAAAGTCACGAACCACCACTGTGTTAGCCATTATTATCGAAATTAGAACCTAAAAATGTGTACTTACCTAAAGTTCTGGCAATAGCGCACGCATGTTGTCCACCTGCACCTCCAAAACAAGCCAGTGCATGTCTCGAAGTATCATACCCTTTAGCCTGGGTTAAAGCTCGAATAGGTCGACACATAGCTTCGTTAGCCACTCCTATAAATCCCATGACAATTTCTTCCAACGACATTTCTTTATTCTGTTCCTTTAAGAAGTCATTAATTTCTACTGTGAGTTTTTTGAATAGCGTCATGGATGCCTCTTTATCCAAAGATTCATTTTCTTTAGGGCCAAATATTTTTGGAAAATAATCGGGAAGTAAACGACCTAGAGCTAGATTAGCGTCTGTTACTGTAAGAGGTCCATTCTTTTTGTAGCAAGCTGGTCCTGGATGGGCAGCAGCTGATTCTGGACCCACAACGAAGAGACCTGATCTGTAATAAAAAATTCATTTAATGAAATTCTGGCCAAATGATAGCTACTATCCAAATGTTATTTCCAAAGACAAATTAGTTACAAAACAATTATTCAGGTTTTAACAAGTTTTTTAAGTGTACAAAATAGCAGTACAAATGGTTTTTCCGTTGTATGTACCGCTTTACAGTTGATTTTAACAATACTTGTCACACAGTGGCGGCGCTAGCTCTTAAAATCTGGGGATCCAGGAAATTTTTGAGGAACATTTGGGTGGCCAGAAAATTTTTAAGAAAAATTTAGGGGGGGCAGGAAATTTTTGAGGAATATTTGAGGGGGCCAGGAAATATTTGAAATTATTTTTTTATCGTTTACACATGAAAATACAGGTTCTCACTTCTAAAATATATTTTTCTTCAAACAATTCGGGGGGGGGGCAACTGGGGGCCAGAGCAATTTTGGGAGAGGGCGGACACCCCGCTAGCGCCGCCACTGTTGTCACATCAGCAACAGCAGAATGGAAATTTTATTGTTAAAAACATATTTAAGAAGTACATAGCCATAATCAGAACTCAAAACCTTAGGTGTACTGGTGTAAAATGAACATGTGACCTGTGGAGTGCCTCAGGAAACTGTACTAGGTCCCGTTTTATTCCTCATTTATATTAATGACTTACTAAACATAAAAAAAAAGTAAACTTATTTCGTACGCTGATAACACAGTACTTTTCACTGAGGCCTCTTCTTGGGACGAGACACGAAAATTTGCAGAGCATGACTTCAAGATAATAAAAAGCTGGTTGGATGTTAATCTCCTAACATTGAATGTCGAGAAAACGCAGTTTATGCCATTTTCAATAAACAAAACCTCACAACCATCCTTTAAGTACATAGTAGTTCATAAACATGACTGTCCAATTAGTAGTATTAACTGCTGCTGCCACAACACAATAAAAAAGGCACATGCAATAAAATATCTAGGTGTTATTCTAGATATTCACTTACGCTGGGATAAACACATATAAAATTTAAACAAGAACGTCCGTAAAACATTTTATATATTCAGAAAATTAAGAGAAATAATGTCAATTAATACAATATATATATTCTACATTTCCTTAGTTCAAGGGTCGCCAAACTTTATTGACCGTCGACCCCCAGAAGAGTTTCTCGACTTCTTATCGACCCCCTTTATTTTACAATTATGTTATTATAATAGAATAAGCAAAAAATTCGCTTATGTGATTTTTTATATTGTTTATTGTATTGTTCTATTTATATTTCATTTATCTAATATAATTATATCTAATCAGATGCAATACAATAATATTATTAAATAAAAGTTACTGTCATTGTCAATGTGACGGGTGTGGTTGGTGACTCTTTCCAAGATTAGCAATGTCGGGTTCAAAATGATTTAATTTCAGCCATAAACCGCCACGGAATTCTACATCTAACTTGATTCTCTGTTTTGCCAGGATGGAATTAACATGGCTAAAACTTGCTTCAACCATATACGAGTTTGTAAATGCTAGCAAAAAGTGAACTACCATTTTTAAAAAGCATTTTAGCTTCAAGATCAACCGACAATTCAATTCATCTTGTATTGTACTTTCGATGTTTTCAACATCTGCAGGAAAGGGCGCGATAATCCAATCTGTGATGTGCATTTTCTCTAAATCCTCAAAACGTAATTTAAAATCCACGCTCAATTTTTGAAGTTGCTTTGTGTATATTTCCAAGTCTTCATCTTTTACTTCCAACTGTCGCAAATTCGAAAAATACTGAATATCTCTTCGTAACAATGAAGATCTAAATAAATCTAATTTAACTTCACTTATATTTATATATAACTGTGTAGTTATTATACTAGTAGTTTTTAACTTTTTTCCATCGACCCCCAAGCCAGAATCGACCCCTAACAATGTTATATCGACCCCCGGGGGTCGATATCGACCACTTTGGGGACCCCTGCCTTATTTGAATCAATTTTATCCTTTGGTATGTTGTCGTGGGGTGGAGCAGCAGAATGCTATTTACAGAAAATAAAAATCTGTCAAAAATCTGTATTAAAAATTATTCACAAAAAAAGCAAAAATTACCCATCAGACGAAATTGTAGATAGTCATGTGATGGATTCATTAAAATTGTATATATATGCAATATTAAAATATATTAAAAAGCATCCCAATACTGTTCGCACCTTAAATCATCATTATCTTACGAGATTTAAAAAACCAAGCAGCTGTGATAAAAATTTACAAAACAATGGGAAAACGCTGCTTTTTATATCATATCAAAAAATTCATAACAGTTTTACAACATTTATAAATTTCAACGCAGTAAATATATTCGATAACAATTACTTAAAATGGGCTAATACATTTTGCAGAAATTTAAATAATTCGAAGACTCAACAAATATTTAATGAATTTTAAGTAATAGTTTTGATTTATATCATATTCTCTTTTTTTAATGATTTTTCAAAAAATTTATAGAATACAAATACAGTACAATAGTAATTTAATAATAGACTCATCTAATTTTTAACAATTTTTCAAAATATTTTTCTTAACTTCATCACTTGATATGACATAATATAAATTAAAATATAAAACCACGCACAAGCTGATATCAGCCTACAGTGGTACTTATTTTTAGGTTTTAATTTTATTCATTGTAGAATAATTTGGAAAATATTGTATACAAATAATGTTTCGATATAATGTATTCTATTTATAGAGAAATAAAACCAATTATTATTATTACTAAATATAGTCTATAGAGAGTATATTTATATCTAAATATATCTATACTGAGATATAAATTAGTTCATTTGTATGTATGTATGTACAGAGCCGTAGCAATATTTTTTAGCGCCCTTGGCAAATAAATTAATATAACCTAAAATAGCACCCTTTTTATTTATGTATTTATTTTTTTCCATTTTATTTAAGGAGGGCATCATTTTTATTTTTATTAATAGACAGGTGAAAATACAAGTTTCAAGATTCTCACTTCTAAAATACAAGTGATGGCTAAAAAAAAGTTCTCACTTCTAAACACAAGTAATGACTAAAAAACAAAATGTCTTCACTTCTAAACAACAAATGATAACCAAAAACAAAGATAAAAACGCACGATAGGCGCCACTGGCACTTGCCCCGATGCCAGGCCGTTGCTACGTTCCCTCAAAACTAAAGAAACTGCTACACTGATTAAAATAATAATAATAATAATACACCAGCGTATTCACAGCATCATTTATGGTAAAATAAGCCTGTTTTTATGACTCTCAGGGGCCCAGAATTTTTTTAAAACAATTAAAATCATAAAAATATTTAAAATTATATGGAAATAATTCCCCGAAAACATAAATGCTTAGACCTCTGTAACTATTTAATCTACGAAAGTCTGATTTGCTCCAACGTGTTCAGAAAATCTTTCCGCAGACTGAAGCCTCTTTTTGCCTTAAAATTTCATATTTTTTATGCACACAGTCTAAAATTCAGGCGCGCTGCCTGAGTCTCGCATGTTTAGTGCATTGCTCACGAAGCGCAGACGGTGTGTGATACCACGGGACGTAGAAAGGCGAAGAGAGAGATGAAGTTTGGGTGATACAACGGACATTTTAGCTAGTGGACTATTGAGAAGTTACATTACCGTTGGCGGCGCTGTACTCCATGGCAATATGGCTTTCATGTCTAGTATTCACCTGTCAATAATGCTAACAGCGAACAGGTTAATTCAGAGGCGGATCTACATACGGGCTAATAGGGCTTAAACCCTGGGCCCCGGATCCGCACGGGCCCCTAACCTCTCGGGCAGATACCTTCTTGTTTGCTCTTCACTTACATTTGGTAGGTGAGGACCTTTTTTTGCTCTTTACTTAGATTTGGTAGGTGAGGACCTTTTTTTTGCTCTTCACTTCGATTTGGGAGGTGAGGAACTTTTTTTTTTGCTCTTCACTTATAAAAATATTCAACATAAGTGAAGAGCATGTGTAGGGCCCTTTGGCATTTTTAAGCCTTGGGCCCCCAAAAAGCTAGATCCGCCACTGGGTTAATTTAAGCACAGTACATTTGTATTTTATGAAAATGCGACTAAATATTTCCGAAATTCTTTAATTTTTACGCGCTACACATGTACTGCGTTGTATAACAGAAGGTGGGCATCAAATTTCAGTATTTAGGCCAGGTCTTTCCACCTTCAGATAAAGTTCCAGGTAACTATCTGACAGATAAGGTTATTAGTGAATCGAATACGTCAGTCTCATTATACGTTAGATAACTATCCGATAGATACATTTGTATAGAAAGAAGGGATGACATTTACTCAGCAGATGAAGTTACAAATAACCTTATCTGTCAGATAGTTACCTGGAACTTTATCTGAAGGTGGAAAAACCGGGCCTTAAAGTTTAATTTCAGTATATTTGTATAAGTGTAATTTGCAGTTGAGCAGATGTTAAATGCTGGGCATTTAATTTTATGTGGTACATTTGAGTGTCGGTCATCTGAATTAACAATATATGGACTATGTTTGTAAACAAGTGCATTATGTTCATTGCGTCATGAAATAAAATGAGTTTTAGTTTTACAGAAGCAGCTAATATTATTAGCTATTATTATTAATATATTAGTGCAGTTTAGTTTTTCTGCGACAAATGTAATGAACAAACTCGCATAGTATGAGTTACTTTTTAACTCAAAATATATTCCTATGCCTTCCTCTTGTCCATAACCAAATCTTTTCCAATCTGGACTTAATATTAACTCTCCCTCCATTTTTCTTAAGAAAAGAAAAAAACTAAGATGCCTATCTTTGTCCTGTCTTGAATGACATCCAAAAACACTACAATTTGTTCTACATGTACAATTTTTCACAACTTCTATCGACATTCTAACAAAAAATCAACACTAGAAAATATGTAATAAGTTCAAGCAGTACTACAGGTGTCTAGTACAATATTTGACCACCAGACTGCGTATCCGAGCGTGTCAGTTCTCAATATACCTAAAGCTTGGTCCATATTAGTGAGTCGATCCTGTAACGTGGCACGTAATGTAACACGCCGTGTAACATAGATGGTACCACGTGCATAAGCCGAGCGGTTCGCATAGCGATCGACCTAAACTGCGTCGGTTTATTCGCGAACACAAAAGCGTTCGGCGAATTTGGTTGGACGCGTTCGAGGTAATTTTGAAAATCGCGAGCCTGGGCGTTTGACATAAAATTTACATAACCTAGAGTAGAAAGTAAATGTTAGTTAATAAATTTCTTTAATTATTTTTGGCCATGCTCGGGCAACAGTTTAGTATCTTCAAGATTTTTTGTGTGTTGTATATATTATACATGTGAAATTTTAACAAAAATTTATTAAGCTACAATATAAAGTTTATCCTAATCTAACATATCTTAACCCAGTAATGTTGAAGTATTTTTCTACGAAACTTTGCAAACTTTGCAAGTGTGTTACATTGTGTATTTAGAATACCCTTTAACTGAAATTTTAATATTTTGGTTATGGTTACGCAGCATGATCAGCCGCGCACACAGATTTTTGGCTTGGGAGAGGTCAAATTATACATAATTACATAATTTTTATAAAGAAATATTATATATTTAAAACTTATTATAAACACAGGGTAAAAATACAATTTCAAGTGAAGAGCAAACAAAAAAGGTCCTCACTTCTAAGTTTCAAGTAAAGAGCAAAAAAAAGGTCCTCATTTCTAAATTTCAAGTAAAGAGCAAAAAAAATGTCCTCACTTCTAAATTTCAATTAAAGAGCAAAAAAAAGTCCTCACAGTACGCTCTTGTGTGCGCCACTGATCTACTCACGGACTGTGCACAGGAAGTTTGCAATACGTTCGCGACACGTAGATTCAAGCGAGCATTACCTTACACGGTACATTGCAGGATCGGCTCGCTAATCTGCATCTAGCTCAGCGTTTCCCAAAGTGAGGGTCGCGACCCGGCTCCGGGTCGCAGAAAAATTTTGCCGGATCGCGAAAAAAATTGTAATAACACAAAATAGTATATTATGTTACTAGTAGTAGAACGCGCTCTTTTTTGTGCTGAGCTCAAATGTTGCTGCCGAGGCGCAGCCGAGGCTTGCATATTGAGCGAAGCACAAAAAAGGCGTTCTACTCCGAGTGACATATACTATTTTTTCTTCAAGCGTAGTTTTTAAAAATTTGCAACCATAAATACTTATGACTTTATAGTTTCAGATGCTATTGCTGCTAATTCCGGCGGTGTACATTGAATTGGTTGAGACATTTTTAAATTTTTAATCTTTATATTGTGTATTTTGTAACTAATCACAGAATGATCACAGAATAATAATAAAGTAACTCACTAATAACGTAACTAATTTTTGAATTCACTACAAACCACGCTACAAACATATTAAATTGACAGATGTTTTGTTTATGGCGACTGCTGCCATCAGTGCCATCCGTTGAGAACTATATGAACTATCATTTTTTAATTTTTAATCTTTATATTGTGTATTTTGTAACTAATCACAGAATGATCACAGAATAATAATAAAGTAACTCACTAATAACGTAACTAATTTCTGAATTCACTACAAACCACGCTACAAACATATTAAATTGACAGATGTTTTGTTTATGGTGACTGCTGCCATCAGTGCCATCCGTTGAGAACTATATGAACTATCATTTTTTAATTTTTAATCTTTATATTGTGTATTTTGTAACTAATCACGGAATGATCACAGAATAATAATAAAGTAACTCACTAATAACGTAACTAATTTCTGAATTCACTACAAACCACGCTACAAACATATTAAATTGACAGATGTTTTGTTTATGGCGACTGCTGCCAACAGTGCCATCTGTTGATAACTATATGAACTATTTACTAGTATAAAAATGTTCACATTTGGTTACTAGTAAAAAAATGTATCATTTCTACAGAATGTATTGAACAATGTAATGTTAGCATTATAATCCGCTTGAAGAAAAAAGATTTTTTTTGTACATATTTTTTTTTACGTCAGTTAATCACTAGAATAGTGTGTATTTGTGCTCTTTATTACTGTACTATATTCTTTATTACTATACTATACTCTTTATTACTATACTATACTCTTTATTACTATAAAGCTACTGCTTTAAAATAAAATTTGTTTTGTAAATAAATGTTTTTTTTTCATAAGGTGGGTCGCGAAAAATTTTAAAACCTCGTACCGGGTCGCGGTCAAAAAAGTTTGGGAAACGCTGATCTAGCTTAACATGAATTAAAATTTTCGTAGAACCTTCTGCAGATAAAATGCACGTAACGGCAACAGTTTTATATTTTTTAAAATCTCCCAACATACAATACAAATATATACTTTTATTACTTCATTTTAACAAAAACTGCAAATCCGTGACATCCCTAATCCCGTTCTTTGTTGAGGAGTGAAATAGTTGTCATTCCCGTATGATTCCGACCTAGTTCCCGGTCGTAAAATGCGGTAGGCAACCCATTGTGCAGGAAGGTTAAGAGCACTGCTGGACATGCAGGGACACTCATAGTTTCTTTACAACCTTGTTTTATTCATTTATAGTTTTGTCAAAATGGATTCCTTTTGCATTTTATTGATTTTGATTTTATGTGGGGCAATAAAGTGAACAAACAGAAAAGGGAAAGTGGATTTTACGACACCTGTAGTTCAGTAGGAAAACTTTTTGAATAATGGTGTTGTTTTGAAGTTTTTTTTAGAATGCAAAACAATTTTTGTAGTAGACACTACAATTTTACTACATACGAAGGTGTTCAGAAAGTGTTCATAATTTTTAAATAACCTAAACCTGAATCGAACCTTACATTTCAAGGTCAGTGAACCAAAACCTGAACCTGAACCTTTTATTATTAACAAGGAACTATGTATTTTTAACAAATTATTGTAGACTTCGTTCAAAATAAGAAAAACACAGGGTATCATAAATTACGTCATCAATTCTACGCGTGAAAACAGCTGATCACATTGACGTACATAAGGGTTTTAAACAATTGTTGTGGATACCATACAAACAAAATCATGTATTTCAAATCAGGGACTAAGAAAAAGCGAGACCCTAGGCAAAGTTGTAATTGCGGGCCCTACTAGTCAAAAAAATCATAAAAGAATGGAAAAATCATAATAAAACTGTCTGACGGGCCAAAACGGGCCAAGACGGGAAAAAATAAGGGCCCTAGGCAGTTGCCTAGTCTGCTTAGGCCAAAGTCCGTCCCTGTTTAAAATACATTTTTACTCATTTTAGTACACGGTATACCTTGAAACGTACGAGAAATAAATAATAACGGAAATAAACAAACAACATCGCACAATACGCCTAGTCAAAAATAAATCAAAGTATGTGACACCACTGAATGTGTTAAACTAACTGTTGATAACGTAATGGACGAAATTTGGTTTCTGTACATGGGAGCTGGTAACATCCGCCTGTGTTTTTGTCATGTTGAACCAAGTCTATACTTAACATTTTCCATTTGCCTAACAAAACAAAAAAAATCAAAACTGAAATTTGTTATTTGGTCATTTATTTTTGTTATTTATATATTTTTTTTATTTAATATGTATGTTTTTTATTATTTCACGTTATGGCCTTTGCTACTAAAGCAATTAGCCAAGACGGTTCAAATTTTTGAAAATTCAATGCCTGAACTGATTTTGAACCCAAGACCTTAGCAACGCAGAGCACATGTGTTACCACTACACTACGCCGCTCAGAATATGTATGTTAGGTAAAGTCTATTTCATTGGTACCTAAATTGTCATATGAATCGAGCTTGCCAAGGTTATTTCGTGTTTCATGTTGGCAAAAAGAATTCATAATACGATAATACAATATATAATAACAATAACAAAAATACAATATATAATTTATATTTTTAGACAAAAAAAAAAAAAAAAAAACAGATAGATATGGGAAATTTGTCTTAAGAATGACAAAAAATCAAAATGTAACGAAAATGACATTTAATAATGACATGTCAATTTAACCTAGAATATTTAATGTGAGTATGATTTACAATAGCTTAAATAAAATGGTCCAAAGCCCGATTAAATCGTTAAAACTAGATCTAGTGACGCTTAAACGTTTGGAATTATATTTGCACCTTTTCTTTTTTGTCCAACAAATTATAACTTGGTTGTGTTCAATTGCGCCAAGTATATTTACTGCCTGGGTGCGAGAAAAAATGTATCGCTCTTGAAATTTAATTAATACTATTTTCAAGAACTGGAACAATATTTTTAATAATTCCACGCGCCCCTAATACCCGGCTCCCGGGTGCGGTGCACCCGGGTTAGTGCGTAATAAACACAACCAGGGGTTTTCTGTGATTATTAAATAAAATAATATTGAAGTATAATTTTGTGATAATAATAGGTTCCCAACGCTAGGATATCCAGTATTGGTCAGTGTACCGTTTCTGCCGGTCCTATTGTCCCTGAATGAACAGATACTCATTTTAAGTATTGAATACTTGAGTCGACCCCAAAGCTGACTGTACAATATCGGAATATAAACATAATAAATCACGGAGCCTACTCTAATAATTTTGTACGTAAAATTTTCATTGAACCCTAGCCCGAACCTGAAAATATTAGGGTCTCTAACCTAAAAAATATGTTATTGAACCTAAAATCGAAACGAAAATAATGTACTGAACCTGACCCCGAACCTAAACATAAATAAATTCAGCTTCAGGTCTCTAGTACTGATAGGATTCTCTTCCAAAAAATCTTTTACAAAAAGTTTCATTACACTTCAATAAGTATAACCGTCCTCTCTGTAAACTAATAAAAAGACTGACAAATCCTCATTTATTACCTGAAGAACAGCATGCTTCCACCTCCTGCAGCTACCGTGTTAACATCCAACTGAGGAGCTTGTATGGTGACACCAGCAGTAGTGCTCTCGTACACATGCTCGTAGTGTCCGGCGTAACGTGACACATCCGTTGAAGTACCGCCCATATCAAATCCTATCACTGGCATATCGGTCTCCTTCTGATATGTGGTCATCGCGTAACCCACTACCCCACCAGCAGGACCACTCAGTATCGCTCTTGAACCTAAAGCAACAATAAAATATTTAATGGTACATATAACCCCGATATATTATAAATTTCTTATATATAACTAACAATATATATTAATAAAATTGGAGGCTATATCAGTTTAACCCTTTGCACTCCAGTCTAGTGACTAATATAGTATACCAACAACTCCAGCACTATATTTTTACGTACATTACTCTTAGTTACTTTCGTACATTAGTAAGTTTTTGCTGTTAAGTCATTAGTAAAGGAGGATTTTAAAATTTTTAATTTTTTGAGTTTTCCCGACACAACTCCAAATATTTACCCAATCAAAAAATGCATTTAGATAAAAGATTTGTCTTCTTATTCTAAACAATTTTTGTAATTTAAGTTTTTATTGAAATTATACTGATTTTTCTTTAAAGAGAAAAATTCTTAAAATTCGCAAACTATCGCCGGACGTTTAAGTGTTAAGCCTGGAACAGAATGCACAGCGCGCTACGCCGTCAGCGCGGCCTCATTTGCGACAGCGTTGCGTAGCGCCGTTGAGAATTTTCGCCTGCACACAATGCAATAATTTTTAACGCCGTCAAGTGTCACTTGACAACCTATAACTGTGTTTATACGTGCGCTTTCTTTTATTAAAAGTATAATGGATGATGAAGACTTGTGTGTGAAGTTATTTATGTTGTATGCAAGTTATTTATACATACAAACACTTTACCATTCAGTAAAAACTGAGGTTAGGTGTTCTGCGTCAACGTTCAACGGCGTCAAAAGTTGGAAGTTGACGAACATTCAGTATCAACGGCGTTCGAACGCCGGAGGACGTTGTTCATTCTGTGCACTTGCGTACGACAGCTTGGTTTTAACTTTCTTCTGACAGATGGCGCCGTACGTACGCCGTTAACGCGTCGTAGAACTCGGTGCATTCTGTTTCCCACTTTAAGATAAACATACGCATCAGTTTATACCAGGGCTGTTCAACCTTTTGGTATTTGGGATCTACTTTTTTTATATATATATTGATACCACGATCGACCAAAATGCGTAGTCGGCCACTGGGGGGGGGGGTATATAGTGCCCTTCCGAGGGGGTCCTCCCTCGGCAAGAAGAAGATTTTGAAATAATTCATTATATACATAGGTATATTGCAATTTTAAAGCTGTTTTTCATGTAAAACTAACCTAATACGTAAAACGAAATTTACAAAAAAATGTTTATGAAGATTCTTTATAGGCCCTCCAAGACTGTACTTTTAACCCGACGGTTAACACATTTATCGTCAACAATTTTATGCATGATGATTAGAAAATGATTCTTTGTTTTTAAGTTTTGTTGGTTAGGATATGTTATAAGGTGTTTTTTTCGGGGTATTTTTATAAATTAGTGTTTTTTTGATGTGCTATCACCAGTCTTCGTTACGGAAAATTTAAGAAAATTATACATTACATTGCACCAGGCTATCATCTTGCCAGTTACTTATCCTACTCGAGCAAACGTAAGCTATTGTGCGGACAGTTACCTTTCCCGCGTTTTATCGTTAGTAGTTTTGATTTAAATTTTTTTGCCGGTCACTCCCATGGCAATGAATGTGTTAAGGTGGTCCTGAATTTATTGAAAAAATAATAATCTATTATATAACGTTTACATACAACGTTTATTAAACATTTCAATACGACATTTGAACGTAGGCTAGCGAGAAGCTTGTTTTAATATTTATAAAATGTTACATGGAAACAGTACATGGAAGCAAGAGAAACTAAAGATCTACTTAAAAACACGCCGCGATCGACTGGTTGGGCAGCCCTGGTTTATACAAAAGGGCTCAAATAAGTAAAACAAGCGTGTCGCCGTAGCAGCGAGAATTGATTTAAGGGGGGGGGGGGGTTATGGTCAGAAAATCGTTTTTTTCCATACAAAATTTCAGGTCGATGCGAGCAAAATTAACGAAGTTATCGGCTTAACAATACAAATAACTCAAATTCATATTTTCGCGCAAATCGCGTGTTATAGCGTTCCTTTCAGAACGCTGCTTTATTAGCCGCGCGCAGCTCTCATATACGTAATAGTAGAGTCTTCCCACTCTATCCACACCTGTCTGTGTTATATTTGTGTTGGAGGTTTCACTCAAAATAATAATGCGAGCTTCAACCAACTTATTTGGAAAATAAGTCCAAAAATACTGAGTGGAACCTCCACAATTGTTGAAATTGCAGCTGATGTAGCAGCTAGTTATTTCAATGAAGGCAATTTCGCATATCTAACGTTTATGGAAGAGATGGGCATAAGCGTAGGGACGAGCTCTCATGAATGGGCACGCGAAGAGGATAAATTTTGGATTAGCAGAGCTAATCAAAAAGCTGCAGAGGCTACTTAAGAAGCTCGGGTTTTAAGAAGACAACAGCAAAAAGATGCATTGGACATCCTTGCCGATGGCCCTACACTTTACGGACCCGGAATTGATGACTCCGTGTGAGTATGAAGAAAAATTAACATGTTTTAAAAAAAAAAATTTTAAAACGCGTTTGTTGAGGAATTTTATTTTTCAAGTCGGTGAGACATGTAACTCGAAAACTACTAGACCGATCTTTCTGAAATTTTTCACACTATTTCTGTAGGCAATTTACTAGGTAACGCTGTCGAGATATTTTTTTTTTCTTGCTTTTTTTTATGGAATTTTTTACAACTGAAAACAGAAATTTCGAAAAAAAAATTTCCGTTTTTTTCGTTTTTTTGACTTCAAACTTATACCAAAAATTAAATAATCTAGATATTTGAAAAAACTCGACAGCGTTACCTCAAGAAACTCATAAACTAACGAAATATTTTTGTTTTTTTTATTTTAGATGATCCAGTCATTAGTTATGTGTCTCACCGCAAATCAACTCTTTGTCCTGAACGAAAATTTCAAATTCATGTCACGAGCTTAATTGTCGATATTTTTCAATAAAAATTTTTTTGGATACTCTTCAAAAGTTGTTCTTTACTGTAGGTATCATCCCAATCAAGTTACTATTAACAGTTTTCTAAAAAAAATCTTGAAAATGGGTATAAAATGTGCTGCTCTGACCATACCCCCCCCCCCTTAAAGTTCATATTTTAAATGTCGCATTATCTGCGACAACGGAGTGCAAAGAGCTAAATGATTATAAGACAACTTGCTGGTGTACCCGTACTTCGTACGGTGTTTGTAATGTAATTTTTGCTGCAACGTAAGTAAATGATAAGTAAGATGTTACAGTTTCAAGTTAAGTAGAACACAAAATAATCGTTTCGTTATTCCAAACCACTCTTTTGCATATATTTTTTATGTACATAATAAGTTAGATACTTCGTTTATACAGCCCTTTTTTTATTATTTTATATAGATCTCACCATAGCTCCCTAAATATATTAATTATTAAAAACTGCGTTAAACAGAGAGGAAGTGTCTTTTCTCATATTTATTTTTGCTGTTAAGGAAATGATCAATGAGATATTTTAGCTTTATAAGTAACACTTCCATTGCCTCCTAAATAATCTTCTTATTAAAAATTGCGATTAAGGAAAAAAAATGTTTCCTCATATACATTTTTGATTTAAGTAAACAATAAGTGACTTTTTAAGATTTTAGTTTTATGGTGTACCCCCGTAACTCTCCAAATATTCATTCAGTCCAAAAGTATATAGAACAAGAAAGTTTTGCTTTCTTATTAGAGACAATATTTGTAAAAAATAATTTTTCTGTTAAGCCAATAATAAGGGAGATATTTCAAAAGTTTAGAGTAACTCCCCAATTATTCATCTAAATGAAAAAATGCGTAGAATTAAAAGATTTATTTTCTTAAATTACTGTCATATATGATTTTGCTGTTATCTCAATGATAAGAGAGATATACGGAGATTTTAGTTTTAGGGTGTCCCCCCGTAACTCACCAAATATTCATCTAACTGAAAAAATCCATTGATCAAAAAAGATTTGTTTTTACTATAAACAATTTTTGTTCATCACGCATAAACGGATGGACATATTTTCACGTAATTCGGTTTGATGATACAGTAAAACCAGGATTCGAACATAGGCTATAAAGCATCTCAAAATTCTCTGGCGGTGTTTCAGGGTTAAAATTGTTTATTAAAAATCTTAAAATATCTCCCCTATTATTGACTTGACAGAAAAGTATTTATAAGAAAAATTATTTATTGTAAGAAAACAAATATTTTTGTTCAATGCAGTTTTTCAATTAATATTTGAATATTTGGGGAATTACGGGAGAGGGGGCACAACAAAACCAAATTCTTACTTATATCATGTTTATTATTAATTTAACAACAAAAACGTGTATGACTCCCCGATATCTTTTCAATTTAATTTCAATGAATTAACAACTAAAGAACATAAAATTCCGCAAAATATTATGGGTTCATTGACATATTTGACACTTTCACAACATTTGGCAAAACCGCTCCCATTTTGGCAATATTGCATTCTAAAGTTTAAACGGACTATATACAATAGATATATACGTTAGATTTACAGCATTCTGTTGGCTCCTTACACCTATTAAATACCTACAAAATACTGAAATGTTGGAAAAATTAACATTTTTTTTTTTAATTATTATTATTTCTAACATTTTCGCATTCACTGTATGCTTCAAACCTAAACCTTTCTATATCAGGTATTTCAATCCAAAATAAACTTGAATACAAGCCAAGACAGTGACGTGAAAGCAGTTAATATGAACAGTCTTTCAGTCTTCTTTGTAAAACATATTTCTTTATGTAGGTAAGGGATTATAAAATATATATTTTAATTAAAATAATTTATAAAAATGTAATATTAATACAGTTAACACAAATCAAAACATCTTTATACACCCATCATTCGGCAATCGTACATATATAATTAGCTACCGTGTGTTAGTGATTGTGTAAGACTGTAACGTCATTTTTCCTAAGGTTCTCGTGATTGGCTAACTGGGAAACAGGGTGTTCCCAGTTTGACTTGATTGACAAGTATTTTGCAGATTTATTCTCTAAGAATCTACGAATATAATTACATATAGAAATTTGTAGGATTTCGTAGGCATAAACAAGAAACTATATACACTGCTATATCCTTCGACCAATATGAATAATATTTTGCAGATTTATTTTCTTAGAATCTACAAATATAATTATTTACAGAAATGTCTAGGGTTTCGTAGGCATAAACAAGAAACTCTAGATACTCCTATATCATTTGACCAATATGAACAATATTTTGCAGATATATTCTCTAAGAATCTACAAATATAATTACATACATAAATGTCTAGGATTTCGTAGGCATAAACAAGAGACTACTATATCCTTTGACCGATATGAACAATATTTTGCAGATTTATTCTCTAAGAATCTGCGGATAAAATAACATGCAGAAATATCTAGGGTTTCGTAGATATAAATAAGAAACTCTAGACACTTCTATATTCTTTGATCGATATGAAAAACATTTTGCAAATTTATTCTCTAAAAATCTGCGGATAAAACACCGTATAGAAATATCTATAGTTTCGTAGGCATAAATAAGAAACTGTAGACACTTCTATATTCTTTGATCGATATGAAAAATATTTTGCAGATTTATTATTCAAAATATGCGGATTAAATAACCTATAGCAATGTATAGGGTTTGGTGGGCATAAACAAGAAACCCTAGGGTACTCCTATATCCTTTGACCGATATGAACAGTATTTTTCAGATTTATTTTCTAAAAATCTACGAATATAATTACATGCATAAGTGTCTAGAGTTTCGTAGGCATAAACAAGAGACTCTAGATACTCCTGTTTCCTTTGACCGATATAAACAATATTTTGCATATTTATTCTCTAAGAAACGGCGGATAAAATTTTATATATAAATGTTTTGGGTTTCGTAAGCATAAACGAGAAACTCTAGACAAGCCTATATCCTTGAACCGATATGAACAATATTTTGCAGATTTATTCTCTAAGTATCTACGAATATAATTACATATAGAAATATCTAGGGTCTCGTAGGCATAAATTAACGTCTCAAATTATTTTTAGTTTTAACAATATAAATGTAATGTACTAAGTAAAAATGAATCGTTTTCTCATCTTAAAAATATAATGAATAAATAATCTAACTATATAATTAGCAAGTGTCTGTAAGTAGTGTCGGTAACATTATGACGTCAATTTTTCTAAAGTTCTCGTGATTGGCTAACTGGGGACACCCTGTTTCTTGATTGGCTGACAGGTGACGCCCTCTCCCGTGATTAGCTAACTGGTGATATCCTGTCCCATGATTCGCAGACTGGCGACGAAATTAGGATACGTTAAAAAATAAAACCAAATACACATACAAACAATTGAAATTTTTATGTTATAAATCCGTCATTGTTGACGGGTAATAACCTAGTTATTATTAATATTTCAGCTAAATATGTAACATTTGACAGTGTATGCAACCATCATATCATTTATGTACTGCGATCAACTTCATTAACTCTCGAATGGCAAGTTGTTTAACCTACACGTCAAAATTGTCTAATATGGCAGACATTCAACAAAACAGTTAACAAACCGTCAATGATAAGTTTGACATATTTATATATAGTTTAACATATATAGGCTATTCCAAACGTTTAAGTGGAATTAAATGAATTTAAATTTTTGTGGGCGACCTTAAAAGAAAAAGAGTCTATCTATAAGCTATTCGAAACGTTCAGGCGGAACTAGATTTTGCGATCTAGTCACTTTCATCGTTTGAATCGTGCTTTTTGGCCGTTTTGTTAAAACTCTGTAAATCATACTTACAATAAACATTTTTTGGTTAAGGCTAATATCATTTTAATATGTCATTTTCTTTATATTTTGATTTTTTGTGTCATATTTTATCAGGGCTTCGAACCGTTATTTTTTTCGTTTCGGTTTTTGTTCCGGTTCAATTAAAAAAATAAATATCGGTTCGGTTCAGGTTTTCATCCGGTAAAAATAACGTTTTTTTTTCGATTTTCGGTTCAGTTCCGAGTGATAAATTTTTAAATGCTTTTATTTGTTTTAGAAATTCATTTTCTATTATAATTTAGAAGAACATTTTATTCCTTATTTTGTAATAATCATACCAAGACCACTGCCAGGTAAGGGGGTGGGGGGGTTCTGGGCGTTCCAGTCACCGATTTTTTTTTAATCGTCAAATCGTCAAAAATGAAATAACCCAAGCAAGGTCCCTTCTCGTGACAACCTAAAAGAACGAAATTTCCATTTAATTCCGCCTAAACGTTTGGAACAACCTGTACAATTTTGAGATTTTTAGATAAAAAGGTTCCTTGTGCATAATTTTACCTTCATAATAATGTTTTATTGCCATCTGTTACGGTACAAGTGAAGTTTTATAATTTAAAAGGTTGTATCTGCATGCATTACTGCTTCTAGTTTACATAAATAGTCCTATCTAGAAGCACTGAAATACACTTAGAACCTTGTTTGTCAATAAGTATATTTCTAAGAACAGACAGAGCTTTTTATTGTGAGTTAGATCCGTTTTTCTTCACTGCTTTAGCTTCATTTTGATAACAAAGTTCTATCTAAATGATCATAAAACTGAAATGCAGCAGATGGAACCTAACTATTCTTATACAAGGTGTCTCAAAAGAAATTTTATATTTAGTGAATCGATTAAAAAAAAAGTAAGCCGTATATAGAAAAAATGTTTATTAATTATTAAAATACACTTTTTGGGGATTTATTTCTTATAAATAATATCGTCTAAATGTAGACCCTCGCGTTCTCGGCACTCATTTAATCGAACAGTAAAATTACTTATGACGTCTCGGCAGGTGGACTCAGGGATGGCTACCATTTCGTGACGGATATTTTCTTTCAAATGCGCCAGTGAAGTCGGTTTATTGGCGTAAACTTTAGATTTAAGATAACCCCATAGGAAAAAGTCCATAGGGGTTAAATCTGGACTGCGTGGAGGCCAATTTATGTCACCTCTCCGGGAGATCAATTTGCCTGAGAAAATTTCACGAACACGTGGCAGAGACATATTGGACGTGTGTGAAGTTGCTCCGTCCTGTTGGAACCATGTTCTTTGGTTATAGCCAGGAAAGTTTTGCAGTTCAGGTACCAAGAAGTTGTCTAACATCTCCACATAACGCTCTGAATTCACTGTAACTGCACGCCCCCTTTCGTCTTCAAAAAAGTACGGGCCGATAAATCCTCGCGCCGACATCGCAGCCCATACGGTCACTTTAGGCGAATGTAGGGGTTTCTGATGTCTGCGTTTCGGATTCGTTGCACTCCAGTAGCGGCAGTTCTGCTTATTTTCGTGGCCATTAAGATGAAAATGAGCTTCATCCGAAAACAAAATGTTGGTAAACGTTGAAAATCGCTCAATCATCTGATTTACGAAATTAAGCCTCTGACTGGCATCTTGGGGCTTTAATTCTTGCACCAATTGAATTTTGTAGGAGTGCAGCTTTAGGTCTTTGTGCATAATGCGATGTAATGATGATCTATGCACATTTAAAGCACTTGCGCGCTTCCGAATTGAAAGGTTCGGGTCGTCACGAACAGACTGATTAACATTCTCCACGTTTTCTACCGTTCTTGATGACCTAGGTCGCCCGGATTTTGATTTATCCAGCGTTGTACCAGTCTCTTCAAACTTTTTAACCCAATGTCGAATGAGAGGAATGCTTGGCGCATCATTTAAGTGGCGAAAACCTCGAATACTGCAGAATTTTCTACGCGCTACAGTCGCCGAATCACCGTTTTTGTAAAACTCTCGCACGCATAACGCGCGGTCTGCTCCCGAGAAACGCTCCATAGCGACAGAATTCCTAAGAGCCAGGCTACCGATTGACATAACCCCCGCGCCCCTCGGATACGTTGCGTTCACGCAGTAAGCTAAATAAATATAAAATTTCTTTTGAGACACCTTGTACAATAGTGAAGCCATATAACCACATTTTGATTAAATTTATCAACAAGGTTCCAAGTTTAAAAGATTCTATCAGAAGATAGAATCTTTTTGATAATATATTTGGATGCACCTGAAAGAAAAAGGTTGTAACTAGCAATAAAATTTAAGATTTCAGGTGATTGAAGAATATTTTTTAATGTATTTGAAGAGAAAATAGTTCACTGCAATGCAGTGGCGCACCCAGGCTTTTAGGGGGGCGGTAAACAAAAAAAAGTGATGATATAAAAAAAAGCTCCTCGCTTGTGAAATACAAGTGATGACCAAAAATAAAAAAGGTCCTCACTTGTATAATACAAGTGATGAACAAAAAAAAGGTCTTCATTTCTAAAATACAAGTGATGATCTAAAAAAAATTGATGTGAAGTGTGAATATTCACACATATCAGGGTTCGCAGGTATATAATAAGTGAAGGCGGTATGCTGAGTGTGTAGGACAAATTTTACTTTGTAGTAATCACGGCAAAATGAACGATATATTTAAAATAATTTATCGTCTGTTAATCATATAATAAAACTGGTTATTAAATTTACGCTCTTAAAAATTAAATACAACATTTGTTAAAATATAACTAGAATTTTGACAAAATAATTTCTACATTATGAAAATGCAAAAAAAAAACAGAAAAAATAAAATTCACTCCCTAATCGAAATCGAAACCCTTCGTTTTCCTTTTCGTTTGCGTTATTTTCCGAAAACATAATCTGATCAAAAATTCCTGTTGTACTATTTCGGTTCACACCAATATACATTACTTAGAATTTTTTTAGATTTTTAGTTTAAACCATTTGGGCTACAGGGTGTGGGACAAAAATTTTTTTGCACAATTTTGGCAAAAATCGCATCAAAATAATTTATTTTGCAAAAATAAAAATTTGATCGTTAATCCACGTACTAAGGGCTTTCATTTGATACTCTACTCAGAATTTAAAAAAAATATTTTTGTTTTCGATGAGCACATATTTGTTTATATTTTTAGGGGGGTAGGTTTTTTAGATGTTTTAGTATTTTTCCTATGTGCGGGTCAAAGAGTTGTATAAGCATGCCAAATTTCAACTCTCTAGGTTTAGCCGTTTGGCTACAATTTTTACCGAACAGACAGACAGACAGACAGACAGACAGACAGACAGACAGACAGACGACAAAATGACGGTATAAGGGTTTTTTGGTCATACCTACAAAACCCTAAAAAAGGTCTTCATTTCTAAAATACAAGTGATGATCTAAAAAAAAGGTCCTGATCCCTCTACTTTTAAATCCATATCTTTTAGCTAAGACCATGATGATAAAAAATTAAAAATTAAAAAATTTGGTATTTCCATCCTTCTTGGGGGGGGGGGCCCCTGGGTGCGCCACTGCTGCAATGCCTTTATGAATTGTTATATTGTTTAAAGTAATGTATTTGCTTCATAACATTCAGATACAAGATTGATGTTTGAACTCAAAAATTTTCTCAAAATGGTGAAATTGTCACATAAAACCCTTTTATTTTAAGGTCGCGAGTTGTCACAAGCTTACTTTTTACTGATGTAGAGGGCTTTTGCTAAACAAAATGATCAAAACCTCATTTAATCGATAAAAATTACTAGTTTTGAAAATCTAGTTTTGCTTAAACTGAAGAAACAGGCTATATATCAATTTTTTGTGTATTACATATACATATACAAATATGTGATTAAGGATAGTTAAATTTTGCGTTTAATATTGAATTGAATTTAAAAAGTACATGTTTATAAATAAATTTTATATTTTAAAAGTCTGCTGGAGTATTTATTTTTAAATTGTTAAAAATACAATATAAAGCAAATTATCTCTTTACAAATATTAAATTTTAATTTCCTCCGCTTAACGAGCATTAGCTATGAATGCAACAGGATTACCTGTAATCATCTGAGCAGAAACATATAGAAATCAAAAATGAGACAATGAGGGAAAAAAAATTAAATCTCAGCGCTACGGTGGTAACTTTTTAACTTCGATAGAGGATATTCAAAATAGCATTGTGTTTACACAGTTGTCAAGCTAAAATTATAGCAATAAAAAAATTACAATATTTTATTAACCTGTTTTGCCGTTTTATCAACAAATAAGTGTACAAAAATGTTTAAATAGCATTTAAAATTACAAAAAAATATCCGCTATCCAAGTTAAAAATTGACCACCATGACGCTGGGATCTTAAATTTATTACCCTATAACCAAATATAATTTCTGAAAATTATTTTAATTGCATCAGAATTGCTATATATTTCTGTGCTATTAATTAGTTTATCTACGATCGTCAAATAATAAATGCATTATGTGTCTAACTGTAAATACATAAAGCTGTTCATATTGCACGCCGTATATAATGGGACGCGCGTGTGTGTTCAACCGTGAATAATGAACTATTTTTACACTGCAAGTTTTTATTTAGTAAGTTAGTTAAAATGTTTAGAGATCAGCAACGATGGCTATTTGCGCCTCGCGCAGCCCATCTTTATATCTAAAATATTATAGCACTAGTTGTACGTTACAATCAGCTGATGGTTCGGTAGCCATCTTGATGACGTAGATTCTGTAGTTTACTACAATTAACTCTTGGAATTACTGTATTTTTAAATTAAATTTACAATTAAATTTATAAGAAATTTTAAAAAACTAGTTTTTGTTTTTTGACCTTATCTTAAGAGCTTTCTTTTGATACCAATATATTTTAAAAACATAATTATTTTTGCACTTGAGAACAGTCGTGGCTCAATTAGTCAGTGTGTGGAATACTGAGCGGCGAGCCAGGGTTTATTACCCGGCACCTTACATTTTTTTCGACCGTTTCTCTATCGGAAGACATAGGGCAACCACCGAGGTAAAAGCCTAAGTAAAATTTCACCAAATTAATTAGAGGTTCGGATTCCACGATAATAAATTGTAGGTCCCATACAATTGTGTTATACAGGCAACACACAACACAACTATATGCGGAGAAATAGCCTACGCGCGGAATATGGCAGTTCAGAGCATCAAGCATGGCACTCTAAGAAGAAGAATATTTTTTGCAACGACAGAAAAAATCGAATTTGATCAAAAATCTCTGTTGAACTATTTCGGTTCCCATCAATATACAATATCGCGGTTTTTTTCAGTTTTTAGATCATCCCCTCTGGACGAGATGGGGATAAAAGCTTTTTCATAAATTTTTTGTGATAAAAATTAGCTAGATCTTTTATGTCTTTGCCTTTTACCACATTCCTTATATACCAAAAGAACGAAATTAGAAACAATGGCCTAGGGACGTCATATACCCTTGAGCCGGGCCTGCATAATACCATTTACATATCTCAAATATATATTTGAACTTACCATTAAATGTTTCCATAGACGTCAGACCACCATCACTCTGCATAAAAAGAACATTAGCTCCTTTAAGATTGTTCTTAAACCCGCTTGAAAAGCTCTCCAAATATCTTTTAATATGCGGCGTTAAATATGCGTCAGCAGAAGCAGTAAAACCTCTTGGTACCATCCTAACCATAGGCATAACTTGATGTGATAAAGACACATGTTTGAATCCTAATTCCTTTGCAATATATCCCACTTGTTTTTCTTGTTCTGCAACTGTATAACTATGTGCAAGAACTATTGCTAGACTCTGAATACCCATATCTTTAACTCTTTGTAAATCCACTTTGACAGCATCTTTGTTGATTTCTTTTGTGATATACATATCTTCATCGGTTGATCCTTTTATTTTCCGCCATTTTCTAGTGGTTTGATCTAATTCACAACGTCCTGGTAAGGCGGGTATTGCACGACAGTCTACTTCCACTACTGTTGAATATAATACTTCTGGTGTTCCTGAATTTATATCCTGCAATTAAAATTTGATAATTATATTATCATTTGCATAAAAAGTTGTTTTTTATGAAGCAATCAAAAATTTGAATGCCTTATTTAGGGTTTTTAATTATATATTTTACGCCGTTTTAAATTTTATTAATAACAATGCAGAAAAAAGATTCTAATTAAATATTAAATGGTGTCGAGATTTTTCATTTTTTAAATTATCCAGTTACAAACAAAGGATATATACAGTAGAGGACTAAATTAAGTGGACAGTACCCAAATAGCCATATCTCCTAAAATTTCCTACAAAACCTTCTTTAATTTTCAATTTAGATTTTGTACATACATATATACGAGAGCTACCTTTAAGTTTTTGTGAAAACTGACAAAAGAATTTTTTTTTTTTTTTGTAACAATCTGTTTTACTGCTTTTCAAAAAGATTTATACACTTTTGCATGCATTCAAACCAATTCTCGAAAAAAAAATTCCACTCGGAAGTTGGTATCTCAAAAACATGGTTTTCGAAGACTTCAACAGCTTCTTAAGGTGATGAAAATCGCTGTCCACGCATTTTTTGTTTGACATTGGGGAACAAAAAAAAATCGTTAGGGGATAAATCAGGTGAATACGGGCAATTAAACATTAATTCGACGTTTTTCTCCTTTAAATAATCAATTGTTTGACGTGCTGTGTGGGAGCTTACATTGTCATGATGAAGAATGATGAGACGTTTTTGGTTGTTTTTCCTGATTTTGTTGATGACTTCTGGCAAACATATTGTTGTATACCATTCAGCATTAACTGTTCTCAGATCCTCTAAAGGAATGGTTGCGACATGTCTAGTACAACCCAAGAAATAAAGCAATCATTTTTTTGGAAGTGCTTCGTGAACGAACAACTTTTGTGGGTTTCGATTCATCTTGGAAGACCCAAACAGTGGATTGTTGCTTAGTTTCCGATTCATATGAATAAATCCATATTTCGTCACCTGTAGTGATGTTGTATACGGATCTTGCAGTGCCTAGGTTAAATTTTTGTAGCATTTCCTTACACCAATCAACACAAACCTTTTTTTGAGCTTCGGTCAAATTATGCGCAATCCATCGGGAACAGATCTTTTACACAGCTAAATGTACATGCAAAATCGAATGTATTGCAGTCTGCGATATGCCAAAGGATGCCTCTGTCGCACAGTAAGTCACATCCGATCTTCTTAAATGCTTCTTCATGCCGATCTTCTTCAATCATTTTGCGTACAGCATCAATGTTTTTTTGAATCACAACCAGTTTTGGTCGACCTTCACGATATTCATCACTGATGGACGCACGACCACGAAGGAATTCTGCAAACCAATTATTGTAAACGAATCTATGCATTGTTGTGGAGTTAGGCCTTTATTAACACGTTCGCGGACAGTACGGCTATAGCCGTCGAATATTTTTCCTAGCTCAGGTCATGACGGTCTAAACCGTCCTACTTTTTTATTCAAATATACAAATGACGGCTGGGGCAGGTTTTAATTCCATTTAAGCAGTGTTGTAATAGATACATTTGAAAATATATCTAGATACAGATACAGATACTTGAGGAAAAATGTATGTAGATGCAGATACAGTTACAAATTTTAAAAAGTATCTAGATACAGATACATTTTTTTTACAATGTATCTAGATACTTCAAGATACTTTTAAGATACTTTCGGAAAAATGAAATCACCACAAAAAAAAAGAAATAACTAGAGCAAGGAATATATTTGTTCACAATAAAAAATAAGTTATGCACTATTATTACTCTTAAAATAAACACAAATAGCCTTTGAAGCTATGTGTCAGAAATATTAACTAACTATATACCTATGTAATCTTTAAAAAAATCACTTTTTTATTCCAATTTCAGCGGATATTTCGAACATTTTTTGTTCGGTAATAAATTACTGATTATTAAATGAGTATTTAGGATGACAAAAATAAAACAACAATTTTATTTATTATATTTTTCTTTATTTAATTCACATTTATAAAATTAATTCTTATTCTTAGATTAGATAATTACTTAATGGTTGTTTTACTTAACCGTTGTTAATAAAATTATTTAATTTTTTTTTATTTATTATTTTTTTAAATTTATTCAGAGCTGGAAATACAATTACACTTTATTAAAATTTTATAGATAAAAATAAATTAAATAAATAAATAAATTATAAGTTTGAGAATTATGATAAAATACAAGTTCTATATATAATTAATTAAATTTTGGAAAACATCCTTTTATTTTTTTCCTTTTTTTTAATAAAAAATAAAAAAATAATAAAAAATAAAAGAATGTTTTCCAAAATTTAATTAATTACATATAGAAAAATATTTAAAATTTTATATAGGTATTGCAAAACTACGTCATATCACACTCATGTTTAGATTCAGAGTGAAGCATGTTTTTACTCCCACCAAGCAAGAAAGAGTTTACTGGTCGCTGATTGGTTAATTTAAACTTAAAATTCAAATATCTGAATGATGCTAAATGTATTACCAACTTGAAAAATCGTAAGGACATATTTTGTAAAAAGACCTTGAAAAAGACAAAATAGGAAAGTATCTGAAAAAAGTACCTGAAATACAGATACTTAGATACTGATTTAAATATCTAGATACAGATACAGATACATATTTTAAAATGTACCTAGATACAGTAACTAGATACTTGCATAGTATCTAGTTACTGTATCTAGATACAAATACCTAGATACATTACAACACTGCATTTAAGTATATGAAAACTAGTATAAACTGTCATATCAGGAACATACCAAACACAGTAAATGTCCTATTATAAACAAAAATCTAAAAAAGTGACATTTTGGGTACATCTCATTGTACAAAACTGTCTGCGAACGTGTTAAAATCATAAAAAATCATCCAACGAAAACCTTCACGAGTAATATCCATTTTTTCACAAACTTTTTTTTTAAACGCTCACTGTCAACAAAATACTCGATCAATTTATAAGCTGTTACTGATTTCGCAATAACGAATGTTAAATTTTACAAATATAGTAATGACACAATTCAATATTGCCATCTAGTGGTCGTTTGTAAAAACCTAAAAGGTAGCCCTCGTATATTAATAAAGAATCTACCCTTATCTGTATAGCTTAAAATGTTTTAAGCTGAACCAAGATTTTCTCTCACTAAATTTATATTAAAAACATCATATATTCTTTTGCTGAATATTAAATTTCATATTTCACAAAATATTTTAAAGTTATATATCATCAAGCATCTACTTTCCGATTTCCTTTGAGATTCATTTCTTATTCAGTAGATATGTAAATTCGAACAATGTTTATAAGAGATCCAAAGCACGGAAACCTGTGCTTGATACTTGAATCTTCTTCATGGCTTTTATATACTGCATGCATACCCGCAATCATATCAAATGGTTTATTAAAAATATATCTCATATAAAATTTGATAAAAAAAATTATTAGTACAACGAAGCATAACAGAAAATATTCATTTTCTAAAGATTTTACAAGTTAGGAGAGAGATAGGTGATCATATTTTTAATACTCCTATATTTTACTTGTTTATATAGGGATAATACGACCGGTCGATGCGTCACACTGACCACGTGGCTTTCATATCTATGGCCGGCTGTCTAGAAACGCAAAACTTGCATTCTCTGTCCCTTATACACCTATCGTTTTGTCAATGTGGCCGTAAGTTTTGAAGAGACTGGATCAACTGAGGCAAACAAAACTCTACGTACCACTTAGCCGTAACTGTGTTTTGCTCTTCTAGACCAATTCTCGTAATGATCCCTCGCTTACAGAAGAATAAGACAATAATTTTCTTTTTCACAGATCTTGATTGTTTTACTGCGGTTGGACTTTCTTCGTCTTCAAACTAGAGATGGATCGTTCGCGAACGATTCGTTCCAAAAGAACGAATAGTTGCAGTGAATTGATACGACCGAATCTTTTAATAAGTAGCGAACGAATCTTCAGTACGCGAACTTACGAACCAATGCTAGCGAGTGGCGAGTGTGATTCGATATGTAGGGTGACCATCCGTCCCGGTTTTCCGGGATTGTCCCGGTTTTCCGGGATTGTCCCGGTTTTCGGTCAATTATCCCGGTGTCCCGAAAACTGTTCTCGGGACGCCGGATTGTCCCGGTTTTTTAATCTTTTTGCTTTTCACTTTGAATCTGAGAGATGAGGACCTTTTGTTTGCTCTTCACTTTGGATTTGGGAGGTGAGGACCTTTTTTTGTTTTGTTCTTCACTTTGAATTTAGGAGGTGAGGACATTTTTTTTTGCTCTTCACTTGGATCTGGGAGGAAACAAAGACCTTCTTTTTTTTTCCTGTGTCCCGGTTTTCCTTCTCTGAAATCTGGTCACCCTATCGATATGGAACGGAACGGAACGAGGTTCGAGCACAGAGCTCAGGCTAGTGGCTGTGTAGTGTGTACTGTCCGACAGATATTTCGTAGCCGGGCGTGAGAAATGCGCGTGAAATTTGTAGTGGGGATTATAACTTTGACGAATTGCATTATTTCCTACACACGCTAGTACAGTCAAGTGCATAAGTGCAACATTCAAAATATATTAAATATTTAAAATCATGGAGACAAAAAACAAACTAGGTGGACGTGCTATTAATAGTCAAAAATTTAACATTGTTATGTAAGTATATTTAGCGGGAAAACATCTGTATTCCTTAACTGATAAATATAATTTACACGTGTAATAATGTGAACTTGTTTCTCTGACTGTACTCTATATCTGCCACTGTCTTTCATAGTGCCCTCTCTGTGCGCACAATAAACCACCCCCGGCCACGAAATATTTGTCGGACAGTAGTGTGGAACACACATACATCATTGGCTCTCACATTCTGAGCTCAGAGCTGAATATGTGAATTGTGCCAGCTATGCTTTTTGACATAGTCACAGCTTCGCAAACGGTGTTCGAACAAGTTAAAAATACAACAATTACTAACAATTAATAATGATTTATTTAATAACAAATTTATTAAAATCTATATATATAAAAGGCAGTGTCTTGACTGACTGACTGACTCACTAATAACCGCCCAGCCCGAACCTCTGGGCCTAGAAACTTGAAATTTGGAGAATATATTCCCTCCATGACGAAAGCACCCACTAAGAAGAGATTTTTCTAAAATCAACCCCTAAGGGGCGAAAAGAGGTGAAATGTGATTTCACGGATTATTTAATATCTGTTCGGGTCGACGGGATATCGACTTAGTCTTTGCTTACAAAGGTTACCCATACAAATACCGAAAAACTTATTTCAGGATTTTGTCCTAATCAACCCCCAAAGGAGTGAACATACAATCGGGGTGGATTATACATCCCGTTGTATTTCCTGTGTTCGTTTAGTTGCAACATTATTTTGTGGCAAATAGGTGTCTTTTTAAAATATCTCGAAATGGTATTGACAGTTTTTTTAAATTTCACCCCTAAAGGGTGAAAAGGGGTTAATTGTGATTTCAAGGATTCCCTAATATCTCTTAGGACCAATAAGATATCAACTTGCTTTTTGTTTACGAAGGGTACCCATACAAATACCGAAAAATTTATTTCATGATTTTGTCCTAATCAACCCCTAAAGGGGTGAACCTATAATCGGGGTGGATTATACATCCCGTTGTATTTCTTGTGTTCATTTAGTTGCAACATTAATTTTTGGCACATAGGTGTCTTTTTAAAATATCTCGAAATGGAATTGACAGTTTTTTTAAATTTCACCCCTAAAGGGTGAAAAGGGGTGAATTGTGATTTCAAGGATTCCTTTGTATCTCTTAGGACCAATAAGATATGAACTTGCTTTTTGCTTACAAAGATTACCCATACAAATACCGAAAAATATATTTCAGGATTTTGTCCTAATCAACCCCTTAAGGGTGGATCTACAATTGGGGTGAATTATACATCCCGTCATATTCTCTGTGTTTGTTGAGTTATAAGGTTTCATTTTGGCACATAGGCATATTTTTAAAATATCTCGAAATGGTTTTGACAATTTATTAAATTTAACCCCTTAAGGGTGAACAGGGGTGAAATGTTATTTCAGTAATTCCTTAATTCTTTTAGGACCAATAAGTTATCGACTTGGTGTTTGCTTACAAAAATTATCCATACAAATGCTGAAAAACTTATTTCAGGATTTCGTCCTAATCAACCCCTAAAGGGGTGATTACAAGTACAAACGGGGTAGATTATACATCACGTCGTATTTCCTGTGTTTGTTGAGTTATAACGTTTCTTTTTGGCACTTAGGTGTCTTTTTAAAATGTCTCGAAATGGTTTTAACAGTTTTTTACCTTTAACAAATATCACCCCTAAAGGGTGAAAAGAGGGAATTGTGATTTCAAGGACGCCTTAATATCTTCTAGGAACAATAAGATATAGACTTGGTTTTTGCTTATAAACATTACCCATACAAATGCCGAAAAATATATTTCAGGATTTTATCTTAATTAACCCCTAAAGGGGCGAATCTACATTCGGGGTGAATTATAGAACCCTTTGTATTTCCAGCGGTTGTTGAGTTATAACATTCAATTTTGGCATATATGTGTTTTGACAGTTTTCCTTCACTCCTAAAGGGTAAATTAGTATTTTTTAGAAATAAAAAATTTGGAGAGTACATTTTTCAGTATGACGTAAGAACCCACTAAGAAAGGATTTTTTCAACTTCGACCCATATCTGGTGAAAAGGAGTAAAATGTTTTTTCACGGATTCCTCAATATCTTTTAGGACAGATGAGATATCGACTAGATTTTTTGTTACAAAGGTTACCCATACACAAGTTTAAAAACAAACTGCGGATTTTATGCCAATGAGACCATCAATATACCGTAGCGAAGCACGGGTTTCCAGCTAGTATAAATATATATTTTAAATAATTATACAAAATATTTAATTATCTTAAATATAACAAGGAAAAACTACTGTAATGCCTTTTAACACGTTCATTTTTTTGTTTTCCAAAGGTGGACAAATTAATTTAAATTAAAATTGATAAATAATAATTTTGATAAGTTATTTTTATCAAAAGTTTTAAATAGAGTATTTTAGTATTTTGGATTCCCCCACTAAGAGCAACGAACGCAGGAGAACTACAGAAGTATGTATTGTCAACTGACAATAACTGAAGCGCCTCTAGTGAGATTTTGAGAAACTGAAGGTTGTAGGATAGTCGAGTTTGTGACAAGCATGGGAATATGTTCTTCAAAGTGGAAAGACAGTTAAAGACCATTTTAGAGTGTGTTCCCGTGTGTTTCAATAAATATCACATGAAGATACCATTGAACCTGTCAAAAATATCCTACCAAAGTCAGCCATGATGTGAATGCAGTAGCGCCTCTATCGGTAGTGTCAGATGCCAATACTGTTCTCAGCTCCCAGTACACAACTATGCAATAACAAAGCCAAGTACAGCGTGACGTATACAGTAAACACTAGATTTGTTGTACGCCAACGATTCGTTCCAAAAGAACGAATCTTTTTAGAGAGCCATTCTATACGGAACGAATCTTTAAAAAGATTCGCATTTCCCACCTCTACTTCAAACAACCATATCTTGTTTCTTGACTTTGATGGCACATCATAATAATAAAGTCATGTTTCGTCCCGATCACAAAGGAGTCACGTATTTCGAGTGGCCCATTTCATTTTTTTTTTTTTCGACACCATTCTATTCTTATTGCTGTTTGTGCATCAGTCAGATTGTGGGGTACCCATAGCGTGAAAACTTTCCTAACTTCCAGTTGGTCGCGAAGAATTGAACGGATAGCTGGTGCATTAATATGGTAAAGTCTACTCTATCTGCCTTTATGTAACTCGCCTATTTTCATCGAGCAGTTTTTTAACCGCAGCAATATTTACAGAAGTAACTGTTCCACGGAGCCTTCCTGCACGAGGATCGTCATCTAGGTTAAAAATTTCTCTTTGAAATTGTTTATACCAATGATACACTGTGCTCCAACTTGGACAATTTTCAGAAAAAATAGTAAACATTCGGAGATACATTCTTCCGCAGACAAAACACATTTGAAGTTGTACAAAATTATTGCACGATGATCTCGTCGCGATATCTCACTCTTATTGATAAGTTTACACTTGCACTGCAGACAAAAGACTGACTACATAAAACGCATTTATCAATGTACGAGATGTGTAAATTAAGTAACCGGACTGTTTTTCTTTATTCGAATAGAATTACAATTCAATATTGCCTCTCTCAAAATAACTTCCTTGGGAAGCCACACAGCGCTGGAGACGGTTCTTCCAATCTTCATAGCAGTGCTGGAACTCGGATACTGGAATAGCTTTCAGCTGGTCGGTTACGGATGTTTGAATGTTTTCGAGTATTCCAAAATGACGTCCCTTGAGGTGATTTTTCAATCTTGGGAAAAGGGAAAAGTCACAAGGAGTCAAGTCAGGCGAATAAGGAGGCTGATGACCCACAGGAATTTTTACTGGCCAAAAACTCGTTTCTTGAAATTGCTGTGTGACAAGGCGCATTTTTTCTCATCCCCAATTCATTGGTCAAAATATGATGAACGGTAGTGTGAGTCAAATTCAACTCTTCCCCGATCATTCTGACTGTCAACCGATGATCTGAACGTACAAGATCCCGGATTCTGTCAACATTTTCATCGGTTCTTGAAGATGAAGGCTTTCCGCTGCGTGACTCATCTTCAATCAACTCTCTTCCTTCTGAAAGTGCCCCAGCAATCATTTTTATACGGGCCAGTGCTGGTAAAGCACATACTCCCCGGCATTGAAAGTAATGGGCCAGTGCTGGCATTTCGTACTGGGCCAGTACCCCGGTGTCCCCGTGGCCGTTATTGGCCCATTGATGTATCAGTTGCCGGCCCAGCAACGGTAAAGTGCATTGAAAGTAATGGGCCAGTGCTGGCATTTCGCACTGGGTTAGTGCTGGCATTTCGCACTGGGCCAGTGCTGACATTTTGCACTGGGCTAGTACCCCGATGTCCCCGTGGCCGTTAGCTGGCCCATTGATGTATCAGTTGCTGGCCCAGCAACGGTAAAGTGCAAAATAATCGCGGACCAGTGCATATATTATACCCACTCTCTTTGTTTCAAATGTAACATATGTATATTTACCTTATACTTACCCAGTATTAAAATAAATTAATGGTTAGGTGCAAAATAAATACTCCTTTGGCCATTTTCACCATCGTTGAATAAATTTATTTAACAACAAAGTTGACAATATCGCATCGGTTTTAAACTATTAATGAAGAAATTAACATTGCTGTCAATAGAATGATGCGATATTGTTAACTTAAGTTGTTAAATAAATTTATTCAACGATGGTAAAACTGGCCGATTGTATAAATTGTATTAACAGTTATAATTTATTGATTTATTTATAAATATTAAATAAATATAATTTCAGGAATAACAGGAATTAGTTTATTTAATTTATTAATTTAATGAAGAATTTTAAGAAAATGGTTTTCTGCCATTTCGGCCAAAAATTGCATCCTAAAGATAAGTGGTGACTAATAATTTTCACCAATATTCGGCTTGTATTATCTACCACATCTTTTCCCCCTGACTTGAAGAGTGCCAACCTAAAGAAATCATTAAAATAAATTCAATAATCAAATTTTACAACCATTAATGCTATAAGCTGTTCACTTTTGTAAGAACAAACTAGATCTGATTATTTTGGTGATTTTTATAGTGTATTACTGACTTTTAGAAACTTGGTTATATTGTAAAAAACTTTACAGTTTTGGATTAAGTTTGTATTATTTTAGATTAGTATTATATATATAATCCTTTATTTCCCTTGGACCTTTCGGTGTTTTGGGTATTTACTACAATTATAATTACAAAACATATATCTCCTATCAACATCCCAACATCCCATTAAACATGCATCACATTTCATTACTTTACATTTTTTAATTTATTTTATTCCATTCTCTTCCCTTCCAACCATTTCTTCACCCCTCCTCATATCTCCTTTCCTTCCTCCCCATTTCCAGGTAACCTCAGCCCCCTTCCTTCCTTCCATTTCCCCCATTCTGCTTCCCATCGGGCCTCTTTCTTCCTTCCTTTACCCCTTCCTGTTATCCTTCCCCAATCTCAATCCTTCTTGCCTCTAATTCCCTCGCCCAGCTCTCCCCCCTTCCATCTTCGTGCAACAGGTCTAATGTCTATCTATATCCTCTCTCTTCATTCCCGCACCTTAGCCTCGCAATCTTCCTAACTCTCCCTCCGGACCTTCCTCTTTCTCCCCTCAAGTAGCTTAGTACCCCTATAGTTCTGACCTCCTTATATCTCCCTGCGCTCCTTGAATTATTGAATAGTATTATATTTACAAAATATTTAAGATGTCACTATTCAAAATAAAATATGACAAATTATATTTTTTAAATGACATATCTATAATCTTGTAACTTGTAACAGATTTATTAATAATTGAAAATTTTATTACATGAAAAAAACTATGATTTAACTAAACTAAAAATTAAACAATTTAACATGAAACAGTTTGTGTAAACTACGTCCTTAAATCTAACAAAACACACACAAATTACAATAAAAAACTGTATAATGTTCACAAAACAATAACTATTTAAATACACATCTTGACAAACTGTCCACCAACACGAATCAACTTGTACTGGCCCTCGAAGGCCACGCGGTTAGGGCGTTTTATGACTAAGAACAATCAGACTTTTCAAATTATTACATTCAAAAAAAGTTTAGTTTTAAGTAAAAAGTATGAGTGAAGAAGAGACGATAGCCCGTATAAAAATGTTTGCTTGGATTAATACAAATAAGGAGTGCTTATAAAATGCTTGTAAAGTACTTCGTATATAATACAAATGTGAAGTACATTATTAATACTGGCGTTGCACTTACTTTTGGTGCCAGCAATTTACCAGCAGTAAAAGCAGTTTGCTGGCATTCGTCCGTTAGTTGAATGTTTGCTGGGGCTTTAAACCACCAAAAAACCTGGGTCCTTGACACTGTCTCCGTAGGCCTGCTGAAGTTTTGCAAAAGTTTCTGTTGCACTGTGCCCAAGTCTGAAGCAAAACCTGATAGCACACCGTTGCTCGAAATGAGCGTCACTCATTTTTAGAACGCGCTAGAAAAAACTGTTTCACGAAAAAGATCGCTACGGACAACAAAATTACTCTAGCGAGTTCAAACTCGTATTGAAGGCGTATCACATGTTCACCTGCCGCCCCTCCAAGTCCCGCGTCCCAAATGTTGCCAGATCATACGCTATGTTGCCAGTCCGGTTACTTAATTTACACACCTCGTATCTATTATGTTTTGAATGGTTTATTTAATGATGCAAGAATAAACTTGATATCTTTATTTATACAGTCGTGTTTCAAAACTTTCCTAGCGCCCTGCGTTATTAATACGGAATAAAAATTTCAAAACACATTTTAATAAACAAAACACTTCTGAAATTTGAACATTTCTTTGACATATAATTCAATAATGTTCGTATTTTAAGCATAATTTAGTTCATTCATATCAAAATAATAATGAATAAGAAATCTAACATACCAGTTGGAAAATGTTGGGCCTAGCCTGGTTTCCGATGAATAGAAGATCTTTGAATCCTTTATTGATGACTAGAGCCATTCGTTCGCCTTTCCGCTCCAGTAGAGCATTCGTGGCGACGGTTGTTCCCATTCTTATCCATTCTATCAATGACGTATCCACTTTTCCATCTTTATCCAGGGCATTGTTGGTTTCCTGTGAATTCAATATGAAATATAAATTTGTTGCTCGAACTAAGCGAGATTGAGGGTCAGAGAACATTTTTCCTCGGGCGTGAATGGGTTAATTTAAAATGGGGTAATTTGTCACTTTGTAAGAAAGCAACCACAAATCGATTCAAACTAATTGCTAATGGGAAATTTAAACGACAATCATGTTAAGGTTTTCTTGCTTTTATATTAGAATTCTCTTTTTCGTGATTTAAACTTTTTGTGTAAATCAGTGTTTCCGAAATTGTAATCCGCGTGTTTCTAGTGGTTTCACTAGGAGCACAATTCTTTCAAAAATATAAATATATGCAACCATTGGCAAGGCCGTATTTACTTACATACATCGAGGCCCAATGCGCAAACTGGAGCCCCCTAATTAATAAAGCAATTTAAAAAAATAGATAGCCGAAAAAGGCATTTATTTTGTTAAGTTAATAAGCTGTAATGTTAAGTAAATAATAAATGAGGCATTTCGCTTATTGGTAGCATCCATAGCCATCCAAATATTATGTTGTGTGTTTCTCAAGTCTCAGTGGTTCTCAAAATACGTTGTGTAACTTTTTTTATTTCTTCGGTTGTACTGGACATGTCGCAACCATTCCTTTAGAGGATCGGAGAACAGTTAATGCTGAATGGTATACAACAATTTGTTTGCCAGAAGTCATCGACAAAAGCAGGAAAAACAACAAAAAATGTCGCATCATTCTTCATCATGACAGTGCAAGCGCCCACACAGCACGTCAAACAGTTGATTATTTGAAGGAGAAAAACATCGAATTAATGTCTCATTGCCCATATTCACCCAGGGGCGGACTGGCCCCTGTTAAAATTTTTGTGTGGAAAAAATGTTACCTGCCCAGCCCATAAATAAAAAATGTCTTCTTTTTTACATACATTTAAATATCAAAATACAGTAATGACAAAAAATCACAATAATCACAAGTCTACAACATTAATTTTTCATTTAGGAGTTTTAGAAGTTGAACAATATTAATGACACATCAAAATCTATTTCATTTGAAATATCCTTCTCCACTGACATTAACATGAAGGCTTCTAGATTTTCATGCGAGATACTTGAACTTACTTTGCTTTTAATACATTTGAATGTTGAAAATCTCCTTTCACAGGACACTTGTGTTATAGACATAGATAGTATATATTTGTATGCTTGACCAAGTATGGAATAAGCGCTACTTAACATGTTATATCGGAATAATATATTATAACAACAAATAGGACAATTTTTGCAAGCTTTGCAATAAGAGGATGAAATCGCATCTTTATCATTTTCTACTTCATCATCAGTAGAATGTTCATTTTCGTCTAATTTTTTGAAAATTTCACTGACATTTTCCTTTAAAATATTCCATTGAGATTTAAAATGTTGTAATTCTGAAATAATATTGTATTGAGTTGCTTCTGGATTAAACTGTATTAAAATACAGCTTAAATTTTGAAATGCGTTTCAGGAATATTATCAGAACATTTTTTTGGATCCAAACATGCGAAGTCATAATAAAGTAACTGGTTTTTTGAAAATCGATTTTCCATGCTTTGAATTGTAGTATCTAGTATGCAATTGTAAGTATTTATTTCATACCGCTTGGATGAATCTCTTACCGGTTCATCCATAGTTTCTTCCCCGTCCATTTGTTTTCTTTTGCGTATTCTAATATCCGGTAATCTATGTTCAACTTCGACATCACATTGCATTTCATCCAGTTTATTATTTACATAATTAACAAACACATCAGCAGAGTTCTTTACATCGTTAAATTTTCGCGATATATCCTTTAATGATTTGGTTGCATTCATAACCATACGATGAGCTTGGATGAAATCTATGCTCCTTTCTTGCAAACGTGACTCATCTCATAAGAATATAAAATATAAAGAATATAAACTATAATCTTTCAGAACAGTTATATAATGTTATTTTGATTTAGGCCCGGTCTTTCCACCTTCAGATAAAGTTCCAGGTAACTATCTGACAGATAAGGTTATTTGTAACTTCATCTGCTGAATAAATTCAATACCAGTCAGTGAATCCAATACGTCAGTATCATTATCTATTAGATAACTATCCGATAGATACATTTGTATAGAAAGAAGGGATGACATTTACTCAGCAGATGAAGTTACAAATAACCTTATCTGTCAGATAGTTACCTGGAACTTTATCTGAAGGTGGAAAAACCGGGCCTTAAAGTTGCAAATTTTTGTTGAAACGATGTAATGAAAAGTTTTAAAAATGGCCGTAACTTAAAAAGGAATAAAACCAATAACTTTTTTAAGGGCGGGTGGAGACAATATCATTATACATTTACCTTTTTTAACGATCGTGGGGTGCTATATCGTTGCTAAGGCATATTGTTTTATGTAAATAGAATAGTAGATAACAGGGGTATGAAACTCATATACACGGCCTTGAAACGGTTTTAAGTTATATTCCATCCACCGACAGCGCTAAAACCTTTTTTTTTAACCAACATTTTGAGAACACTTCATTATCGGCAATTTGCGGCAATTGTTTTTGACGTTGTAACGATAGGTGACAATAAATTGTGATTGTGACAGTGATGAATTTTATAAGAAATTTTAAATATTAGCACCACATTTTTTATTTTCAAATGGTGTAGTGTAATTAATAATATTTTAAATGGTATAACCCGGGAATAGATTGCTACACAACTGCGCATGCGTCACACCGCGTTACATCGTACATGTTTTGTTTTACATACGATGGTTCTAAACAGGCGGCATTATTATATTAGCGCGAGTTTCTTGAAACATATAGTGTTTTGTCATTAAACTAGAAGATGGGTAGCTCGCACCATTGTTTTACAGCCACTGATAATCCTTGAATTATTTAATAAAATTGGTATGTGCTGCCATCTACAAAGAAATTTTATAACGTTGTAGAAGTCTAATCCCTGGTTTAGCCTTTTAAATGGTAAATGCAAAAGAAATATAAATAGTGTAATAAAAAAAATGGCACAGACTAAATTTAATATGTACAATAAAAGTTAAAAATAAATACTTGTTTATTTATTTCATATGCTTGCTTGCAAATAAAATAATAAAACTTAATGCTTACTGAAGTATTAACTTTTAACAATTGTAAATAATTTTAATTTTAGGAAATTAATTAGGAGAGTTGTAAATATTATAAATTAATCATAATTTTCGGTTCAAGGCAATCTTTAATTTTCTACCAAAATTACATTTTATTTTTCAATTTTGGTAGAAAATTAATGATCGCGCGATTAATAGCAATTTAAAATATAAAACAATATCTGTGTGTACTGCGGGTTGCATACTACCTAATCCTAGTTCATATTACAACCACGAATGTCGCAACTATCGCTGTCCAAAGGCGTACCGTGGGAGTCCGCTATCTTCCTTGTTTTATAATTTGTGGTAGATAATATATCATATGATGTGCGAGACGTATTAGTTGATCAATAAAATCATGTCTTATTATTCATAAAATACCTTTTTATTAATATGTATATGTGTAAATATTTATTGTACAGTAGGCCGGAGCCTTGCACGGGCCTTGGGCTTAATGTCGAGCCTAATCACGGTCAATGGACTGGGTTGGTCCATAAACGTACAAAATATTTCCGGCCTTATAAATTGCCTTTTAAAAGACTGGAACTGACTGCGTTTCAAAATTTACTTTGGACTAATTTTGTAGTGGTGGTATATATTTTGGTGTTCGGGCCGAGTCGGGGCAATGTAGTGTTGGACTTAAGTCGGGCCGGGCTGTTCTAACTTCGGACTCGGGTTGGGTCGGGTAAAATGATAAAGGCTCACACATATACATACCTATATTTCACATATAAATTGAAATTCACCTTATTTAACGAAAGAGAAATAAATTTTAAAAAAATTGTTTTTAATAAAACTGGACGTAACGGTATATAATGTATGTATTTAGAAAACGGCCCAATTTGTATACGGCCCATGTGGAATTTTCACCTGATTCACCTGATCTATCCCCTAACAACTTTTTTTTTGTTCCCCAATGTCTTCATTAATCTTATTAAAAACTACATGGAACCGAAAAGAATCGTTTCTTCATTCTAAACTACTTTCCTCGTATATTCTTTACTATTAAATAAATTTAAAGTGAGAATAAATCTTCATGAACCAATATTCATATAATTGAAAAATTGATGTGAAGTGTGAATTTTCACACATTTCAGGGTTTCGCAGGTATTTAGTAAGTGAATGATGATTATTTGGGATGCCAAAACAAATTTTATGTTAAAATATTTTTTTTTTTGTTAATTTTAATTCGAATGCCTAATACCATTATAGTTTCGAAAGATGTGCAGTATTTTTATTTTTTAATAGCAAGGTTCATTAAGATTTTGAAAATTGCGCCTATGGCTTCCATTGGTTGTTATAAGTCATAATCTCCGCCCCTCTGATTTCGTGTACATTGAAACAGAATTAAATTATAATTTCAACAATTTCCACTGGTTACTAAATTTACGCTTTTAAAAATGAAATGCAACATTTGCCAAAATATAACTAGAATTTTGAAAAAATAATTTAAACAAAATAAAAATGCAAAAAAAATAATATTGTCTCCTCTCGCAGGGATCGAACACATTTTGTTGGGTAAGAAGCAAGCACCATAACCACTACACCACGATACAGCTTCTAGTCTAGCGTGTTTCTTAACTATAACTTTTGTACATTATTAGCAAAAAAACACAAAAAATGCGTTTTTCTCCAAAAACATAATCTGACCAAAAATTTCTGTTGTACTATTCCGGCTCACACCAATGTACATTACTTAGAATTTTTTCAGATTTTTTGTTTAAACCATCTGGGTTACAGGGTGTGGGACAAATTTTTTTTGCACAATTTTGGCAAAAATCGCTTCAAAATAATTTATTTTGCAAAAATAAAAATCCACGTGCCAAGAGCTTTCATTTGATACTCTCCTCAGAATTTTCAAAAAATATATATATATATTATTTTTTTTTTTCGATGAGCATAATTGTTTATATTTTTAGGGGGATATGTTTTAATATTTTTCCTATGTGCGGGTCAAAGAGTTGTATAAGCATGCCAAATTTCAACTCTCTAGGTTTAGCCGTTTGGCTACAATTTTTACCGAACAGACAGACAGACAGACGACAAAATGACGGTATAAGGGTTTTTTGGTCATACCTACAACCCTAAAATATGAATAGCACAAATAAGTTTTTTTTTCCTATTATAAACAATTTTTGTTATATAAATTTTTCTGTTGAGTCAATAATAAGGGAGATATTTTTTATAGGCCACAGCTTAGGAGCTTTGGCAAGCCGCTGTGCGTTGTAGATAAATTTAATAGACAGTTTTAACGTTTAATGACGCGTTCACAGCTATGAAAATTAATACGTAACGTATGTTGTGACATATATGTTTTTCAAACTAATTACGAATGAATAAATGCATTTATGTGACTTTTTACGAACCCCCCATTAGCAAGATCGTGATTTCTTACTAAATTTTACAGCGCAATTACAGCGATTCCCGAAAATTGTTGAAATTTGTGCCACAGTATTTTTTAGGTTATGTAAAGTGAGATACCAATTGTGTGTTTATATGTCTGTCTCATTAAAACAGCGCACTAACTATTAAGTTTGGAAAATTGTCTACAGTCGACAACGCATGGTCTATTAAATTTAAAGCTGTGACGGACGCTTGCGTCCCAAACTTATAACTGACAATCAACAGTGCACAAGTCATAGTCTATTAATTTTAGAGCTGTGAACCTAGCTTTAAAATAATTACGACACACAAGAAACTGTGTAAATACAGATTCGAAACAATCGATTAACATTTGTAAAAAAATGTCTGCATTTAATTGCATTGTTCCTCTTAACAGGAGTAAATCTCATTGAACCGGTAAAACCGTAGCCTTAGGCTTAATCCATAAGACACCTTCCGCAATGCAGTGTTCTGCGTTTGATAATTGAGATTAAGCTACACATCCCCTTCTGATCTCGCTTAAATAAACGAATTAGCTTCATCCTTCATCATTTACAATTTATACAAAATAAAATTAATCTGTATTACAATTCGAGTTTTTGATGTTCTACGCTGTTTTAAATTTAACATTTATTGATTTTTTAAATTAAAAGAAAATATTAACTATCTACGAAACAGAAATATTCTTAAATAGATATGGGAAAACTTTTTCAGGACGCATGTAAACTTACCAAGTATCAGAATTGGGAATTTAGTACAGGAAATGAAGCATTTTGGCTCGCAATTTTTTGGTCCAGCATGGAATTACGTGAAATTTTCACAGAAGGTAGGGAATAGCCCAAGGATCATTTTCTACATCATGCCGGTGTACGCTAAAACCTTGGGGGTGGTTGCCACCCCATCTCGGGGGTGGAAATTTTTTACTACATTTTAACTATAGGAATCGATGGGAAAAGTAATTCTAAGAAAAAAATGTTCTTTACGTTTTCTTCGTAAAACTAATATTTTTTGAGTTATTCGCGGTTGAAAGTAACAGATTTTCGATGAAAAAATCGATGTTTTTAAAAAGTTTTTTGCGAATAACTCGAAAAATATGCATTTTATCAAAAAAACTGTAGAAAGCAAAATTGTAGCTTTTAAAAATACAAAATTCTTTTTTTTATTATTTTTCTACGACCAATACGAACCGAGATACGGCATGTTAACGGTTAACTTTTTTTCGCCAAATGCATAATTTGAAAGATTGAAAGTCAAATAACAGGAAAAATTTGCATTTTTCGAGGAAAACTCATTGAATCTTTTCTAAAGTATTTGATTAGACCTTTCCAACAAAAAAAAAAGTCTCTAGCATAAAAATTAAGCGACTTATGATCAAAATAAGGTCGGTACCTACTTTTTCTACGAAAAAATCTGTGAAAACAACCTCCTATTTACCCCCCTAATTAAAATTGATCCTCACCCTTCTGTGGTTCTCTTCATATATGTATTTTCAGTACACCCAAGAAGTTTGACCAATTTAAAATGCCTAATTTTAGAAAAATTGGAATTTAAAGAAAAAACGATTTTTTGCGATCTCGTATTTTTCGCCTTTTTCTTCAAAATATCTCCGAAATTACTGGAAATACGAAATTGTATTTTTTTTAATGACTTTTCCCTGTGCATATATTTTCTGTACAATGAATATTTGGCGAGATATAGCCGTTTAAAACCTCTATTTACAAGCGAACACCACCTTATTCGAGCCCTTCAAACTCACCCCATTTAAAAACTAAGGGATCTTAAGGAATTTAATTTACATAGTCTTATAGCTCTTGAAAAGCCTTACAAAATCGTTTTTGAAAAAAATTTCTATCACTAAAAATGAAGGAGCTATGTATGCTTAAATGTATGTGAATATGCAGTGTAATTTGAGATTAATAATTTTTTTTTATGTAACTACTTTTTTTTTCTATGTAGATCTATTGAAGTACTTTATAAAAATTGCAATGTTATTAAGGGTGGTTTTTAAGGGTTGAAATATTATGATATCATATCCTAAAGCATGAAACAATCATTACTTTACCAATTCAAACAAAATTTTACCCATATTAAGGTTTTGCAATTTTATTTTATAATTTTTGACAATAAGGAGTAGTTTTCACTTCTAAAAATAAACAGTGCCCATGAGCATGATATAAAATTTGAAGTAGAGGGTGAGATGAGCCTAATCCCAAATTTTTATGCAAATCGATGAAAGACGAAATCATTTTTGTAGGATAAATAATTTTTTTTATATCAAGCTCTAACAAGGTTGGGTTTTTAAGGGTTGAAACATTAGAAATTGTATTCCAAAGCATAAAACATTCATTATTCAACTAATCCAAACCAAATTTTACCCATCTTAAGGTTTACAACGTTATTTTATAATTTTTGACAATTAGGGGTAGTTTTCACCCTTAAAAAATAAACAGTGCCCATGAGCATGATATAAAATTTGAAGTAGAGGGTGAGACGAACCTAATTTCAAATTTTGGTGCAAATCGATGCAAGATGAAATCATTTTTTAAGATAAATACTTTTTTTTACATTAAGCTCCAACAAGGGTTGATTTTTAATGGTTGAAACATTATGAAATTGTATTCTAAAGCATAAAACGATCCATATTTAGCTAATCCAAACCAAATTTTACCCATATTAAGGTTTAAAATGTTATTTTATAATTTTTTACAATTAGGGGTAGTTTTCACCCTTAAAAAACAAAAAGCGTACAACGGCACAATGTAGAAAATGATCTAAAGGGTGAAATGAGCCTAATTCCAAATTTTTATCCAAATCGATGCTGGACGAAAAAATTGCGAGGTTTTGTCATTTTTAGGGTTTTGTAGGTATGACCAAAAAACCCTTATACCGTCATTTTGTCGTCTGTCTGTCTGTCTGTCTGTCTGTCTGTCTGTCTGTCTGTCTGTCTGTCTGTTCGGTCAAAATTGTAGCCAAACGGCTAAACCTAGAGAGTTGAAATTTGGCATGCTTATACAACTCGTTGACCCGCACATAGGAAAAATACTAAAACATCTAAAAAACATATCCCTCTAAAAATATAAACAAATATGTGCTCATCGAAAAAAAAAATATTTTTTTTAAATTCTGAGTAGGGTATCAAATGAAAGCCCTTAGTACGTGGATTAACGATCAAAATTTTATTTTTGCAAAATAAATTATTTTGATGCGATTTTTGCCAAAATTATGCAAAAAAAATTTTGTCCCACACCCTGTAGCCCAGATGGTTTAAACTAAAAATCTGAAAAAATTCTAAGTAATGTACATTGGTGTGAACCGGAATAGTACAACAGGAATTTTTGATCAGATTATGTTTTTGGAAAATAACGCATTTTTTGTGTTTTTAACTAAAATATGTTAACTATTTAATACGTTGTGTAACATATCACAACAATAACTCTCGTGGCGTGGTTGGATTCGTCATGCGCTTAATAATATAAGTTAACTTGCAAACTAGGGTTTCGAATCCTGTTGATTTTATTTTTTATTTTTTTTTTTGCATTTTTATTTTGTTTAAATTATTTTGTTAAAATTCTAGTTATATTTGGTAAATAGTGCATTTAATTTTTAAAAGCGTAAATTTAATAACCAGTGGAAACTGTTGAAATTATAATTTAATTGTATGTTTGACGAAATCAAAGGGCGGGACTTATGATGTAAGCAACCAATGGAAGCCATAGGTGCAATTTTCAAAATCCTAATGAACTTTGCTATATAAAAAAAATACTGCATATATTTAGAAACTCAAATAATGGTATTAGGCATTCGAATTAAAATTCATAAAAAAATATTTTGACATAAAATTTGTTTTGGCATCCCAAATAATCATCGTTCAGTTACTAAATACCTGCAAAACCCAGAAATGTGTGAAAATTCACACTTCACATCAATTTTTTGAGCTTCATTTCCTGTGCTAATATATAAAATAAAGTATTTGGAAAAGTATTTCAATTACTTTCTCGTGTTTCAAATATTTCAAAAAAATGCTCTTGGTATTTGTATTTGCAAATACTTTCTTCGTGGTATTTGTATTTGTTGTTTGAAAACGTCAGTAGTTGAAATACTTTAGAAGTATTACAAATATTTTCCTAGAGTTTCAAATACTTTCCTAGTACTTCAAATATTTCCCTAGTATTTCGAAGCTTCCCTATAGTATTTCAAAACTCCGATATACTCTATCTCCGAAAGACTATTAGTAATATAATTTATTATTTGTAAAAAGTTATTGTATTATCACACAGAAGCGGTAAAACAAAAGCGACCAAATATGAATAGTTCGAAACGAAATATTGTTAAAAACAACCGAGTGTGCCGCACATAGTATATGGGAATACGAACTAGGGTTAAACACAATAGGCCATAAAAATTTGACCATAAAATTTTGGGGAATAATATGGTCACAGGGGTGTGTTTAATGATATGATAAATATGGTCACAGGCGTGCGTTTAATAAAATGATAAATAGTCATATAGAAATAAACAAAACCAATTTAAACGTGTTGAAAATGTGCACGCCACTGGTAACTGCCTGAAAAAATGATTTATTACCATCAGGCTTTCAGAGATAGAGTATAGTAATAAAATCTTCCCTAGTATTTCAAATATATCCCTAAAATTTTAAATACTTTCATATGAAGTAATATTTCAAATAGTCTTCTTCTTCTTCATTGGGCACTGTCAGTCGGGTTAACTTTTGGCATCACTCATTATAATCCATAATGTATTTATTTCGGTTCTAAATTATGTATATTAATATATTTTTTAATAACTTTTTTGGGTATTTTATACACTTTCGGTACTTGAAATACTTTTGATATTTCAAATACATTCGTGCTTCAAAATCTTTCCGTACTCCCAATAATTGAGCAATTCAAGCATTTTTCAGTATTCGACATACTTGTAGTATTTCAATTACATTTATAGTATTGAAATTCTTTTAACATTTCATATACATTTTAAGTATTAGAAATACATTATTTCAAATACTTAAAGTATATGATATTTCTAATACTTTTCATCAGTGATGACTAATATTATTTTTTGTTTTAAATACTTAAGCTTATTATTTGGTATTTTAAACATTTTTACTAAATATTTGGCACAACTCTGCCAAGGATAAACAATCAACAGAGCAAAAATACTAATATATAATATGGAAAACGAAAGCAATGTTAGCAGAGATAACAGTTATACAAGCATATCATTAATTTTTTATTTATCTGGTACCATATCATAATGGTAAACTTTATGACATCCATTTGGGTACCATAATAACATACTTTAGCAACCAAGGACGGTAATGAATTAATTACGGTAGTCATTTGGTAAAGTCTGATAAAATATAACCAGGGTTGGCAAAAACATGTTTCATTTTAAACAAAAAAATAAAACAAAAATATCGTATTGCAAATTGTAACTCTACTATAATTATAAAACAAATTTTAATAATAAAGGTTAATAGAACATTTTTACTCATAACACATTATTATTAACAAAAATATTCGCAACAAAATTAACGGATACAGATCTGTTTTTTTCTTGCGGATATCCGCGGATACTGACACGGTCATTAAAAATAAATCTGGCATATCTCCAGTAACAACCAGCATCATAACAACATAAAAAATTTAGGATGACTTGCACCTTATCGACTTGTTGTCAAGTACATATTTTTTCCCAGTTGGTCGTCATACTCTTCCTATTGCAGTGACTTTACTGGCAACAACATGCGCTGTCGAGCGTTTCTTTTGATTTAAGTGGGAAACAGAATGCACCGAGTTCTACGACGCGTTAACGGCGTACGTACGGCACCATCTGTCAGAAGAAAGTTAAAACCAAGCTGTCGTACGCAAGTGCACAGAATGGACAACGTTCTACGCCGTTGATACTGAATGTTCGTCAACTTCCAACTTTTGACGCTGTTGAACGTTGACGCAGAACACCTAACCTCAGTTTTTACTGAATAATAAAGTGTTTATATGTATAAATAACTTGCATACAACATAAATAACATCATTCACAAGTCTTCATCATCCATTATACTTTTAATAAAAGAAAGCGCACGTATAAATACAGATATAGGTTGTCAAGTGACACTTGACGGCGTTAAAAATTATTGCATTGTGTTCAGGCGAAATTTCTCAACGGCGCTACGCAACGCTGTCGCAAATGACGCAGCGCTGACGCTGTAGCGCGCTGTGCATTCTGTTCCAGGCTTTAGTATCTTGAGACGAGTAAAAACTTGGCTTCGCCCGACCATAGCTGACGAATGTCTTTCAGGATTGTGTTTGCTAAGCGTTCATCGCCTAAGCGTAAACAGCAACAATACTAAATTTGTGCAGAAAGTTATCGAAATCTTTGGAAAAGATGCATGCCGATTGCAGTTACTTTTGAAATTTGATATTCAAGAATATTAGTACTGTGGGTTTATTATACAAGGTGTCTCAAAAGAAATTTTGTATTTATTTAGCTTACTGCGTGAACGCAACGTATCCGAGGGGCGCGGGGGTTATGTCAATCGGTAGCCTGGCTCTTGGGAATTCAGTCGATATGGAGCGTTTCTCGGGAGCAGACCGCGCGTTATGCGTGCGAGAGTTTTACAAAAACGGTGATTCGGCGACTGTAGCGCGTAGAAAATTCTGCAGTATTCGAGGTTTTCGCCACTTAAATGATGCGCCAAGCATTCCTCTCATTCGACATTGGGTTAAAAAGTTTGAAGAGACTGGTACAACGCTGGATAAATCAAAATCCGGGCGACCTAGGTCTTCAAGAACGGTAGAAAACGTGGAGAATGTTAATCAGTCTGTTCGTGACGACCCGAACCTTTCAATTCGGAAGCGCGCAAGTGCTTTAAATGTGCATAGATCATCATTACATCGCATTATGCACAAAGACCTAAAGCTGCACCCCTACAAAATTCAATTGGTGCAAGAATTAAAGCCCCAAGATGCCAGTCAGAGGCTTAATTTCGTAAATCAGGTGATTGAGCGATTTTCAACGTTTACCAACCTTTTGTTTTCGGATAAAGCTCATTTTCATCTTAATGGCCACGTAAATAAGCAGAACTGCCGCTACTGGAGTGCAACGAATCCGAAACGCAAACATCAGAAACCCCTACATTCGCCTAAAGTGACCGTATGGGCTACGATGTCGGCGCGAGGAATTATCGGCCCTTACTTTTTTGAAGACGAAAGGGGGCGTGCAGTTACAGTGAATTCAGAGCGTTATGTGGAGATGTTAGACAACTTCTTGGTACCTGAACTGCAAAACTTTCCTGGCTATAACTAAAGAACATGGTTCCAACAGGACGGAGCAACTTCACACACGTCCAATATGTCTCTGCCACGTGTTCGTGAAATTTTCTCAGGCAAATTGATCTCCCGGAGAGGTGACATAAATTGGCCTCCACGCAGTCCAGATTTAACCCCTATGGACTTTTTCCTATGGGGTTATCTTAAATCTAAAGTTTACGCCAATAAACCGACTTCACTGGCGCATTTGAAAGAAAATATCCGTCACGAAATGGCAGCCATCCCTGAGTCCACCTGCCGAGACGTCATAAGTAATTTTACTGTTCGATTAAATGAGTGCCGAGAACGCGAGGGTCTACATTTAGACGATATTATTTTTAAGAAATAAATCCCCAAAAAGTGTATTTTAATAATTAATAAACATTTTTTCTATATACGGCTTACTTTTTTTTTAATCGATCCACTAAATATAAAATTTCTTTTGAGACACCTTGTATTACCGATGGGCCGATAGCTTTTTGGACTGTATTTTTATTTTCGATATTAATATTGAAAATATAAATTAAATAAGATTATTTAAATATACTTTGGTCTTTATTTATACCCTGGACCCGGGCCTCTTAAAACGCTCTCTATAAATGGCCAACAAGTCCCGTGAGCCCGGGCCGAATCATCCAAATCGCCCGAGCCGATTCAATTCCTCGATCCGCCCCTGGGTATATCCAGGGCAACTCTAACCACAGGGCTAAGCGGGCTACAGCCCCGGGGCGTAAGCCTTTTGAGGGCGGCATTTTGTCATTTTTATTGGTGTTATGTACAGAACCGGGCACTTGCCAGAGATGTCATTGCAAAGATGAGGACCTTTTTTTTGCTCCCCACTTGAATTTGGAAAGGTGAGGACCTTTTTTTTGCTCTTCACTTGGATTTGGGAAAGTCACGACATTTGTGTATTGTTTAATCAATTTACTTTATTTGCCATGGGTGCCAAAAACATTGCTACGTTCTGGTTATGTATTTTTTAAGTTGAAATAGATTAAGAGACACGTTAAACCGTGGGGTTCTTCTTGCAGGATTAACTGCAGGAAGAGAATGGCCATCACACGCCTCCGTATAGGTCATGTTGGTGGACCCATGGACACGTCCTTCGAGGTTAAGAGCCTCCAATTTATGAGACGTGTAACACAGACTTTAAAAGAGTTAGTTTTTTTACAAAATAAATGCTCTTATTTCCGCTGATTTTATATAAACTGACATTAAAAAGAAAAATTGATGTGAAGTGTGAATTTTCACACATTTCTGGGTTTTGCAGGTACTTAGTAACTGAACGATGATTATTTGGGATGCCAAAACAAATTTTATGTCAAAATATTTTTTTTATGAATTTTAATTCGAATGCCTAATACCACTATTTGAGTTTCTAAATATATGCAGTATTTTTTTTATATAGCAAAGTTCATTAAGATTTTGAAAATTGCACCTATGGCTTCCATTAGTTGCTTACATCATAAGTCCCGCCCTTTGATTTCGTCAAACATAGAATTAAATTATAATTTCAACACTTGCCACTGGTTATTAAATTTACGCTTTTAAAAATTAAATGCAACATTTACCAAATATAACTAGAATTTTAACAAAATAATTTAAACAAAATAAAAATGCAAAAAAAAAAACAAAAAATAAAATCAACAGGATTCGAACCCTAGTTTGCAAGTTAACTTATATTATTAAGCGAACGACAAATTCAACCACGCCACGAGAGCTACTGATTTGATATGTTACACAACGTATTAAATAGTTAACATATTTTAGTTAAAACACAAAAAATGCGTTATTTTCCGAAAACATAATCCTATCAAAAATTCCTACCGAACAGACAGACAGACAGACAGATAGACAGACAGACAGAAAGACAGACGACAAAATGACGGTATAAGGGTTTATTGGTCATACCTACAAACCCATAATAAGAGTTTCACCCTCATTCTCATAAAATTTTAAGTTTTTTTTTTGTGTATAATTATGCTGTAACAAAACAATTAGTGACAAAATTAAAAGTCAACTAAATTTAAGATAAATTCTTATACTTAGCTGTTTTTTTTTTTTTTTTTTAATTTAAGCGCGTACTCTAAAGCCCTAGAACGAGCCTTAGTTTTGGCGCCCCTTGCGTTTCGCGCTACAGACGGCTGCCTGGCCAACCCGCCTCGTAAACCAGCACCAGTGATACCCAATGAGGTCTTGAAGAGTTATTATCAAATAAAAATTAGTTTGTAACATGTTTTTTTTCGGGCCTTCTGTTTACTTCTTTCACTTACTAAATACCTAAGAAATCGAGAATTGTGTGAAAATTTACACTTCAGATTAATTTTTTACACATTATTTTCCAAAAACTATATTATAATATTTATTATATTAAAATACATTTTCGTAAAAATAAAAATTGCAAAACACATCTTTTATTCAAGATATCTTATAAATATCTTTTATTAGGTCAATATAAATCTATAACAATATTATAAAACAAAACAAAATTTTATCTAAAATTTTAACTGATAAGAGTTACTATGTATTTAGTACTTAAATCGGTTCCTGGCCATATCAAGAGGTACAAGTCTTGATTTTTATACAATAAAACATAATTCAGATTGGGAGGGGAAAAAAGGTACTGGTTTTATTTTAACATGCCTAAAAGGGATTTCTTTATACCTTTGAACATTGATGAATAAAACACACAGATTTAGTAGTAATAATAATGTATTTATTTATTTTTATTAATTATTTAAGCCTGGAACAGAATGCACAGCGCGCCGTCATTTGCGACGGCGTTGCGTTAGCGCCGTTGAGAACGGCGTTGAATTTTCGCCTGCACACAATGCAATAATTTTTAACGCCGCCAAAGTAACAAGTTACAACCTATATCTGTGTTTATAGGTGCGCTTTCTTTTATTAAAATTATAATGGATGATGAAGACTTGTGTGTGATGTTATTTATGTTGTATGCAAGTTATTTATACATAAAAACACTTTACCATTCAATAAAAACTGAGGTTAGGTGTTCTACGTCAACGTTCAACGGCGTCAAAAGTTGGAATTTGACGAACATTCAGTATCAACGGTGTTCGAACGCCGCTAGGACGTTACTCATTCTGTGCACTTGCGTCCGACAGCTTGATTTTAACTTTCCTCTGACAGATATCGCCGTCCAAACGCCGTCAACGCGCCGTAAAACTCGTTGCATTCTGTTCCCCACTTTAGGCAGTCAAAAAATACGCATGGGTTTAAACGTATAGTACTACTACTAGTTCTATTTTATTTGGATATCGCGATTTTGTTTTTTTCGCGATTTATTTCATCCCGATGGATTTTCGCCAACTAAACCGCATATGTAGCCAACCGTGTTGATATAGTGTTTAAGCTAAATTTTATTTTTTGGGGGGTCGGGAAAGCGGTTTTATCACGATTTTTATTTCAATAATCTTATTCTGGTCACAGAAGGGAATGAAATGAGCATTTTTAATATCAGGGATAGGGGAAGGGTCAGCCGAAAGAGGCTGGTTACTTTTTAACTCCAGGTTCCAAACCGCATAGAGGTAGATTTTAATTTTCTGAAAAATCGCTATTTTAGATATTTTGCAATATTTTTAGGGGATGAAACGAACAAAATGTAGTTTCAGGGTTAGAGGTGAGTCCATCGAATACAGACGAACAGGGCCGGCGCTAGGATTTGCGGGGCCATGTGCGAGACGAGCCGCGGGGCCTGCTGATCCGATCCAAGTGAGGAGCAAAAAAAAAAAGGTTCTCATATCCATGCGCGGGGCCTATTGTTGAACCGCGGGGCCTGCTGTTCAGATCCAAGTGAGGAACAAAAAAACAAAGGTCCTCATCTCCAGGCGCGGGGCCTGCTGTTCAGATCCAAGTGAGGAGCAAAAAAAAAAGGTCCTCATCTCTATGCGCGGGGCCTATTCTTGAACCGCGGGGCCTGTTGTTGAACCGCGGGGTCTGCTGTTGACCGCGGGGCCATGTGCGGCCGCACATGCTGCACATGCCTCGCGCCGGCCCTGCAGACGAACTCTTTTGAACCGGATTTTCCGTATCTAATAAGGCAATTTTATTTACTGGTTGCGGTTACTATTTTCTCACGATTTAAAAAATCTTTGTTTTTAATACTTCGTTATTTTTATGTATAAAAGTAATAAAAACAATCCTCACAAATAGGGGTGAATTCTGTAAAGGCAAAAGAGGACCTTTTTGCGCTTTACTTGCCCGACGTTAATATATAAGGGGCAAGTATTGTAATCGCGAAAATTTTCGATGTCGAGATTTTGACGGATGACCACGTTTCATGGTCCAGGGAATCCAAAAAACCTATTTTCGAAGTGCCGTCCGTATGTGTGTGTGTCTGTGTGTGTGTGTGTGTTTGTCTGTGTGTCTGTGTGTCTATGTGTATACACGATAACTCAAAAACGGTTTAACTTAAAGAGTTCGTTCTGGTACTAAAAAATTCTCCTAATAACTGGGAAGAACCCTATTGTTTTTTATTAAAATCCGAAACCGGAAACGGAAGTTATTAAACTTTAAAATTTAAAAAAATTCGTAACTAGTAAACCAAGCCTTGGACAAAAAATTGTATAGGACATAATTTAATGTATTTTTTTACATAAATATTTTTTAAATTAAGAAAAAAAATGTTTTTTTTGTATTATTTTTTTTTATGGGAGGGCAAGTCTAGCGGAGGTCTCCCTTCGCCACTGGTTTTTTAATTTAAATACCTACAAAAACATCTACACCTGTTGTTTACATTGTTCTAGTGTACATGAGAGAACTCTGAACAATGAAAAATGTAGTGGTGGGGCAAGGCTAGTGGGATAGTAACTATATTGTTTGCAAAACCACTATCCTATCCCAACTACTAGCGCGAATACTAGGGCTAGTTTAATCTCAAGCATTTACATTAGGATAGTAGCTACCTTTGTCAGTAATAAGCTACTAGCTCGTTTACTATCGTAATGTAAACGCGCCATTATACTTACTTCCTGTAAAATCCTCCTAATTCCTTCTCTAGGTGCATCATCATAATTTGCCGGGTCAACAGACAATAATTTCATCACTTTCACTCTTCCATCTGGACATCGAGCGTACACATCCGTAAAAGTACCACCTCTGTCGATGGCAAACTGATATTTCCCAACACTTTTCTAAAAATTAGTTTAATTAATTATTTTATTCAAAAGTACATTCAAGGTATTTCTTACTATCATTTTTGAGGATGTGTGCGCTGATAGACGGTCTGGTAGTAACTGCACTTGTATTGGCTAGAAAATAAATATTCTGATAAGAAATACTAATAATAAAAAAATGTTTACTATCGTGTTAGTAAATATATGGTTTTTGCGGAGTTAAATAATCAAAATTTATTTCCATTTAGATCCTAGTTACTAATGAAATATTACGTAAGGCTATAATTTAAATTGTGATATTTATTCAAAACATGTTTACAATTTTTTAAATTTTTACAGTATTATTTATTTTATAATTTTTCACACAAATGTATAAAAAGCGTAAAAATCTAAATTTCTGTCATATACAGAGATGCATTTCATGCTTCTATAAATAATTATGTTACAGTTTTATAATTAGGAATTGTAGTACAATATTTTAAATTATCGCGGTTTTAATGACAGTTCAACTTTTTAGTTCAAATTTTTTCCGCGTCGCTAGTTACATTTTGGTTTGTAAAGTAAGGTTGTGTTTGAAAACTTCGCTTTGTCACTGTGAAACCGAAAAGCAAAAACATAAAAATGGCTTTATCAGAACTTTGTGGAATGAGTGATTTAAATTCCCCTAAATTCGGGGATGCTTTAGAATTAGATATTGCTAGATACAGCAATAACTTTCTAAATAACATGGATTTAGCTGTGCCTCCTTTTTCTAATGTAAGTACATAATAATACAATTAAATAAGCATTTAATTAATATTTTCATTTGTAGCCTGCTGAAAATTTGGGTCGATTGACAAAAGATGAACATGGACATGATATTAAAATTAAATTTGATCACGGAACTACTACGTTAGGTTTTATGTACCAGGGTGGTGTGATTCTCGCTGTGGATTCTAGGGCAACTGGTGGACAGTTTATTGGTTCACAAACTATGAAAAAGATTGTTGAAATCAATCAGTACCTTCTTGGTACTTTAGCTGGTGGTGCAGCTGATTGCGTTTATTGGGATCGTGTATTAGCTAAGCAATGTCGTATGTATGAGTTGAGAAACCGTGAGAGAATTTCAGTAGCAGCTGCATCTAAATTGATGGCTAATATGGTTTATAACTACAAAGGAATGGGTTTATCTATGGGTATGATGATTGCGGGATGGGATAAACGTGGACCTGGATTGTACTATGTTGATTCGGAGGGAACTAGAACCAAAGGAGATGTTTTCAGTGTTGGTTCTGGTTCTATCTACGCCTTCGGTGTCTTGGATTCAGGATACAATTGGGATTTAACAGATGAAGAAGCTTATGGTAAGATTTATTTATATTATTATTAAAATTGACAGATTTTGAAGTGTGAATTTTCACACATTTCAGGGTTTCGCAGGTATTTAGTAAGTGAATGATGATTATTTTGGATGCAAAAACAAATTTTATGTTAAATTATTTTTTGTTATTAATTTTAATGCGAATGCCTAATACCATTATTTGGGTTTCTAAATATTTGCAGTATTTTTTTTTATATAGCAAGGTTCATTAATATTTTGAAAATTGCGCCTACGGCTTCCATTGGTTGTTTAAGTCATAAACTCCGCCCCTCTGATTTCGTATACATTCAAACATAGAATTAAATTATAATTTCCACACTTCCCACTGGTTATTAAATTTACGCTTTTAAAAATTAAATGCAACATTTGCCAAAATATAACTAGAATTTTGACAAAATAATTTAAACAAAATAAATATGCAATAAAAAAAAATTGACGGGATTCGAACAGTGGTTTGCAACTTACGAAGCGAGAACGTTACCACTGGACTACGGATGTTCACTCGTTTACTGTGTTAAATAGCGGATCAAATATTTTACATATTTTAGTTGAAAACACAAAAAATGCGTTATTTTCCGAAAACATAATCTAATCAAAAATTCCTGTTGTACTATTCCGGTTCATACCAATTTACATTACTTAGAATTTTTTCAGATTTTTAGTTTAGTCCATCTGGGCTACAGGGTGTGGGACAAAAATTTTTTTGCACAATTTTGGCAAATATCGCTTCAAAATAATTTATTTTGCAAAAATAAAATTTTGAGCGTTAATCCACGTACCAAGGGCTTTCATTTTATTTTTCGATGAGCATATATTTGTTTATATTTTTAGGGGGATATGTTTTTTAGATGTTTTAGTATTTTTGCTATGTGCGGGTCAAAGAGTTGTATAAGCATGCCAAATTTCAACTTTCTAGGTTTAGCCGTTTGGCTACAATTTTTACCGAACAGACAGACGACAAAATGACGGAATAAGGGTTTTTTGGTCATACCTACAAAACCCTAAAAACGGCTCCAAAAATGTATACTACATTCATTGGAATAAAGATTATTATTATTATTATTATTTCAAGAGATACGAATTTGGTTAAATTAGATCAAATTAACTGTAACTTATCGTCCATTTCTAAACCTTGGGAATAGTTTACGCATTTACACATTGTATACGAGCGCTTCCCAACTTGCTCTGAAAATTCATTTTTGTGACTACCGCACGACTGCTACACAAATATTAAAGACGCCTCAGTGGCGGGTAATCCGCCCAGCCCGGGTCCCCCTAAAAATTGTTGTGGCCCCAGCTAAACCGGGTGGCCCGGTTGAATTAAGTACCCGGTTCATTTTGGGAATATTTCGAATTATGAAAGATGGAAGCATGTCAAAGGGACGATTACGGCCCGCTTAAATTTTTTCAAAATTCAAAACCATCATATTTTCATTAATATTTGTGACGATAAAAAAATTGCTCCTCCCTCAGATTTTTAAAGCTAGCGCCGTCATCGCCACGCCCTAAGTTAGCCAAAAAGTACCTGTGATTGGCTTGCAAGGAGCCTGATTGTGTGTGCTATTATAATTAGTTTCATATCTTCGTACAGAACAAAACGAAATTTTTATTATTTTCTTGTCATGAGCTCACTTTTTAACGAGTGAAATGGGCTTTTGCTAAACAAAATTATCAGAAGCTTCATTCTGTCGGTAAAAGTTACTAGATCCCAAAATATAGTTCCGCAGGAAGCTAAGAAATGAAATAAATATAAGTTTTCATAATAGTTATTAATGTACAAAACTCTTATGTTGTTAGTGAATAAAGATTATTGAAGCAAAAAATTTGTTTGACAAAATTTTTCTGACATTATCTTGATGTCAGTGACAGTTTCATGACGTTTCTTTCAGTTTGATATTTAATAAATAGAATTAAATGTTGTGGGTTCGCCTAATAGACCGGGAGCTCATGACATTTTTTGTCTCCGATTTCATACAGCATGCCTTTTGGTGGAGAGAATATTTACCCTGTGACAACAAAAAAGGGATGGTACTAAACCCCTGCACGCTTTCCGGTCATAGGGAAAATTGCATTTCCATTTGCACAAAATTTTTGTGTTTTTCTCTGATTTAATATTGCTTGCCCTTTTGTCAAAAGAAAGTTATAACAAATTTAAAGTCTTTTAATTATAGGCATACTGTATGAAAACGCGGAAAATCATATTTTTTTATTACAAGATCACATGACCGTTTGAGCTCTTTGGGACCCTCCGAATCGCATGCATATATTTAAAAGACTTTAAATTTGTTATAACTTTCTTTTGACAAAAGGGTAAGCAATATTAAATCAGAGAAAATCACAAAAATTTTGTGTTTAAGTGGAGATACAATTTTCCCTATGACCGGAAAGCGTGCAGGGGTTTAGTACCATCCCTTTTTTGTTGTCACAGGGTAAATATTCTCTCCTCCAAAAGGCATGATGTATGAAATCGGAGACCAAAAACTGTCATGAGCTCCCGGTCTATAATAAAATAGCATTTCAGTATAGTACTGTTAATATGCCGAAATTCTTTTCTTTTTTTTTTGCTGATTTGTTATAGGGAAAATATGACTTGAATTTACTTTTTATAATCCATAACTACAGTTTGTTTCTTTGGTTTAGACTTTTAGACGGAACTAGATTTTCAATTTTAGTCACTTTACCGATTAAGTGAGGCTTTTGATAATTTTGTTCAGCAAAAGCCTACTTCCAACCATAAAAGAAGAGCTCATGGCAACTTATAAAAATAAAAATTCCAGTTAATTTCGCCTAAATGTTTGGAAAAGCCTATAGACATTATTTGCACTTCAATTGTTTTGATAAAATGCATACCATATACTGTTTTCACTTTTGTAAAAACCATTTAAGTGGAAATTTCAATAGTTTGCAGCTTTGAATTTGTATGTCATGTTGTGTATCACAAATATAATTAAAAATGTCATATTATTGATATTTATTACATTTGATTTATATCATGTTGAAAAATGATATCTTAATTATAACGATCATATTATTTGTCTCATTTTGTAATTCGTAACTAACAGGAAAAGTTCATTTTTTATGTTGTATATTGACAATACATTTATAATATTATCATAGTATTGGTTCACACGGATACGCCAAAGTCTGTTTACACCACAAAAGTCACCAAATTAACCAGATCTAGTTTCGTATTACAAATTGAGACGGATTATAACCATAAATCTGAAGTCTGTTTTACAATGTAAGTAATTTTTTAAATTAATTTAAAGCCGTAATACAATATAAAAGTAAACAAAATAACAAGATCTGGTTTGTCCTTACAAAAGTGAAAACAATATACTACAGTCTGTTCCAAACGGTTAAGCGGAACTAAATGGGAATTTAGTTCTTTAAGGTTGTCACGAGAAGGGACCTTGCTTGGGTTATTTCATTTTTCACGTTGGGATGTCAAAATTTAAAATTCCAACAATGAAACCATGGAAACGAATGACATATGTCAAAATTTAATATTTTTTTTAGATATTTTAATGACAAAAAATAAATAAATGGGAAATTTGTATTAAGAATGACACAAAAAATCAAAATATAAAGAAAATGACAATTTAAAATAATATTAACCTTAACCAAAAAATGTTTATTGTAAGTATGATTTACAAAGCTTAAACAAAACGGCTGAAAGGCACGATTTAAACGATGAAAGTAACTAGATTGCAAAATCTAGTTCCGTTTAACCGTTTGGAACAGACTGTATAGTCCGTTCAAACATTTGAATGCAGTATTTTTTTTTTTTATTTAATGGCCTTTGCTGCTGTGGCAATTAGCCAGGACAATTTTTATTTGTTATAAATTCCATACCTGAACGGGATTCGAACCCGAGACCTTAGCAACGCAGAGCACATGTGTTACCACTACGCTACGCCGGTCGGCTGAATGCAGTATTGCTCTTATGAAAAATGAGAGCTGTGTTGCCAAATATTGTAAGTGTAAGACTGGTACAGGCTATTCCACACGATTAGGCGGAACTAACTGGAATTTTCATTTTTGTAAGTTGTCATTAGCTATTTTTTTATATATTGAAGTTGGCTTTTCCTAAACAAAATGATCAAAAGCTTCAATCAATCTGTAAAAATTACTAGATTTGAAAATCTAGTTCCGTCTAATCGTTTGGAATAGGCTTTATAACTTACAAAAAACATAGTACAAATATGAATACCATATGTAAAATACCGTGTCTTCACAGATCTGCGCGTTTTACAGCCAGCATCGTCGCCAAGAAAGAAAAAGAGAAAGTTATTGGGAGAACCCATTAGAGAGTATAAAAAAGAACTACTCCATTTGCCCTGTACTGTATTCTAACATTTGAACGGGCTATAGATATAAGCAAAAAAACATTTTTTTATTGAAACTCAAAGATTTTATCCAAACGTTCCTTAGGCAACTTTTGATTACTTTACTATTGAGGAGTGACATTACCGGTGGCGGCGCTGTGATCGAAATATGATTGACGACAATAGTACTTAGCCGTCAATAGCACATAGCAGTGGCGGTCGGAGAAACATGTTCGGGTATGCAATTAGTATAATCGGACAAGCTCGTACTATATCGCTCAACAGCAGTATAGCAACGACAAAGCACGAGCGTGTGTATTCTTTGTAATTGCTTACCCAAAAATGATTCACCGACCGCCACTAGCACATAATAGTTAATTTAAGCACAAGTCGGTTTTATTTTATGGGAGTAAATATTTGCGACATTTTTTAATTTTTAAGCGCTACACATGTATCGATGTATATAACAGCATCATCTTGCGAAAATTTGGACTTAATATTAACTTTCCCTCCATCTTTCTTAGAAAAATTTAAAAAAACTAAGGTGCCTATATTTGTCCTTTCTTGAATGACAGGCAGAAACACTAATTCACAACACAACATTGTAATAAAAATTCAACACTAAAATATACGTAATAAGTTCAAACTGTATGCAGTATTTAGTACAATAATTTGACCACCAGTTAGAGTATTCGAGCGTGTCGCTTCTCAATAGAGTAGTAAAAAAATATTTTGTCTCCTGTCCTATTTCCCAGGAATTGCTCTTATAATCAGAACCGAATTATGGCAACTTATTTTTTCAAATGTTATAAAATATAATTTTAAAAAATAGATATTTTTTAAAATTCAATGTAAGCCATTAAATAACAAGTCTTGAAGTGTTGATTAATCAAGAAAAATGTTTATTTTGATAAGATTTTTAATAAAATATATTTTCAATAGATTTAATACACCACCCTGTTACCCAAAAGTAGAGGATTGGTCATAAAATCTGAAAAAAAAGAGTAGGACACATTAATATGAACAAATTAGAATTTATGTTAGCCTTGCACCATAGATGGTAAAAGGGATCTTTGCTTAAGTAAAACAACAACTAGTGTGAAAGTATTTCGAAAGATTATTTTTTTAAAATTATTTTTTGAATTACATGAGCCGGGGGACTACAAAAGCCCGTGATGGGAGTAGATTAGACAAGTTTTATAGCTAAAACAAAACTTTCCGGAGGGGAATTTTTGCTACAAGAGGGGGATTCTTTCCAGGTAAACCCAAAGGAGTTAATCTAAAAATTTGAGACCACCAGCACATTGATGTAAATCGTAATAATACTTCGGGAATTTTTGATCTGATAATATTTTTGAAAAATATCGGGCCGTTGATACCTATAGAAAGAAGTTTTGATAAAGAAAAATTAATAATGTATATTTTTTTTCAGATCTGGGTCGTAGATCCATTTACCATGCAACCCACAGAGATGCGTACTCTGGTGGTATTGTGCGAGTGTATCACATGAAAAACACCGGCTGGGTTAATATCTCCGAGGATGACTGTATGGATCTACATTACAAATATCAAGATGAGAAATTGAATGAGACTAACAAAGTTTAATTATAAAGTTTTGTATTAATTATAATTTAATAAAAATTTAAAAACTAATTTCCACTAATTTTTAGTTTTTTTTAATACACCTCTACTTTAATATAAGTAATAAATAATATATTAATGCATTGTAAGGTTAAAAAACTATGACTAAGCAATTTCTAACGCATACCTACCACATGTAGATTATTCTTTCTGAAACTTTTGTAACTCGTAGACAGTAGTTTACTAAATTTTATTCGAATAATGGAAGCCATGCATATCATTACGAACAATTTTGCATCAAAATGTAGAAGCGAAAACACTTATTGGATAATGTAGACATTGTATTAATGATTTTGTAACTTATATGATCATAAATATGAAGTGGCACTGCATTGCGTAATTCTAAACACAAAAATATTGATAAGAAATGATTAAAATGAAAAACAAAATAATGACAGTTGATCTAACCTAAAAGTTATTTTCGGAAAATTGTTTTTGGGTAGGGAAAAGTTTAAAACAAGGATGGTAAGTGAAAAACTAAGCATTGAATCATGCGCGATTTTCAAACTATTTCCTATTCTACCTGTTTGAAATAACCTCCAGATCTGTCAGTTTCAAGGTGACATTGAAAGTTGTTAGTTCACCTCTGTCGATCATGGATTCTCGCCCGGCTTTGCCTTCTCTCTGTTCCTGGCAACAATTACAGAAATATTTCGATGAAAATAAAGGCAAAATCAACATCAACAATCTATTCAAAGAAGATGCTGACAGATTCAAAAAATTCAGGTTTGTACATTCAAAATTTTACCTCTTAAACTATCTGACCTATTGCTTTTTAACAGCTTAACATTAAAGACACCACACGATGGAGATATTTTATTGGATTATTCTAAAAACCGTGTTAACAGCAATGTAATGTCTTTGCTCTTTGATCTTGCTAAAGAATGCAACATCGATGGAGCTCGTAATGCCATGTTCAATGGTAAAAAAATTAACTTTACTGAGGGCCGTGCTGTTTTACATATCGCTTTACGTAATCGTGCCAATCGTGAGATCCAAGTCGATGGAAAAAATATTATGCCTGATATAAACGATGTACTTGCACATATGAAAGAATTCACTAACGAAGTTTTGTCAGGCAATTGGAAAGGATACACTGGAAAGAAAATCACAGATGTTGTTAATATTGGTATTGGTGGATCTGATTTGGGTCCTCTTATGGTCACGGAGGCTCTTAAACCATATAGCAAGGGCTTGCATGTGCATTTCGTTTCTAACATTGATGGTACACATCTTGCTGAAGTTCTGAAGAAGCTCAATGCTGAAACTACTCTCTTCATTATTGCATCAAAAACATTTACTACTCAAGAAACTATTACCAATGCTACCTCAGCCAAGAATTGGTTTTTGGATCATGCGAAAGATGTAAGTTAGCATATATTTTTATCCATATAAAATTGTGCTTCATTTGATAAATAATTAATACAAGTAGTGCTAATCAAAATGTTCTTGAAATAAATTGGTTTAAATGTTTTGGTAAGAATTTTGAATGATAAAATTTCAATTTATTTTTAAAGAGTCTTATTATAACGGAAAATTATTGGATTAGACAAAGCTCGCACCAAAGCGGGGATCGCAGAGCCTTTTAAAATATGACATGTTTTTAAAGGATATATTTTTCATGTATTTATGTAATAACATTATATTCAGTATATGTTAGAGAATAAATGTTATTTATAAATAAAGGCAACGCCCTTAAACAGCAACACTTTGGTTTGAGAACGTGGAGTCCATAATTGATGAATGGACTGTCCATTCACCATTTGATCACATTAAAGATTACCCCAACTGCATTTTCATATCTTATCATCATTTGATTTTATCAAATTTTTTAATTATTTTATTAGCATAACTACCAATCTGTAATTCAGCTAGGATTTTATCCGGTCAGGGTAGGGGGAATATTGAACTAGAGCCAGAGTTCATTCGAATGATACTTGTACTCATTAACAGTTTGAGTAAAATTGTATTATGAATTCTAAAATTTTCAATAATACTTAGGAACTGTCTAAAAAGTGGCAGTTTTATGTTATTTAATTTTATAAATTTGAGTTGCCAGTAGAGGGGGGAGCAGCCTTTCCCTCTCCATCCATGGCACTGCAGCTAATTATCAATATGATTGACTTGGTGTTGCAACAACACGTTATACATATGAATTGATTGATAATTTATACTGTTTTTAACAATAAATATGATGCAACATATACAGGTGTTCATTTTAATTTGTACACTTATCTCGAGAACTATAAGCGGTGTGAGGTGGGTTAAATTAAAGTCACTAGATTGTATAATCCAGTGACTTTAAGTTAAATTAGACAACAATTGCCATTTTATAAGAAAATGTCAATGAGCAAAGCAATTGGTAGTGGTTCTCAAAATACGTAGCGCAATTTTCTCATTTTAAATGGAATCACAGTTTTTTGTTTTACTTGCCCAACCTTAATATATAAGGGGAAAGTATTACAATTGCGAAAATTTTCGGTGTCGAGATTTTGACTGATGACCACGGCCATGGCGCAGGTAATCCAAAAAACCTATTTTCGAAGTGCCGTCCGTATGTGTGTGTATACACGATAAATCAAGAACGGTTTAAGTTAGAGAGTTCGTTCTAGTACTAAAAAATTTTCCTATTAATTGGGAAGAACCCTATTGTTTTTTATGAAGATCCGAAAGCGGAAGTTATTAAACTTTAAAATTAAAAAAATTCATAACTAGTAAACTAAGCCTTGAACAAAAATTTGTGTAAAACATAATTTGATATATTTTTGAAGGTTTACTAATTTTTTTTTTTAAATATATATATATTTTTTTATTTTATTTTTTTTTTTTATGGGAGGGCATGTGTAGCGGTCAGAGCCGTAGCAATATTTTCGGCGCCATTGGCAAATGAAGTAAATTGATACAAATTACTTCCCCAAAAGCAAATGAGCAAAAAAAAAAAATTCACCCGCAATGGCGACCCACATGAGACCCCGCGCCCTTATTAAACATCGCGCCCCTGGCAAATGCCCCGACGCCACCCCGTTGCTACGGTGCTGCTAGCGGTGGTCTCTTTTCGCCACTGTTTTTTTTTTTTTTGTCTAGCTTTTGTATCTTATTCGTTTATTATCTATTTTTTTTAATTTGTAGTCTACTTAATGCAGAAATGAATTCTAGTAACTTTTAACGGTTAAAAGAGGCGCTTGATAATTTTGTTTAACAAAATCCCACTTCAACCGCTAAAAAGTGAGGTTGACAACTTTGAAAATCTCATTAAATTCCACTTAAACATTTTGGATAGAAATTAGGCTTCTTAAGAATAAATGAATTCCCATATTAGTAGGGTGACCATTCGTCCCACATTTTAATTTGGTGTCCCCAGGGCCGAATTTTGCTCTGTACTTATGTTTGGGAGGTGAAGACTTTTTTTTTTGCTCTTTACTTATATTTGGGAGGTGAGGACCTTTTGTTTGTTTGCTCTTCACTTATATTTCGGAAGTGACGACCTTTTTTTTGCTCCGTCCCGCATTGCCTTCTCCAAGAAAATGGTCACCCTACATATTAGGCATCTTGATAATTTGATAAAAAATAATAAAAAATGTAACAAATCATATACTCCTACAAATAAAAATTAACTGAAATAATAAATTGCAATATAAATTTAATTTTTTTCTTTTAATTTGTACACATTCATAGTGTAACGAAATTTTACAAAAGATTTTATTGACAGTTAATTCAGTTTTACAGCAGAATACATAACAATAATTTAAAATTATTGTATTTATATTAAAATGCTTCAGGAATTTTAAAACTGAAATAGAAAATGTTGAATAAAACGTTCACTCAATTTCAAATAAATTAATTTGTTAAAACTTAATTCAAAAGACTTGAAATATGTATTTGAAATTTCATTGTTATAGTACTAATATATGTTTATTTATGTATTTTCCAGTGTGGTGCTGTAGCGAAGCATTTCGTAGCACTCTCTACCAATGCTCCTAAAGTAACAGATTTCGGTATTGATGCCAAGAACATGTTTGGTTTCTGGGATTGGGTCGGAGGTCGTTACTCTCTGTGGTCTGCCATTGGTCTCAGCATCTGTCTGGCTGTTGGCTTTGAGAACTTCGAGAAGTTACTTGAAGGTGCCCACTACATGGATGACCATTTCATGAATGCACCACTGGAACATAACGTAAGTATATATTAGTTTTATCGAATTTAATTTAAATCATTAGTGGCCGGTTGCTAAAGTAAGAATTATCCCTAACTCGAGTTAAAATCATTTGTTTTTGTATGTTGTAATATACAAAAACAAATGATTTTAACTTGAGTTCGAGAAAACTCTTACGTTAGCAACCCATGGCCGGTTGCTAAAGTAAGAATTATCCCTAACTCGAGATAAAATCATTTGTTTTTGTATGTTGTAATATACAAAAACAAATGATTTTAACTTGAGTTAGAGAAAACTCTTACGTTAGCAACCCGCCATAGGTCAAATAGTATGTTAATTTGTTGCTTTATTTCATAACTAGCTCAATAATATGTGAAATATTACCATTGTACGTAACGCTGCCCATAGCTCCCAAATATTCATCTTAAACTCTGTATTCCAGGAACTGAATGAAACAGAAAAGAATCTTTTTTTTTTTTCATTCATAAACATCTTTTCTATAAGATGTTATTTTGTGCGACTAACAAACTAAAAATTGGGTATAATTTAGTAGACTGCGCTTAAAATTAATAATTAAAGAATAAAATTAATTTAAATAATGTTTATTCTTAATATATGAGGGGTCTATTTCCAAAAGACACATTCTCACAATTTTAAGAAAAATGAGTTGTTAGTACTATCTTGTAGAGAATTTTAAAAGCTACATGATAAGGACAAAATCCTTACAAAATATACATTATCCTATTGTAATTCGATCACAAAAACTAAATCTATTTACAAAACTTGCATTCTCCATTCGCTGTTCAGCGACATAATCATCATTCTCCACTTTGCCAAGGGTGTGCGCATATTGTGTCACGTGATAGGCCGCCTATACGCACTTGTCATTTTATGTGATTCACATGTATGATGGAACATACAAATTGCTTAAAACCGGAAAAAAAGATGTTAATTCTCTTTTGACAAAACATTACGGTAGCGATTGGAGAGAAAATCAAAATTTGGAATTAGGGTTTTATAAGTATATTCTCGATTGTGAAAATATATCGCAATATGAAAATGAAGAATTATGTGAGCTTCAGGAAAGTACTCAGGATTTGCGAGTATAAATAATATTATATTATTAATAATACCATAATTTTATTTTATATTTTTGTAAGTTGAAATAAATAAAACCGATAATTTTTTGCAATGAATGAGTTACAAAACTTACATTATCCTCTATATCCTTTCAAAACTCACATTATCCAAAATAAAAAATGATTTTTCCGCGTTATTGTGCTTTCAATTTGACTTTACTATACACTAATGGAATTATAATTTTTCTCTCTAAATTTTGACGCCAACATTATACAAATAGTGTGTAATTTATAGGTTTAAGACTTTTTTCCCTGTTTATGCAAATTGAAGTCTGACGGAGACTGTGACTTTTGTAAATAGACCCCTTATATAATGAACTACTGAACAAAAATTATATACAGTGTTTTGGGAATTGTTTAAGCATTACTAATTACATACATTTTTATTATAAGACATACAAAGAAGAATAAACTAGGAAAGTTGAAAGTTCATATCTACCTATTTTATTAAGATGAAATAATTGGTAAAAATGAAGTTTAAATAACTTATAAATAAATTAAAAATAATTGACCCCACGTTGATCGACAATAGATTTTATTCTTTTTGAAGCGAAAACAGTCCTTTAGCAGGCTGTGCTCGAAGTGAATTTTGAACCCAGATTCCCTTGTATGGTGGTTCCCACTGTAGCAAGCTGCTGGTACGTTATTTTAGATCGTACCCTTTGTTATCAACTAAGTAGCAAGCCTATGATATAATGTAAACTTGATCTCAAACTGATATGAAATTCCTGACTAAAGGAGTTCGCATACTAGGCGTGAATTTTATCCAGGATTCATCTTGTAGTTAGTCTGGGTAGCTGATTAATTAAAGGTGACGATTGATACACGTTAAGTAAAAAGATGGTTTAAAATTAAATTTATAAGTAATTGAAAATAATATTATCAAATTTAAATGAAATAAGTTTAAGTTTAAATTAAATAATATTTATATATTTAGATAAAATCAAAAAGAAACAGGATCGAATAAACGACCAGAAAGTCTCTAAAAATTCAATAATTCTAGATCTTTTCGCGAACCGGACCGATAATTCTGCACCCTTCTTCAGAGAGACTGGTGTTTATATAAGGGTTCTGATAGCATTTCCTGGAATAAAAGTCTAATATTGTTCAAGGGTATTTCAGTGTTCAAATTTATTAGGTAATAACTTTGAACAAAAGTCATTTTAACAATAAAATGTATAAAATAATTTTGAAGTTACATTTTGTAATTTATAGTTTCTATTATCTGAATTCTAAAATCTTTTAACTGTAATATAACTTTAATAATCTAAAAAAAAGGTATATGACGAAAGTCTTAGAGGCGATAACTGGTGGCGTTTAGCGATTCGTTACATCACCACAGCATGTGTGGAGACTTTGACCCCACATATCCAAAATCAATTAGCTAGGCAGTGCAAATCTATCTACAGACCATAACGGCCGGTCTCATGACGGTCTGACACCTTTAATAATAGTAATGACCGAAGATCTTTCACTTACTTCAGATATTATAAAAATATACCAAAAATGAAATTAATGATAAAAATGCCTAATTTTCAATATGAATAATTTTATCGATTTCATTTATTTGCTTTAAATGTGAGAAGAATACTATGAACATATTGAGCATACGCCACTGGATATAAATATACTTGTTTATTGCCTATTGATTATTGTTTGCATGACATGACAGGAAAACGGTATTAGTACTAATTAAAGCAGTCAATACAGTGCTTTTTATGTTTTTAAATAATAAGTATACATTTCTATAATTCTGCATATCCGTCACGCATTTATGCGAAATCATTTTACCTATACGCATACTCAACATCTATATACCTTTTTTCACTAATGGCCAGTTGCTAAAGTAAGAATTATCCTTAACTCAAGTTAAAATAATTTGTTTTTGTATGTTGTAGCATACAAAAACAAATGATTTTAATTTGAGTTAGAGAAAACTCTTCCGTTAGCAACCCGCCATAAATGGAATAAAATTTCCACGACTGTATATCATCAGTGTTTGGTATGTCTCAATTTCATTCATAGATTAATTTCAATTAAAACAATAAAAACTATAGCACGCAACAATGGATACGGCCCCATTATAATAGACAAACTTTAAAAAAAGAAAACCAATCATTGATTAAAATAAAATTTATAAAATATTACAGTATTTAGGTAAAACATCCATTCGAATTTCAAACTAAATAAAACGAAAATATAAAGAGAATTTTTTTAATCTATATTAATGAAATTGGCAGCTATATCTGTTTGTTATTTTTTCGTCTTCATATTTGGTTTCTACTCTGCAGGTGATAATAAATCGATATCCGCAAAAAAAATAAATTGGTGATTTTGCCTGAAATTCATGCAAAAACGGATGGACGTATTTTAACGAAACTTGGTATGATAGAGTAGAGCCATGATTCGAATATAGGCTACATGTTTACTAAAGAATTCAGAATATCTCTCTTATTAGTGACTATAGTCGGATTGCTGATAAGTGACTGTTCGTTGCTACAAGTATCGATATTCAATACTATATGCTTTCTCTGTCTATATCATTATAATTATTTGCATATCCATAGTAACATAAATGAAAACAACTATCTACAGCTGACCAGTTTCGGAATAGTTTATTCCTTCATCAGAGCTGCTACATACAGGAGAATCGAAATACAGTATAAATGTACATAGTATAACAATAAATGAATATAATAATAATATAAGTATAACATTGTAAACCATACCTGAGATAACAGTGTTAAGTGTATTGGTGAGGTAGATAAAAACGGGTCATTATATAAAAAAAATTGTTGAAATATAAATAAATAAATAAATAAATAATGTAAAACGAAGTCAAAGATTAAAATGAACGATACAACAAATTAAAATGTGTTATAAAAAATAATAAATAGGTAAAATATATATGAGCACAGGTGTGTCGTAGTATTATGAGATTGATAATGGTGACTAGCTGAAAAAATCACAGATTTGTTAGATTCTTGTAGTATCCTGATATATGGGTTGTGCATGGGGTCGATGACCTGAAACCGTGGATATTTTAGAAGGAATAATGTGTAACACTAGGTGCCATCTATTGAGAGAGGGTGTGGTTAGGTGAAAATAGGAAGGGGTATGTGGTGTCATCTGTTGGGAAGGGGGGTTTGTACTGGGGAGTGAGATGCGTTGTAGTCCCGCTAGAGTTTACCATGTCAGTATACAGACGCTAACGGAAATGGCGTCTAGATGTTTGCTAAGTAAGACAAACTATAAGTATAGTTTGGCTGAGTCATGGTACTGCCACACCATGTCCCGAGAAGCAAACAGACTACACGCGTGTCTGGTGTTTGTTTGCTTCTCGGGACATGGTGTGGCAGTACCATGACTCAGCCAAACTATACTTATAGTTTGTCTTACTTAGCAAACATCTAGACGCCATTTCCGTTAGCGTCTGTATACTGACATGGTAAACTCTAGCGGGACTACAACGCATCTCACTCCCCAGTACAAACCCCCCTTCCCAACAGATGACACCACATACCCCTTCCTATTTTCACCTAACCACACCCTCTCTCAATAGATGGCACCTAGTGTTACACATTATTCCTTCTAAAATATCCACGGTTTCAGGTCATCGACCCCATGCACAACCCATATATCAGGATACTACAAGAATCTAACAAATCTGTGATTTTTTCAGCTAGTCACCATTATCAATCTCATAATACTACGACACACCTGTGCTCATATATATTTTACCTATTTATTATTTTTTATAACACATTTTAATTTGTTGTATCGTTCATTTTAATCTTTGACTTCGTTTTACATTATTTATTTATTTATTTATTTATATTTCAACAATTTTTTTTATATAATGACCCGTTTTTATCTACCTCACCAATACACTTAACACTGTTATCTCAGGTATGGTTTACAATGTTATACTTATATTATTATTATATTCATTTATTGTTATACTATGTACATTTATACTGTATTTCGATTCTCCTGTATGTAGCAGCTCTGATGAAGGAATAAACTATTCCGAAACTGGTCAGCTGTAGATAGTTGTTTTCATTTATGTCCGACACCCGTACAACCTTTCCACTTATATTCACTACGGACACGACCATCTCCACATCCATAGTAACGTATAGTGACGCAAGTTGACAACTAACCTTCCAAATTATTTGAATAAGGCAGCAGTCTGACTGATCGAGTGCTGTCGATCGTTTGCTGTCGAGCAAATTTCAAACACACGTTAACTAAGGGCATGAGTCGCACTGAACCATCGTTTGCCGTCAAGTAGCATCAAGTTGTTTGTATTTCAAAATTTGCGTGTTACGGAAATCTACACGCATTTTCGCCGACGGGTCCAAGTGATGTGTACGTTCGTGAGGATATTTGTACGTTCGTTCGGACTTATTGCAAAAATATATTTGTACGTAACATCGAACGTACGTTAAGTGAGCGCTGACTGTATAAGAAAATTTGTTTACACTTGAGAAATATTTTTTTATAATCAAGAAGATAAATACTTGGAAGACCATGGGGAGCGCGTCCTATGCACTTGAAATGTCTCACTTATTTTTTACTTAACAGTAAAAAATATATAAGAAAAGTGGTTTAGGATAAAAAAACGATTCTTTTCTGTTTGAATGTAGTTTTTAATAACATGAATATTTGGAGGCCGTAGAGAGCGTTCCCCAGTGTGTATAGAGATTTGCAGCTAAGCACCGTACCATCTGGTGAGCGTTTCATGAACTTGTGTACATCATATAACATTTCGTTTTGTGTATTGGTTTTGTATGAAGTTTGTTTTTAAAGTTTTATTATAATCATTGAAAAATGTATAATACATATTGTTGTGTGCCTATGTGCAATTCATTGAAACGAAGAAACCCGGAAATATCGTTTCATTTGTTTCCACTAATATCAGACACCGTATGGTTCGAAACAAAATTGGGAAAGCAAGAGGTTAGGAATCGACGCGATATTTAGATAAACAATTTAAAAATTGGAAAAAAAGTGAGCCCTTGTATCAAAGTTTGCTCATTACATTTTAATGATAGTGACTACAAAAATTATTTTCAATTTTGTATTTATTATCGCATATCTTGAAAATTCCTGTTATTGTGTGTGGGTTTGTAATGCACAAGTTTGTAGGCATAATGCATAAATCTTTATGAACTCTCTGTTTTTTTCAGTGACTCCACACAATATTATATGCCCAGCATTGTAGATTTCTACCCCTTGGTAAACAACGCTGGAATTATTATTTCCCCCAATATAGTTAAAATAATCGACAATGGAAAACCGCCATAACTTAAAACCAGATCACAAAATGTAGTATTTTAGATGTTTATAAGTAATGTCACTTCACAAAATCAGAAAATCCCAAACAATTATTTATTTTTTGTCGTTTTTTGATACACTTTTCGCTATTATTTACTAGTAAATGTCAAGTGGTATCTGATTTAGAATGGTTTCAAAAAAATCCGCGTGGCGCTACGATCTTAAAATTTTTCCCCTATACTTAAATATCTCAATTATCTTGATCACTTTTCAACAATAATATATTCAATAAAAATCGTACGAAATACGGGCACGTCAGTTAGTAATAAAAATAATTTAGAGATTAGTTAGTAATAAAATAGGCACAAAAAATAACCGTCAAAAATCAGTCGTATATATAATCAATTATAAGAATTGCAATTATTATTATTATTAAATACAGTGCTGCAAATATGTTTTAGACCAGTAATGATTATTATTAATGTAACTGGCTTTTAAGGAATTAATGCAATTGTCAAAAAAGGTTATATAGTTAATAATAAAAAAATATGAAGTACTACTAACAAATATCAGATTCAATGAGGTTTTGAGTTTCTTTTTTTTTATCTATGTCTGGAGGTCTAAGAACGGAGAACGTACCATCTTTGCCCCTTATACGCCTATCTAGGCGTTTGGATCGTATTATTTTAATTTTATTTGTTTTGCTGTAACGAATAATTAATTTTAAGTTAAAATCTACGAAATAATTAAATGGATGAGTACTTGTTTATTTGTTTATATTTGTATTTTTATTTCAAAATACCTAATTTTGTTTTGTTTTCTTTCAGGCTCCTGTAATCTTAGCCCTATTAGGTGTTTGGTATTCAAACTTCTATGGTGCTGAAACCCATGCCTTACTGCCTTACGACCAGTACCTACACAGATTCGCGGCCTATTTCCAACAAGGTGACATGGAAAGTAACGGCAAATACGTAACTCGCAGTGGTGAACAAGTCACCTACCCCACCGGACCTATCGTTTGGGGAGAACCAGGCACTAATGGTCAACATGCCTTTTACCAACTAATTCACCAAGGCACCCGTCTTATTCCATGTGACTTCCTTGCTCCGGCACAAACCCATAATCCAATCAACGATGGTATTCACCATACCATTCTGTTGGCAAACTTCTTGGCACAAACTGAAGCCTTGATGAAAGGAAAGACTGAAGCCGTTGCCAAGGAAGAGTTGGTTAAATCTGGAATGAAACCAGAGGATATTAACCATATCTTACCACATAAAGTGTTCCAAGGAAATCGACCAACTAATAGTATTGTTGTTAAAATGGTTACACCCTTCACTCTTGGTGCTCTTATTGGTAAGTTACAATATTATTTTCTACTAAAATTTTCATATTATTCTACAACTGCAAACCCACTTTATTGCGCATGCTTGTATTGTTCCCAATAGTAAAATGTAATGTATCAATTTTAATAATTTAAATTTACTATCAATTTATTAAATGAGTTACTTTATTAGAAATATAGAAATAAGCTATGTTCATTTAATTTCTACTGTGATTGTTGTTTTAATATTCAAATGTAGTTTAAATTCAATATATTATTTATTTTAATTGTTTTATTTATATTGTGGGTATAATCCATTGAATGGATATTTTTTTAAATTTTATTTCTGTTCTTCAATGAATTGGTATCCTACACCACCATAATATAAACGCATGCACATAGATGCAGAATTTTAATTGGACTAATGTGGGGGAAAATAAAGTACTATGTACCTAAAAGCAAGGTATTTAGGTTAGGTTTAGTTAGTAAAAGACTAGAACAGAGGAGTCTGAATAGCTTGAAGTAACCTTAAAGAAGTTTGTGTAAAAAGATAACAAACAATTTATTAAGAAAGTATACAAATTACAAAATAAAATAACTACAAAATTAAGTTTAAACTACAGAACTACATCCTACACCGCCATTTTTTAGGGTTTTGTAGGTATGACCAAAAAACCCTTATACCGTCATTTTGTCGTCTGTCTGTCTGTCTGTTCGGTAAAAATTGTAGCCAAACGGCTAAACCTAGAGAGTTGAAATTTGGCATGCTTATACAACTCTTTGACCCGCACATAGGAAAAATAGTAAAACATCCAAAAAACATATGCCCCTAAAAATATAAACAAATATGTGCTCATCGAAAAAAAAATATTTTTTTTAATTCCGCGTTGGTTATCAAATGAAATCCCTTAGTACGTGGATTAACGATCGAGATTTTATTTTTGCAAAATAAATTATTTCTATGCGATTTTTGCCAAAATTGTGCAAAAAAAAATGTTCCACACCCTGCAGCCCAGATGGTTTAAACTAATAATCAGAAAAAATTATAAATAATGTACATTGGTACAACAGGAATTTTTGATCAGATTATGTTTTCGGAAAATAACGCATGTTTTGTGTTTTTTTTTGTTGATGTTCAAAAGTTATAGTTATGTAACGCACTATACTAGAAGGCGGATCCTGGTCTAATGATTAGCTTGCTCGCTAGCTACGCAGAAAACTAGGGTTCGCTCCTGGGCAGAGGAGACAATTTTATTTTTTGTTTTTTTCCATTTTTATTTTGTTTAAATTGTTTTGTAAAAATTCTAGTTATATTTTGGCAAATGTTGCATTTAATTTTTAGGAGCGTAAATTTAATAACCATTTGGAATTGTGGGAATTATATTTTCATTCTATGTGTCATGTATACGAAACACGAGGGGCGAAACATATGGCTTAAAACAACCAATGGAAGCCATAGGCGCAATTTGTAAAATCTTAATGAACCTTGCTATATAAAAAAAAAAAATACTGCACCTATTTAGAAACCTAAATAATGGTATTACGTATTCGAATTGAAATTCACAAAAAAACATTTTAACATAAAGTTGGTTTTTCAACAGACGATAAATTATTTTAAAAATAACAGTCATTTTGCCGTGATTACTACAAAGCACAATTTGTCCTACACACTCAGCATGCCGCCTTCACTTATTATATACCTGCGAATCCTGCAATTTGTGAAAATTCACACTTCACATCAATTTATTAATAAATATGAAGCAAGGATTGAACTTAACTAATCTACTAATATTTGTGTAATTACAAGTTCAAGTTAAACTATATATATTCTTTATTCCCTAGGCCTTGCAGCGTTCAGGATATTAACCATTACAAAAAATAAAATAAAAAAAAATTAAAATAAAAATAAATAATAAAAATAAAAATAAGTTAAACTAAAATATTAATTATTTGTTACAGCCATGTACGAACATAAGATCTTCGTACAAGGTGTCATCTGGGATGTCAACTCTTACGATCAATGGGGTGTTGAACTGGGCAAACAATTGGCCAAAGCCATCGAACCAGAACTTAAAGATAACAACCCGGTCAGCTCTCACGATAGTTCCACCAACGGTCTCATTAATTTCATCAAAGCTAATCGTTAAGAATTTTAGAATGTTGCATCATGTTGCAGATTACTTAATATATACCAACTTCTGTTAAAATTTATTTTTAGATATTTTTTTTCAGGCATATTTTATATAAATTATATATTTCTATGTAATTTTTAATTTTATGTACACCAAGTAAAGTGGCTTTACAAAATTTTTGATTTTATTATGATGAAATTTACTTTGTAATATTTAAAAAGAGAGTAGGTGTCTGTAGTTGTTGACATGAAATGTGCTATAATTGTTAAATATACTTTTTTGTTAAAACTGCTTACAGTTGATTATACATTAATAAACAGACAAAATTGTAATATTTCTGATCCTTTAAAAAAGAAAACCATCCATATTTTCCCTTAAAATAATCAGTAGTTAGATTATGATAGAAAGTATCCACTGTTTTGAGATTAACTAGTATTAGATCATCAATCCAAGCAGTGCTGACTCTCGAAGCGCTAGCGCCCCAACTGAATTTTGGCCGCAGGTCTTTTGGGCGTAAAATGCTTCGCGTGGGTGCTGGGTGGGTTTTTGAAATGAGAAAAATGCACAGACTTAAGGTTTAACAAGATTTTTTTGCTGTTTTATCAAGTGTTCTCACAAATATCAGGTCATCAAGGATGAAATTTGTAGTTAGTAATATTGCCAACTTCAACAGCTAATTATTTGACATTGATTCAATATTTTACCGTTCTGTTTTATTTTGTTAGAAAGTTACACATCTCGCCTGTTTAAAGAAATCATTGTTTGCTCTAAAAAATTATCAAAAACTATCCAATTATTAAATCCAATAGGGGAAACTTTTTAAGATCGCAGCGCCGTATGCGGCAAAGCTGGAACACTCGAAAGCCACATTAAACTGTTATTCGTGTATTTGTTTACATGGTGAAAATGAACACGAGTTGTATTTTTCCTGTTTTCCGAGCTTTTTTTTAATATAAAGGTAATCTACGATTTACAAGATATGTAATAATATACTATTCTAAAGAAATTTCAAGGATATTTTTAGTTTTTCATTGTATTTTTAATTCTTTTTGACTGTCTGTCAATATAATAACAACTAAAATATGGTAAATATATTAGTAAAAATTAATATCTCTGCCTGAAAAAGTAGAAGGGCCTTTTAATATATCAACTGATTTAGGCAAATTTTGGGTGCGATAAATGCTTTTTTCAGTCTTTTTTTGGACGTAAAAAATCACTTTCCATAAAATGCAACGGGCAAACATGCATGCATGGGCTTGGATTTTTGCCCATTTTTAGTTTTTGAGTCCATAAAAACCTACGATCCACTTTCTCTCTGCCTCCAAACGTCGGTTCAATTGATATTTTTTTCGATTTAGGTAAATTATGGAATGTTTAAGAAGGATTCTTCATTATTCACGATTCACATTGCGGCACACAACAAAATGGATTGTTTTTTTTCCATGATACACAAAAATAAAACACAAACAACAAAAAAACACGTATTTCTCCATTGAACAAAACAAAACAATGTGGCTTTCGTATCTTTCAAAAATTGCCACCAGATGTCAGGGCGCTTAGGAAGTTTCCCCTATTAAAAATCCAAAAATTAAACTATCCAAACAAAAAAAAAAAAAACCTAGGTCATCGATCAGAGCAGAAATATACTGCAACTAACTGGACTAAATGATGCAAAAACTTAAAGAAAAACTGCCTAGATTGGTCAACAGATCGACTCCTATCTTATTGCATGATAACGCTAGACCACACACTGCACAAATGTCTGGCAAACTACAGGAATTGGAGTTGGAACTTCTTCATCATCCTCCATACTCACCAGACCTAGCCCTCACTACCACATCTTCCGCAATTTGGACAACTTTTTAATAGGAAAACAGTTTAATTCCGACAATGCTGTAAAACTGGCCTTCCAGGAATTCACTGACTTTTGTCCGCCAGGGTTTAATACCACCAGCCTGAACAACCTGCCTCTTAAATGGCAAAAGTGTATGGAAAATATGGGTGCATACTTTGATGAATAAAATAATTCCTTATATTTGTAAGTTATCAACCAAGTTTGCTTTTTTTTCTACAAATTTCATCCTTGACGACCTAATATTAGAGATATTGGGTAGAAGAAACGAATGACACCCCGCAGTACGTGCTAATCAGGTCGCGGTCCCAAGTTATAGTAATTTCACCGGGCCCGCCAAAATGGCAGTGTTACCACTACGCCACGCCAGTCGGCGAACGGTAGTTCTGTAGATTCTTTGCACTTTCTTCTCTTCAACTCAGTTATTGTATTGTTACTAGTTTTTATGGTTTTGGAATTATCGAAAGAAGTCTGGTGTACACTTTTTTGGGACACATGGATTTTTACAGAGGGAACCCAGTACTGGAACGAACGATAGACGAATTCTACGGCACTTTGGTTCAATAAAGAGAGGCGGATAGAAGTGATGATCAAAAAATATAAAAGCGCCCCTCAAACCCTCGGTTCAGAGTCCCGATGAGGTTTATTTTCTGCTTACCGTGTAGAGCCGGCCGTTAGTCCAGGCAGGTCTTTGATTTAGTAATTCGAATAGCAGATATGGTCCGAATTCTAAACAGATTCATTTTTCTGCTAACCCAGTCATTTTGCTGCTATCTGTGACACTAATGGCGGCTCATGAGAACGGCTAAAAAATTACAAAAATCTTTAACATGTCATAATATCTTGAAAAACTACGTCAAATCAGAGTTTATGACATACTACATTACACAGCAACTTAACGATTTCAACTGGAATCTGTTTTTGGCTCAGTGGGTCGGCCGTATGTCGCCTAATACCAGAAGCAGCTTGGGGGGGGACCCTCCCGGGGCGCCAGGCTAGGAAGGGCGGCGGACGGTCAGGTCATCACTTGTATTTTAAGTGAGGACCTTTTTTTTTTTGCTCTTCACGTGGATCTGTGAGGTGGGGACTTGCTCTTCACTTGGATTTGGGAGGTGAGGACCTTTTTATTTTTTGCTCTTCACTTGGATTTGGGAGGTGAGGACCTTTTTTTGCTCTTCACTTGGATTTGGGAGGTGAGGTCCTTTTTTTTGCTCTTCACTTGGATCTGGGAGATGAAGACCTTCTTATGAGGGCGGCAAAAAAATTTCGCGCGGGGCGCCAGACTTGCTAAGGCCGGCTCTGCCTAATACTACCTGCGAAATTGAACGTAGTCCTAGTCAAAAAAGTTATATTTTGAGGTGAAAAACAGTGGCGTAGCGTAGAGGGAGCGGTGGGGGCGGCATATTCTGTAAATTTTGGAGCCTTTTGGATTTAAATACCTAAATAAAGGGGCGGCGAATTTGGCCTCCGCCCCGGGCGGCTGAAACCCACGCTACGCCACTGATGAAAAGGCCGAATCTTGAGATTTTTTTTTATTGAAAAAAAAAACAGTCCAAGATCCTTAATTGAAAGATTAAAAGGAGAGTTGACAAAAATCAATATCAAATCAATAGCTTACGAAGAAAATTCAACAAAATATCGTTCAAATTACTCCAGAAATGTGTTTGAAAGAGATTTAATGCTAAAAGTTAAACAAACGGTTCAAAAATAATTTAAAGTGTTTTATTTAAAAGTTATTCAAAAACAAAAGTCATTCAAATATTCTGTACCTTTCAAAATCTTTGATAAAACATAAAGGACATTTACTCTGTATTTATTATACGTGTCTATATTTTTTAATATATTAGAATTAATAATTCCTATTTGAAAATATATACATAAATATAATTTCTAAGTCTAAATATACTTAATCAATATTATACCTGCAAGAATTTCCCAAGTTTCCCGCTTTTGGATATCCCCGTGACGAAAAGTTGAACTGCAGACTTACTCTCCCGATTGCAGCGCCACTTTTCCTACGTTAATTCCTAATAGTTCGCATATATTTCGCTAGAGAACGCTAGTTGTCCTATTTATTTCTTTTTTATTGGTATACCTCATTATTACGACTATGATCTAGACCAGGGTGCTCAACCCGTCATCCGTTGGATACTTCTGAGCCACGAACAAGTTTCTAAAATATATTTTAAACTTTATACAGGATGTCACAAGGTAGAGGGAATTTTTCTCGAAAACAGTGTGTAAGTAAGTTGGAAAAAAATTGATGACCAAAGTCTTCCCAAAGAATCGAATGGTAGTATTGAATTTTTCCGGACCAAGCTGGAAGTACAGGATATCAAGGACAACTTTGATTTTTAAAATGGGAACGCATGTTGTATTGGGAATCTTTGGAGAGAGCTTTTAAAAAGATATAACTTTTACTTAAACATTTTCTTAATATCTTTTACGGTTTACGAAAAAATTTATTCTCCATAACAGCTTGAAGGTATTATGGAGATTTTATTAAGGTATTATAAAGTATTTTTATTTAAAAGTGTTCAAAGTGCCCTCTATTTTGATTTAAACGCTTTTGCATCCTCACTCCTAAGCTATCTGTAGTTTGGAGCATAATAAAATAATAATAATAATAATAATAAAAATATTTCACTTCCAAGTCGAATTTGAAAGTACAACTTGAAAAAGGATTATTGTTTGCCTGCAGTCTGGGCCCGAAATTATTGATTTATCGGCAGGACCGTCTTATAAATTGTAAGGGCCCTAGGCCATAGGTATTTAAAGGGCCCTCCTCCTAGGAGAAGTCAAGTCAAATTAAGAAAAAATATTGCAATTTAAACGATTAAAATTAGATCTCAAAATCGTTGTAATTTTGAGGCCTAATTTTTAACCTTCATTATTCATTACCGCTATATTTAATTTTACTAAAATTATTGGTTGATGCAAAATTAACGACGATTTTTTTGGAGTTTTTATTTTGAGTTGAAAAATAACGCTTGTTTTATAATAATTATAAAAATATTCTTCTGTTTTTAGGTGAAAAAATGCGCGTCGAAAATCATATTCATGTTCGTCATAACCACTTCGAGAAAAGATGGAAAGCGGCACAGTCATTTCGCGATCTCAACGAGCTTTTCGGCAAAGGAACAATCAGTCAAAAACAAGTTGAAATATGGTTCCACAAGTTCAAATCGGGTGACACAAGTCTTAAGAATGACGGAGGAAGAGGACGGCTATCGGATTTCGACGATCAGGCACTTTTGTTAGCCTCGAAAGAGCACGATAGCATGACCACCTGACTACTGGCCGAAGACTTCAATGTCGACCATTTGACGATCGTCGTCTAATAAAGCTTGGAAAAGTATGGAAATTGGCTGGATGGGTGCCTCGCGAACTCTCCGACAACAACAAAGCCGATCGTGTTCGAATTTTCACCGAATTGCTGCAGAGAAACGAGCCATCGTCATTTTTGAAGAATCTTGTCACTGGTGATGAATCGTGGTTGCTCTTCAAAAACGTCAAAAGAAAGAAAGTTAGTGTATCTCCGGGTGAAACACCGAAAGGAATAGCAAAAGGTGCCCACAGTAAGAAGGCAATGTGGTGTGTTTGGTGGGATAGAAGCGGAATCATCCATTAGGAGATCATTGCAAACGGCATTTGCTTTTAGTGGAATGAAGATGATGAGCGTCAACAGAAGCGGATTCCGCACGAAAACGGCAAACGGTAATTCAATATCAACAACGACGTCTATCTGGCTCAGCTCGATCGTCTCCATACAGCAATAGATCGTCTCCATACAGCAATTTTTTTGCTGGTTCCATTCATAATGTCAGGGCATTGTGAATACTGCCCGGATTAAGCAGTTGGTCCATAACAGATATATGTATATAGATTTCATACGCAAACGCAGCTAGTATTTTAACATCCGGTAATTAGTACCTATGCTCAGAGCCGGCGCTAGCTCTTTTGACGCCTTGGGCAAAACCAGTCAAACTGCGCCCATTTATTAAAATGTGCAGTGGGGTTTCAAAGAGGGGGTTGGAGTCACGTGCACCCCCCCCCCCAAATTGTTCAAAGACAACGATAGCAACAGAAATAAAGAAACATTATTTTAATAATTTCACTCGCGAACTGCGCAAATAGCTTTTGTTGCTGTGCCGCAAAAATTTTAACTAATTCACTCGAGAACTTCTGATCCGATTTTCATGGGGTTTTTGTTTTCATATGTGTAGCTACAGTACCTAGACAAAATATTATAACCACTTACAAAAACAACTGTTTATTAAAAATGGCGACATATAATCATATGCTACTTTATTTATTTCTTTAACATATCGTGAATTTATTAAAAGATAAGTTTTAAACATCTTCAACTCTGTATTTTTATTCTGAGACTGATTTGCAAGAACAAAAAGTACCGATTTTGTCCTGGCCAGGTAATTCGCCGGATATCAATCCTATCGAAAATGTTTGGAACTCCCTGAAAAGACTTAAAATAATACTAATAAATAAGTTTTAATATATAAATAATAGATAATAGATAATATTAAAAAAGTATGGCATGGCTCTCCAGAAATTGAAAATTGTATTAGGGCATGCATTGAGAGTATGCCTCGAAGAATTGCGGCAGTAATAAAAGCAAAGGGAGGCAACACAAAATATTAAAAAACATTTTATAAATGTACTAAAATAATTTGAAATAATAAAATACAAAATAAAAATAAAATTGCTGTATTACTATTTTGTTGATTTTGTGTAAAACAATGAAATTTTAAAAATTCATAAGTGGTTATAATATTTTTTCAGGGTACTGTACATCATCTGTCCAAGTTTTCGGCTGTGTATATTAAAATCGGTTCAGTAGTTCTAAAATTATAATGAAATTCGTGCACGCGGGTGAAACGAAATACAGTTCTGTTCATAATTAACGCATTTTCTTGAAATTATCAGCAACAACATACGTTTCGTCATCGGTAAGGTGCGCGAGTCATACTCTAATCGGAATTCGCAGAATCAAACCCTGAAGATAGCTAGCGTTGTTTTGAGGAGTCTATGCTTTTTGCATGGACCATTCTATGTAGCGTGTTAGTTTTAGCAGTTTTTACCTGCCAGCACTTAATAATAAAACTAAAAACATCGTTTATAAAGAAGTTCTCAGATACGTAATTCTGTTCAGTTTAATCCTGGCCTTTCTCATGTTCATAGTATTGTCTTCTGTCCTGTCACCTAATTACAAGTAGGTATGTTGTGAGTTCCAAAAAAATGTAGGTCAATAATAATGAACTGTCCCCGAGCGAATTTCGGCGCGGTATCTAGTGAGTACATATATTGATATAGAAAAAAAAATATATTTTTGTTCCAAACAAAAATATCTGAAATCATATTTTTGGCAATCCCCCTTCATAAATTTATGGATACGTTAATAGGGATAGGTGTATTTGAACAGTTTTTTTGGCGCCTCTAACAGCGTGGCGCCCTGGGTCTGTGCCCCTCTCGCCTCTGCCTTTCACCGGTTCTGCCTATGCTTAAATTTTTTTCTTAAAATGAACTCAGCAATGTTTATTTTAGATACAGTTGTGCCATTTTGTGGATTATACTCGTACATGACGATTGCACAAAAGGACTACGAATAGTAGACTTTTTTGGTTATCGATCCATGCTTGGAACCAGAGCCGTAACAATGCCCTGGTATCGGAGCAAGTGCCAGGGGCGCGAGGTCTGATGAGGTGCGCGAAGCCTGATGAAGGGCGCCATCGTGTGTTTTCCTTTGTGTTTGGTCACTTGTTTAAAAGTGACGACTTTTTTTTAGATCATTACTAGTATTTCAGAGCTGAGGACATTTTTTTTTTTTTGTTTGGTCATCTTTATATATAATAAAAATGAATATTTGTGGCTATGTCCGGAAATTCTAACCCACTTCCAGATACGCTACCGAGTTGAAATTTTGCATACAGGTCGGAAATGCCTTCACCATAACTAGAAAAATCGAAAATCTCAAAAAAGTCCCACCAGAAATGAGAAATTAATAATTTTGTTTTTAATTATATTGGACCATTGGAATATCTATTAAATATGCAGGGAGGGAAAAGGAATTTTCGTTCAATAGTTGATTGGATTACTATATTGAGATAGTGGCTCTTCGGGCGGCATCGGAAATGTTTGGCTCAAATATTGTCGGTAAACAGTACTGATCTTCAGTTATTTAGCAAAACTATAATTAGTCTATGTAGAACGAAACACCATCTATATTATATTTGTTTATTTTTGCCGATATTTATGAACTTTATTATTATGGTTTATTTATTTTTGTTTTTGACAATATCTCTTAGGCCCAATGAGAGATATAGACTTACTTTTTGCTCATAAAGGTTACCCATACACATGTACAACTATGTAATTTAGAATTTTACATTAATCACATTAAAATACTATGGCGGTGAACAGCACCGTAGCAACGGGGTGGCGTCGGGGCATTTGCTAGGAGCGCGAGGTTTGATAAGGGCGCGAGGTTTGATAAGGGCGCGGGGTCTCATGAGGGGCGCCATTACGGGTGAAAACCTTTTTGTTTTGCTCTTCCTTCACTTGAATTTGGGCGGTGAGGACCTTTTTTTGCTCTTCCCTTGAATTTGGGAGGTGAGGACTTTTGTATTTGCCGAAAACATTGCTACGGCTCTGGCGGTGAAACTATAAAAGATTACATATTCAATATATATATGAAGGACTTTTAGGGTTTAATATTGCTACAAAAATGTTCCCGAGGATATAGGTCCCAGATTTTTATTTTCACTTTTCGACGACAATTATAACATTAAATTTATTAATGGTAAAAATGTGCTCTGACCTATATTGGTACAATTTATAGATCAGGAGTAATCACGGAATAATTATAATAAATATCATAACAAATAACTTCATAAGGTACAAGATAAAATGCTTCACGTGACCAGCGCCGCCTTGGGCGATGAGTGATTCTCGCATGGGCAACTGTGTTGGCATTTTTCTAGGTTAGCACAACGGGACACTTATACGTGTTGTTGCCAAATGACTGTACTATCAATATTATAAAGAAGCCCTTACTTACATTATTTGTGTAAGAAACACATATCAATACAATAGTAGATTAAAACAAATATATATATTTGAACCCTCCAAAACCTTCGCACCAAGCCAGTCTTAAACCGATTCTGCCATGGGTCCAGCCTAAGCCGGCTACGACTACTTTTGCGGTAGCGAAGCAGCGGGTATACTGCTAGTCACTTATATTTCAGAGCTGAGGACCTTTTTTTTAGGTCATCACTTGTATTTTGTCCTGTTTATTAAATAAAATGAAAGTAGATAAAAAGGACGCTATGTTAAGTTAATTTAATTTATTTGCCAAGAGCGCCAAAAACATTGCTACGGCTCTGCTTGGAACCTAAATTGTCGTTATTGCGAAGTACGTCTGTATTATGTAATATCCTTTATGTTTACTTTACAGTTAGCAGGTGCAATGTACAAAAATTATTTCACATCGAAAAAACTAAAATCCACTTTCATGGGAAAATAAAATAAGGGTTTTTAACCATATTTACTTTACTCAATAAAAAATTAACAATAGAAAAGAAATTGGCAAATCATACAAGTTACAGAACAAACAGCAATTGTTGAAATATCTGAAGAATGAATTCACTTGTTCATATATGTGGGAGTGATTGACAGTTGAACAGTGGCGAAACCAATGCTGCGGTCCATGAGAAGTAAAACAAATGGTGAAGGCCCTCTGGGTACCAACCATCGAGTTGCCCGTGACCAATTCGATTCAATGCGCTTTATTGGACTGTATTGATGACAATTCATCGATTTCAAAGTGGGACACAATGCAGTTTTATTTTTTGTTTAATTTTCTGAATAAGGTTGAATTGTTACAGTTTTGTGGATAGAGTTGTCATGATATTATGTGGAATAATTTGTTGATTAATAAAATTAACAGCATATTCGAAGTTTTATAGTTTTGGTTTTCGTAGGTATAAACAAGAAACCCTTATACCAGTCCCGATTTGATTATAATAACAAATAGACAAATTGATGGACACAGGCCCTTTTTTAAAAGTTCTTTTATTTATTTATTGTTTATTTAGGGGTGTTTCAGCTGCTAGGACCATTGGCACCCACAAATCTTATATATTACAAAGTGTGTACATATATACATTTTATAAGACTATGTAGGTATAGGTCAGTTGGCTAATCAGTGCAGTTGCGTCACTGGGAACGTCACTTGTTTTTGTGACGTCATGTTTAGTACGTCTACATAGCATCCATTTAACGAATGTCATTTTCGTACGCTGTCACTTGTATCGTAATGAAATGAAAATATAAGAATAAGAACAGAATAGAAACAAATAAACTATTCTAATAGGCTAAGTAGTCTCAAAAAGGGCTCATGTGATAAAAAAAATAGGATCAAAGAAAAGAAAATAGAAATACGTTGAATTTAACCTAAAAAACTATGCACTACACACAATATCAAATGGAAATCTATAAGATATCAAAATAAAAAAAATTAAATATATAACTATACTCTATCTCAGAAAGACTGATAGTAATAAACCATTTTGTCAGGCAGTTACCAGTGGCGTGCACATTTTAAACACGTTTAAATTGGTTTTGTGTATTTCTATATTACTATTTATTATTTTATTAAACACACCCCTGTGACCATATTTTTCCTCAAATTATTTCAAATTAGGGTCAAATTTTTATGATCTATAGTGTTTAACCCTAGTACGTATTCCCATATAATATGTGCGGCACACTCGGTTGTTTTTAACAATATTTCGTTTCGAACTACTTATATTTTGTCGCTTTTGTTTTGCCGCTTCTGTGTGAAAAAACAATAACTTTTTACAAATAATAAATTTTATTACTATCAGTCTTTCTGAGATAGAGTATAAGCACAAAACTGCTAAATAAACCACCAACTAAATAAAAAAGGTTTTTAGAAATTACTATAAATCAGAGCCGCAGTAAGAAAAACTTGCGGTAGGGGCAGAGCCGCGTTTTGGCGTCCTTAGCAAATAAAAACAAGGTTCTCACCTTTCAAAATTTAAGTATGAGCAAAAAAAAGATCCTCACCTCCCGAAATCCAAGTGACGAGCAAAAAAAAAGGTCCTCAGCTTCACAATGGCGCCCCTTAGTCAAGCCCGTTAGCGCTCTTTTCCTTACTGCGCCCAGGGCCGTCGCCCCCTCTTACCCCTTACCTCTCTTACCCCTTACTGAAGGCGCACATTCCACGGTTTACCCTATAAATTACTAAAAATATGAATGTTTAGTGCTTTGTAGGGTTTTGTAGGTATGACAAAAAAAACCTTATACCGTCATTTTGTTGTTTGTCTGTCTGTCTGTCTGTTTGTTCAGTAAAAATTGTAGCCAAACAGCTAAACCTAGAGAGTTGAAATTTGGCATGCTTATCCAACTCTTTGACCCGCACATAGGGAAAATACTAAAACATCTAAAAAACATATCCCACTAAAAATATAAACAAATATGTGCTCATCAAAAATTCTGAGTAGGGTATCAAATGAAAGCCCTTACGTGGATTAACGATCAAAATTTTATTTTTGCAAAATACATTATTTTGACGCGAAATAATTTTTTTCCCAAAATTGTGCAAAAAAATTTTTTACCCACAGCCTGTAGCCCAGATGATTTAAACTAAAAATAGGCGCAATTTTCAAAATCTTAATGAACCTTGCTATATAAAAAAATACTGCACTAATTTAGAAACCTAAATAATGGTATTAGGCATTCGAATTAAAATTAACAAAAACATATTTTAACATAAAATTTGTTTTGGCATCCCAAATAATTATCATTCACTTATGGCGGGATGCTAACGTAAGAGTTTTCTCTAACTCAAGTTAAAATCATTTGTTTTTGTATGCTACAACATACAAAAACAAATGATATTAACTTGAGTTAGGGATAATTGAGGAGCTTTCTACCAAAACTGAACATGTCCACTATCGACACAAATTCTTTTTTTGACGGATTCTGGTTTATTTTCCAAAACTACACATCATACTAAGCTACTTTGTAAAGAAAAGTGATTATTTTCCACCTAGAAAAGCGCTCAAAATACGGGTTTTCTGACAAAACTTGACATGTGCTTAGACCGCAAAATCTCATTTTTTTCTATATTTTTTTTTACCAAAAGTGAACATGTGCAACATACTGAGACTAATCCTTAATTGATTTTTTTTTAAAACCCAAACATGTCCATTCGCTCGTTGAACTGGATTTTTATTTATTTTATTTCTCTTGTTCGCCGATAGATAGCATTACAATATCTATCCAGACATCTGTTCATATCTCAAGCGTCGCATAGATCCTGTTGCGGTCGCTTGTTGTCATGCGTCACTTTTCCTGTCTGGAGCCATACCTTTATACCCGCTGACCGGACCTTTGGCAAAGTTGAAAAGAGACTAGCAGTGAAGAAGTAGTGGATGAAAAAGATCATCTAGAATGTAACTAGATGGACACCAACTTCATGTCCACTCCTAATTCACTCTTGTAGCCGGTGTACCCTATTATTATATTTTTTTGTTTCTTTGATTTGATTTTCATTTAGTAACCCACCTGATTTTATGACAATGCTAAGGTTCTAGTGAAGAAATTTACTGACGTATTTAGAAAAAATAATTTAAAAAAATTGTTACGTATTTTATTGCTCCTAATCTAATATTTTGCATAATATTACAGAGTGTTTGACATAACTTTTTTTTTTCAAAACTGAACATGTCCGTTGTTTTCTAGCAAAGCTGAACATGTCCATCAAACTAATGCTAGTTACGGTGGAACCGCTAATCATTAAATAATTATTAAAAAGCATACTACTATTGGACATTCAACTAGTACAATTAGAGTATTACCGAAAAGAAAAAAAAAACGTAGACTCTTCCAGCAGTTTAAAGCACTTCCTGCAAAATATTTGAAAGTAGACATGTTCAGTTTTGGTAAAAAGCTCCTCAAACCTTACTTTAGCAATTGGCCATTAGTAAATACCTGCGAAACCCTGAAATGTGTGAAAATTCACACTTCACAAATTTTTTTTAAATATCCTTATAAATCTTGTGTGTATAAAATATCTGACATTACTTTCTTTAAAATAAAAATATTGTTTAGGGTATAATACTAACTTTAAATCATGTTTTTAAATCAATAAAATAGAAAAATGAAAATAGTATCTTGATGCCAGATGTTAAATAAGATCGAAAATAGTTTAAAAGAGATGTGTGTTTGTGTATCGGGCGACTTTGATCACTTGTAATTGAGTAAATGTTTCCTCCTTTAATCATCCCCGACATCGTATAAACAACTTTCATTTAGTAGCGTAGGCCGATGTACGAGTAGAAGCAATAACGATCGTTGCCTATTCACAACTGTACTGTTTATTCCTGAATCAATTTGTTGATTTTTATCAGGCCGCCCTCACTCGGAATGCATGTGTTACATTTGGATTTGTTTATAGTTTAAATGTTTTACTTTTGGTATTTTCGTTCGTCATACTTTTCAATGGAAACAATTTCTTCATAATGATAGTAAATTGTTTCTTGTTATTTGAATTAACATTCACGACTTGTTGTGGTTAGGACTATTAATGATTTTTTGTTGTTGTTTTTTATATTTATTTATTTAACTAAACAATGTCTATATTTGCTATATTGTAAGTTAGTAATAATTTCGCTACATAGAAATTTAAAAAATTTTGATATTTGCGGCATAGTTCGAGGGCTACATTTAAATTTTTACAAAAACTAAGAAAGAAAAAATGTTTTTGGAACAAACTGTTTTAATGCTTTTCAAATTATTGGCCTTTAAGATTTATATACTTTTGCATGCGTTCGAACTAATTCTTGAGGCATTTTTTCCACTCTGAAGTTGGTAGATATTTCAAAAACATGGTTTTCGAAGTCTTCAACAGCTTTTTGAGGTGATGAAAATCGCTGTCCACGCATTTTTTGTTTGACATTGGGGAACAAAAAAGTCATTATAGGGTAAATCAGGTGAATACGGGCAATGAGACATTTAATCGATGTTTTTCTCCTTCAAATAATCAACTGTTTGACGTGCTGTGTGGGAGCTTGCATTGTCATGATGAAGAATGTTGCGACGTTTTTGGTTGTTTTTCATGATTTTGTCGATGACTTCTGGCAAACAAATTGTTGTATACCATTCAGCATTAACTGTTCTCCGATCCTCTAAAATTCTAAAATTCTAAAGGAATAGTTGCGACATGTCGAGTACAACCGAAGAAACAAGCGATCATTTTCTTGGAAGTGCTTCGTGAACGAACTTCTTTTGTGGATTTCGGGTCATCTTGGAAGACAACAGTGGATTGTTGCTTAGTTTCCGGTTCATATGAATAAATCCAAATTTCGTCACCTGTAACGATATTGTATACGGATTTTGCAGTGCCTGGGTTGAATTTTTTTTAGCATTCCCTTAAATCAATCAACACGAGCCTTTTTTTGAGCTTCGATCAAATCATGTGGAATCCATCAGGAACAGATTCTTTCATAGCTAAATGTTCATGCAAAATCGAATGTATTGCAGTCTGCGATATGCCAAAGGATGCCTCTATCTCACGGTAAATTACATGCCGATCTTCTTCATTTTGCGCACAGCATCGATGTTTTTTTGAATCACAACCGATTTTGGTCGACCTTGACGAGATTCATCACTGACGGACGCACGACCACGACGAAATTCTGCAAACCAATTATAAACAGTCTTTTCTGATGGTGCTTCATTACCAAAAGTTGAGCGAAGCGAATATATGCATTGTTGTTGAGTTAGGCCTGTACTAAAATCGTAAAAAAACGAAAACCTTCACAAGTAATATCCTTTTTTTCAAAACTTTTTTTTTAAACGCTCACTGTCAACAAACCACTCGGTCAATTTATAATCTGCCACTGATTTCACAATAACAAATGTCAAATTTTACGATTATAGTAATTACACATTTCAATATTGCCATCTAGTGGTCGTTTCTAAACACATAAAAGGTAACCCTCGTAGAGGTGTAGTTAATTCTTTTGGTTTAAGCGAAACTAAACGGAAGTTTTATATTTTTAAGTTTCCCCGAAAACAGAGCTTGATTAGATTATTTCATGTTTCATGTTGGCATTTATTATTAAGTGACATTTATTGTAAAAATAAAATATATAAACCACAATGTTGTCTAATAATATTTTTTTGATAAAAAGTTTTTTGATAATCATTTTTTTTCCGTTATTTGAGCACCATTTAGTTTTTTAAACTAAAGTTAAATAATTTGTGAAAATTGCATCACAAAAAAAATTTAAATTAAAAAATCTCAGCAATTGTTTCTGCATTTGCTTCGTATCTAAGTCGTCATTAAATAAATAAGATATATATTGATAATTGTGTTCCAAACAAAATAAAAATACAAAATTAAATTAGTTTAATTTTTTACTTTCAACAACATATTTCTCATTATTAACAATGTGTTATTTGATTGATGAAAAATTTCACTACTAAAAATGATTTATTCTTATTAGATACTTTAGAAACAAAAAGCTAAACTAATTCAAACAATAGATTGAATGGCGTATAACAGTAGGCGGAGCGCCTACTGTTGAGACTACACGGCGCCTGTTGGCTCCTTACACACATGAACTCGATTCTCAGCTGTTAATTTTTTTTATTATTCGCAACTGAAACTAACGTTGGCGGCGCTGCGTACAACAGCTAATGGCGGACGAGAAGCGTATTTGTCAGAAGTTTTTTCTAAATATTTATCTGTTCAAACAATATTTCGGCAAAAAAGCACTGTATTTAAGTCACTATATTTTAAAATACTTCTTAATTCACATAAACTGCAGCATAACTCTACAAATATTATCCAAATATATGCTTCTGTTTAATTTAGCCAGTCACTACCAGATGTCTCACTGTTATTTGCAGTAGCGAATATTAAGAAAACATACACTACCTTAGTCATTAATACAAAAATACAGGTCAACGTACATTATCTATAATATTTTCAGATTTTTAAATCTTATGTTTCAAATAGGTAATCTGTTTAGTTTTTTTTGAAAAATATTATGCTTAATAAGTAAAAGTTTTGTACAGTAGTGTAGTTAATTTAATTTTATGTTACTGTTACTTCCCTTAACCACTTAATTTATAATTTATAAACACAACAAGTTAATTTAGTAAAAAGATCAAAAGAAGCATCCTATAATTCATTCAAAAAGAAACTGTTAATTAAAAGAGTTTCATACCTGGAAGGTAATTTTCCGAGCAGTGCTAATGTAAATATCGCGCACCTCCCACATCATCAATTCAATCATTATTTCATCAATTCCTCGACTGACAACTCATCTCTCAAATACGTCATCACATCACTGCTTCTTTCAACTCAACAAAAACTCATAAGCTGGGGGCGAGCCAGTTCACTCGAGAACGCAGCGGCGGTACGTTAGCTAACATTTCCATCAACAGCATCAATATAAACGACTAAATTATAGTAAAATCTAGTGACATTTTTAATTGAAATGCTATTTAGTGCTCTCTTACGTAGGGCGCTAGAAAGTTTTGAGATACGGGCTTGTTTTTAAACTTTTTCAAAATACTTCCCATCACGTTCAATACACTTCCTCATACGTATAAACTACGTGTTAAACATGTACCCACTTTTCAGTTGGTACTTCTGTACAAGTTTGGTCCCAGGCTGCTAAAAGTTCATCATAGCTCTGCATCCTTTAAGCTTATCCATGATGAAAGGGAAGAGTCCAAAATTACAAGAAGCAAGATCTGGACTATACGGAGGATGTTCTAACACTTGTAGTCCAGAATTATTCAAAAATTCTATAGTTAGTTGAGCTCGATGCGGGTGCATTATCATCATCCAAGGACCAAGTATCAAGGCGTGAATGTGGCCGTAAGTTTTGAAGAAACTGAATCAATTGACGCAAACAAGACTCCACGTACCACTTGGCCGTAACTGTGCTTAGATCTTCTAGAACAATTTTCGTAATAATCCTTCGCTTACCGAAGAATATGACAATCATTTTCTTTTTTACAAATTCTACTATACAGATGCCTCCAAAACCGAAGATACCTGCAGAATCACCATAATATCAGAAGACAGCACTCGAACCTACCGTCTACCAAATACCGTTGGCATCTATCAAGCAGAAGCAGAATTTCTAAAACACTGGACATTGTACGTAGGAGCAACCACCGACGTACTGTCATCTGTTCCCACTCCCTCGGCACAATACAGGCGCTAAAAAATCACCAGGGTAATAATAAAATATTAATCACATTGTAAAAAAATGACGTATATAATACAAGGTGTCTCAAAAGAAATTTTATATTTATTTAGCTTACTGCGTGAACGCAACGTATCCGAGGGGCGCGGGGGTTATGTCAATCGGTAGCCTGGCTCTTGGGAATTCAGTCGCTATGGAGCGTTTCACGGGAGCAGACCGCGCGTTATGCGTGCGAGAGTTTTACAAAAACGGTGATTCGGCGACTGTAGCGCGTAGAAAATTCTGCAGTATTCGAGGTTTTCACCACTTAAATGATGCGCCAAGCATTCCTCTCATTCGACATTGGGTTAAAAAGTTTGAAGAGACTGGTACAACGCTGGATAAATCAAAATCCGGGCGACCTAGGTCATCAAGAACGGTAGAAAACGTGGAGAATGTTAATCAGTCTTTTTTAAGACGAAAGGGGGCGTGCAGTTACAGTGAATTCAGAGCGTTATGTGGAGATGTTAGACAACTTCTTGGTACCTGAACTGCAAAACTTTCCTGGCTATAACCAAAGAACATGGTTCCAACAGGACGGAACAACTTCACACACGTCCAATATGTCTCTGCCACGTGTTCGTGAAATTTTCTCAGGCAAATTGATCTCCCGGAGAGGTGACATAAATTGGCCTCCACGCAGTCCAGATTGAACCCCTATGGACTTTTTCCTATGGGGTTATCTTAAATCTAAAGTTTACGCCAATAAACCGCCTTCACTGGCGCATTTGAAACAAAATATCCGTCACGAAATGGCAGCCATCCCTGAGTCCACCTGCCGAGACGTCATAAGTAATTTTACTGTTCGATTAAATGAGTGCCGAGAACGTGAGGGTCTACATTTAGACGATATTATTTTTAAGAAATAAATCCCCAAAAAGTGTATTTTAATAATTAATAAACATTTTTTCTATATACGGCTTACTTTTTTTTTAATCGATCCACTAAATATAAAATTTCTTTTGAGACACCTTGTATATGTATAAAATTGATACAGACACTAATAGCCATTGACGCTGAAGTGCCTATAAACAATAAATAAAAAAATAAAAAAAATAAGAAAAAATCTTTTTCACAGATCCTGGTTGTTTTACCACGGTTGGAGTTTCTTCGTCTTCAAAGAGCTTTGTTTGAGCAAAGTTTCTTGACTTTGTTAGTACATTGTAATAATAAAGCTATGTATCGTCCCCTGTCACAATGGAATTAACGTGTTTCGAGTGCCCCATTTCAATTCTTTTTAACATTTTTCGATACCAGTTAACTCTTAAGCGGTCCCTAGACGCTCAATATTATTGTGCAATTTATTGTACAATATTATCGACGGGTATCCCCAAACGGTGCAATATCTTTTCGCAATATTTTAGTTGAAGTGATATTTCTGTGGTCAACATGTTGAGTGACAAGGAAGCGGCTTGTGTGGCCATTGCCCTAGCTGTGTGCTTGAATAAGAAGAAACGCAGATGGACGAATGAATGGTTCAAAAAAAGGAATGAGTATACTCATGAAAACTTGTTAAATGAATTAAGACTAAGTGAACCAAGCGAATTTCGTAATTTTCTGCGATGAAATTGTTTATACCAACAAAACACTGTGCTCTAATTTGGACAATTCTCAGAAAAAATAGTAAACATTTCGGAGATACACTCTACCGCAGACAAAACACGTTTGAAATCGTACAAAATTCTTGCACAATGATTGATAAGTTTACACTTGCAGTACAAGCAATAAACTGCCTACATAAAATTTATTTATCATTGTATCTATAATGTTTTGAATGGTCTATTTAACAATGCAAGAATAAACTTGTTATGTTTATTTATGCAGCCGTATTTTAACACTTTTTTAAAACTCCCTACGTATATTTAAAAAAGTATCCCGTTCTTGTTCTACGTCGAATGTCTCATGTTCTCTTCTGTACATTTCAAGTAATTTCCTAAATTACCGGAGCTATACTAACATATGTTACAGAAACTAGAGCAGACCAAAAAAAATGAGGAGAACCACAGAAATTAATAACGCACCACCACTGCTTATGTGTACGTAAGACGTTCGTTGACATGATGACAAATGAGTGCAGGTCACCTGATGACACTTAACTGACCACCCTCTCATTTTGTACACCTATAGACTAATTAGTAAGGTAATGAACGAGATGGTGTTTCAGTTATGAATTGATCTCTCCTCTAACGAGGATTTAATTTGTTATGGAATAGCTTGTTTGCAGTAATTGCGAAAGTGAATGTGTTGCGTATATCGTGCTCTACTGAAATTGTGTTGTTTATCGTTTCCTTGTTAAAAAATTAATACATCCTTCTTGAGAAAACAATAATGTAAAAAACAGACAATTATTAGATCAAGGATAAATAATGTTTAAATAATATAATAAAATTTAAAAAATAATTAAACCTGTGTTTGGATTTATCATATTTGTATAACATTGTTTTAATTTATAAAATTTAAAAAGCTTAAAATTGATTGAAGGCTATACGTGCCTTATTAAATTAAAAATCATTCACACTCAAGAAATAATATATATAGGTATTTTGAATTTTGAATTGCAAAAACTATGATTTTAAACACTATTAAACAAAATTAAATAAATCATATTGAAATTCTAAATTAAGTATTCCGCGGCAGTCAATATCTGGTGCTACGAGGGCTACCTTTTAAGTTTTTATAAAACTATAGTCTATCTCAGAAAGACTGATAGTAATAAAATTTATTATTTGTAAAAAGTTATTGTTTTTTCACACAGAAGCGGCCCACAAAATATGAATAGTTCGAAACGAAATATTGTTAAAAACAACCGGTGTGCCGCACTTCTTATATGGGAATACGAACTAGAGTTAAACACAATAGATCATAAAAATTTGAGGAAAAATATGGTGACAAACGTGCGTTTAATGATATGATAAATATGGTCACAGGCGTGCGTTTAATAAAATGAGAAATAGTAATATAGAAATACACAATTTAAACGTGTTTAAAATGTGCACGCCACTGGTAACTGCCTGACAGAAAGATTTATTACTATCAGTCTTTCTGAGATAGACTATAAGAAAGAAATTTTTTTTTGTGGAAAAACTGTTTTATTGCTTTTCAAAATATTCGGTTTTAAGATTTATACTCTTGCATGCGTTCAAACCAATTCTCGAAATATTTTTTCCACTCTGAAGTTGGTATCTCAAAAACATGGTTTCCAAAGGTTTCAACATCTTCTTGAATTGATGAAAATCGCTGACCACGCATTTTTTGTTTGACTTTGGGAACAAAAAAAGTCATTACGGGATAAATCAGGTGAATACAGTCAGTGAGGCATTAATTCGATGTTTTTCTCCTTCAAATAATCAATTGTTTGTGCTGTGTGGGAACTTGCATTGTCATGATGAAGAATGATGCGACGTTTTTGGTTGTTTTTCCTGATTTTGTTGATGACTTCTGGCAAAACAAATTATTGTATACCATTCAGCATTAACTGTTATCCGATCATCTAAAGCAGAGTTTCCCAAACTTTTTAAGCCGCGGAACAATTTTCACGAGAAGAATTATTCGCGAAGCACTATCATTGCTATATATATAGCAACACTAGTAGATTGCGGTGCACTAGTAGACGCTCGCGGAACACCAGGTGCTCCGCGGAGCACAGTTTGGGAAATTATGCCCTAAAGGAATGGTTGCGACATGTCCATTACAACCGACGAACAAGTGATCATTTTCAAGTGCTTCGTGAACAACTTTTGTGGGTTTCACAGCTAAATGTTCATGCAAAATCGAATGTATTGTAGTCTGCGATATACCAAAGGATGCCTCTATCTCACGGGAAGTCACATGCCGATCTTCTTCAATCATTTTGCGCACAGCATTATTTGTTTTTTTTTTTCTTTTTTTAATCACAACCGATCTTAGTCGACCTTCACAAGATTCATCACTGACGGACGCACGACCACGATGAAATTTTGCAAACCAATTGTAAACAGTCTTTTCTGATGGTGCTTCATTACCAAAAGTTGAACGAAGCGAATCTATGCATTGTTGTTGAGTTAAGCTTTTACTAAAATCTTAAAAAATCATCCAACGAAATCCTTCACGAGTAATATCCAGTTTTTTACAAACTTGTTTTTTTAACGCTCACTTTCAACAAACTACTCGGTCAATTTATAAGCTGCCACTGATTTCACAATAACAAATGTCACATTTTACGAATATAGTAATGACATATTATAGTTGAAGGTAATGGGATTCGGACCAGTCAGAAAATAAAAACAAATTTATTAACTTTGCTAACGTTTCGATTTAATTTAAATCTTCATCAGAGCTACAAAGATATATAGAAATATAAAATTATTAAATTGGTAAGTTTACATGTATAAAATTATGATAGTGTTAAAATTTAACAAGTCAAGTAGTTAAAATAAGCATTACAAAATTGTCGGAATTTAAAATATAACATAAAATATTATTTTATGTTATATTTTAAGCATTACATTAATTTTGTAATGCTTATTTTAACTACTTGACTTGTTAAATTTTAACACTATCAGTGTTGCCAGATATACGATTTAAATCGTATTTGTACGATTATTTTTGCATGTGTACGATGTACGACTTCTTGGTATCAGATGTACGATTTTTTTCATGTTTTTATTGATGAAACATATTTATTTATATACATTTTTAGTAAGTTAAATATTAATATTATATAATGCGATATATTGAATATTTTAGCCGTCGGATTTCAAATCGACGCGCTCTTAAATAGAATGGTTTATCTCGCTAAGATCGGGTATGCTCGGGCATATTCGAATATTCAAAAATATAAAGCTCACTCCTCATTAGTTATAATGTTTTCACACTAGAACTTTAAGACGAGTGAACTTAAAGTTCACCGATGTTTAACATCGGTTTGCTTTCACACTTGATGTTTAAATCTCAGGTGCTGTCATCAGCTACAGTAATTTTGTCCTTAAGTTACCATCAGGAAATTACCAGTTTTGAACTGTCTGCGCAGACGCACATTTTGAATTATTATAAACAAATATGGATATTTCATTTCATTCTACAATAAAGACACTACAATAAAGAATATATTACACCTGTATTAACATGTAAGGCGATACATTTTATCTCAATTATTGTAGCTCTGTATTTTATTAAACACATTATTAAAATAAATAATTTTATTATAACAATAAGTATAAACTTCTTATAACGTCGATATAATACAGTATTCTTGTTTATGATAATACAAAATATTGACAGCACAAATTCAAAGAGTATTTTTTTATAAAAGAAATTATGTTGGCAATGCGGACGATGTTTAACACGCAGATCTCTGTCTTCAACATCGCTTGTATTTAAACGAGGTCATACGTTTTCACATTAGCGTTTAAAGACACATTCACTTTAACATCCGATCTTAAAGTTCTAGTGGGAAAACGGTAAGAGTACTGTACTCAGTGGCGCACCCAGGGGGAAGTCCAAGAAGGATGGAAATACCAAATATTTTAATTAGCATTATGGATCTTAGGTAAATATATAGATATGGATTTAAATATAGAGATGAGGACCTTTTTTTTTTCTCATCACTTGTATTTTACAAGTGAGGACCTTTTTGTTTTTTGTCATCGAAGCGAGGAGGTATATTTATATATATATATATATATATATATATATATATATATATATATATATATATATATATATATATATATATATATATATATATATACACATCTATATACATATATACATCATATATATATGCGTGCGTACGTGCGTACGTGCGTGCGTGCGTGTATGCGTGCGTGCGTGCATGCGTGCGTGCGTGTGTGTGTGTGTATGTATGTATGTATGTATGTATATGTTAATGTTATATAATTATTATCTAAGTATTTTGTTAATTCAATAAAAATTTATAAAAATGACTGCTGTATTATACATTTTTTATATTTTTCTGCTACTATGATTGTGCAATAGAAAAATATATACCTAATAATTTTTAAATTAATTACACAGAAAATTTTTTGTACGATTATTTTTTTAAAAATACGATAGGTTGTACGATTTTTTTCTTGAAAATACGATCATTTTGAAGTGTTGGTACGATTTTTTCTTTTTCACCATCTGGCAACACTGAACACTATCATAATTTTATACATGTAAACTTACCAATTTAATAATTTTATATTTCTATATATCTTTGTAGCTCTGATGAAGATTTAAATTAAATCGAAACGTTAACGAAGTTAATAAATTTGTTTTTATTTTCTGACTGGTCCGAATCCCATTACCTTCAACTATAATTACTAACTTACGGAGTAACTCATCTAATCAAGTAATGACATATTTCAATACTACCATCTAGTGGTCGTTTGTAAACACATAAAAGGCAACCCTCGTATTTATATGTATCTCGATAGAAGGCGCCTGCCAGAGGATTTACTTTTAGAGGGGGCTCAGAAGGCAAAAACAACACCTTTAAAGATTCGAAATTTTCAAGATAAAAAGATGACAGTGGGCCACAAATAGTCCTATGGCCCGCTTCCCTTTTTGAAGGATGACGGTGTTTCGTGATATGTGATATGAAAACAGTCAAATTGAACAAAAAACAAACTTTTAGGACTTCTTGGGAAAAGAGCCAAAGCCCGTGGGCTCGCCTGGGCACACGCTTGCTTAATAGTATGGTTATACGATCATATCCACCATATCGCACCTGAAGTCTTTAAATTTATTGGCGAAACGTTTTTCTTTAATAGATAACATATTGTCTAAAATAGCTAATTGAATTTCATTTGCTCAATTAGATTTTTTTGTGCTAGGCATTATTAAATCAGATTTCTCTGCGATATCATACCAGGTGCTACATATTTTTAATATCTATAACCACAAAGAAATATGTTTGAAATAATGCTGAATATATTCTCCCTTTGATGAGCGATGATCACAAAAGACTGTAAACGGAAGAGGAAAAGGGAGTGGAAGATAAAAAGAGTTGGTGACAGAAGTGAGCAATTGAGACTGCGAGTGAAACAGACACGTGTGACATATTGGGGAGACAATTCAAACAGGCAACCTTAATACTGATATTGATTAAAAGAACTCCTTTGTGGGGAGTTAACTCACTAATATTATTTACATTATTTTAATTACGAAAAATGTATCAAATAAAATAGATTTATTATCTTCTTTTTAATTGTACAGAAAGTGTACAGTTGTATGACTTTTTAGATGGACTAAGCAATTTTTGCTTATCAGTTTGTTTTTTTTTTCTTTTTGTTAATCTGTTATACCCTTTTCACACTAGATATTTAAGACGAGTGAGCTTAAAGTTCGCCGATGTTTAAGATCGGTATGCTTTCACACTTGATGTTTAAATCTCTGGTGCTGTCATCAGCTACAGTAATTTTGTCCTTAAGTTACCGTCATGAAATTACCAGTTTTGAACTGTCTGCGCAGACGCACATTTTGAATTATTATAAACAATTAAGGATATTTCATTTCATTCTACAATAAAGGCACTACAATAAAGAATATATTACACATGTATTAACATGTAAGTCGATACATTTTATCTCAATTATTGTAGCTCTGTATTTTATTAAACACATTATAAAAATAAATAATTTTATTATAACAATAAGTATAAATTTCTTATAACGTCGATATAATACAGTATTCTTGTTTATGATAATATAAAATGTTGACAGCACAAATTCAAGGAGTATTTTTTTATAATAGAAATTAAGTTGGCAATGCGGACAAAGTTTAAGACGCAGATCTCTGTCTTAAACATCGCTTGTATTTAGACGAGGCCATACGGTTTCACATTAGCGTTTAAAGACACATTCACTTTAACATCCGATCTTAAAGATCTAGTGTGAAAAGGGTATTAGTTTGGGTTTCCTTTTTGGGTTTGAGTTTTGTAGGTATGACCAAAAAAAAAACCTTTATACCGTCACTGTGTATTGTATTTTATACATTCTAATATCAAGTGTTTTACTGTTACTGTTTTTGCCACTGCCTGTCTCCAGAGAATTTATTCTAAAAATTGTTGTTTTTTTTTCTTAAGATATCAAAGCACATGCCCTCCCCCCGTTTATGTATAAGCTAGGTATATTATATTGTGATTAGTAGTGAAATTAATAGAAAATGCATATTCTTATGTTATTTTTATGTATTCGTAAGTATAATCAAGAAATCCTTATTCTGTCACATAAGTCTGTCCATTCGGTAGAAATTGTGGCCAAACGGCTGGATTTAGAGAACTTAACATATATACGAGAGATACTGAAACTTCAAAAATACATCCCGCGAAAAATTCAAACAATGTATTTATCGAAGAAAAGAAGTTTGGAAAATTTTGAGGGATGTCAAATGAAATTGACATTTTTTTTTAATCAACAATTAATGACATTTCTCAAGAAATCCAGGAGCATATTACTCCAGGTATGGAGTATGGGGAAGAGAAAATTCGGAAAGTACTTCCAAAAAAGAATGTTCCTATTCGTTTCTTTAATAAGAAGTATACTAGTATACGGAGCCGAGATATGGGGATGGAAAGAACACGAAGAGCTAGAGAAAATCCAAGAAACCTTTATTAGACGGACACTGGAATTGAACAAAAGTACACCGAGCTATATAATTCTTGAAGAAACGAAAAGAGATAAATTAAGGATAAAAACTGGAAGAACGGCGGTGATATTCGCAAAGAAGATCAGAACAAGCAACAACGCATTACTACATGAATGTCGAAAAGAAAAAGAAAAAAACTATAGAACCAACTGGGGAGAAGACAGAATAAATTTTTTTTTGAAAGAAATGGATATAGCATACTGGAGGTAAGAAGAAGACAAGAAGAAGGAGAAGAATTAAAATATACAATGGAGGATTGGGACAGACAGGTACAGATACAGGAGCAATAAAATAGAATAGAAAGATCACGGTACAATCAGGGACCCCTACAAGAAAAGGCTAACTGCTTCTGAAAACCAGAATACTTAGAGTCGATTCAAATAGAAAAGGATACACGACCGTTACAAAATTGCGCAAACAAGATAAAGCCAGTGGCGGAGACAAATAAAATATTTTTAAACAAAATGGGACAATTAAATAATATTTTTTATTGAATTAGTTAAGGAACGATTTAAAAGCTGTATATTAAAATATAAATAAAATGCTGTTTAGTATAAATATGTCAGTCATAAATGACAGAAGGCAAATTAATTATGAATAGAAAAATAATTTTTTATATAAACACGTTGAAAGCTCCTAACTCAGACAAGACTTCTACGGCTATGAGTAACAAACCTAACACCCCTATTATAAGTAAATTAGACCCGTCCAAACTAAAAATCATTTCTGCACAGTTTTATTGATGAACTCAACTCTATTTGAATTGACTCTACCAAAGAACATGTAGAACTGGCGGAGAAGCCACAGAGACAATCCAACACCTATTGTCCTGTAGCGGAGTAGGAGTTATCGCCCAATGCGCAGAGTGCTGGATGAGGCAGGCAGTGGGTACTAATGGGTGAAAGAAGTCCTCGAAAAAAGAGCAAAAATAAGGGAAGATAACGTTAGAATCTGCAAATTTATAGATTTAGAGTTATTTTGAAATGTAAATATATAATTCAAGGCCGAAAGGCACGAATAATATAATTGCTACATAATGACATTTCTCCACGACCACTATAGAATTTACCAATTTTGACTACAGAAAAATAATATTCTAACACAAGAGTTGGAATGTTATTCTAAAGCACTTGTCTTCTTATACATTTTGCGTCTATTTCATTCCATCACTTGTTATGGAATAACTATTCCATGCTTGTTGTCAACTGTTTTTGTAGGGTTACATTAAAATATATGCAATGTTTACATTAAATAAATGCAACATAACTTCCTAAAAAGTACTAAAATAGTGGCCGATGTGCGGCAAATTAAATTAAAATTAAAGAAATAATAAATCAAAACATATGTTTAATTAATTGATTAGTTTGTTATGTAATATAAATTATTTGTTAAGATAAAATGTTTGTTAAAATAATAATTTGTTAATTTTTTTCTCTCTCTGGCGGTCGTGGAGTAAGTAGGGTCTGTTACTCGGTTGGAAGAGAAAATTCGATGCTCGTGGTTTTTCACGCTCGCCTGCGGCTCGCGCACGGAATGTTCCACTCGCATAGAATTTTCTCATTCTAACCTTGTTACAGAATATACTATTCTATCCAGGGCCAGCGCTAGGGATGTGCAGCATGTGCAGTGGTACATGGCCTCGCGGCCCAACAGGCCTCTCGCATGGTGGGAACTTTCTGAACCGCGCGTACTCGCGTACATCAAACTTCCTCTAAATTGTATATGTAGTATTCGAGCGCGCTGAAATTAGAAAGAAGAAAACGGCTGGGGTGCTTTGCATCAGCTGTGAAGCGCTGTGATTCCCCGAATACGAGAAAAAATCACACAGCCGAAAGTTGTTATTGATAGATGCCACAGAAAAAAAAGAGTGTAACATTCTCTAACTGTATCCCTTATTAAAATATATACATTTGAAACATTATAGGAGTATCTAATATGTAAACATAGCGACAGCACCAGGTAAGAAAAATTACATTTTGACTGATATATCTCGTTCATTCCGTCATTTTGCGTGGTCCATCATTATTGAACCAGCCCTTTTTGACCACCGCGTCAATATAAGTTTTTCTTGTTAATCTCGCACATGGCCTCGCAAATCCTAGCGCCGGCCCTGATTATACCTCTTTTGTTTTTGATATCACATCAATATTCAATAGCAGGGGTAATAAACATTAGAAGTGCCCCCCGTAACCATGAGTTCTGTATACGCCACTGACTAGATAAAAAATCCTGCAAAATCCTGAAATGCGTGAAAATTCACACTTCATATCAATTTTTGTATTACACCCTTCGAATTAATTTTATTTTCATTGGATTAGACTTGGAATTGAATATATTTTCACATTAAGGACTTGGATATCATTAAATATGCAAAATATTTAGCTTCATTGTTCAAAATATGAACTTATTTCGTTTTCCTTGTGCACCCACGATATTGACTTTGAAATTCTGATAATATGCATATCATTAAATTCTATTATTTTATATACGTCTGTCGAAACATCTATTTCTTTAAATAGTTTCCTTAATAAAACGTAATTTTTTATGTAAAAATAAATTATGTGAAACGTCAAAAAAAGGCCAAGTATGAGGAAAAATGGATCTCTAATGTACGATTACACCTATCTTGGATAATTACAAGCCAACGGCTATGCCACATAAAACATTATAAACTTATAGTGTCATTTAATAAATAATGTATCATATAATTTCAACATAATATCATTTGCTTAGTTAGTCGAAGCAGGTGGAACGTTTTTGTGCCACACAATTTTAGTTCTCATCAAAAAAAACTTAAATTCACTTTCATGGGAATATAAAATAAGGGTTCTCATTATTTCTTTAATAAAAACACATGATGTATACATTAAAAAAGTTGTGTGTAAAATCTAATAAAGATGAAATTAGCAAATTCTTAGTAGATGGACGCATTTTGACTTTTTGAGATTTTCCCAAATTTACTCTTGATTTACCTGTAGCTCGGAGCATAATAAAAATAACAATAATTAAAAATATTTCACCTTTAAGTTGTACTTTCAAGTATTTTCAAGTACGAATTGAAAGTGAAATATTTTATATTATTTTTTTTTTACAATGCTCCGAGCTACAGATTGTTTAAAAGTTAAGATGCGAAAGAGTTTAATGGAAGGCACTTGAATACTTGTAAAAAAAAATATACTTTTAAGTTGTTACAAAGAATTCAGTTTTTGCGAACCGTAATAGATATTTAAAGTAAAAAGTTGTTTCTTTTCATAAGCTCTATCCAAAGATAATCAACACAACATCCGTTCCTATTTAAAAAATCAAAGTTGTCCTTAATATCCTGTACTTCCGTTTTATTCTGGATAAAATTTTATTATTAGATACTATTCTATTTTTTGGATAAACTTTGGTCTTCATTTTTTTTACCATTTTGCTCACACATCATGTTCCCTCTATAGACCATTCTAATCACGAGACCTGCAGCATTTAAAAATGTCAGACGTAGGGCACACAAACTCGTTGTTAACTCGTGTGGCATAGACGTTTAATGTTTGATGAGTTATTTATAGAAATTTAGTGAATCATATTGTTATATTGTGATAGTATATTGATTATATTCAGTCTAAAAATTGAAAAGTAGAGCTGAAAGCAGCCATTTTTGTGAATTTAACATTTTTATTTAGCACAAGTAGGTGCTGACGTTGCAAGTATTTTACAGCTGGACTAAATAATAGACAAGAGTGTATATTTTGCAAAATTGGAAGGTGATGTTAGAGATAGATTTTCCCAAAAAAATGAATAGGTACATAGATAATTCTGATCCGTATTGACATCTGACACTACCGATAAAGGTGCTACTGCATTTTACATCATGGCTGACTTTGGTAGGATATTTTTGACAGGTTCAATGGTATCTTCATGTGATATTTATTGAAACACACTCTAAAATGGTCTTTAACTGTCTTTCCACTTCTAAGAACATATTCCCATGCTTGTCTTCTATCCATAACTACACGTGCACCATCACGTAAATTCAGAAACACGTTTTTTTTTGCCACGTTTCGGAACACGATGAAAACTTAGGTCTCTATCACGACCTACTTTTGCATTGCAAAGATAAACACAACAATTCACGTTGCATTTAATTTTTTCTTGCAATTTTAAAGACATTTTTTTAAAAACTTGCTATGAAAACAACAGTAAACAAACTCGACTATCCTACAACCGTCAGTTTCTCAAAATCTCACTAAAGGCGCTTCAGTTATTGTCAGTTGACAATACTTTGTGGGATAACAATGTTGAACTTAAGAGACGATTACTTACTATACCTATAGGTAAGTATACAGGGTGTTAGGTAAATGTCCGGCACAATTTTAAAGGCAGCATTGTTGGCCCGTTTAGAGCTAAAAAGTACTCAACCATTTTTGGATAAGATGCGTATATCGCTTGATAATCGATGCAGTACCACCGTTTAGGAACCACTAATATTTTGTCTGTTACAACAATCACATATGTGACTGAGATAAATAGAAACCATGGAAACAAAACCGTAATTTTATTTCAACAAAATTCTATTCTTCAATTGTGTAATGTGCCATTTTTTTAATAAAATCTGAACAAAATTTTGAATTATGACGTACACGTACTTTGATATTCTACTATTGAACTACAATTAAAATATTTTTTTCTCTATGGCAACTACACAACTTCTGGATTAATATGAAAAATTAAAAAAATTCAGTGTTTTCAAAATTTGGGGCATCTTTTTGTTTGTTTATTTTTAGACGAAATTCATATTTTAGAGAAAACTGACAAAGGAAAAATCGATTGCATTCTACGTCACAAGATTATTGAAATAATGAAATTAAGTGTATTAGTAGTTATTTATTTAAATTAGTAATTGATTTGGGTTTCTTTAACGCCATTCAATCATTACAACACAAAGAGTTCCCGTTCAGTATTGATATACTCATTGCGGCCGTGCATAAAACATGGGATGAAATAACCGCGGAAAACTAGACAATTGTTTCATTACACTGCAGAAGTGTATGGAATTGACCATTCTTCATAGAGGAGGCAACGATTACAAGCTTCCTCACATTTAGTTTAGTTGTGAAAATATACGTTATATATCCCTTTGCATATTTTTTTATGAAATTGGACACTTATTTTGGAACAAATAAAATTCCAAAATCGGACACTTATTTTGGAACGGAGGGAGTAATATTAGATGAATATAATAAATTATTAAATAACTAATTTAACAAAATATTTCCCTCTGATTATATGAATTTTGGAGTTAATTCCTGAAGGTAATGGTACGAATTACACATGTTACAGATTTAAAACAATTATATTTATAATTAAATAACTAATATTTAACTTCATACAGGTACAAAAATTTATCATTTACTGACTAAAAGAACTAAAAACTGCATCACAAACACTAATTTTTTCGAACTTCTATTATTTTAAACTAATAACGCTACCAAGCCGTAATCAATTCTGACCAGGCGTGCACCCAGAGGCCTGGATATGTACAGTAAAAACAATATATATATATACCAGGTCTACAAGTATGAAATGCGGATTTTTTTCAAACTTGCTGCGCAAACATAGTGTATAGTTCAAAGTTTCAACACATATGGCGTTTTGTTAAGTTATCATTAAGTGTCAAATGCGTATAGGTTATAATTTGAAAAGTGATCATATAGTTTTGTTTTACTGTGTTAAAAATGTCAAATTTTGTGCCAAATAAAGAGCATTCGCGGACAGTACTACTGTTTTGTTTTCATTTGAAAAAAACTGCTGCTGAATCATACCGACTACTTCGAGAAGCTTATGGTGAATATGCTCCATCGCAAGATACGTGTGAACGATGGTTTCGGCGTTTCAAAAGTGGTAACTTTGATCTTACAGACAAAGAACATGGAAAACCTCCAAAAAAATATGAAGATACAAAATTGGAAACAATGCTACAGGAAGACGATAGTGAATCACAAAAACTACTAGCAGAGCAGTTATGCGTTAGTCAACAAGCTGTTTCCAATCACCTATGAGAGATGGGTTAGATCCAGAAAGTCGGCAGATGGGTTCCACGTGCATTGAATGAGAGGCAGATGGAAAAACGCAAAAACACTTGTGAAATTTTGCTTGCACGATACAAAAGAAAGTCTTTTTTGCATCGTATCATTACTGGCGATGAAAAATGAATTTATTTTGAAAATCCCAAACGCAAAAAATCATGGGTGAACCCAGGCTCACCATCCACCTCAACTGCAAGACCGAATCGCTTTGGCAAAAATACAATGCTCTGTACTTGGTGGAACCAAAAGGGTGTGGTCTATTATGAATTGTTAAAACCTGGTGAAACAGTTAATACCCAACGCTACCAACAACAACTGATCGAATTGAACCATTCGCTGATCATAAAACGACCAGAATACGAAAGAAGACAGCACAAGGTAATCTTTCTTCACGAAAACGCTCCATCACATAAGGCAAAAGCAGTTTGCAACACATTGGAGGCACTCAAGTGGGAAGTACTACCCCATGCCGCTTACTCACCAGACTTGGCCACTTCAGATTACCACTTGTTCGCATCGATGGGTCACGCACTTGCCGAGCAGCACTTTTGTTCATATGAAAATGTGAAAGAATGGCTAGATGAATGGTTTACGGGGAAAGGGGAAGAGTTCTACTGGCGAGGTATTCACAAATTGTCTGAAAGATAGGGAAAATGTATAACTTCTAATGGAGCATACTTTGAATAAATAAACTTTTACTGTTCTTTTGCGTTTAATGTGTTTTATTTAAAAAAAAATAATCCGCATTTCATACTTGTAGACCTGGTATATATTGGACACCATTATGAATCGTCATAATCATAGTGTTCTTAGATTACCTCCTTACCACCCTGAACTAAACCCGATAGAAAAAATATGGGCTACTGTCAAAAACTGGGTTGCTCAACGAAATGTTACATTTAAAATGGAGGATGTGAAAGCACTAACGATAGAAAAATTTAGTAATGTTAGTCAAACAGAATGGGCCTCGGTGTGTGACCACGCAGACAAGATCGCTCAAACTTATATTGAAAAAGCACACCTTTTAGATGATGCTTATGATTCACTAGCATTTACTGTTAATACAGATGAATCTGATGAAGAATCTGATTATATATATGATAGTGATTCTAATAATAAATCTGATGGAGTATATCCCCTTGATCCTGGTTAGAAAACTTTTATATTTATAGTTTTTGCATATTTTTATTTTTTATTGTAGCTGCTAGTAATTTTGTAAATAACACATTCTATTTTCTTTGTATTTTATGATACGTTTTTCTTACATTTATACATTTTATAAATATGTTTATAATATTATTTTGATATATTATTTGTAATATTATTTTGATTATTTTAATAAATCAAAGCAGGTTTTTTAAATTTTGTTCTATTATTTTCAACTATCCCAGGATTTTTCACATAAACGTCCTAAGAAAATTATACAGTAAGTATTATATTAATTAATAATATTAATTTAATATTATAAATATATATGTTAATTGTAATTATAAATATACATACATTAAATATAAAGTAAATAATTTATGTTGAAATTATTTAAGTCATATACGACTTTTCATGAAGGTAAAATGTATTTTGTCTATAAAATAAATAGTGTCTCAATACGCCTTATAATTTTACACGGCATAATTGCCATGCCAATGTATTGTCAAGGTTGCGCATGATGACGTCAGAGCAGTGGCTCTTTACATTTTGAAACATCTCTACTTATGTAAATATGTCCGCATGACAACTTTTTTTTATGCCTGTATTTTATGAATGCAAGGACACAATATGGGACCATTGGACTGTGGTCTTAAAAAATTTATTTCTGATGTCAAAGTTCCGAAAATAAATTGAAATAATAATAATAAAATATGAAAAAAGAAGAATTGTTTGCAATTATCACTGTCTAGACTCAGGCTTTCTTAGAATAACAAATGTACTCTTATTATCATACTTTGTTTAATAATGTAAAAAGTCAAGTGAAAACCGTGGTGGATTGCATAAATAATTTTAAAAATACCACTACGGTAATTTCTTAACACGTCTCTTTGTTGTAATGACACCTATACAGCTTACCGGGCTATTATTAGCAATTAATATAATAACGACAACTTCCTTTTTCTAGAAAACACAACCACATTATGACTTAATCCATTTAGTTCAGACTGATATTTCATTGTGAATCACATATTATAATAATGAAATGAAACGTATGAAAAAAGTATTAAGTTGTATATTATTATTACTATTCATACAACTGCGTGTCGTAATATTTTGTTATTAAAAGGCAATTTAAAAGTAATTACATAAGGTTTTTGAATAGACGTGACTGAACGTCTTGTTAACAAAATTAGCAATATTATAATAATACGAATTTGGTTACTTCGCTTTCTAAAATTATGTAGATCGTATTAAAAGGTTTGGTAAAGAAATAAGCGTACCGCGCATTCCCAATACCTAGTAACTGAAAAAATGGAATACCTTTCGTACATTCCAGTTGGTACATCTTCACAGTTTGGTGCGGATTTTGGGCTAAGGGATTCACTGGACCTTAATTCTTCGAAAATGAAAATGGAAATGTCGTTTCCATCAATGGAATTCGATATCATGAGATGATTACTAACTTTTTATGGTATGCAATTGATGATATGGATGTGGAAGACATGTGATTTCAACAAAACGGAGCAACATGTTACATTGCCAATGAAACCATGCAGTTATTGCAAACAAAATTTAATGGTCGTGTTATCTCGCAGCGAGGTGATGTAAATTGGTCGCCAAGATCATATGTGACTTGACACTGTTAGACTTCTTTCTTTAGGGTTATCTTGAGGAAAAAGTGTACTTCAACAAACCAGAAACTTCCCCGCAATTATGTCAACATCTCATGGAAAAAATCATCAAAAGAGTGAATCATGTGCTGCTGCGGCCGAGGCGATCATTTGACAGATGTTTTGTTCCACACATAAGCTACATATATCCATGATTGATTAAAGTTTTGAATAATTATGTTGTAAAAGCTCACTTCAATATATAAAAAGTTAGCTAGTGACAAATTAAGAAAATTTAAATTACATTTAGTTCCGCTTAAAGGTTTGGAGTAGCCTATATTATTAAACAATTTATCCTTTTGTCTCTTAAACTTCCTAATTGCATGGCATATGCCACTTGATGTCACTTGCATAAAATTAATAATTTATGCTACAAAATGTAACAAGAATCTTTTTGTACTATATGCACATTTACGCTTATTTTTAAATCTTTAACAATCTTACAATGGAAAAACTTGTGTGGATTGTGTACCGATGGAATAACAGCCATGATTGGATCAAGGTCGGGCTTCCAGTCAAAAGTTAAAGAGCTTGCACCCCAAGCAAAGGGATTACACTGCATGATTCACCGATTTTCCCTTGCTACCAAGACTCTTCCAAAGCCTTTGCAAGAAGTGCTCGACTCTTTGGTAACAATTATATGAAATCTAGTGCTCTCAATACTCGTCTGTTCAAAGAACTATGCAAAAACAAGAACCCTGATCACGAAGTTCTTCTTTTCTACACTGTTGTTCGTTGGTTATCAAAAGGAAATGTTGTTGGCCGAATTTTTGAATTGAAAACGAAATAAAACAGTTCCTAGCTTAGGCTAAATTTGAAACTGCAGGGTAAAGAAACACACATTATTCACTTCAGAGATAATATCCAAGTGTTCATATTAAAGCTGCAAAACTGGCGCTGTAAAGTAAATCTTGGAAACTGTGCCATGTTTGAGCACTTTTGCACCAAGACTGAAAAATCGGGGACGGAAATTGTAGATAATCTAAGAAAGGAAATTAATAATCACCTTTCAACGTTATTTTCTGGAGTTCTCTGAACAAGAAGCTGCATTAGTACGAAACCCATTTCATGTATCTTTGGATGTTACCGACATTCCCGAAGTACAGGATGATTTTTTGGTGCTGCGATATGACTCCTCTGCGTGTGATATTTTTCAGAAAAAATCGTTATCTCAATTTTGGTGTGCTATACGTCATTCTTATCCTAAAGTTTCCATGCTTTCTTTCCGAATATTAGTGCCATTTACTTCTACTTACCTCTGCGAAAGTGCAGATCAAGACAAAAGCCAGGAATAAGCTGAATGTTCAAGATGACATGAGATTGGCCTTGACAAAACAACCTCAACCAAGAATTATAACACTTGTTAAGCAGATGCAAGCTCAATCATTAATAATTAATACTTAATAAAAAATATCATCACTTTTGTTGAGCCCTAAAATACATTTTGCCAAACCCTTTATTTTTTTTTATTGTTCAAACATGGTGGAAGAGAAAGAGGGGTCGTGAACATTTTTAAATATTCTAAAAAGGGTTGCGATTAAAAAAAGGTTCGGAATCAGTGTCTTAGCATATCTCATTTTGGAATTTCGCACTACACAAAATTTAAATAAAAGTCTTTATTCCACAAAAACACAATGCCAACTAAATAGTTTTATATATTGTTTTTAATTAATCTGTTTTGATCAATGAGACGAAACTATGTCTCTAATATTTATATAACCTGCCTCACAAGTGCGCCATGCAAAACCCAAAAAAAAAAAAAAAATAACAAATATGCCATTTGTGTGGATTAATTGATTTAGAAAAAATGATAGTAGCAATATTTACCAAAAATTTTAATAACCTAGGGCCATGTTCATAATCTTTTACTAAATATTGCAATTAAGCGTTACTTGGTAAATTAAGAAAGTTTGATGCTAACGTTAGTAGTGTTCATAATCTATACTACGATCTTTTAACTAATAGAGAAGTACGTTTGGCAACGTTTTCTGTTGTCGATAGAAAGAGACAGACAGATGCACTGTACAACATGTTAAAAGAGATGGAAGATGCGTTACTAGCTTGTACTATTATCGCGTTAAAAAACACAAACATAATCTTGTTTCTTTGCCAGAGTTTGGTGACGATTTTATTATCGATTTCTTTTAACAATAAATATGAATATTTTAAAAGAATTATAAGTTAAATGTAATGGCACCTACTTAATTATTCATCTTATTAACTAGTTACCTATATCTTTTTGGTATGAACCTTTAACAAAATAACGTAGGCCCATAGATATTTGCAGTTCAGTTAAAATATTTCCACCTTTTGAAATAATCGGTTTTATATCGCTATTTGAGATTTTAATTAATATCTAAAATCTTTTGTAAATTAATTCTTCACTTAGTGATTCTTATAAATTTTTTCTTTTATCATACAGTTTACTTAATAATTGATTTATTAATTCACGCTTTTCACGAACATACCACAAATCCCTCATATATATGATTAAAATCAGTCAGTATTATGGACACATCATTATTTTAATGTCATTTAATACAGCCTCTCCGCGCTTCTAAATCTGTACTACTAAATTACTATTTACTAGACAGTATTAAGTACTACTAACAATAATTCTGTATTATGAACATCAATTTTTAGTAACGGTTAGTATACTTGTTTTAGTAGTGCTACTAAGATTTATTTAAAGATTATGAACATAACCTAAAATAATTTGCTTGAATCTGTACTTACCCAGCAAACATTTTTATACGGGCCAGTGCTGGTAAAGCACATACTCCCCGGCATTGAAAGTAATGGGCCAGTGCTGGCATTTCGTACTGGGCCAGTACCCCGGTGTCCCCGTGGCCGTTATTGGCCCATTGATGTATCAGTTGCCGGCCCAGCAACGGTAAAGTGCATTGAAAGTAATAGGCCAGTAATGGCATTTCGCACTGGGCCAGTGCTGGCATTTCGCACTGGGCCAGTGCTGGCATTTCGCACTGGGCCAGTGCTGGCATTTCGCACTGGGTCAGTGCTGGCATTTCGCACTGGGCTAGTGCTGGTATTTCGCACTGGGCCAGTGCATATATTATACCCACTCTCTAGTGTTTCAAATGTAACATATGTGTACTTACCCAGTATTAAAATAAATTAATGGTTAGGTGCAAAATAAATACTCATTTGGCCATTTTCACCATCGTTGAATAAATTTATTTAACAAATAAAGTTGACAATGTCGCATCGGTTTTAAACTATTAATGAAGAAATTAACATTGCTGTCAATAGAATGATGCGATATTGTTAACTTAAGTTGTTAAATAAATTTATTCAACGATGGTAAAACTGGCCGATTGTAAATTGTATTAACAGTTATAATTTATTGATTTATTTATAAATATTAAATAAATATAATTTCAGGAATAACAGGAATTAGTTTATTTAATTTATTAATTTAATGAAGAATTTTAAGAAAATGGTTTTCTGCCATTCCGCCAAAAAATTGCATTCTAAAGATAAGTGGTGACTAATAATTTTCGCCAATATTCGGCTTGTATTATCTACCACATCTTTTCCCCCTGACTTGAAGAGTGCCAACCTAAAGAAATCATACTTGTTAAAATAAATTCAATTATCAAATTTTATAAGCATTAATGCTATAAGCTGTTCACTTTTGTAAGAACAAACTAGATCTGGTTATTTTGGTGATTTTTATAGTGTATTACTGACTTTTAGAAACTTGGTTATATTGTAAAAAAAGCTTTACAGTTTTGGCTTAAGTTTGTATTATTTTAGGTTAGTATTATATTTACAAAATATTTAAGATGTCACTATTCAAAATAAAATATGACAAATTATATTTTTTAAATGACATATTTATAATCTTGTAACAGATTTATTAATAATTGAAAATTTTATTACATGAAAAAAACTATGATTTAACTAAACTTAAAATTGAACAATTTAACATGAAACAGTTTGTGTAAACTACGTCCTTAAATCTAATAAAACACACACAAATCACAATAAAAAACTGTATAATGTTCACAAAACAATAACTATTTAAATACACATCTTGACAAACTGTCCATCAACACGTATCAACTTGTACTGGCCCTCCAAGGCCACGCGGTTAGGGCGTTTTATGACTAAGAACAATCAGACTTTTCAAATTATTACATTCAAAAAAAGTTTAGTTTTAAGTAAAAAGTATGAGTGAAGAAGAGACGATAGCCCGTATAAAAATGTTTGCTTGGATTAGTACAAATAAGGAGTGCTTATAAAATGCTGGTAAAGTACTTCGTATAGGCGGAATGCGAAATACAAATGTGAAGTACATTATTAATACTGGCGTTGCACTTACTTTTGGTGCCAGCAATTTACCAACAGTAAAAGCAGTTTGCCGACATTCGGCCGTTAGTTGAATGTTTGCTGGGTATCGTTCTAAATATGCAAAATATGCCATAACAACTCAAAATATACAAATCATGCAAAATAAAATTGGTATCAACATTTATTATGATTCGTGAAAATCGTTTGGTGCAGATCAAACTATAGAATACGCAAATGATATCTTATCGCCTCAACTTGACGAGGCATTTGATTCCTTATTTGTTATAAATATTTCACATTTTATTATGTATAAAATTAACATAATACTTATATAAGTTATGATTTAAAACAGTAAAATATTCATTGAAATTAGCAATATTGTAATGAGCTGACCTTTGTTTACACGACTTTCTAAAAATACGTCTCTAATCGCATAGTTCACATTTTATTGTACCGTTCACTCCTGTTCACGAGTTTTTCTCCGGGCGAATCTCCGCTCGTCACGAAATTATTCCATTATTTGAACCGATCGCAACAATACACTCATTGATAAAGCCTTTTAATGAGACATATGACATTTAATTTAATGAAATATATTCAACTACTGCTTATTTTATTGATATCTTAATAATTATATTAACGTTTTCTAATTGAAAATATTTTGATATATATCTTGAAAAATAAATATGTATTCAAAGAATTGTTCGGTGTATTAATGTTTTTAATAACGCCTTTTCTTATTATTTCAATGCCCTGGTCGGCATTTGAACCCGGGATCTCCGATATGGGAATCTGGATCACTGTCGTGGCCCACAAAATCATAGATTCATTAAAATGAAATATTTTCGCTATTCCTAAGCATATCGATCCGCACTTTCTATTAGAAATAGACCATGCCCGTACTGGTTACGAATACCCGGGTCTAGAATCATGTTCGGAGCCAGGTTTGGGTCTGGGTTTGGAAACCGGGTAGCCAGTACCGGGGAACTGGAATCGGGTTTTCGGAATAGAGTGGTCAAAACCGGGTTGTTCGAAGATTGCATACCAGATTTTACACAAAATCCGGAACCGAGTACCCGGAAACCGATTTCGGTTCCGAGCACTACTTTCCATACTATTGGAATATATTTCTCTTGAACCAAATATGGCTCTTTGGATTATTGTTTTTTTTTTTTTTTTTTTTCAATAATGTACATTGATGGGAACAGAAACAGTTCAAAAGGAATTTTTGATTAGATTAGTTTTTCCTAAAATATATTTGGTGTTGTAAGGCGTAATAGAGGCAACTATTAAGGAACGAGGAGTTTTTAAAATTTATTTAAATTTTTTAATACAATTTTTGGTAACAACATATTTTAAAAAACCTTTTGTCCTACACCCTGTGATCCAGAGGAATTAAACTAAAATTCTGAAAAAAAATCTTAGTAATGCACACTGATATGAACTGGAATAGCTCAACAGGAATTTTGGTCTGATTTTGTTTTTCGAAAGTTATCAATTTTTTTGCTAAGATTATTTAATTGACTTGATGCATGCGTTTCTAAATTAAGAAAGATTTTTTTTTCTAGGAACAAACTGTTTTTTTGCTTTTCGAAATATTCGTCTTTAAGATTTATACACTTTTGAATGCGTTCAAACCAATTCTCGAAACATTTTTTCCACTCTGAAGTTGGTATCTCAAACATATGGTTTTCGAAGTCTTCAACAGGCTCTTGAGGTGATGAAAATCGCTGTCCACGCATTTTTTGTTTACATTGGGGAACAAAAAAGGGGATAAATCAGGTGAATACAGGCAATGAGACATTAATTCGATGTTTTTCTCCTTCAAATAATAAATTGTTTGACGTGCTGTATGGGAGCTTGCATTGTCATGATGAAGAATGATGCGACGTTTTTGGTTGTCCTGATTTTGTCGATGACTTCTGGCAAACAAATTGTTGTATACCATTCAGCATTAACTGTTCTCCGATCCTCCAAAGGAATGGTTACGACATATCCAGTACAATCGAATAAACAACTGATCATTTTCTTGGCAGTGCTTCGTGAACGAACAACTTTTGTGGGTTTCGGTTCATCTTGGAAGACCCAAACAGTGGATTGCTGCTTGGTTTCGGTTTATATGAATAAATCCAACTTTCGTCACCTACAACGATGTTGTATACGAATTTTGCAGTGCCTAGGTTGATTTTTTTAGCATTCCCTTACACCAATCAACAAGAGCCTTTTCTTGAGCTTCAGTCAAATTATGCGGAATCCATCGGGAACAGATATTTTTCACAGCTAAATGTTCATGCAAAATCGAATGTATTGCAGTCTGCGATATGCCACAGGATGCCTCTATCTCACGGTAAGTCAAATGCCGATCTTCTTCAATCATTTTGCGCACAGCATCGATGTTTTTCTGATGGTGCTTCTTTACCATAAATTGAACGAAGCGAATCTATGCATCTATGTAAAAAATCATCCAACGAAAACCTTCACGAGTAATATCCATTTTTTCACAAACTTGTTTTTTTTAAACGCTGACTGTCAACAAACTACTCGGTCAATTTATAAGCTGCCACTGATTTCACAATAACAAATATCAAATTTTACGAATATAGTAATGGCACATTTCAATATTGCCATCTAGTGGTCGTTAGTAAAATCATAAAAGATAACCCTCGTATTAAATGCCTACAAAATCGTAAAATGTGTGGAAATTCCCACTTCACATCAACTTTTATAGTTACTTTCTCATCGTCCACAATTTAAACGCCTCCCAAAATTTAATTTAAAATTTTTAAATTTTAATTTATATGCCTTCAAATCTTCAAATCGTCCCCGTTGAGATCCATTGCATCAAACTACATAGTTAATATATGCAATCAGAGCCGCAGTAAGGGGGGGCGGAGGGGGCGACGGCCCTGGGCGCACTAAGGAAAAAGGCGCTGACGAGCTTAACTAAGGGGCGCCATTGGGAAGGCGAGGACCTTTTTTTTGCTCGTTACTTGGAATTTGGGAGGTGAGGACCTTTTTTTTGCTCATCACTTAAATTTTGGAGGTGAGAACCTTGTTTTTATTTGCCAAGGGCGCCAAAACACGGCTTTGCCCCTAGCGCAAGTTTTCCTTACTGCGACTCTGTATGCAATCAACTACATAGTTAATATATGAAAGTAAAAAATTATCAGCAATTATCTTCCATATTTGTTTACAAACTTTATCAATCCATTCGTTTCATATAAACGAATATCTCCCTAATTTCACGGTCTGGCTGATAACAAAGTCCCAGTAACAAAGTGGCCAGCCTGTCACATGTGTTTGCCGATCGGCTCGGGATAACAGTGTGTATTTATCCGTACTCCTGCTCCTACCCACCACAATATTTCCATATAATCCTGTGAATGCTGACATCACCGTAACTGGATTAGTTCGCTTGCTTGTGGGATAATACGGTACAGTTTCGCTGCTGAATACTGTGCTCTTGTTTTGCTTCAATATGTATTGTTAATTTCGAGCGTTGTTTTGTTGGGTACAGGTAGCGTTCAGTAAAATAGAGCAATAAGATGGAGAATTGTGTTCATAATTGTTGTTGTACACAGAATTATATGCTCCATTAAGTTTTGAATAGACTTATTAAGATACAATAAAATTGTAATATAGGCTTTTAAATAAATGTTATTTTGTTTGTTTTTGTTTCATTTTATACAGTAGAAATTTTCATTCTATAACAAAATTGTTATGGATTAAAAAATCGAATGTATTTGGACTAATATATACGTTGACCATGTCTTTGATTTTAAAGAGTTGTCCTTTATATTAATATTTAGGGCGCTAGGAAAGTTTTGAGATGCGGGCTTACTTTTTAAACTTTTTCAAAGTACTTCCCATCACTTCAATACACTTCCTTATACGCAGTGATGGGCGTTTACACGTAAACTTTAATTGTTTATGTTTACGTGTAAACTTATGTAAACAATTGGTAAACTTGTCAACAATGTAAACAATGTAAACTTTTTAAACTGTCAAATAATGAGGTTAGTTTTAGTTATTTAATACGAATAATATAGGGTTAATGAACAAGTATATTCAGTTCAAAACAATAAATTTATTTAAAAAATGGTGGGAAGAAACCGAAGGAATAGTTCTGAAGAACTAGGTTTTTGTTTTAATTAAAGAAAATGAAAGAAAATATAGGGCGTTATGCAAAATTTGCAATGAATCTTTTCGTTATTAAATAATATAGGCTGATTTTCTTAAAGGGGAAATTTAATGTATTTCGTTATTAAAAAAAATAGATTGAATTTTTTAAAGAAACAAGTTTTTTATTTTTCATATTCATATTTACTAATTTGTATGTAACACCTGTATAATGATGCAAATTCGATTTTTATTAATATGTATATTGGCTTGTCCTAATTTTATGTACTTACTTTTTCATTTAAAATCGTTTCATTAAAATTTTATTATTTATAAAAATGTATTGAAAATGAGATTCTGTAATTCAAAACAAGAGCGCATGTCTAAATCATTGTTTACAATGTTTACATTGTTTACAAAAGTTTTTGTGTTTACTTTACATCATTGTTTACGCGTCAACAATGAGGTAACTTACATCATGTAACTTATGCAAGATTTTAACGTGTGATGAAACTTGGGTTCACCATTTTGAACCAGAATCCAAAAGACAAAGCATGGAATGGAAGCACACCAGCTCACTTGTCCGAAAGAAATTCAGAACGCAAGCATCAGCGGGAAAAGTCATGTTGGCCGTCTTTTGGGATGCCCGAGGTGTCGTCTTTTTGTGATTATTTGGAAGATCAGCGTACAATAAACAGTGCCTACTACACAGACATCTGACGAACAAAGTAAAGCCAGCAATGAGAGTAAAATGTCGCGGATCTCAAAGAAAAGGCCAAGCTGACCCAAGAAACCATTGAAAAATGGGTTGGGAAATACTACTTCATCCTCCCTACAGTCCAGATTTGGCTCCTTCTGATTTTCATTTGTTTGGTCCACTCAAAGAGGCATTACGTGGAAAAAAGTTAAGCGACAACGAGGAAGTCAAAGAATTTGTGGGAAACTGGCTCAAACAACAAGACAAAGATTTCTTTCCATCAGGTATAAAAAACTAGTTTATTGTTAGGACAAGTGTATTAATAATCGTGGGGTTTATGTTGAGAAGTAGTAAAAGTCTCATTTTACAATTTAAATCTTGAGGGGTGGTATCAAATGAAACCTTTTTGGTGTGAATAAACCAGAAAATTTTTGTTTTTGAAAAATGTGTCAAATAAACTTTTGTTCCCAAACCTAATCCTCAGAGGAATCTAAAAATCAGAAAAAAGAAAATTTATAATGTACATTGATGGGAACTGGAATAGTTGCAATTTCGTTTAACAATTAGTTTTTCGAAAAATTTCGAATTTTTGAGTCGTTATTAAATAATAGCTTTTTAAAAATTTATTGTGTGGTAATCAAATAATGCTCTTAAAGCCGGCCGGCGCAGCATAGTTGTAACATAAGTGCCCTACGTTGTTAAGGTCTCGCGATCGAATCCTGTTCAGGCATGGAATTTTCAAAATTACAATTATCCTGGCTAATTGCCTTAGTAGCAAAGGCCATATGCGTGAAATAAAAAAATTGATGTGAAGTGTGAATTTTCACACATTTCAGGGTTTTGCAGGTATTTAGTAACTGAATGATGATTATTTGGGACACCAAAACAAATTTTATGTCAAAATATTTTTTTATGAATTTTAATTCGAATGCCTAATACCATTACTTAAGTTTCTAAATATGTGCAGTATTTTTTTTTTTTATATAGCAAGGTTAGGTTAGGTTAGGTTAGGTTAGATTTTGAAAATTGCGCCTACCGTTTCCATTGATTGCTTAAATCATAGAATTAAATTATAATTTCAACACTACCCACTGGTTATTAAATTTACGCTTTTAAAAATTAAATGCAAAGTTTACCAAAATATAACTAGAATTTTGGCAAAATAATTTAAACAAAATAAAAATACAAAAAAAAACAGAAAAATTAAAATTGACAGGATTCGAACTCTAATTTGCAAATTACAAAAATCAACGACGAAACCAACTGGGCTATCAGCGCTTATTTATTTACTGTGTTACATAGCGAATTAAATATTTTAGTTAAAAACACAAAAAATGCGTTATTTTCCGAAAACATAATCTGATCAAAAATTCCTGTTGTGCTATTCCGGTTCACACCAATGTACAGTACTTAGATTTTTTTCAGATTTTTAATTGTAGCTCAGATGGTTTACAGGGTGTGGGACGAAAATTTTTTTGCACAATTTTGGCAAAAATAGCTTCAAAATAATTTATTTTGCAAAAATAAAATGTTGATCGTTAATCCACGACTAAGGGCTTTCATTTAATACCCAACTCTGAATTTTAAAAAAATATTTGTTTTCGATGAGCACATATTTATTTATATTTTTAGGAGGATATGTTCTTTAGATGTTTTAGTATTTTTCCTATGTGCGGATCAAAGAGTTGTATAAGCATGCCTAATTTCAGCTTTCTAGGTTTAGCCGTTTGGCTACAATTTTTACCGAACAGACAGACAGACAGACAGACCAACAGACAGACAGACAGACGACAAAATGACGGTATTAGGGTTTTTTGGTCATACCTACAAAACCTTAAAAAAGCGGTTAAGATATAGATCCAGGAAATAAAGAACTATTTTTTAAATTTCTTTATTTTAATTTTATACTTCTATTCAAAATAAAAAACCTCATGTTTTCCAGCTAAGGCCTCAAACGTCTCTGAAGTCACCGATTGCTTTGTTTATAACGTTCTGTTGAAAGGAAAAATAAAAATCTAAATCCTATTTAAACCATATAAAGCTAATCCAGCAACCCTAGTACTTTAAACACATATACCCCGTTATCTAAACGAGCGATTTAAAATTTTATAACGACATCGGTTCATTATACAATGTTATACACATATCTGGTACAATAACGTGGCGGTATACCGCATGTGGACGCCTGTGACGCCCCAATTACCTCGAGAACGAACAATGCACTGCTCTCGTTATGGCGTCCGATTGTCATTTGTACGACCACCGGCGGCGCCACTGTACATTCCACCCTCTCCAACAACCATTTGTTTAATTCTATTGTTACGATCACGAACGATTCTAATGACCATTTTTTAACGCCTGATTTAAAAAAGAATTTTGCCTAGAGCACGTTTATAAGTTTTTTGTTTGTTTTAATTAAAGATGATTTTTAGAGAAGATTCCTATTGATTATACCAGGGGTTTGCGATTTATGTTCCGCGGAACCCAAGGATTTTACGCTTATAATGCGTAGTGCTCTAGGAAAGTTTTGAGATAAAGCTGTATAAATAATCATAGCAAGTTTATTCTTGCATCATTAAATAAACCATTCAAAATATAATACATACACTGATAAATAAATTGTATGTAGTCAGTCTATTGTTTGCAGTGCAAGTGTAAACTTAATAATATGAGTGAGTTAACACGACGAGATCATCGTGCAATAATTTTGAACAATTTCAAACGTGGTTTATCTGCGGAAGAGTGTATCTCCGAAATGTTTACTATTTTTCTGGGAATTGTCGAAGTCACAGTGTTTCGTTGAAGATAAATTTTGAACCTAGATGATGGTGCTCGTCCAAGAAGGTCCCGTGAAACAGTTACTTCTATAAATAATGCTGCGGTTAAAAAACTGCTCGATGAAAATAGGCGAATTACATACAGGCAGATAGAGGAAGAAATATTTGCACATTAATGCACCAACTATCCGTTCAGTTCTTCGCGACCATCTGGAAGTTAGGAAAGTTTGCACGCTATGGGTACCCCACAACCTAACTGATGCACAAACAGCAATAAGAGTTGAATGGTGTCGAAATTTCTTTAAAAAATTTGAAATGGGAAAAAATTGAAATACGTGAACTCCATTGTGAGAGGGGACGAAACATGGCTTTATTATTATGGCGTGCCATCACAGTCAAGAAACAAGATATGTACTCTTTGGTAACGAAGCAACTCCAAACATAACAAACCAAAATCTGTGAAAAAGAGAATGATTGTCATATTCTTCGGTAAGCGAGGGATTATTACAAGAATTGTTCTAGAAGAGCAAAAAACAGTTACGGCCAAGTGATACGTTGAGTTTTGTTTCCCTGTTAATTCAATCTCTTCAAGACTTAAGCCTGGTTTATAATAAGCCCATAGCATAACTGCATATGCATTCAACAATAGATTTGACCCTTCAAAACATCTGTTTGTAATAAACAGAACAAAGAGAGTAGTGTAATTTTTATGCTTATGTTCCATAACATATCTATTATAAACCAGGCTTTACGGCCACATTCATGCTTTGACATTTGGCGCTCTCATTTATATATATTGAACTCGCGCATCGAGCTTTTCAAGTGATATGCATTCTGTACGTGTTGCACGCCTTGCTTTTCCTCCGATTACAATTTTTTCAATAAATAAAAAAATTTAATCAAGATAATATAACGTAAATATGGTTGCCATTAAAACGCGCGCAGCCAGTATTGGAATGAAAATTCTCACACACTGCACATGCGCATTGGTGTGAATTTGTTCATTCTCGTACACTGCATATGCGTATTGGTGCGAATTTATTCATTCCCGCATCGCCTACGCGCGCTTTACGGTAACATGCGGAATTAAATTAACTTCCTGTCAGCTAATAATATCTAAATGAGACCATTGCAATGAGACAACCAGTGGCGTAGCTAGAGTTGCGTGGGTCCTGGTGCGAGAAATGGGTCCCGGAAAATTTTATCCTGTTTACAGCTAAAACCTGCTCATTTGAATCTAGTCATACATAATTTCCGTTTAGTAATAACTTCCTGAATTAAAATAATTCTTTTCTTGCTTTTCCTTGCAAAACGGTTGATGATTTCCTTTATGCCGATTTTCCTTGCTCGATCTTGTTCAATTGACAAAAATGCCAAGCAGGATAAGTGTTGTTGTGACATTGTACTACTTAAATAGTTTTAAATTAATTTTAAAATCGAAAACGATCTTTCAGCACAGGCAACAGTCGCAGGAATTGTTAAAATTAAAATGCAAGCTGTGTATATATCAGAAAACATAGACGACAAAGCAAGTTCACTTATGGATATAATTTTCTTAATTTTTGAAGCCTTACTTCTTCGGAATGATAGTAATTGATGAGAAAATGAGTCGGAAATATCATCTTGATATTCCATCATCAATTTCATACCTTTCTCAAATAAAGTTTTTTCTGAAAACGTGTAAATTTGACGTAATAAGAACATTAAAAGAATCTATTAAACTTTCCATTTTTCTTTTACATGCTCGGGCGCCTTATCGCTTTGGGCCCCTTTTGGCTTCGGGCTCTGGTGTGGTGGCACCACCTGCGACATTGTAGCTACGCCACTGGTAACAACGGGACCTGACCCTCCAATTTTTCTACACTTTAACACCCTCTTGTGTACGTCACTGTATAATATATAAAAAAATATAAGTAAACACCATTGTGCCAAGTTTTATATTTATTAATAGGCAGGTGCATAAAATGTTTTTTTAAAGGCAAATAATTACAACAAAAGACATTTAAATACAACTTAAATAATATATATTCCATTCCTTATAAATGTTGCGGTTTTGCCTGCAGATAATTTTCACCACTGTTCAAGCGATTGACCATTATCGACATTTAACTCCTATACTATAGATATTAATTTACATACATTTTTTATTTAAGAAACAATATACAGTATTAAGACAAGATGCCATTATTGAAAATTAAAACAATACTAATGGAGTTGTAACTTCATTTTAGCAGCGCTGTAAATTTCCAAGGTTTACCGTCTACTTTTTACTAGATGTTATAAAAAAATGCTCTGTATTTGTTAATATATGTCTGTTAATATATCGCTGTTACCCTAGCATCCGTCCCATCCCGTTAGCAGTGCAGTAATATTTATATCGAGCGAAGGAACAGTTGGGGGTACGCGAAAAAATATAGATAATTATCGGGCGAAAAACACCCGAGTTTTACAGAGACTTACGTTAAAGTTGAAAAAGAAAAATTAATTGAATTGTCGACTGATTCTTGTTTTGAATCTGATTTCAAAAAAATAACGACTTCTGGACAGTAGTGAAAGAAGAGTACCAAGTACTCAGTGCCAAAGCGATAAAATATTTATTACCTTTCACGAACACAGAGCTAATCGAAAGAGCATTTTCGTCTTATGTGTACATTAAGAATAAATATCGCAATAAGATTGACACAGCTCCTGATTTCAGGTTTTATCTGTTTTCATTTAAACCTGATTTTAAAAACTCGGATCCATGAAACAAGCTCAAGGATCGCATTAAAATTATTAAGAACCACGATGGAAGACTCTCATATTAAGATGAATAATTGCTATTCAAAATTTGGCGACTTTCTTTCTACTTTCAACATAAATTAATGTGGGTAAAAATGATTATAATGCTGTTTTTATTTGTTTTGATCTTGGCAAAAATAAAAAATAATAAAAGCATATAAATGTCACTTTTTAACATAACCTAACCTAAGAAAATTAAATAAATATTGAAGATACTGAAGTACTCATAAATGAAAAATCTAATCAGCGGATCGCAAGCCGCGTGCGGCTGTTTGAGGATATTCGTGTGGCTCTTCAAATTAAGTTGATAATAAATAAAATTTAGAAAAGATTCACGCAAAAATTCATTTTATTTTAATGGCTTTTTATGCAGCGTATCAGTAATACCAATGACTAAAATAAAACATATTTATGCACTACTCATTTAATGATGCTAAAAAAAAAAAAACAAATTATGGCTCTTTAAAAAGTTTCCAGATGGCGTAAAGGATGAATTTGGCTCTTTAGTCTTTTAAGTTGGGCGACCCCTATACAAGGCGTATATAAGCCGACGTAAATACGTGTAAACCGGCGTAAATAAAAATTTAAGATCATAAAAAAATGACCTTGTTGGTTACGCTGGATAAGAAAAGTAATTATATTTTCATATGGCGGGCGACATAAAATCGTTCAGTGGGCCGCATGCAACCGCTCACATCAGTCCTGGAATGATTTGCATCAGTCAAAGACTATTCTGAATAAAAAACACTCTTCTTCAAACTGTTTTTGTCTCTGATGAATCTCAGTTGATTTTTCTCCTTTATTGGAAAGAAATTTTTATAATATAACATAATATGTTGCGTAACCAAAATTTGAAACATCGTTGGGTACCATCTATATTAATAAAATTGGAAGCTTTGCAAGTTTTTTTTTTATTTTTTCGGCCTCATATTTGTTTTCTACACGTTTCAAACGATTATAAGACAATATCCGCAAAAAAATCTAATCCTAGAGGAAAAAGGTTGGGAACCACTGCTCTAGAGACAAAGGGACAGTCGAAACAGTGGGTTTCTGGAGGCGATCCGGCTTCAAAGACGGTGAAATCGGCCGGCAAGGTGATGGGCACGGTTTTTTTGGGATGCACTCGGAATCATCCACATTGACTACTTGGAAAAAGGACGAACGATAAATAGAGAGTATTATGCGTTATTACTGGAACGCTCGAGCGAAGAAATCGAGAAAAAAACGTCCGCATTTGGCCAAGAAGAAAGTGCTCATTCATCAACACAATGTATGAGTACACATTTGTGCAGTTTCCAAAGCGAAAATGCATAAATCACGCTTCGAATTGCCGCATCCGCCGTATTTACTATATTTGGCCCACAGTAAAATTTTCTTGTTTCTGAATATGGAGGAATGGCTCGCCGCAAAAATGGGTTATCGCCGAAACTGATGCCGCTTTTGGGGGCCTTCCGGAATCTTATTTTTCGGATGGTTTGAAAAAGTTGGAGAAACACTGGGCTAAGTGTATCGAGATAAAAGTAGGGTGACCATTTTCTTGAGAATGCAATGCGGGACGGAGCTAAAAAAAGGTCGTGTCTTCCCAAATATAAGTGAAGAGCAAAAAAAAGGTCCTCACCTCCCCAAATCCAAGTGAAAATCAAAAAAAAGGTCCTCACCACCCAAATCCAAGTGAAGAGCAAACAAAAAGGGATCCTTACCTCCCAAATATAAGTAAAGAGCACAAAAGAATTAAAAATGCGGAACATTTTGCGGGATATGTCAAAGTCAAGTGCACGAAAGTAAGTTAGAATAAAAAATGCGGGACATTTTGCGGAACATATCATAAGGCGGGACATATCATAAGGCGGGACACCGAATCAAAATGCGGGACGAATGGTCACCCTAGCTAAAAGGAGACTAAGTTGAGAAATAAAAACTAATCAACCCAAAATAATGTGTTTTTCTATTGTTTTGTCAGGACTTATTGACCTAACCTCCTACCATAAACTTGATAAAAATATCTTAAATTCTCATTTTAATCTCATTAGGAAAATGTAGAAGAGATTCATCGGACCCATACCAAATAACTCTGGAATTATATTTATAATTCTGAAACCAGAATAATGTAATATTTGGAGAGTTCACCAACATTTTTATGTGAGAGCAAAGCACCACTTGTGCCTTGTAAATAACATAATCTGTATCATTATATCAGATCTTAATTTGAATAATGAATAATTCAAAACAAGGCGGCTGTTAAGGTAATAAAAAGAATGAAACAAAAATTTAGGGTGTTTTTTCTAAGGTACATCAGGGTGAAATCTGAAATGAGTATATTTACATCAGATTTATGCTGATTTACTTTTGTTCTTTTCAAGTTTATCATATTAATTTCAAGATGATATTGTTAATAATGAATAATAATGATTCAAACTAAAGATATAAACATTACGTTGTTGCTTAATTTCTATTGTATTTCATGCGCTGACACTCGAATTTCAAAGATATCCTATAAAGTAGGGGTGGGCAATCTTTTTAACGTCGCAGGCCTATTTTTTACGATCTTAAGTTCTTGTTTACGTTGTTTACACCTATTTACGTCGGCTTGTATACGCCTAGTGCAGTGATGGCGAACCTATGACACGCGTGTCACGGGTGACACGCCAAGACATTTTAGGTGACACGCATCGTTTACGGACGGTGTTCGGTCTTCGAACAATAAACGCATCTGGGCTCAAGTGTTTGTCGACTTGAGGTACAAACTTGAGAATCTGGAGAGAAATCGTTTGGAGAATGAAAAAGAGTGCCATTACGAACAGGAAATTTGGAGTGCTTGGAACCGATTACCGGACACTTTAGCACTGAAAAATCTAGCGATGGTTTTATTCACAATTTTTCCATCTACGTACTTTTGTGAGATCTTATTCTCGGCGTTAAATAATATTAAAACCAATAAAAGGAACCGACTGATAAATGAAGTAAGTAGCGCTTGCTTGGGTTTAAAGTGCATGAAATACCAACTTTCAATTGAATTTAGCAAATGCAAATCAGCAACAAAAAAGTCACTAATGTAAAGAATTATTTGTTTTTATGTTTTTAACAAATAAATACATCAAAAATATAACTATTTTACTAGGGCTGCGAATATCACAAAATTATGGATATTTCTAGACGTGACACGGTACTCGAGTTAAGCTAGGTTTTTACCCAATTTTGACACACCGAGCTCAAAAGGTTCGCCATCACTGCCCTAGTGTGTAAGAAGCCTAAAGCAGCGTAACAGTTATGTATTGGCTATGGTGGATAAGAAAAGTAAACATTATATTTTATTATTGGAAGGCGACATAAAGTAAACTTATTATTTATTTTACATCAAAAATGAACATGAGGAAACATTTATTTAAGTTAAATTAGTACTTAACAGTAAAAATGAATATGAGACATTAAACTATTCATCTCTGTTTAATAAAGATTTTAATAAGATATATATTTGGGGAGATATGGGGAGAGCTACTTATAAGTGAAGTATCTCACTTATTATTTACTTAACATAAAAAATATGTACCAAAAGAGTGATTTAGAATAAAGAAACGATTATTTTGCGTTCTACTTGAAAATAAATTATCTTACTTATCATTTACGTTACAGCAAAAATATCATTACAGAAACCGTACGAATACAGGTACTCCAGCTAGTCTATAATAAAACTGACAGTATTGATAAAGTAAAGTTGGAATTATTTTTGGCATTAGCTAATATGCCTACTACAATGAAAATAAAATTACTTTGCAGTAGCTCTTCAGTTACGTTCAGAAAAAAATATAAAATGCTGGTAAATTTTGAACTTCACTCGTATATTTATAACAAAAAATATCTTAATTATTTACGATTATAATTGAAGAGGTGGAAACTGACTTAAATCCCATGCCGACAACATAGCAAATAAATGTTTGATTACTGCAAATAACAGGGCATAAATATAATCCAACTAATCATAAAAATGAATTATTTAATATCCAGCTCTCATTCTACAATTATTTTAAAAACTATTATCCATTCGTGTCTTCAATTCTACTAATTTTCTTTGATTGTATTCCTTTATTGTCAAACTAGAAATTTTAATATGTTTTACTGCCATTTTTTAATGAAAATAACAGATTGTATCCTAAAATCTCGGTCTTTATTTTCGGTAAAAAAGAATTCTTGTGACCACAAACTGTAAAATTATAGATAATTGAGCTGGAGTGTCATAATGCATTTAATGGTTGTAGAACAGTCGGAGAACGAACACTAAATTAAGGAGAAAAAAATATTAACCATTTACAGTTACTGCATAAATTAAGCCCTTTAAAGATATATTTAAAGACAGAAGATAAATTATTTGGGTGATCCCTTAAAGCTGGGTACATAGCTACTTAACGACTAAACATGAACATGAAGAATGAATAGGACAGAATCGGTTTTTAGACTTCAGACACTAAATGAAAGTCAAGTGGTCATGGTGCGTTTCGGTTAGTCCTATTATCTCTGTATAAATAGATACTCTTCAATCTTGTATATTAATAAAATAGGAGAATATATATATTTCTTCATCATATTTGGTTTCCATATTTAGTACCAGGTACCAGACTTATAAATGCTGTTAAAAAGATTAGTTGAAAACTCAAGAGCGTCGGCTTCTAGTAGTATAAAGCTGCATTCAGAGCTCAGTAAATTAACACCCTGTGCGTTATGGATAGTTTTTAAACGAGTGCAATTGGTATGATCGGACAAGCTCGTACTATATCGCTCAACAGTAGTATAGCAACGACAAAGCACGAGCATGTCCGATCATACCAAATGACCTCGTTTAAAAATTATCCATAGCGTACAACGTGTTGATTTACTGAGCTCTGAATGCAGCTTAAGCAGACTTAACTAGTTTGATAGCACGAACAATACTTGCACAATTAAAACCTGCAAAACATTTTCGAACGATGCTATGGGGATCGTAGGTAACCTAGGGTTACCAAATGTCTCTCGTGACAGAGTAGGATATTTCTACTAAAAATAGTAGTTTAGTAGGACAGTTTTTTTTTAAATTTTTATTATGTTACGAAATATATAGGTACCTATCATAATTAAGGTCAAATCCCATAACAAGGCCTTTTTTTCATAATAAGGCCTTTTTTCATAATGAGGCCTTTTTAGGGTTTTGTAGGTATGACCAAAAAACCCTTATACCGTCATTTTGTCGTCTGTCTGTCTGTCTGTCTGTCTGTCTGTCTGTCTGTCTGTCTGTCTGTCTGTCTGTCTGTCTGTCTGTCTGTCTGTCTGTCTGTCTGTCTGTCTGTCTGTCTGTCTGTCTGTTCGGTAAAAATTGTAGCCAAACGGCTAAACCTAGAGAGTTGAAATTTGGCATGCTTATACAACTCTTTGACCCGCACATAGGAAAAATACTAAAACATCTAAAAAACATACCCCCCTAAAAATATAAACAAATATGTGCTCATCGAAAACAAAAATATTTTTTTTAAATTCTGAGTAGGGTATCAAATGAAAGCCCTTAGTACGTGGATTAACGATCAAATTTTTATTTTTGCAAAATAAATTATTTTGATGCGATTTTTGCCAAAAATGTGCAAAAAAAATTTTGTCCCAATGTAGCCCAGATGGTTTAAACTAAAAATCTAAAAAAATTCTAAGTAATGTATATTGGTGTGAACCGAAATAGTACAACAGCAATTTTTGATCAGATTATGTTTTTGGAAAATAACGCATTTTTTGTGGTTCTTGGTTCAGAAAGTACAAAATTTATACCAATGTAAGACACTCACATGCATGGCGTGCGATGGCTACATGCGTTAGAGCACTCTTAAACTGGTTGGAAAACGAAGGGTATCGAGTTTGAGTACCGGAGTGAATTTTATTTTTTCTGTTTTTTTTTTGCATTTTTATTATGTTGAAATTATTTTGTCAAAATTCTAGTTATATTTTGACAAATGTTGTATTTAATTTTTATGAGCGTAAATTTAATAACCAGTCTTATTATATGATTAACAGACGATAAATTATTTTAAAAATATCGTTCATTTTGCCATGATTACTGCAAAGTAAAATTTGTCCTACACACTCAGCATACCGCCTATACATACAGCATATAATAAGTGATATACCTGCGAAACCCTGAAATGTGTGAATATTCACACTTCACATAAATTTTTTTAAATTTGTTTAATAATATTATAAAAACATTTTATTATAGATTATATATTATTAAACAAATTTTCAAAAAGTCCTTATGATGGGATCCAACCCTAATTAATTATGGATTAATTTTTGAAATAAAATAAATTATAGGTCATTTTTATAAATTTTAATAAGATACAATTAACAAGAAACAATCAATAAATAATAAATAATACTACTAATATGAAAATTTAATTATATATTTATTGGTTCACATCTTTCTTTATATTTAACAAAATCACATTTTAGAAATAAAAATATAAAATAAATCATAGGATATTTTTTAAATTTTCTTTATATATAATTAATAAGAAACAACCAATAAATAATTAACAATGAAATTTAAATATATATGGTAATAAAAAATATAATTAGATATGTTTATTGGTTGACGTTCACATTTTCTTTTTTTTTTTAATAAAATCATATTTTTAGATGTACCTGCTTTTTAGGGTTTTGTAGGTATGACCAAAAAACCCTTATACCGTCATTTTGTCGTCTGTCTGTCTGTCTGTCTGTCTGTCTGTCTGTCTGTCTGTCTGTCTGTCTGTTCGGTAAAAATTGTAGCCAAACGGCTAAACCTAGAGAGTTGAAATTTGGCATGCTTATACAACTCTTTGACCCACACATAGGAAAAATACTAAAACATCTAAAAAACATATCCCCCTAAAAATATAAACAAAAATGTGCTCATCAAAAAAAAAAAAATTTTTTTTTAAATCCTGAGTAGGGTATCAAATGAAAGCCCTTAGTACGTGGATTAACGATCAAAATTTTATTTTTGCAAAATAAATTATTTTGATGCGATTTTTGCCAAAATTGTGCAAAAAATTTTTTGTCCCACACCCTGTAGCCTAGATGGTTTAAACTAAAAATCTGAAAAAATTCTAAGTAATGTACATTGGTGTGAACCGGAATAGTACAACAGGAATTTTTGATCAGATTATGTTTTTAGAAAATAACGCATTTTTTGTGTTTTTAACTAAAATATGTTAAATATATAATTCGCTATGTAACACTTCAGATAAGAAACTCTGGTAGCTCAGATGGTTTCGTAACGCACTTTGTAAATTGCAGTGCGAACCTTGCAGAGTTCGAATCCTGTTAATTTTATTGTTTTTTTTTTTTGCATTTCTATTTTGTTTAAATTATTTTGTCAAAATTCGTTATATTTTGGTAAATGTTGCATTTATTTTTTAAAAGCGTAAATTTAATAACCAGTGGGAAGTGTTGAAATTATAATTTAATTCTGTGACGAAATCAGAGGGAGGGACTAATGATATAAGCAACCAATGGAAGCCATAGGCGCAATTTTAAAAATCTTACTGAACCTTGCTGTATAAATAAAATACTGTACATATTTAGAAACTTAAATAATTGTATTAGGCATTCGAATTAAAATTCATAAAAAAATATTTTGACATAAAATTTGTTTTGTCATCCCAAATAATCATCATTCAGTTACTAAATACCTGCAAAACCCAGAAATGTGTGAAGATTCACACTTCACATAAATTTTTTTTTAATAAAGCTTTATCCTTAATGATATCATAGAAAAATTCTAAACATGTTTTATTTTTATAATTAAATTTCACGAACATTAAATTTTTAACTATATCAATTGATTTCGGTCGTCTGACCATTGTGCTTCCATTAAACTAAAAATTCTTTCCACAACATAAACTGGCATATTTTTAAAAATTCGGAAAATTGTTCCTCGTGTTTTAAACTTATCATTAACTGTTTTGGCATTTAAATTTAAGGCGTCTTCAAAAGTATAAATACTATAAAGTAGGACATTTCCGATATTTTTTAACAGTAGGTAGGACGTAGGACAAGGAGGTAAATTATAGGACATGTCCTACTAAAGTAGGACGGTTGGTAACCCTAAGGTAACCTATAAACTTGAAATCTCAAATTTTATATAAAAAGTTTTTTAGAATTAAGAAACGATTATTTACAGTCGAGTGCAGTATTTAGTATGATGAATATTTGGAGGGATATGGTGGACCTGAAATGGAAATATCTCACTTATTATTATCATTGTTACTTATCAATAAAAATGTATTTAACCAAAACAGTACGTCTGCTAGTCTGCTGGTTTTAAATATTAAAGACTTGAAATTGAGTCAACCCTTGAGCTAATTGCATAGAATCTAAATGTACGAGGGGTGAAGTCAGTGACTTTGATATGAGATGGATCGCAAATTTGATATTATTTGTGACATTTGCCATCCTTTGTAGACATACACACTAAGTTACAAGTAAATCTGTGAAATAGTACTTTTTCCATGTTTTGATAATGCACTACTATTTGCGTTAAAAAAAGCATGAGGGAAACTGAAGTAACGCTAAAGAAGTATTATGGGAATTCTTCTCAGTTGAATGGAATGGTTTAGAAGTGGTTCACCGAATTTGATAGTGGTCGTACGAGCACGAAGAATGCTGAGCGATCAAACGTCCAAATTAGATTACAACTGAAGAGAAGGTCAATAAAATTCATGATATCGTGCTACACAACCGCCAAATGAAGATACGCGAGATAGCAAAGATGGTAAATATCTTAGACGAACGTGTGTTTCATATTCTGCACTAACGTTTGAGCATGAAAAAGCTATCGGCAAAATTGCCGTCGTGTCTGCTCACTATGGGTCAAAAACAGAATCGCGTGACCATGCAAGCAATCCAAGACATTTTTGCGACGTTTTATCACCGTTAATCAAACATTGATCCGTCACTATACACCAGAAATGAAAGAATAGTCAAAGCAGTGGATTTCTTCTGGCGAACGTGCTCTGAAGACGGTTCCAATTTTTTTGGATTCGCAAGGCATAATTTTTATCGTCCATCTAGAAAAGGGAAAAACGATCGCAGGACTATATTATGCCAATTTATTGGATAAATTACACGCTGAATTGATGAAAAAGTGACCCCATCAGGCGAATAAAAAAGTGCTGTTCCCCCAGGAAAATGCATTAGCTCAATCGTCCGTACTTGCAACAGCCAATTTGTTCAACTTGCACCTGGAATTATTGCCTCATCCAGCCTATTCTCCAGATTTGGCCTCCTGCAACTTCTTTCTCTTTCTAAACATGAAGAGATGGTTCGCTGGAAAAAGATCTGCATCGAACGAAGAGATCATCACTGAAACACACACCTATTTTGTAGAGTTCGAAAAATCGTAATTTTTGGAAGGCTTAAGAATGTTGGAATATTGTTGGGCAAAATGTATCGAGTTAAAAAGAGACTATGTTGAAAAATAAGTCGCATTTTGGTAAAAAAAATCTTTAATTTCGAAGTCACTATCTTATCAAACTACTCTGGTACATTTGAAGCTAACTAAACAAGGGTTTGAAGTTTATAAGTCTACTAACTAATAACTACCACAGGTGTTTTTGAAAATGGTTAAAAATTACCTCATTTTCAGTTATAATAAAGACATTACTAAAGTAATGTTTTCAAAAAGCAATGTTTAAAATTACGATTTGCAAGGTAAGTAGCTAAAATGATTCACCTTTCAAAAAGATTTCTTAATTTAGGGAATTACTTTAAGGAAACGTGTTTAGAAATACGAATTTTAAGCATATGATCAATGTGTAATAATTAAGTTTAGTCAATGAAAAATAAATCCGAAGAAAGTTTCAGTGTGACAGAATTCGAATTTTGAAGAGGAGCAGCGAGTTATTGAGGAGCGCTAAAAATGAGCAACAAAGGAATTCGGAAACATATGAAGAATAATCATATGATAGTATAATAATAACCTTAGAATAAACTAAAAAGATGGGGTATAACAATCACAGTATTGAAATGGATTGAAAATTATGTATTAAATAAATTACAATGTGTTAAATGGGATAATGCATTATATGATATAAGAACCATTAAATTGGGAGTTCCACAAGGTTCTATTTTAAGACCTTTATTATTTATATTGTATGTAAATGATTTATGAGATTGATTAGAAATATATAAAATTCATATGTTTGCTGACGATACTCTAATTTACTGTTCAAATATACAGTAAGACCTCGTTTAGCGCTTCCTCGATTAACGCTGATATGATATAACGTGGTCAGCTCCAAACCTAAAAAAAAAGCTCAAAATTTACGCTGATTCAAATTATCGGCATTTCATTGATTCGTATCCAAGGATTCTCAACGAGAAGAGTCTATCGTTGGACAAATTGTCAATCTAATCGATACAGCAGGACTTCAAGATCTGGCAGAACAACGAATTCATGTAAAACTTGAAAATAGTGATTCAGAAAACGAAAAACCAAAAGAGCTTGTTACAAATTTTCGTAAGTAAAACTTTGGAACTATAATCGAAATCGTTGATTAAATTGTAGAAATAATCCAGATTTTGAAAGGAGTGCAAAAGCAAGACGAGGCGTTTTGGATGCGACCGACATTTGCTTAATGAGTGAAAAAGAAATCGAAAAATGACACTAAACGATTTCATTGCAAAAAAATCAGGAATTTCAGAAGGGCCAGGACCAGGACCAGGAACCAGGACCTTCATCACAAAAATGAACTTTATATTTCTGTGTACATATGTTTATGTGTTATGCAAAATATGTTATTACGCAAATTAATATAAAATAACGATAAAAAAAATCAGCCGTGGCCACCACAGGACCGACCGCCATCAAAAAATGTCTCAAATAAAAGTTGTTAGTTATTGCTTTTTAGCAACTTTTGTTAAATAATTTTTTCTAAATATTTTTCTGTTTGAAATATTCGTAAAAATCTTAAAATCGACACAAGTAAACTTCCATTTCTTGTGCCATTGATGTCAAAAGCTTAAATATGAAGGTTCATGAAAATCCTTTTAGCCGAATTTGCTCTGCACGTGTACACAAATCGACAGACAGACAGACAGACAGACAGACCGACAGATATGCTAAAAATAGTCAAAACGTTATGTAGAGACCTCAATTCTTGGAGATCCATCGAAATCTCGAACTGTCAAAATCGGTATGATCACAATACTTCCCTTATATTTGCTGGCGGTCGGTAATAATTTAAAATAAAAGTAAAATGTGTTTATTTTTGGTCGCGTGTCCCCATTCCCTATTTAGTTTGTGGTAAAATGATCTCGTTTAACGCTGTTTCATTTAGCACTTTGTCGTCTTGGAACGCATCCTAGGCGCTAAACGAGGTTCTACTGTACATGTTAATGCATCTATTTTCTCCAAGACTTTTATTCTATTTATTTGTGTTTGTCCCTGCAAGGTTTCTTTTTCTGAGTATGTGTACAGGATTTTATTTATTTCTTTATTGTTTAATGTATCCTTTTTAATATATACTGTAGCCATTTAGATGGTCTGTACTAGTCAGAGCCGCAGTAAGGGGGGGGACGGGACGGCCCCTAGCGCACTTGACTAATGGGCGCCACATTGTGAAAGTGAGGAGCTTTTTTTTTTGCTCTTCGCTTGGAATTTGTTTATCACTTACATTTAAGGGGCGCCAAAACACAGTTTTGCCCCTAGAGCCTAAGCCTAAGTTTTCCTTACTGCGGCTCTGGTGCTAGTTGCTAATAGCTGTCGTTGCTGTGCGCCAAATTTTTTAACTAACTTATTACCTTTCCTTGATTCCATCTTACAATATTAAAAACTTAATATCTTTATAAAATGGCAAGTATTAATGCGGATAAAATTATCGTCATTTAACCAGAATTTATAAAATATTCATGGACACATACCATGTCATAATAACTTCGTCATATAATCAAATACTAAATACATGTAAATGAAGGCAATATATGATATTCTATATATGAAGTGGTGAGTCACATAGCCCAGCGTATTATTATCCCGTTAGTTAAACAGTACAGTGGCTGGTCTGAACGCGGAACGTCCTCAGGGAACGGTTTAGCGTTCACTCCCGCGGGAACCCGCTCCCTTAACACAATAACACCGCTGCCGCAGCCGCAGCCGCAGTTAACGGGGGGTTCTATGATGCTTGCTTTATGAACTGATCGCGCGAGACTTGAATATTGATATCTGTACACTCTATTAATTTTAAGCTTGAATTTAAGAAGAAGAAAATGGATGAAAGCATTTTATTACAACGACTTAAGTTTTTACAAAAACTAAAAAAGAAAATCTTTTTTTTTTTGGAACAAACTGTTTTATTGCTTTTCAAAATATTCGCCTTTAAGATTTATATACTTTTGCATGCGTTCAAACCAATTCTCGAAACATTTTTTCAACTCTGAAGTTGGTATCTCAAAAACATGGTTTTTCGAAGGCTTCAACAACTTCTTGAGGTAATGAAAATCGCTGTCCACGTATTTTTATTCGACATTGGAAAAAAAAAGTCGTTAGGGGATAAATCAGGTGAATACGGGCAATGAGACATTAATTCGATGTTTTTCTCCTTCAACTAATCAATTGTTTGACGTGATAAATCAGGTGAATACGGGTAATGAGACATTAATTCGATGTTTTTCTCCTTCAACTAATCAATTGTTTGACGTGCTGTGTGGGATCTTGCATTGTCATGAAGAATGATGCGACGTTTTTACTTGTTTTTCCTGATTTTGTTGATAACTTCTGGCAAACAAATTTTTCTATACCATTCAAATATACAGTAAGACCTCGTTTAGCGCTTCCTCGATTAACGCTGATATGATATAACATGGTCAGCTCCAAACCTAAAAAAAAAGCTCAAAATTTACGCTGATTCAAATTATCGGCATTTCATTGATTCGTATCCAAGGATTCTCAACGAGAAGAGTCTATCGTTGGACAAATTGTCAATCTAATCGATACAGCAAGACTTCAAGATCTGGCAGAACAAGGAATTCATGTAAAACTTGAAAATAGTGATTCAGAAAACGCAAAACCCAAAAAACTTGCTACAGATTTCCGAGAGTAAAGATTTTGAAAGGAGTGCGAAAGCTTGCTTTATGAACTGATCGCGCGAGACTTGAATATTGATATCTATACACTCTATTAATTTTAAGCTTGAATTTAAGAAGAAGAAAATAGATGAAAGCATTTTATTACAACGACCGTAAAAATTGTTTAAGATTAATACGAGGGCTACGTTTTAAGTTTTTACAAAAACTAAGAAAGAAAATCTTTTTTTTTTGGAACAATCTGTTTTATTGCTTTTCAAAATATTCGCCTTTAAGATTTATATACTTTTGCATGCGTTCAAACCAATTCTCGAAACATTTTTTCCACTCTGAAGTTGGTATCTCAAAAACATGGTTTTTCGAAGGCTTCAACAACTTCTTGAGGTAATGAAAATCGCTGTCCACGTATTTTTATTCGACATTGGAAAAAAAAGTCGTTAGGGGATAAATCAGGTGAATACGGGCAATAAGACATTAATTCGATGTTTTTCTCCTTCAACTAATCAATTGTTTGACGTGATAAATCAGGTGAATACGGGTAATGAGACATTAATTCGATGTTTTTCTCCTTCAACTAATCAATTGTTTGACGTGCTGTGTGGGATCTTGCATTGTCATGAAGAATGATACGACGTTTTTGGTTGTTTTTCCTGATTTTTTTGATGACTTCTGGCAAACAAATTTTTCTATACCATTCAGCATTAACTGTTCTTCGATCCTCTAAAAGAATGGCTGCGACATGCCCATTATAACTGAACGATATGTCCAGTGCAACCGAAGAAACAAGCGATCTTTTTCTTGGAAGTGTTTCGTGAACGAACAACTCCTGTGGGTTTCGGTTCATCTTGGAAGACCCAAACAGTGGATTTTTGCTTAGTATCCAGTTCATATGAATAAATCCACATTTTCAAAATATTCGCCTTTAAGATTAGATACTTTTGCATGCGTTCAAACCAATTCTCGAAACATTTTTTCCACTCTGAAGTTGGTATCTCAAAAACATGGTTTTCGAAGGCTTCAACAACTTCTTGAGGTGATGAAAATCGCTGTCCACGCATTTTATTTTTGACATTGGGAAAAAAAGTCGTTAGGGGATAAATCAGGTGAATAGGGGCAATGAGACATTAATTGGATGTTTTTCTCCTTCAACTAATCAATTGTTTGACGTGCTGTGTGGGAGCTTGCATGGTCATGAAGAATGATGCGATGTTTTTACTTGTTTTTCCTCATTTTGTTGATAACTTCTGGCAAACAAATTTTTCTATACCATTCAGCATTAACTGTTCTTCGATCCTCTAAAGGAATGGTTGCGACATGCCCATTAAAACTGAAGCGATATATCCAGTACAACCGAAGAAACATGCGATCATTTTCTTGGAAGTGTTTCGTGAACGAACAACTCCTGTGGGTTTCGGTTCATCTTGGAAGACCCAAACAGTGGATTTTTACTTAGTATCCAGTTCATATGAATAAATCCAAGTTTTGTCACCTGTAACGATGTTGTCTACGGATTTTGCAGTGCCTAGGTTGATTTTTTTTAGTATTCTCTTACACCAATCAACACGAGCCTTTTTTTAGCTTCGGTCAAATTATGCGGAATCTATCACGAACAGATCTTTTTCACAGCTAAATGTTCATGCAAAATCGAATGTATTGCAGTCTGCGATATGCCAACACATGCCTCTATCTCACGGTAAGTCACATGCCGATCTTTTTCAATCATTTTGCGCACAGCGTCGATGCTTTTTTGAATCACAACTGATTTTGGTTGACTTTCACGAGATTCATCACTGACAGACGCACGAACACGACGTAATTCTGCAAACCAATTGTAAACAGCCTTTTCTGTTCGAAGTTTTTTCTGTTTTAAGTTGAACGAAGCGAATTTATGCATTGTTGTTGAGTTAGACCTATATTAAAATCGTAAAAAATCTTCCAATGCAAACCTTCACGAGTAATATCACAAGTTTTTCACAAAAATGTTTTTTTAACGCTCATTTTCAACAAACTACTCGGTCAATTTATAAGCTTCCACTGATTTCATAATAACAAATGCCAAATTTACGAATATAGTAATGACACATTTCAATATTGCCATCTAGTGTTTGTTTGTAAAAACATAAAATGTAACCCTCCTAAAAAAAGTTTAAAAAAACATCTATACTCACGTAAATTCACTGTAAAATGATTGAAAATAACATATCAGAGGAAAACATCTGTATTATTCTTCCACGAAGTGTAATCACATGACGAATGATGCCAGCTTAGACTGATCTATTGATAATTGAAAGCAAAAGTGGCATGGCAGCTATCCTAACTAAGTTAGCCTATGCTAATATCGACATTGTGTGGCAATATCCAATACAAGAACAACTAATAGAAGACAACAATTGCCACGCAAGTGGACAAGCACGCGAAACAATACAATACACGGTATTATAGCTTGTGTAATGTTCTAGAATGTTGATGCTAGAACATTACACATTACAGAATGGAACACTAGACATGGAATGGCTGGATGTATAATAGCACACATGGCGCTGACGAAATTAAATATGGATACATATCAAGAACAACAGGACAGTATTATGCATATAAGCAAAAAATATTATTAAAATTGAAACAATAAAAATATATTGGGAGCATAGTATTTATGCTGTACAGACAGAACTGTACCATGGTTTATAAGATATTTTCGTAAGTTTTCAACCTAAAATAGCTGGAGAATATTTGCAAAAACAATCTATAATAGTTTTTCCAACTAATGTACCCTTGCTTATAATGTGTCAAATCTGTCAATATATATATATATATATATATATATATATATAGAACTTTATATCAGCGTTCCGCAACCATTGGGGCGCGACCCAATTTTGAGTCGTGGAAATTTTAAATGGGTCGTGACTTGCGACCACTTATGTATATGAAAATTCAGCTCTGACTGCAATTAAAAATAATTATAGAAACCGACTTCAAAGCATTGACACAACGTTGAGGATTGCATTAACTAAATCAATTGAAGCAAGAATAGACAATCTGGTGAACGAGAATCAGGAGCAGAAGAGCCATTAGTATGTACTGGTATAAAATTATTATATGTTTATAAAATAAAATTATTGTCCTGCACTTGCATCATTTATTTCCAACGCACATGGTTTTGCCTTGGTTTTTGACGATGAGAAGTGGAAACCTGTTGTTTTGCACCATTTAACCAGATTGTTTATTGTTTTTTGCAAGTTTGTTTTGTTATTTTTTACATTTGTACTTTTACAATATATTACGAGATCATCAACAAAGAGCCAAGCTTTTACGGGTTTTTCTATGTATTTTTTTTTTACATTGTGACTAAAATAAATGTCACAAGTTTTTAATTTTTGGAAAAAAAAATGTTTTTTAAGATATGAAATTAACTGAATTTTCAGTATATATTTTAAAATAAACATAAAGAATTTTAATTATTAAAGGAACCTCCCATTCAGTTAAATTATTTTATTTAAATATATATATATATTCTTTAAAATAATAAAACTTAAAAATTCATAACCTATGCAACATGCATTATAATACACAATTATCCCACATTAAATTCTAATTGTGTCAGCTGTGTTGTTGGCAATGAAGTTAGCAAATAGTCCTCACTTTACTGTGAGCAATGTGTGTCAAAAATTAATTATGTCAAAAAAATCATGTTACATCAAATTTATTCTACAGAGTATAATTGGAATAATTATGCTGTACAGTTCTATCTGTACAACAAAATACTGTGCTCCTAACTGATTTAAAAGCAACTTCAAAGCGCAAGCGTGCATTTACGCACCAGTTTTGCTAGTGAAAGACCGTAAATTCCTTCGTAAAATGTTTATTACGTATTATAGTTTTCCTAATTCTGTTGTCCTAGATTTTTACTAACTAAACCTAACCTAAATTGATCGTATTTACTAGATTCCTTTATACCATTTTTAATGGGCTAATGTGTCGGGGAAAATAAAGTACTGTATACCTAAGGTGATCATATTTTTTAGTTCAAAATTCGGGACGGTAGCTCATAGACGGGGGGGTTAATTATTCAAATATAATTGTTTAGTTAATTTTTAATACAAATTATATAGAATAAATAACTATAATTTATAATAAATAAAAATTTCCAGTCACAGATAATTAACTTATATTATTAAAATCAGAGTATATTTTAAATGAATTCAAAATTTATTCATTTAAATTACTGAGTAGAAAACTTTTTATATTTTTCCGAACTATGGATCTTGACTGTCCCAGAAAATTCGGGACGAATGGTCACCTTGGTATATCTAAAAACTAGGAAATTAGGTTAGGTTTAGTTAGTAACAATCTAGGACAGCAGAATGAGTAATATTAGGAAAATGATAATAAATAATAAACATTTCACGAAGGGATTTCCGATCTTTCACTGTTAAAACTGGCCATAGGCGCCAATCTTATGAAAGCGCCAAACAGAAGGCGACCAAAATTTTTAATTCTTATCTCTTACCGGTTTATCTACTTACTTATTTAAAATATACATTAGCTTTATTCGTGGATGAAGTCACTATTAAGGTACCAATATTTTAATATGGCTAGTCCACAAACTTTTTGTTCAAACTTCGTATTGTTTCCTCACGACACTGAAACCCCCAATAAAGCTGTAAATACTTTTAAAATTTTCCCCATATTTTAAGAATTGTTGACCTAAAATAAAAGATTTTTATTTTTTAACATTACACAAAATTCACGAATGCATAATTCTCAAAAAAATCTTCCCCTTTGGCACTATTCGGCCCATAATCCTTTCCAATCGTGCACAAACCTTCCCTTTAAAAATATCATATCAGACATTCCCATGGCAATCATTTCTCAAAATATTCCAAGGAAAATATTACCAAAAATTTCGTTAGCCTATGGCGACTCTCACAATTTCGGATGAATTTCAAACATAATATCGCGCGAGCTACCGTTTTACCCTTAGAGAATGTGTTGGTTAGTGACTCGTGACGGCTTGCGGGGCTCCTTGAATTTCGGGAATCCACATACGTTCCCACACACACGCCGAAATTATATGATAGGGCAGTAACACTACTAGCGTGCACCCGAAATTAGACATGATGACTTCTGCATGTTTAGATTATGAGAACTCAGTCGATATCTATGTTTATAGATGTAGGTAGGTTTGATCTGCACGTTTTTTAAATATTTCTCATACCGCAAATTATTTAAGGTTAGGGAACTCTTAGTTTTAACATGATTTGAGAAATTTTAGTGTTTGTTGCATACTAGGACTACCTTTTAAGTTTTTACAAAAACAAAGAAAGAATTTTTTTTGGAACAAATTGTTTTATTGCTTTTCAAAATATTCACCTTTAAGATTTATATATTTTTGCATGCGTTCAAACCAATTGTCGAAACATTTTTTCCATTCTGTAGTTATCTAAAAACATGGTTTTCGAAGGCTTCAACACCTTTTTGAGGTGATGAAAATCGCTGTCCACGTATTTTTTGTTTGAAATTGGGGAACAAAAAAAAGTCATTAGGGGATAAATCAAGTGAATACGGGCAATGAGACTTGCGTTGTCATGATGAAGAATGATGCGATGTTTTTGGTTGTTTTTCCTGATTTTGTCGATGATTTCTGGCAAAAAAATTATTGTATACCATTCAGAATTTACTGTTCTCCGATCCTCTAAAGCAGGGATGAGCAACCCGCGGCCCGGATTACTTTTTCGTGCGGCCCGTCAAAGCTTTTGTCTGTCAAATTTCAAAAATGGCCATTAAATTACAGAAGATACATATATATTTTAAAGCATAAATAAGAGCAATATAGAGCAATTGGTTGCAAAGAAGCAATACCAAACTTCTCATTAAAATTTGTTTATGATTTTTTCCCCATAATAATTATCTTTGACTGTTTTTTTATACCTAGCATTTCTATTATATGTTTTATTTGTGTATCTTTTTAAAAAAAATTTGGTTATTTTGTTAATAAATAGATAATTTGTGTTTATCATCTTGTGTTCATATTTTAATAAATTTCGTATGCGGCCCGCAGGACATTTTTAAATTTCTAGTTGGCCCGTAGTAAAAAAAGGTTGCTCATCCCTGCTCTAAAGGAATGGTTGCGACAAATCCAGTACAACCGAAGCAATCATTTTCTAGGAAGTGTTTCGTGAACGATCAACTTTTGTGGGTTTCCGTTTATCTTGGAAGACTCAAACACTGGATTATTGCTTAGTTTCCGGTTCATATGATAAATCCAAGTTTCGTCACTTGTGACGATGTTGTGTACGGATTTTGCAGTGCCTAGGTTGATTTTTTAGCATTCCCTTACACCAATCAACACGAGCCTTTTTTTGGGCTCCGGTCAAATTATGCAGAATCCATCGGGAACAGATCTTTTTCACAGCTAAATATTCATGCAAAATCGAATGTATTGCAGTCTGAGATATGCCAAAAGATGCCTCTATCTCACTTCAATCATTTTACGCACAGCATCGATGTTTTTTGAATCACAAACGATTTTGGTTGACCTTCACGAGATTCATCACTGACGGACAGAGCTGTAGGAACTGGTTGGCATCGGAGCACTTGCCAGGGGCGCGACGTTTGATGAGGGGCGCCATTGTGTATACTTGGTCAATAAAAGCGGAGGTGAGAACTTTTTTTTTGCACATCACTTGAATTTGGCGGGTGAGGACCTTTTTTTTGCTCATCACTTGGATTTGGGGGGTGAGGACCTTTTTTTTTGTTTAATCAATTTAATTTATTTGCCAAGGGCGCCAAAACCATTTCTACGCCTCTGCTGATGGACGCACAACGACGACAAAATTCTGCAAACCAATTGTAAACAGTCTTTTGTGATGGTGCTTCATTATCAAAAGTTGAACGAAGCGATTGCCGTCTATGCATTGTTGTTGAGTTAGGCCTTTACTAAAATCGTAAAAAATCATCCAACGAAAACCTTCACGAGTAATATCCATTTTTTCACAAACTTGTTTTTTTTAACGCACACTGTCAACAAACTACTCGGTCAATTTATAAGCTGCCACTGATTTCACAATAACAAAGGTCAAACTTTACGAATATAGTAATGACTTATTTAAATATCACCATATAGTAGTCGTTTCTAGACTGTGTATTCATCAAACGACTTATCTCGTACATAATTAATGCATCATTTCGAAAATCATCTTTCTGTGCCACAAAATGAATAATGGAATGAATAATGAATAATCGATCAGGTCCATCTTAAAAATCGTTAAATAGACTAATCGCCAGTTATCTGTGAGGTTCTCTTAAAGGATGTGTCTCCCCTAGTAAGCCTTTTTGCGTAGTTTTGCTTAGAGGTTCATCTCCAAAAGCTGCTTTCAAAAGATCAAGTGTTTCTGTTCCAAAAGCTAGAAGTTACACATAAGCACGCTGCCCTTCGTTTAGATTCAGCTTAAAAATTGTTGGAGTAAAGATAATTGAATTACAAAAACTTATAAAATTCGAATGAAATTTAGTAAACTTAGGGCCGGTCTTTCCACCTTCTGATAAACTTCTGGGTAACTATCTGGATAGATAAAGTTATCTGATACTTTATCTGTTGGATAAATGTCGGCCCGTCTTTCAATTCAAATTTATCCGTCAGATAACTATCTGACGGATAATGAGACTGACATATTGAATCCTCAGATTGGCAACACTGAATGTGTAACTGAAATAGGCGTTGAGAAAGATTTTTTTTTTGTTTCTCTATGGAAATAAATAAATAAATTGGTAAACTGACAGCTGTCGAGCAGTTTTTTGGTTATTGTCATTAACAAAATTTAATTTATGTATGCGTTATACAAGATTTTAGCAACTATTATGTCGTAAGCATGTATTAAAATTGGGGGAATGAAAAATAAATAGTAGATATTAATAATAATTGTTCTACGTTTATTTAATTTTTTAATTTTATTATGATTGATGTAAATACAAAATAAGGTATAATAATACAATGTTCCATTACTCGACGAAAGTAACCGCGGTTGAAGTTTCCCGTTCCGAAAGTGTACGACATTAACCTTTTCAGGAAAATTGTTAGGTTTCGGAACGCGGTTACTGAAAATGTTGGTTACTTTTTTGTAACCAAACTAACCGTTGAAATATCGCGGTTAGTGTGGTTCTTTCCTCCCACTACAAACTTCAGATCTAATGTAAACTACAAAATTTCAAAACAATTACAATAAGGCGAGATTAAGTGGAGGGAATTAATCGTTTCTTTGTAGTGCAAGTAGTAAATTATAATATTATTTTACTATAGACTATAATTGAAACAGTAATAATGAGTGTAAGTAACTGATTTTTAGTAATATTGATCGATGTCGTGAAAAATAATATCGGGAAAAATCATATATGTTCTTATATAATGTGCCATTGTAAACAAGTACTAATAAAACAAATATTTTTATTAATAAGTTTGTAAGAGAATATCTATAACCTATAACGTCCATAAAATGACAGTTCAGTTGTCTGTTTTATCAACTGTGAAGTGTAACTACCGTTAAGTAACTAAAACTCGTTTTCAGGTAACCACTGGGTAACCACAACTTACCACGACTTTACCGTAACCGCGACCGCGGTAGTTAGGTGTGCAGTTACGGAACATTGTATAAATTTGAAAATAAGAAATTAAATCACGGAGTATTCTTACATTTTCATTTTTAGTACTGATCTTTTGTGGGTGGTTCTTCATATCCACTCTTGTAACGTTAATACTGCAGTTGCTACTATACCAATTATAATCTTATTGCTCAATTTCGAAGCGAATATTAGAATAATTAAACATTGTATTATAAGGCGTGGATCTCGGCTAACGTTTAATATAAAATATCCTTCTCGACACCGTTTACTTCAGCCTTTTTCTCACAGAAGAAAACAGTTTCACTAACATTTCATCCCTCTGGAACCCTCGTGGATAGCGGGCAATTTCGTAAAATACTCGTTGAAATTTGTGAATTTAATTTTCCGTACAAGGCATACAAATGAAATCAGACATAAGCTGGATATTGCACGAGATATTTTTTCATATTTTTTCTCACCGTGGACTGGTGCACTGTTATTTTGGAGTTAAGGCATTATTTCTACAAATAATAAAATTCAAACAAATTATATTTTTTCAAGTCCATTTTGCAATTTATTGTTTCAAGATATCATTTAATTTCTAACTTTTTGACAGTGACAGCACCTACCAGGTCTACAAGTATGATGTGCGGATTTTTGTTTTTTTAAATAAGACACATTAAACTCAAAAGAACAGTAAAACTTTATTTATTCAAAGTATGCTCCATTAGAAGTTATACATTTTTCCCATCTTTCAGGCAATTTATGAATACCTCGCCAGTAGAACTCTTCCCCTTTCCCCGCAAACAATTCATCTAGCCATTTTTTCACATTTTCATATGAACAAAAGTGCTGCTCGGCAAGTGCGTGACCCATCGATGCAAACATGTGGTAATCTGAAGGGGCCAAGTCTGGTGAGTAAGCGGCATGGGGTAGCACTTCCCACTTGAGTGCCTCCAATGTGTCGCAAACTGCTTTTGCCTTATGTGATTTTTAACTTAATTTTCTTATAAGCGTTATCGTGAAGAAAGATTACCTTGTGCTGTCTTCTTTCGTATTCTGGTTGTTTTATGAGCAGCGAATGCTTCAATTCAATCAGTTGTTGTTGGTAGCGTTGGGTATTAACTGTTTCACCAAGTTTTAACAATTCATAATAGACCACACCCTTTTGGTCCCACCAAGTACAGAGCATTGTCTTTTTGCCAAAGCGATTCGGTCTTGCAGTTGATGTGGATGGTGAGCCTGGGTTCACCCATGATTTTTTGCGTTTGGGATTTTCAAAATAAATCCATTTTTCATCGCCAGTAATGATACAATGCAAAAAAGACTTTATTTTGTATCGTGCAAGCAAAATTTCACAAGTATTTTTGCGTTTTTCCATCTGCCTCTCATTCAATGCATGTGGAACCCATCTGCCGACTTTCTGGATCTTACCCATCTCTCGTAGCCGATTGGAAACAGCTTTTTGACTAACGCCTAACTGCTCTGCTAGTTGTTTTTGTGATTGACTATCGTCTTCCTGTAGCAATGTTTCCAATTTTGTATCTTCATATTTTTTTGGAGGTTTTCCATGTTCTTTGTCTGTAAGATCAAAGTCACCACTTTTGAAACGCCGAAACCATCGTTCACACGTATCTTGCGATGGAGCACATTCACCATAAGCTTCTCGAAGCAGTCGGTATGATTCAGCAGCAGTTTTTTCCAAATGAAAACAAAACAGTATTACTGTCCGCGAATGTTCTTTATTTGGCACAAAATTTGACATTTTTAACACAGTAAAACAAAACTATATGTTCACTTTTCAAATTATAACCTATACGCATTTCAAACTTAATGATATAACTTAACAAAACGCCATATGTGTTGAAACTTTGAACTATACACTCTGTTTGCGCGGCAAGTTTGAAGAAAAAACGCATTTCATACTTGTAGACCTGGTATTTGTTAGTTATCCGCTACTTTGACTACCGAATAACTTATCTGCCAAATAGCATAGTTTATTCGTAGGAATAACTTTATCTGAAGGTGGAAAGACCGGCTTTTAATGAAACAAATTCAAAGGCAGTCAGCTCGTAAATAAAAGTTGCATCATATTAAGTCCTTATTCACCACTTCCTTCACCACCTGCTAGGTATTGCTCAACGCGCGAAATTTGCAGTCATTTTTTAACAAACTTCCTATGTGCATTATGGCACCAGTCCAAAATCAGCGTGCAGTGTTGAAATTTTTCGATCAAAAATTACAATAAATCAATCTCTTCACCACTGGTTACATATAAACAAAAATAAATATGGAATATTATTATCAAAATAATTGTATATTAAAATAATTAAAATATGAATGTTTGGTGTTTATTCAATGTTGCTTTTGTGTAGGGATGTACGCGGTGCGCGAACATTAAAAACTCGATTGGAATGTTAATTGTGGGCTATCCACAGGTTCAGCTAACTCCTATATGATATTCATACCGCAGTGGACCTCAAACAAATACGAGCCATTACAATGTTACTCGACAGAATATTAAATCAGAACACCAATAAAAGACTATGATTTTTTAACTCGAAATTATATTTAGGTACGTTTTTATTGATTGGGGCAATTGGGCTACTGTTTGATGTTTCAGTTTTTTGTTTTACGATTTATGATTACAGTTTATTTGCGACGGTAATAATACCATGTATTGATTGTATGAACATGTATTTATTGAATCATTGGAATGGTCTGGACCAGGGGTGGGGAACCCACGGCCTTTTGAAATCTTCTTTGCGGCCTTATCATACTTTTTATATATTTACCGTCAACATATATAAGGGAGGTATTGTGATCATACCGATTTTGACATTTCGAGATTTCGATGGATCTCCACGAATTGAGGTCCCTACATAACATTTTGACTATTTTTAGCATGATGTCTGTCGGTCTGTCTATCCGTCCGTCTGTCTGTCCGTCTGTCTGTCCGTCTGCCTGTCTGTCTGTCCGTCTGTCCGTCTGTGTACACGTGTAGAGCAAATTCGGCAGAAAGGATTTTTATGAAACTTCATATTTAAGCTTCTGCCATCAATGACACGAGTTGATCAACTTTTAGTAAAAATCGGTTGACTAAAAATGGGAGTTTACTCATGTCGATTTTAAGAGAAAAATATTTCGAAAAAAATTATTGAACAAAAGTTGCTATAAAAGCAATAACTAAAACTTTTATTTGAAGCGTTTTTTGATAAAACGAAAAATTTCAAATAATTTCTGTAAAATTTTTCGAGTCTCAATTTTTTCATACTTATATGTAACATTTCCATGGTCATGATAAATAATATCTCTGTTAGAAAATATTAGGCCAAGTTATTTCTACTCTGCTGCTAGAATGTATTTTATAAAAGTACTTTATGATGGCGGTTGGTCCTGTGGTGGCCACAGCTGATTTTTTTTACATAGCAAGGTTCATTAAGATTTTGAAAATTGCGCCTATGGCTTCCATTGGTTGCTTAAATCATAATCCCCGCCCTCTGATACCTTCAAATATAGAATTAAATTATAATTTCAACACTTCCCACTGGTTATTAAATTTACGCTTTTAAAAATTAAATGCAACATTTACCAAAATATAACTAGAATTTTGACAAAATAATTTAAACAAAATAAAAATGATAAAAAAAAACTAAAAAAATAAAAATTGACGGGATTCGAACACAGTTTCTTACAGTAGTTTCAACTCACTAAGCGTCAACGCTACCACTGTGCTATACAGGATCACTCGTTTACTGTGTTAAATAGCGGATTAAATATATTACATATTTTACTTAAAAACACAAAAAATGCGTTATTTTCCGAAAACATAATCTGATCAAAAATTCCTGTTGTACTATTCCGGTTCACACCAATGTACATTACTTAGAATTTTTTCAGATTTTTAGTTTAAACCATCTGGGCTACAGGCTGTGGGACAAAAAAATTTTTGCACAATTTTGGAAAAAATCGCCTCAAAATAATTTATTTTGCAAAAATAAAATTTTGATCGTTAATCCACGTACCAAGGGCTTTCATTTGATATCCTACTCAGAATTGTAAAAAAATATATTTTTTTTTCGATGAGCATATATTTGTTTATATTTTTAGGGGGATATGTTTTTCAGATGTTTTAGTATTTTTCCTATGTGCGGGTCAAAGAGTTGTATAAGCATGCCAAATTTCAACTCTCTAGGTTTAGCCGTTTGGCTACAATTTTTACCGAACAGACAGACAGACAGACAGACAGATAGACAGACAGACAGACAGACAGACAGACAGACAGACAGACACACACACACACAGACAGACAGACAGACAGACAGACAGACAGACAGACAGACAGACAGACGACAAAATGACGGTATAAGGGTTTTTTGGTCATACCTACAAAATCCTAAAAAAGAAGAAAGGGTTATAAATATTTTAAGTTTTCTTTTCAAACTATTAAATCCCCCCCTGAAAAAAGTTTCTGTACCGCCTATGTTCCCTACTACGCACTATATTCCTATACAGATTTTCGTAGATAGATTTTTCTAATGCTATTATCTTCAATTAAAAAATTGTGATATTTTAAAGACATAAAAAATAGTCTGAAATTGAGTGGTATATTGAGTTTCATTATGACACTAAACATTTTATTTTATAAAATTGGTAAAATTGGTACATTAACCTACAAATTTTACAATACATAATTGATAGCTCTCTTGAAAAATATAAAACTATCAAATCATTGCGGCCAACTATCTTCACATATAAAATTCTCTGTTTTAAGATGTTTGATTATATAATGCAAATTTATTAAAAGGCATGAAAAAACAAAATAGAAAAAATATACAAAATTCACATGAAGTTTTTTTCCGCACTGGTCGATTAGAAAACTTACTAAAAATCATACCTTATGATACTTGTGTTTTAACATACTATTTTCTACAAAACAATATATTATATTGTAATTTCTTTTTATGTATATAAAACATAATTTCCTTCTAGGTAGAGATCGCCCCATCGTGGTACAAGGTGTCTCAAAAGAAATTTTATATTTAGTGGATCGATTAAAAAAGAAGTAAGCCGTATATAGAAAACATGTTTATTAATTATAAAAAATACACTTTTTGGGGATTTATTTCTTAAAAATAATATCGTCTAAATGTAGACCCTCGCGTTCTCGGCACTCATTTAATCGAACAGTAAAATTACTTATGACGTCTCGGCAGGTGGACTCAGGGATGGCTGCCATTTCGTGACGGATATTTTCTTTCAAATGCGCCAGTGAAGTCGGTTTATTGGCGTAAACTTTAGATTTAAGATAACCCCATAGGAAAAAGTCCATAGGGGTTAAATCTGGACTGCGTGGAGGCCAATTTATGTCACCTCTCCGGGAGATCAATTTGCTTGAGAAAATTTCACGAACACGTGGCAGAGACATATTGGACGTGTGTGAAGTTGCTCCGTCCTGTTGGAACCATGTTCTTTGGTTATAGCCAGGAAAGTTTTGCAGTTCAGGTACCAAGAAGTTGTCTAACATCTCCACATAACGCTCTGAATTCACTGTAACTGCACGCCCCCTTTCGTCTTCAAAAAAGTAAAGGCCGATAATTCCTCGCGCCGACATCGCAGCCCATACGGTCACTTTAGGCGAATGTAGGGGTTTCTGATGTTTGCGTTTCGGATTCGTTGCACTCCAGTAGCGGCAGTTCTGCTTATTTACGTGGCCATTAAGATGAAACTAAGCTTCATCCGAAAACAAAATGTTGGTAAACGTTGAAAATCGCTCAATCACCTGATTTACGAAATTAAGCCTCTGACTGGCATCTTGGGGCTTTAATTCTTACACCAATTGAATTTTGTAGGGGTGCAGCTTTAGGTCTTTGTGCATAATGCAATGTAATGATGATCTATGCACATTTAAAGCACTTGCGCGCTTCCGAATTGAAAGGTTCGGGTCGTCACGAACAGACTGATTAACATTCTCCACGTTTTCTACCGTTCTTGATGACCTAGGTCGCCCGAAAATTGATTTATCCAGCGTTGTACTAGTCTCTTCAAACTTTTTAACCCAATGTCGAATGAGAGGAATGCTTGGCGCATCATTTAAGTGGCGAAAACCTCGAATACTGCAGAATTTTCTACGCGCTACAGTCGCCGAATCACCGTTTTTGTAAAACTCTCGCACGCATAACGCGCGGTCTGCTCCCGAGAAACGCTCCATAGCGACTGAATTCCCAAGAGCCAGGCTACCGATTGACATAACCCCCGCGCCCCTCGGATACGAAGCGTTCACGCAGTAAGCTAAATAAATATAAAATTTCTTTTGAGACACCTTTTATATCAGGTAAATAAAGAATCATTTAGTTTGTTTGGACAATATTTTATTACTTCAGGACACACACAACGTTTCGCCCAGAATTTCAGGGAAAATCAGGTGGTATAAAAATAATAATATACAGAAATATATATTTTTTTGACCCATACAAAATATTCTATATCTTTCATAAATAATTTATAAATATATTTCTAATTATATATAATTCCTTTAATACAAAAAATATATATTTTTTGTCCAACAGTTAATTACTACCCCTTTGATTCTTCTACTACATCAAAAATGTAAAATAATTTTTTGCTTATATCTTTTATTCTTATTTAAGTCGGTAAGAGAAGTTAATATGTGTATGTAATTACAACCAAACAAATACACAAATTTAAAAATTCAAAAAGAACCCTAACTTAATTTATTTAATAACTAAATTACTGTCAAAATTATACTAAGTCCGTATTAAAAAAACAAAATTCCAGACATACCAGTGCCACCGTTTAAGTACCGCTGTCCCCACAAACACACCGACACACACCTGTAATGTAATATAATCAATCTAGTTTCGAACATGCATATGTATCCAGGCAGCGTATCCCAGTGGCGTAGAATCATGCTGGGTAACATCACGCCGTAAATAAGGTACAGTAGGGTCATCAAAAGCGTGTCTTCATTTGTTGCCCTCTCCAACAGATTTGGCCCACCTACTAGAACCAGACAACAAAAAAAGACATTTCGCGAGACAATGCGAGCAGATATTCAGAAACCCTATTTAGGAATAGGGCTCTAAATTGAAAAATTCATGAACCGGAACTCCACTTATTGCACATCAGTGGCGTAGCCAAGAGGGGGCTAAGGTGTAGCCCCCCCCCCAGGCCTGAGCGGCATATAATTCAGTAAAAAATCCTTAAAATTTGCCAAATAATAGATAATGGATGTTGTGACGTTTCATGCAATGGGAATATGAATTACCTATATTCTTTATATCTCTTATAATTCAGACAGGTACACTGCAAATCTTAGTGAGTAATAGTACTCCTTTTAAATGAGTACTTTTTATATTACTCATTTAAAGTGCGTACTTGTACTCACTTTGAAGAAAGAGATAAGTGTACGCACTTGAAGTGAGTACTAGTACTCGTTATAAATGAGTACTTCAAAATACTCACGTAAAACGAGTACAAGTACTCACTTCTAAAGCGGAACTGAAACTACGCGTTATATGTGAGTACTAATACTCATTTTAAATGCGTTCTTTTAATACGCGTTATATGTGAGTAACCTAACCTAACATATTAAATTTCTTGTCATATAAGCTCTTTAAAACTAAACAACCAAATAATAGTACAATATTAACGTTTATTAGACAATTAAAAATTAAAAAAAAAGTGCCAAAGTATCTGCTGATTAATAAGTGAACTTAAAGTTAAGTAAAAGTGAAAAATAATAATAATAAAGTGAAATGTAGCATTGAGAGGCTGCTGAAGCCAGAATTTATTTTTGCATAGTTTTTGTTTAAGAAGGTTGGGAAGCCTCAAAGTTAGTTATATAAATATGCAGTTTTAATTTAAATGCGATATAATAATAGCACATGTGATGATTGCATTATTTTGGGAATAAATGCGCTCAGATTAATTCAGGTACCTTCTAGATATGTTTAAAGATTTAACATTGATTCTATTATACGACATAATTACCGAGACAATTACATTATATTTTAAATACTAAAATAATACGTTTCAAAATGTAACTAAGGAGAAAATCATAATTTTTATCTTCTATTATTATTTTTGTAGAAATTGTTTAGAATAATTTATTGAATTTTAGATGATAACTAAGTTCATACTTATACTTAATCATTATGATTATTTTAGTTGTAATATCTGAAAGGTTTGAAATTTTTTTAAATAAATATGTTCAAGAAATAATAATAAGCGCATTTTATTATTTACAGAAAAATATGAAGCTTCATAAATTCTGGAAAAGGATTGCATTGAAAATTGGGAAAAAAGTGTATAAATTATTGATTATAATAATTTAAAAACTATTTTTCTGATGTTCAATCAACATTTTTACTTTTCCTGAATTTTAAAGCTTTATTGTGACGTCACTCAAGAAAAGAGTTTTATACCTGTGTACGCACTATAAGTGCGTATTACTACCCTCTCTTCCTTTCCACTACCCATTTAAAACGCGTACTAGTACTCACTTTAAGTGAGTACTAGTACTCATTTAAAGTGCGTACAAAAGTACTCACTTGTACGTGAGTAAAAACGAGGACAAGCAATGTACGCACTTTAAATGAGTACTAGTACTCACTTGAGATTTGCAGTGTTATTGGGTATGTTATGTAGTTGTTTGTAATGGCTGTATTTTGTGCATTCTGTTATTACGTGATAGACAGTTATTGGATAATTGCATGTGTCACAGATGTCTGCTGGTGTTTTCTGTATGATGTGTTTGTGTGTGTCCTGTGTTGAGTTCTTTATTATCATAAAACAACTAACTATCTTTTTGTTGCTAAGGTATATACATGGGTAATGCTATATAATATATACAATACATCTCCCTTATTTTTTTTATAATTGAAATTTAGATACGGGCTTGATTGTTCGGCCATATCTGGTGACATATTGTTGTGGAAGGCGTTGCTGGCTGGTGGAAGGACTTGAAACCGTTTCTGGAGGTGATTCTACCGGAGCCGTAACTTCTTATGAAGCTATTTCCAATTCTGGCTGCACCGTTGCTGGAGATTTTCTAATATGTTTCTGATTTCTTCTCTGTATACTTCCATCCTTCAATTCTACAAAAACTGAACGAGGTGTATTACTATTATGTATAATTTTACCTGACTGCCATTTGTTTGTCAAGGGATCTTGAACAATTACTGAATCGTCTAAGTTCAACAAATTTCTTTTATGAGATGTTCGATCGTAGTATCTCTTTTGCTTTTCTCTTTCGTTTTTCAGGTTCTTTGAAACATTCTTGACTATTTTTGGCTTTAATCTATCTTCCTTGATGGGTATAACTGATCTTGTTATTCTACTTAAAAGTCTTTGATTTGGAGAATAAAGTTCATTAGTTCTTGTTATGTTCCTATAATTCAACAAGGCTAACTCGATTGAAGTTTGATCTTCGTAGCATTTTCTTAAAACATTTTTTGCAGTTTGAACTGCTCTTTCGCTTAACCCATTGCTTTGTGGATAATATGGACTTGACGTAATGTGTTCGAAGTTCCATTGTTGCGAAAATTCTTTAAATAATTGTGAACAATACTGGCGTCCATTATCTGTGTGCAGTTCAGCTGGAATTCCAAATATTGAAAACCATATTTTAAGATTTTTTATTATTTCCGAAGATTCAATTGTTTTTAATTTTTTAAAATCTAGCCATCCGGAATAACTGTCTATTATTACAATGTAATGGTAATTGTTGAAATAAAATAAATCCGAAGCAACAATTTCAAAAGGATATTCTGGAATTTTTGTTAAAATCATTGGTTCTTTAATATTGTTTCGAGCAAATTTTTGGCAAATAGAACATTCATCAACAAATTTTTGAATATCTTTTCCCATGTTCAACCAAAATAATAATTGTTTGGCTCTTTTTATGCTCGACTGTATTCCAAAGTGACCTTCATGAATTTTTTGAAGCATTTCAAATTTAAGAGATGAGGGAACTAAAATTTGTTCTCCTTTAAATATGATATTGTCATATACAGACAATTCATCTCTGAAATTCCAATATTTTTTAATATCAGGATCTACTAAATTTATTTTGCTAGGCCAGCCATTATTAATGATTTCCTTTAATTTAATTAAGGTTCTGGATTTTGACGTTTCCTCTATAAATTTTTTTACAGATTTATTACCAACATTTAGAACTATATTAACTTCTAGTTCATTTTTTTCATCATAGGTTGGCATATTTTCCACGTCTCTACTTAAAATATCTGGAATTGGTATATCTTTACCTTTCACGTAAATTATTTTAGGTGCGTATGGTTGTACATCTAAAATAATTCTTTTTAGTCGTGCGGGTGCTTTGTCAAGGGATTTTTTAAATATTGACTCTAAAGGTTTATGATCTGATTCAATAATTACTGGTTTACCAAAAATATATGAGTGAAATTTTTGACATCCAAACCAGATTGCAAATGCTTCTTTCTCTATTTGGGGATAATTTTTCTGTGCAGATGTTAATGCCTTCGACGCGTAAGCTATGGGATGTCCATCTTGCATTAATACTGCTCCCATTGAATATGAGCTGCAATCAACTGACAGGGTGTTTTCTTTATTCACGTCATAATATTTCAGTACGGGAAGTGTCGACAAGGCTTCTTTAATTTTTTCAAATGCCAATTGTTGCTCTTGGTCCCAGTACCATGAAGTATCTTTCAGCAATAGTTGTCGTAAAGGACCTGTCAAATCAGATAAATTTTTAATAAATTTAGATAAATACGTTACCATTCCAAGTAATCTTTGTAACTGTTTCTTATTTTCTGGTATTTTGAGTCGTCGAATTGCTTCAATTTTTTCTTCATCAGGTAACAATCCATTCGAAGTAACTATGTGGCCTAGAAATTTTACAGTTTTTAATTTAAATTTACATTTTTCCTTGTTAAGTTTCAGCCCATTTAATCTTATTCTATTGAATACTTCCTTTGTTTTCTCCTCTAAACCTTCTTCGGTTTTTGAATGTATTAAAATATCATCCATTGATACTTCTACATTTTTAATATCATCTAGTAATGTAGACATTAAATTTTGAAAAAGTTCTGGAGCGGATGCCAAACCAAATGGTAAACGCATATAAGAATATCTTCCCCAAGGAGTTGAAAACGTTAAATATTTTTGAGATTGTTCCGCTATTTTTACCTGCCAGAATCCTTTTTTACAATCTAATATAGTAAACCATTTTGAATTTTGTATTCTAGAGGATATTTCTTCAATAGTTCTTAAAGGGTAATGACGTCTTAAAATATTTTTATTAACGTCAGATGGGTCAATGCATAACCTTATTTTATTATTTTTGCGAACTATTATCAAATTACTTACGACTGGTGTTGGTTCATTTTGCTTTTTAATAATACCCATTTTTACCATGTCGTTAAGCTCTTGCTTGACAGTTTCGCGAAGCTTGTATGGTATAGTTCTTGGAGGATGAATTATAAAGTTTGGATTTGTTTTAAATTCTAATGTATATTCAAAGTTTTTAAAACATCCTAGACCTCTGAAAAGATCATCATTATCAATTATAGTGTCAACACGTTTTACTAAATTTAATTTGACACATGAATTTTTTCCAAGAATTGGTTTGACATCTAGATCTACAACAATAAAATTAAGTAAAGCTTTTTGATTGTTTACTTCACAAATTTCTTCAAATTCACCTAACACCTTTGTTTTTTCATTATTAAATGAAATAATATTTTTAGTGTGTGAATTATTTATATGACCTTTAATTGTATCTGCTAATACTTTTGAAACAATATTACATTGAGCTCCTGTATCTAGCTTAAAGTTAATAATAGTAGATCCTACCTTGATATCTTCATTCCAGTCATCTGAACTATTTAAGTCGATGACGTTTAAATGTAAATCAAAATTTGACAGTTCAGCTCCTGTAGTGTCAATGTCAGTATTTGACAAACTTACAGTGCCTGCTTTATTTTCTATATATTTGTTTACATTTTTACCTTTTACAGCTTCATTTTTATTTTTCTTAAAACAACATTCTGTCAAATGCCCACTTTTTCCACAGAGAGTACAATATTTCTTATATGCAGGACAGCTTCTTTTACCATGCGTAGTAGCGCAGCGTTTACATTTAAAAACATTTCGAAAATTGTCATTTTTGACAGCGTCACATGATTGTTTTTTGTTCGTTTTAATTTGTAATAGCGTTTCCGTGGTTTGTTCGCTGGCCCTGCAGATAGATATTGCCTTTTGCAACGTCAATTTTGGATCTGACAATAATTTTTCGCGTACTTTCTCACTTCTTATTCCCAAAACAATTTTATCTTTAAGAAGTCGTTCTTCTATCGTCATTCCTTCGTTGGTCGAATTAAAATTACAGTCAACAATTGCTGTTCTTGCCTTTATTAAAAAGTTTTCGAAACATTCATGTTCTTCTTGAAAAGTTCTGAAAAAAGCATATGTACTGTAAGTTGGGTTAGCGGTAGGATTGTAAGCTTCACCAAATTTTTTCTTTAGGATTTCTGGATCTTTTCGTTCTGTAGCTGTTAATAAGAACCCATTGTATGTACCGATCACATCTTGTCCTAAACAGTTCATCAGTATTCCTACTTGTCTTTCCATCGTTAACTCCTTTATTCCAGCTGCAATCTCGAACCATTCGTATTGTTGTAACCAATCGCGCCAAATTCTTGACTTATCTGTTGCATTTTTTATGTTAATACTTTCTGGCGGTTTCGCTGAAAAAGCTTGTAGATAATTATTTGATCCATTTTGTAAATCACCAGGCATTTTTATTTTATTTTAAAGTTTTCTTTTTAATTCTAATTTAACTTTAAAAATTATCTTCTGACACCATGTGTTGAGTTCTTTATTATCATAAAACAACTAACTATCTTTTTGTTGCTAAGGTATATACATGGGTAATGCTATATAATATATACAATACATGTCCTATTCTGATTCGTGTTAGTACTACCTGTTTTCTTCTATCTTCTCTTGTTGGCCATTTGGTTACGTCGTCCTTAATTAGACTTAATTATGTGTTGGTGTTTTCCCAGTATGTGTGCCAGACTTCTTGGATTTTTCTTCGTATGAATTTTATGAAGTCAGTTTTGGGTATAGTAATACTTGTTTCTGGGGTTTCTATTGCCTCTTTAGCTGCTGAGTCGGCCATTTCATACCATTTTATTCCACAGTGTGAAGGAATCCACATAAAAAGAATTTTGTAATTATTATTATATAGTTGTTGAACTTTCTCATAGTGGTGTAGTGTTATTGATTTGTTGCTGCGATTATTTTTCGATGGATCGCTGGCTAAAGAAAGGATTGTTAAACAAAAAGCTGCCAAATTCTTCGTCTCAGAACGGCCAGTAGACGACAAGTGTGTTTAAATATTATAAAGATAGTATTTCAATATTTTTTCTTACGCTTAAGACATATGGATTAAGTTTTTACCAACCGCTACGTACTTATACTTACATATATATCTTTTCAGGAATTTAGTGAACTGCGTGTCGGTGAATATTTTACGTATTTCGTATTACGCGCTATTCCAGTCCCAGATATCTTACGCTCATCTGTATGGGGGGACACAGTCCAGCAGCGGAACGTATTTTTAAATTGCAAAGACGCGTAATAAGGATAATCGCGGGAGTATCCTACAAAGCAGATTGCAGGGAACATTTTATCAGTCTAAATATAATGACTCTGCCATCCCTTTATATTTATCAGTGTCTCGTCTACGGATTTAAAAATGTTGGATCGTACACTACTGTTGAGCAGTTACATTCTTACAACACAAGAAATAAATCAAAAATCTACCCTGTTTATACTAGATTATCAAAAACAAGAAATTGTAGCAACTATTACTCAATTAAATTCTTAAATGTGTTACCAACAGAAGTCAAATCAAACTCCATAGAAATATTTAAAAATAAAATGAAACATTTTCTTATACAGCATCCTTTTTATAAAGTGGAAGATTTTACTAATTTTAATTTTAAGACAGTAAAATGGTAATTTTTAACTTATAAATGTAAATGTGTTTTTGCAAAGTGTTTTTATAAATTTTATTATTGTCTGACCTTAATATATATTTCTGACTGACTTAAAACACATTACGTGTAATTTTGTCAATAAATAATTATTTATTTATTTATTTGTAAGGGAGGTATTGTGATCGTACCGATTTTGACATTTTTAATTTCGATGGATGTCACACAGATTGAGGTTCCTACATAATGTTTTTACTATTTTTAGCTATCTGTCGGTCTGTCTGTATGTCTGTCTGTCGATCCTTGGACACGTGTTAAGCGAATTTGGCTAAACGGATTTTCACACCAATGGCATCAGTTAATCAACTTTTGGTAAAAAGACTTAATCTAGAAATGGAAGATTTTTGGCTGTCAGTCCTGTGGTGGCCAGAGCTGATTTAAAAAAAATCTTTTTACGTTATTTTTACTTTATTTTTACTATAGTAATAATACTTAATAATACTTATTAAATATTTATTTTGTGATACGTATTTGTAATGATTCCACGGTTATGGTAAATAATTTCTGTGTTAGAGAGTATTTTGTTGTGATAGCTTTCGGTCTTGTGGTGGCCACAGCTGATTTTTTATTAATATTTTTGCGTTTAACTAACAAAGCATTCTTACATTTTGCTCAGTTTATAATCTGTACCAGATAATTTTTCAAAATCAGCATAGAACAATTATCCTGTATCTATCAACTGAGAAATTTATTTACAGAACATATCACACGTCAAGATTCACTAAAATATATATAAATATATAGCCAGTGGTGTACGCATAGAGGGAATTAGGGGGATAAATCCCCTCCCCCCGAAAATTCGAAAAGAACTAAAATTATAATTACCACATTTCAAGATTGCTCGCATTCTCAAGACGTATAAATTCCAATGTTGTGAAAAACCTCCGAAATGTTTTTCTGCGTACGCCACTGTGTATAGCAACGATAGTGCTCCGCGACAAATTATTTTCGTGAAAAGTGCTCCGCGGCTCAAAAAATTTGGAAAATCTGTTTCAAACTAATATATTCATAAGTTTGTATTAAGAAAGACTCACAAGTGCAAGGTGTAATGAAACAAACATTTTATAACGTTCACCCCAAAATATTTAATGAAAGTACCATTTACGAGTGAAAAGAGCCGGATGTCGGAGTCGGGAGTCGGTTTTCAAAAATACCGATTCGGAAATTGAGAGTCGGGAGTCCTTTATTTTTTTGCGTACTCCTCATCCCTGCTATTTTGGCTGACTCTGTTTGTAGCAAGATTTTCTTGATTGGTGTATACCAAAGTTAATGTTGAAATTTCAAAATTGTAAGCTATAGGCTATTCCAAACGTTTAGGCGGAAATAAATTTTCTTAAATTGTCATTAACTAATTTTTTATATATTGAAGTTGGCTTTTCCTGAACAAAATGAACAAAAGCTTTAATCAATCTGTAAAAGTTACTAGATTTGAAAACCTAGTTCCGCCTAAAGGTTTGAAATAGCCTTTATGTTTCGAAAACAACATTTAGTATTCGCAGTTAAATCAAATCACTTTTTGATCGTCATTAAATAATAATAAAAAATAAAATTAAAACATATACAAGGTGTCTCAAAAGAAATTTTATATTTATTTAGCTTACTGCGTGAACGCAACGTATCCGAGGGGCGCGGGGGTTATGTCAATCGGTAGCCTGGCTCTTGGGAATTCAGCTGCTATGGAGCGTTTCTCGGGAGCAGACCGCGCGTTATGCGTGCGAGAGTTTTACAAAAACGGTGATTCGGCGACTATAGCGCGTAGGAAATTCTGCAGTATTCGAGGTTTTCGCCACTTAAATGATGCGCCAAGCATTCCTCTCATTCGACATTGGGTTAAAAAGTTTGAAGAGACTGGTACAACGCTGGATAAATCCAAATCCGGGCGACCTAGGTCATCAAGAACGGTAGAAAACGTGGAGAATGTTAATCAGTCTGTTCGTGACGACCCGAACCTTTCAATTCGGAAGCGCGCAAGTGCTTTAAATGTGCATAGATCATCATTACATCGCATTATGCACAAAGACCTAAAGCTGCACCCCTACAAAATTCAATTGGTGCAAGAATTAAAGCCCCAAGATGCCAGTCAGAGGCTTAATTTCGTAAATCAGGCGATTGAGCGATTTTCAACGTTTACCAACATTTTGTTTTCGGATGAAGCTCATTTTCATCTTAATGGCCACGTAAATAAGCAGAACTGCCGCTACTGGAGTGCAACGAATCCGAAACGCAAACATCAGAAACCCCTACATTCGCCTAAAGTGACCCTATGGGCTGCGATGTCGGCGCGAGGAATTATCGGCCCTTACTTTTTTGAAGACGAAAGGGGGCGTGCAGTTACAGTGAATTCAGAGCGTTATGTGGAGATGTTAGACAACTTCTTGGTACCTGAACTGCTAAACTTTCCTGGCTAAGAAATAAATCCCCAAAAAGTGTATTTTAATAATTAATAAACATTTTTTCTATATACGGCTTACTTTTTTTTTAATCGATCCACTAAATAAAAAAAATATATTAAATAAAAGTCCTCCAGTGTTAGCACACTTTCCAAAATTTGTTAATATAAATTTCTGTTATGAAACTAAAATTAAATCACTCACTGACGAAATCTATGATAGCTATCTCTAATGTTATTCAAACCAATATTTTATTATTTTTTATTTTTCTAAACTACCGTTTTATTTCCCCATTGAAATTCATCAGTTTTTCCGCAAGCAAAGTTCTGTAAACAAAATCTCGTGTAGTGTATGCGTTTATGCATAGGAACATCTGAAATATTCCATATTCCGTGTAGTATCTAGGACGGGCGTTCGGGCGGTCGGGCGTGTGTCCTAAGGGCGTGTGGGCCCTCCTCATGCATAAACCATTAGAGGAGTATAAGGTAATGACCGAGTCGGAGCTTGTACACTCGCCTGCGCATGCACGCACAACGCACAACCACCGGAATTTCACGCATATAAGAATGTGCGTGCCTTCATATTTAGATTTTTTATATTCAGTGGCGTTTTAACTTCCCTTATTAACGAAAGGGAGGTTTTGATATAGACCACAGGTGTCCGTTAAGTCGAACACGTAATGATTCTTCTTCGATACATAATAGTAGAGTTGGGGTAGTTTTATACGACGATTTATGAATCTCGGCATGCATAAGAAAAATACATTTCAAATGAAAGCGTTTATACGCCGATACTCGTCGAATACAGAACTGATATGAGAGCTACCTTTTAAGTTTTTTCAAAAACTAAAAAAATTTATGTGAAGTGTGAATTTTCACACATTTCAGGGTTTTGCAGGTATTTAGTAAGTGAATGATGATTATTTGGGATGCCAAAACAAATTTTATATTAAAATAGTTTTTTTGTTAATTTTAATTCGAACGCCTAATACCATTATTTAGGTTTCTAAATATGTGCAGTATTTTTTTTTTTTTTATGTACGTAGCAAGGTTCATTAAGAATTTTAAAAATTGTGCCTATGGCTTCCATTGGTCGTTATAAGCTCAGCCCCTCTGATTCCGTGTACATTGAAACAGAATTAAATTATAATTTAAACAATTTCCACTGGTTATAAAATTTACGCTTTTAAAAATTAAATGCAACATTTGCCAAAATTTAACTAGAATTTTGAAAAAATAATTTATACAATATAAAAATACAAAAAAAAAAAAACAAAAAATAATATTGTCTCTTCTTGCAGGGTTCGATCCCTTTCGGTTCGATCGAGTTAGTTGGGTGAAAAGTCAGCGTCAAAACCGCTACATCAGCATACACGTTCCAGTTTAGCGTGTTACAAAGCTATAACTTGTGTACATTATTAGCTAAAAATCACAAAAAATGTTTTTTTTTTCAAAAACGTAATCTGATCAAAAATTCCTGTTGTACTATTCCGGTTCACACCAATGTACATTACTTAGAATTTTTTCAGATTTTTAGTTTAAACCATCTGGGCTACAGGGTGTGGGACAAAAATTTTTTTGCACAATTTTGGCAAAAATCGCTTCAAAATAATTTATATTGCAAAAATAAAATTTTTATCGTTACCCTACTCAGAATTATAAAAAAAATTATTTTTTTTTCGTTGAGCACAATATTGTTTATATTTTTAAAGGGATATGTTTTTTAGGTGTTTTAGTATTTTTCCTATGTGCGGGTCAAAGAGTTGTACAAGCATGCAAAATTTCAACTCTCTAGGTTTAGCCGTTTGGCTACAATTTTTACCGAACAGACAGACGACAAAATGTATAAGGGGTTTTTGGTCATACCTACAAAACCCTAAAAAGAAAAACAAAATGTTTTTGGAACAAACTGTTTTATTACTTTTCAAAATACTCGCCTTTAAGATTTATACACTTTTGCATGCGTTCAAACCAATTCTCGAAACATTTTTCCACTCTGAAGTTGGTATCTCAAAAACATGGGTTTCGAAGGCTTCAACAGCTTCTTGAAAATCGCTGTCCATGCATTTTATTTTTGACATTGGGGAACAAAAAAAGTTGTTAGGGGATAAATCAGGTAAATATAGGCAATGAGACATTAATTCGATGTTTTTCTTCTTCAAATAAGCAATTTTTTGACGTGCTGTGTGGGAGCCTGCATTGTCATAATGAAGAATGATGTGACGTTTTTGGTTGTTTTTCCTGATTTTGTCGGTTACTTCTGGCAAACAAACTGTTGTATACTATTCAGCATTAACTGTTCTCCGATCCTCTAAAAGAAAGGTTGCGACATGTTCAGTACAACCGAAGAAACAAGCGATCATTTTCTTGGAAGTGCTTTGTGAACGAACAAATTTTGTGGTTTTCGGTTCATCATGGAAGACCCAAACAGTGAATTGTTGCTTAGTTTCCGGTTCATATGAATAAATCCAAGTTTCGTCACCTGTAACGATGTTGTATATTGATTTTGCAGTGCCTAGGTTGATTTTTTTTAGCATTCCCTTACACCAATCAACACGAGCCTTTTTTGAGCTTCGGTCAAATTATGCGGAATCCATCGGGAACAGATCTTTTTCACAACTAAATGTTCAAATAAAATCGAATGTATTGCAGTCTGCGATATGCCAAAGGATGCTTCTATCTCACAGTACGTCACATGCCGATCTTCTTCAATCGTTTTGCGCACAGTCGATGTTTTTTTGAATCACAACAGATTGTGGTCGACTTTCACGAGATTCATCACTGACGGGCGCACGACCACGACGAAATTCTTCAAACCAATTGTAAACAGTCTTTTCTGATGGTGCTTTATTACCAAAAGTTGAACGAAGCGAATCTATGCATTGTTGTTGAGTTAGGCCTTTACTAAAATCGTAAAAAATCATCCAACGAAAACCTTCACGAGTAATATCCATTTTTCACAAACTTGTATTTTTTAAATGCCATCTAGTGATCGTTTGTAAAAACACTGATTTTGAGTAAAGTTACTATATACAAGAAAAAAGAACTAACTTTTAAGATGCCGATAACTAGATTTGTGCCCCAGTGTTTGGCTGGCAATCAGTTTGGCTGTCTCCCTCCCGCGAAATTACGGACTCGATAATAGGTACAAAACTGTAGATAGAAAGTGTTATTTAGTTTTTCTATAATATAATATATAAGATATGTTTACGTGACATACCGAATGTCTATTAGGTCGAAACTTTTAATTTCTAGTCAGCACCGGACCAAAGTATTCCTCTGCCCGAGATTGAAATCTGGTTCCCCAGACTGAAGTCTTGCGCCCCATCAAAAGAATGGGGCATTCTTGGTGATGATAAAATAAAAGAAGATGGACGGCGAAAAAGATCGATGTGATGACAAAAAAAAAGTAAATCGAATCGAAATGATATTTGCGCCTCCGTCAACTTTGCATTAGTACTGAATTCAATGGGGTACCCGGGAGGGATTTTCCCCCGGATGGCAAAATCCTTTACGCCCACACTAGCGTCACACCAGAGGCGAGTGCCTCGCTTATCATGCTCTAGGTCCGGCCAAGCATTTAATATGTTCCAACATTAATTAATATTATTGGACGCATTTAGCGAATGTGGTTATTGGCATCTGTTGAGTATGTTAACTCAGCGTTTCACAAACTGTGCGCCGTGGCTAGGCTACAGGGGTGCCGCGAAGACCCAAGACTTTTGTGTGTTTTTTTTTTTTTGTCATCACTTTGTTGTTTAGAAGTGAGCACCTTATTTTTTTGTCATTACTTTGTAGTGAAGACCTGTTTATTATGTTAACTTGGGACGCAGGAAAATTTTTATACATTAAGGGTGCTGGGAACCGAAATAGTTTTGGAACCACTGTGTTAACTGAAAATAGGTACGTTTTGCGAACTACTAAGAATCTGCACTCAACCTGTTTACTTTGTGATTACAAATAACCGTTTCCAGTTCGCTAAACGAATAGCAAGCGAAATAATGCGATCTGTAAGGCTATGGTTACATTGCAATCGTGTTCGCCTGAACTGTATTTCGCGCGTACCCGACCGTATTCAGTCAGCTGATTCAAGCATGTAGAAGTAAACATGGGTGGTTACAGTAGAAGCGAATTAACCGCGCGAATTTCTGGTTATCGCTAGAAGTTCAAACGGGTTTGTTTTCTTCGCGCGATCTACGCATTCTCCATAAAATATTAATTTGTTTTGATATTGAAAAATTCATATTTTTGTTTTTGACAGAAGATCACTATGAGATAAATAATGTCAAAAAGACGAGAAAAGACGTGGAAATGAGATGACTGCAAAAAGTTCAAACTATTCATTAAAATGATAATAGACGAATGTTCTGTTAATAAATATTTTTATTTTTTATTTATTTTATTTATTTATAGACACGTCAGCTACTTGGCTATTGGTGTCTTTGTTATTATCTTACAATTGTTTTAGTATTTACATGTATTTACATTCTAACTATATTAGCTTAAAAATATCAATGGATTGTAAGAATTGCAAAACATTGTTGGTCATTGCTGGGTCGGGTTTTAGTATGTCTTTAATGTCCTGTGGTAGGTTGTAGTTAGTACGTGTGTTAGTGTATAGTTGACAGTCAGTTAATATGTGGTTAACAGTCAGTTGTTCGTCACATGTCTCGCAAATTTTGTTTTCTAGTCTGTTCATGAGGTGTTCGTGAGTAAGTCTGGTGTGTCCGATTCTAAGTCTTGTCATGATTATTTGTTCACGTCTATTGGTACCTGAGGTCCAGTTGTGTATGTCTTCTTTGACTGTTCTAAGTTTATTGTTCATAGTCTCGCGCCACTTGTTCAGTCTGGTCGAGTAGAGTCTTGTCTTGATGGTCTGTCTTAAGTACGTCTTGTTTGGGGCAATATGGCATATTTCATCCTGGCTGCTGTTGGGTTCTCGGGCTGCAGAATTCGCACGTTCGTTTCCCTCGATGCCTGCGTGGGCATATATAAATATAATATACAAGTTTTAGAATATGAATTGATATTTGTTACTTTGAGTGATTTCAATAACTGTCACTGTTGGTCATAGTGTTCTCTATATGCGCACCATAAAGATCGCCCTTTCACGAGATATTTGTCAAACAGTAAAAGTCCGTGTGACTATTAGATTGGTCCTAAATTTTGGTTCTAATTTGAGGCTGAGTCGACTCCAGAACCCCAAGTCTGGCGCATTGGAGAACTGCTTGCAATTTTTTTTAGAACTTTTGACTATATTCCAGGCCCTGCGAATATATTCTTCAGTAGTGGCTAAAAGATAGAGGTAATAACTATGAACACAAACATACATACCCAAGTGGGATTCGAACCCGGGACAGAGTTGCTCTGCGCTACCGATCCCGCCCTATTTACTTATATAGGTTTGCTCATTTAAATGTGTCTAAATCTTGGTAGTTTGTTATTCGTTATCATAATCGTGGCATTCAATAAATTAAGCATTGCAGTGTATAGTAATTAAATGTGATTGATTTATAATAAGAAAAAACTCGCATCGATAAATGGGATGTTTTGAGCGTGGTTTATATATTGTTTTGAATTACAATATTTCACTGCGACCCAAAAATAAAAAAGCTGTCGAGTCATATAATTCCGTAGCATAATAATATTCAGGGTAGATATATTATAAAATACTCATCTATATTAAAACGGTAAAGTGAGCTTGGCTTACAATACGAGGCAAACAACCATACATTACCATCATGATGGATAATAGCAGCTACTCTAGCAGTACCGTACTGGTAGAGTAGCGGGGGAACAGGGCCGGCATGGCCCGCGGCCCCACTGCCGTGTGTATCTGCGGCCCGCGATCGGAGGCGTGGGCCGACATGCATGCCCGCAGGATATACACCAGCCTGCTTGAAATTCTGATCGCGAGAGAAGCAGCAACCTCTATCTCTACAATCGGATCACATCTAAACTGCCGGCCCTCCACTTCACAATTCAATACCAACTCTCACAATAATCTGCCAAAAGAACTTACATTTTAAATCTCGGGGATTCGTGTACCGATAAAGTGATTCACTCTTTCACTTTGATTCGAATATATGACTTTTAAATTACTTGAAAAACTATGCCTTTTGATCGAAATTTATTAGCTAACAGATTGTATCGATCAGAAAGTTTTCACTTTTTAACTTATACTGTGTACAACAGTGTTTTTTAGGCTTTTGTAGGTATGACTAAAAAACCCTTATACCGTCATTTTGTCGTCTGTCTGTCTGTCTGTCTGTCTGTCTGTCTGTTCGGTAAAAATTGTAGCCAAACGGCTTAACCTAGAGAGTTGAAATTTGGCATGCTTATACAACTCTTTGACCCGCACATAGGAAAAATACTAAAACATCTAAAAAATATACCCCCTACGTTTTGAAACGTGGTCCGCATCCCACTTCTGACGTCGGCGCGGATACCATACTGACATTCCGAACCCAATGCGCTATCAAATTCTTTATCTAAACAATATTTGTTATGCAGTGTGCTTCATCATTATTTTTACACCTTTAAGATGAAAAAAAATCTGTTTGTCCGTGATTCACGCGTTTCACGATTTTTTCTTGAGATGGGCTCACGTTCAGTTCAAAGAAAAAACGTGTCGCTTAATAGCGGGTTTTTTAGGGTTTTGTAGGTATGACCAAAAAACCCTTATACCGTCATTTTGTCGTCTGTCTGTCTATCTGTCTGTCTGTCTGTCTGTCTGTCTGTCTGTCTGTTCGGTAAAAATTGTAGCCAAACGGCTAAACCTAGAGAGTTGAAAATTGGCATGCTAATACAACTCTTTGACCCGCACATAGGAAAAATACTAAAACATCTAAAAAACATATCCCCCTAAAAATATAAACAAATATGTGCTCATCGAAAAAAAATATATTTTTTAAATTCTAGAGTAGGGTATCAAATGTAAACCCTTAGTACGTGGATTAACGATCAAAATTTAATTTTTGGAAAATAAATTATTTTGACGCGATTGTTGCCAAAATTGTGCAAAATTTTTTTGTCCCACACTCTGTAGCCCAGATGGTTTAAACTAAAAATTTGAAAAAATTCTAAGCAATGTACATTGGTGTGAGCCGGAATAGTACAAAAGGAATTTTTGATCAAATTATGTTTTCGGAAAATAACGCATATTTTGTGTTTTTAACTAAAATATGTTAAATATTTAATTCGCTATGTACCACAGCAGATAAGTAAGCGCTCATAGCGTAGTGCGTTGTGTCGTCCCTTTGTTATTTGCAAACTAGAGTTCGATTCCTGTCAATTTTAATTTTTCTGTTTTTTTTTTTTTAATTTTTATTTTGTTTAAATTATTTTGTCAAAATTCTAGTTATATTTTGGTAAAATTTTCATTTAATTTTTAAAAGCGTAATTTTAATAGCCAGTGGGAAGTGTTGAAATTATAATTTAATTCTATGTTTGAATATATACGAAATTAGAGGGCGTGGCTTATAATTTAAGCAACCAATGGAAGCCATACGCGCAATTTTCAAAATCTTATTGAACCTTGATGTATAAAAAAAAATACTGCACATATTTAGAAACTTAAATAATGGTATCAGGCATTCGTAAAAAAATATTTTGACATAAAATTTGTTTTGGCATCCCAAATAATCATCATTCAGTTACTAAATACCTGCGAGACCCTGAAATGTGTGAAAATTCACACTTCACATCAATTTTTAATCTTTTTGTCATTGCGAGCCAGTAAAAATTCAAAAAATTATTCGCGATCCATCAATATAATATCTAGTGTAAAATATAAATTAATTGAACTTTACATGAAAGAATTTTTATCTACTATATTGTTAAGGATATAACTATTATACCAGTGGCGGATTAAGATGCCTAGGGGCCCTGGGCTGTAAAATTAAAATGGGCCCTCTATTATTTTAAATAGAATGGAAATATTTGTATATAGGCTTCGATAGGCACCCCAGTGTCGTGGGCTCCCGGTGGGCGGTGGGCCCAGTCTGCCCACCGCTTAATTCGCCTCTGTATTATATCTATTAGTCATATAATAATTAATTTAATTAAATTAATTTATTATGACAAATGGTGAGAACAAACTTGTCTGCGGACCGGTTAAATTTTATCTATGTTAGGCCCGGTATTTCCAACATAGATAAAATTGACTATCAATGGGATAAGTAGTTATCAAGGGAATAAACGATTTTTCGCGTATGTCCAATTATTTATCTATAGAGTAACTAGACTATCCACAGAATAAGTTATTCCCACCGTGTAGGTACTGATAAATGTTATCAATTGGATAGAAATGACAGATTTTGAGAGATAGGTGTTAAAAAACATTTTATTGATAAATATATGTAAGTACATAATACAATCATATATACGTGAAATATATAATATAACAGGTATTATGTACATATTAGACATACCTACACTTTATATACATATTACGTACACCTGTTTCCATCATGTGTACTATTTTATTATGTAATTATCAGTGGCGCACACAAGGTGGGGGCGTCCAAGGGGTTCGGATCCCCCCCCCCCCGTACTGTGAGAAGTGAGAACTTTTTTTTGCTCTTTTTACTTGAAATTTAGAAGTGAGGACCTTTTTTTTGCTCTTCACTTAAAATTTAGAAGGGAAGACTTTTTTTTTTGTTCTTCACTTGAAATTGAAATTTTGCCCTGTGTTTATAAAAATTATGTATAATTGTACCTCTCTCAAGCCAAAAACCTGTGTGCACCCCTGGTAATTATTATACCTATATCAAAATAAATTCAAAATAATTTAGTAATCTACTATACTAAATAAAAAAAAAATATTGTCGATTATTTTTAGATAATTTACATTTATTTTTAAAGAAGGAAATCATGGATTCTGATTTAAAAGATTGGTTAGCAAACGATGATGTAGAAATTGTAGAGTATTTAAAACGTCCATACATAGTTCGTGTTAGACCAAATCATATGATCCAGTGGTATGAGAAAAAATATATTTATCGATTTCGCTTAGCGAAATATGCATTTAATATCCTGCTCCACCAAATACTACACCAAATAAAAAAAAAAAAAATGAACCGTCGTATTTAATTTCCTGTGTTTTTGCATTTATGTTTTGTCTGCAGGATGCATTGAACATAATTTGGCCCCTTGTTTATCTTTCAGATTTACAGCGTCAGTAGCTTTATATTCTATTTTACATTTTTACATTTTAACACAAGATTTACAAGTTGCTTTGTTTCAGAAATATTGAAATTTTCGCTTCTTGGGCGTTTATCGCACATTTTTCTGTACAAAATTTTGACAGTTGTCATTTATTTTTACAGTTACTATTACCTATTCTAATGTTACGTAACATTAGACGTAATACGTAATAGTATATAATATCATTTTATGATTTAGTATTACTGTTGTTATGTTCTTGATTATAGCACCTGAGGAAGCTAACACTGGTTTAGCGAAACGTTGTGTTTCTAAAATATACGTATTGTCCAAAAACATGACTGATTCTTTTTCTTTCCATTGAAAATATGGTCATGAAACCTGGAAACAGGAAGCCTAAGCTCAACTTGGGCTGTCGAGAATAATGATGACATAGTCACTTTTGGACCAAAAATCCTTCACATGAATAGAATAGGCTTTAAGCTGAATTTACTGGTAGTCCACGAAATTCAGAAACCAACATTATTTACCGAATAAACTTCACCAGCAAAATATCTTAAAATCGTTAAATGTGCAAAATTATGATTTTTTTGCAGTTTTATTTAAGACATGTTCAAGTTAAGTTATGAGACAAATTATCCATATATCTTAACGAACAGTAATTGTGACAAAGTGGTAAATTTTAACTGCATTACCTAACGAGTTCAGACCTCACAATTTACTCGAAAAATAAAAATAAATTACATTTTTAAAATCGTGGCACCCCAAGGTGATATCTTAATGTCTCTTATGGTTGAAACGGTACAAAATGCATAACGAAAAATACAGACTAACAATCGTTTACAGTCAGAGGCGGATCTACATACGGGCTAATAGGGCTCAAGCCCTGGGCCCCGGATCCGGAAGGGGCCCCCAACCTCTCGGACAGATATCTTTTTGTTTGCTCTTGACTTGGATTTGGTAGGTGAGGACCTTTTTTTTTCTCTTCACTTGGATTTGGGAGGTGAGGACTTTTTTTTTGCTCTTCACTTGGATTTGGAAGGTGAGGACCTTTTTTTTGCTCTTCACTTGGATTTGGGAGGTGAGGACCTTTTTTTTTGCTCTTCACTTAGATTTAGGACGTGAGGAACTTTTTTTTTGCTCTTCACTTATAAAAATATTCAACATAAGTGAAGAGCATGTGTAGGGCCCCTTGGCATTTTTAAGCCCTGGGCCCCCAAAAAGCTAGATCCGCCTCTGTTTACAGTGCAAACTAAAATGGAAAAAGAAACAAAATAGATGAAAAAAATATTGGTAGGTACTACTAGTCCCGGGGTCGGCAACCTGCGGATTTTTTAGAAAATTTGGTGGCTCCTTGAAAATGGGCTGGTTTTTATTTTAATATAATTTATTTTTAAATTCGCAACTTTTTGCCTGACTATATAGGTTCTGTATTGTTTAGGATGTTTTACTTTAAAATCCAAAGATTTATGGAATATAAAATTTAATTCTGAACTGGAAAGTTTAGAAAGAGAAAAGTGCATTTTATCTTCCCTTCATAAGTGGACCGAAATTCACAATATAATGTAGGTAAAGTTGTTTTCGAAGCTTGGAAAGGTATTTCAAAATCGTTCAATCATTTCAAAAAATATGCTTTTGGACTATTGACAATTTTCGGATCCACATATTATTGTGAGCAAATCTTTTCACATATGAAATTAATAAAGAGTCAATTAAGAAGTAATCGTACTGACCTGAAACTTGAGTGCTGTCTTAAGTTAAAGATTACTGAATATTCACCAAATATTGAAGTCTTAACTTACACTATGCAGGAGCAATCGTCCCATTAAAAAAATTTTATATTGTAATATACTGGCAAGTGCAATAGGTATCACAAACTAAATGTATAAGTAAATATTAATTTATTGTAATACTTGATTATTTTAAAACAAATAAACAATTTTTTTCTTAAATATAGCATATATTTTTTAGCGGCTCTTCCATGTTATTGTTTTTGTTTTCAATATAGATTTGGCTCTTTGTCACCGAAAGGTTGCCGACCCCTGACTAGCCTATTAAAATATTGATTTATCTGGCTTATCATTTATTTTAGCGCAAAAGTTTGTATAAAGAAAATCGTTTAAAATAAAAAAGATACTTTTTGTTTTGTTCTAGGTATTTTTTCTATACGATAAATATTTGGACACTATGGGAAACGCCATCTTAAAAAGAGAACAAAATGAGGGGCCAAGGAACAGCGTCGAGCGAGCATGGCGTTGAAGAGAGCGTTGTAAATTCGTGCGTGTGGCATCGCCGCACGCAATTCCACCGCGAAGCCTGGAAACAAATGATATTTATCGAATTCAATGAACTCCATTGCTAACCATTGTTTGATTACTATACACAAAAGACACTGTCACAAAACGGCACTGACGAATTCTATGTAGCGGATGTGTCCTCGACGATGCCACGCCCATTTTTAAGGTTTTGTAGGTATGACCAAAAAACCCTTATACCGTCATTTTATCGTCTATCTGTCTGTTCGGTAAAAATTGTAGCCAAACCGATAAACCTAGAGAGTTGAAATTTGGCATGCTTATACAACTCTTTGACCCGTCACATAGGAAAAATACTAAAATTTCTAAAAAACAAATTCCCCTAAAAATAAAAACAAATATCTGCTCATAGAAAAAAAATTTTTTTTTTTTAAATTCTAAGTAAGGTATCAAATGAAAGCCCTTAGTACATGGATTAATGATCAAAATTTTATTTTTGCAAAATAAATTATTTTGACGAGATTTTTGCCAAAATTGTGCAAAAAAAATGTGTCCCACACCCTGTAGCCCAGATGGTTTAAACTAAAAATCTGAAAAAATTCTAAGCAATGTACATTTGTGTGAACCGGAATAGTACAACAGGAATTTTTGATCAGATTATGTTTTCGGAAAATAACGCATTTTTTGTGTTTTTTGCTTGACCATATAAAATATTTAATAACTTATGTAACAAAGTAAGCCAGCATGCTTTCATGGTATAAAGGTTAACGCTCCCGCGGTCTAATTTGAAAACTAGGGTTCCGGTCTTGACACAATTTTATTTTTTCTGTTCTTTTTTGCATTTTTATTTTGTTTAAATTATTTATTCAAAATTCTAGTTATATTTGGGCAAATGTTGCAGTTAATTTTTAATAGCGTAAATTTAATAACCAGTGGAAATGATTGAATACAGGAAATCAGAGGGGCGGAGTTATAACTTAAAACAACCAATAGAAGCCATAGGCGCAATTTTCAAAATCTTAATGAACCTTGCTATATAAAAAAAATACTGCACATTTTTAGAAACCTAAATAATAGAACCTGAATTAAAATTAACAAAAAAAAAATTTTTTTTAACATAAAATTTGTTTTGGCATCCCAAATAATCATCATTCACTTACTAAATACCTGCGATAGAGGTCGGCACGGGCAAGGGCTTGGCCCGTGGGGACATGTATTATATTGGGGTCGGGCCGGATAAAAACTATAATACCTTTAAATAATATATTTTTAAACCTTCGTTAAAAAATATATTATTTTTTTAAATTTCTAGTTTTATAATTATTACAAATTGTAAGTAATTTTTGTATCATAATATTTTTTTAACGAGGTTTATTCGGGCCGAATTTAAAATTTTGTGGGGTTCGGGCCGGCTAGGTGCAATAATTGTATTAATATTTTCGGGCTCGGGTCGGGCCAGGTAAAGGTGTTCCAAAATAGGCCCGTGCGGACCTAACCGTGCAGCTCTATCCTGCGAAACCCTTAAATGTGTGAAAATTCACACTTCAAATAATTTTTTTTACATGTTTTTTATCACATGTCCTATCCAAAGCACATTCGGGCGCTACAGCGAGGCGTAAAGTAAGGTAGGGTAAATGCAGTGGCGTAGCGTGGTATTCCTGCGCCCGGGGACAACCAGGTAAATCAGCGCCCATAATTGAAAATCACCTTATAGTTCTTAATTTTGGCGCCCCCTGAATGGCGGCGCCCAGGTAATTTGTCCCCCTTGCCCCCATCGCTACGCCACTGAGAAGAACCTACAAGATACTTGTAAGAGATGTACAGTTAAAAGTTATAAAATAACGTTATATCTATACATTACTAAAAAAAATAATAATAATAAAGTCATAAAAATTTATAAGTACTGCGAACAAAGTAAGATTAACATACGATAGATATTTTAAATATTTTGTAGTAATAATTGTTATTAATTTCATAAAATATTATAATTTGAGACCAATATTATTTAAAAAAAATATTTAATAAAATCTTGACTAAGTATGAAAGGTAGGTAAATACAAGTAAAATAAAATATAGTTACCGAAAAATTAGCTAGATTTAAAATATTATTTAAAACAACAACTGGTTTGTAATGAAGATATTTGTGGAGCTCCAAAATTCAATCTTTTTTTTTAGGTCTTCACTTAAAATGTAACAGTGAAAACCTTTATGGTTTTACAAAAAAACTAATTGCGCTCTACTTGGGGGCGCTCAATTAAATCTTGCATACGGGCGCCGCAGACCCCAGCGCCGCCTCTGGGGTCTCCTATCCACCGTAATAGTCTGCGTAATATTTGACTAAATATTAATAAATTTTTGAATGCATCTCTGATCTTGATTGATGCAAAATTAGTTCGAAACATTATTTATAATCATGTATGAATTTTCGTGTAATTTAATTAAGTAACACGTGGCTGTCTGCAGGCAGCTTTATAAGGCTTAAAGCACGTTGTGCTCTCAATTACATTACCCGTGTTATCACCTTGATTACATTTTGTGCTCGATGTGAAAAAGTGAACAGGTGCAAAGCCGCTTACAATACTGACAAACTGTCGGCTTTCGGCTTCATCTGCAAATGGACTTTTGCAGCTTTATGTGGGTACTAAATTGGAATTAAATGCACATTTAGCTTAATTAAGCTTTTGCATAACAACAACATGTTTAAATATATTTAGTATAATTTTCTGATAAGCTTTAATTAATAAAAAATATGTAAAATAATGAATTCTGTTAAATAAATATGGAAAATAATTTTTTCAGTTTCATTGCTATAAGCAAGAAACCCTTATCGCTCTTTTATAACCAGCCAATCGTGTGTGTATCTGTCTGTATGGTAGTAATAGTAGACAATGGGTTGAATTTAAAGAGCTGAAATTTGGCATACATGCGTTATTTAACCTGTATATACATAAGTAATATAATCGAAAGAAAGTTCTTGACGAAATAAATATGGGTATTGAATAAAATTCTTATTTCACAATCGTCATATATTTATTTAAAAAAATATAGAGACGTTTCGATTGGGTATCCAATCATCCTCAGTCCAATATTATAGTCAATGATAAAAATACATATATTTCCAGATTAAAATGTTTGGAACGGACAGGAACGGTTAATCATAGTCTAGCCGAACCGGACTAGGACAAACCGATTAAACTTTATTTTGAACGAATAATTCTGTAATAATTTTTAACTTCTTTTTACTTATAAAGCGCCCTCTCTGATATTAGCATACTATATATAGACTGTACCTATTGGGTATATAAGCTGTTCACTTTTGTTAGAACAAACTAGATCGGTTTTTTTTTAGTTACTTTTATAGTGTATTACTGACTTTAAATGTGAATTAAAAATATTCCTTACACTGTAAAACCGACTTTAGGTTTCTAGGTTATGGTCATTATAATTAAGATATCATTTTTCATTATAACATATGTTAAATGGATCGACATTTTAAAAAAGTGACATTTTTTAATACCAACATGACATACAATTTCAAAGATGGAAACTATTCAAAACAAAATTTCCTCTTAGTTGGTTCTTACAAAATTGAAACGCTTATACCAGGTTCTTTTCTCAAAGCCTATTTGACATAGGAGATTGGTAAAAAAGGGTAGTGCCATTAAGAGTATCCTTATATAAAGAATTATGTCTAAATTTACCCTTACCACCAAATCCTCTTGTGACTCGTTGGCGAACTTAGCTTGAAGCGGCGTTATTTTATGTTAACAATTTTGAAGTTTTAAAATTTTTATTTTCAATCTAACTCCAGATGCTCAGAGCATTATAATATCAAAAAATATTATACAAAAACCAAATATTTATGAAGAGTTAAAGTTCATAAAGACTAATTTTGAATTTCTTCCTTCAACCATAGTAAATTTAGAAAAACAACACCGGCCGTTGTCAGAATCTTTAAATATTATTTATTGGATAGTAAACAAACTGAAATCTGTTCCTGGCGAGTTTGGTTTGCACTTGTCTGCAAAAATTGTTAGTATCGTTAATAAAAATTCTGTCCTACAAGTATTACTACAAATTTCTATCAATTTATTATCAAATCAGGATATATTTAATAAATATAAAGAAATATATACTTTTTATAATTATGCACCAATAACAAGTTTTGATGTAGAGAGGTTTTTTTCTTTTTTCAATCGAAAAAAAAATAATTTTCTGATGAAAATTTAGAAAAATACTTATGTATTTTATAATACTTATGGTTTCTTTAAATAATTAAAAACTTATTACTTTCATAAATATTATTATTAATTATTATGGGGTTTGTCAGGTCCTGACAAGCGTCCACTAATCTCAAACTTCAGCAACCTTTTGAGCTGCGTCATACTAGAGATTAATTATTATTATTATTATTATTATTATTATTATTATTGAGAAAAGAAAAACAAAATCACTACAACACACACCATCGAAAATTTTCTTACTATTATTATTATTGATATTAAAATTGCATTTATTTTGCTTGTTTATACTAATTATTAATAATAAATAATATCGTTTATAAACTTTTTCATTTTTCAATTTTTTACTATTTGGAATTAAAGACCAACAAAAAACAAAAGAATAAAACATTTGTACCGCAATGAATTCTTATCTTAATAACGACACCTCATTATTTTGGGATATTCAGATCAATTCTGTAAAAAGTTACTATGTAATAACGTTACAAGATAAAATATTATAAAAAGTATAATGACTTTCATTCATGATAGTAACTGATTTTGGTCATAGTGACATATTTAGTTACTATTATCATAGTAACTGAGTTACAGAATTGGTCTGTATATCCGACATTATTCCAGCCACTCCTTTGCCATTGGTCAGTTTTTGATAAGATATTCAATTTTTATACGCTACACTATTTGTCAGCAGGGCACATTACAAATATATATATAATTACATTTTATTTCTACAGATAACACATGTGCCGCTTTTTATCGAAAAACATCTACCAAAAGTACCGTTGCATATATTTGCCGGACTCTAATGATAATGTTCGGAATTAAACAGATTATTATGGGTCCCATTAATACAAACGTGCGGGCAGTTGATTTTAATATTGAAAAGAAAGAATAATATCTTTGCTATTTATTTGTCGTTATGCTCGAATGGTATTCCTATAAGCCTTACAATATCCTAACACTGATGATGTCAGATTCTAAATCTAATATAATCAATTAAACCCCGTCAAAACCTGATTCATAAACCTTTAATAACCATAAAATTTCCAATTCACAAAACCACAACAATTTTAGCGATTAAAATTTATAAGCTCCATATATTTGATTCTGTGATCTTCAAAACAAAAAATAGTAAATAATGACCGATCCCCAATTATGAGGATCAATAAATTAAAACTAAAATCTTGGAAAATCTACCCCATCTACACGTGAATATCAAAGTTACAAATTGCCTATCAAATAAATCATTCCAGCTTTAATTTAAGGGATAGGAGATAATTCAATTTTAACACCCTTACAAAATTGAGCTCGTACCCGAAAGTATATAATGACTTAAAAGGTAATTGCTCTGCTTGATTGATGACTGATGGGTTCTTTTCGGATAAAAAATACATGAACTATTGCGATAATTAAAATAATGTTCTTATACTGTGTGGGTTCTTTGGAATTTTCAAGATAATTTCGTTGGAATGCAGGTAACTGCTTCAGATATTTATTGTGAGGATGATGGCCATATGATTTTTATCTTATTCAGCTTTCATGGTTGTAAATTTAGGAATATGAATTAAATTTTGATAATCCAACCGATAAATTTTGTTATTTATATCGTCATCAGGGTATTCTAAAAAATCGCGACGAATATTAAATCGATCCGAACAAAAATGTAATTTTACGAAATAAATAATTGAAATAAAGAGGTTAAAGGACCGTTATTAAAATTTTTAATAATTAATATACAATAAAAAATTTCGTCTTTTGGTTTGTGTTTGAAAATTTGAAGTAGGAACCAAACCAATGACTTTTGCTATCCCCACAACCTTTCTCCAGTATCAGATCTTTTATAATTTTGTTGTCTATTATTATTATTATTATTATTATTATTATGGGGTTTGTCAGGTCTTGACAAGCGTCCACTAATCTCAAACTTCAGCAACCTTTTGAGCCGCGTCATACTAGAGACTAGTGGAGTTAAATACACACGACTGCATCACAAACCCTGGCGATATGCAGCCGCGGAAATTACGCTAGATCCAGTGCCCGCACAATGCGGAGTGACCCGAGCAGCACTGCTTTCTGCATCCTGCAGATCAAAGAGTTGGCAGAAGATCTACAGACGGGAATGGACTCGATTTCCCTTCGATGGGAGGCTTTCATGCCACCCAAAACACCAACTATCAGGACTACAAGCTATTATTATTATTATTATTTTGGGGTTTGTCAGGTCTTGACAAGCGTCCACTAATCTCAAACTTCAGCAACCTTTTGAGCCGCGTCATACTAGAGACTAGTGGAGCTAAATACACACGACTGCATCCCAAACCCTGGCGATATGCAGCCGCGGAAATTACGCTAGATCCAGTGCCCGCACAATGCGGAGTGACCCGAGCAGCACTGCTTTCTGCATCCTGCAGATCAAAGAGTTGGCAGAAGATCTACAGACGGGAATGGACTCGATTTCCCTTCGATAGGAGGCTTTCATGCCACCCAAAACACCAACTATCAGGACTACAAGCTATTATTATTATTATGGGGTTTGTCAGGTCTTGACAAGCGTCCACTAATCTCAAACTTCAGCAACCTTAACCTTAATTATTATTATTATTATTATTATTATTATTATTATTATTATACATTGAAAGAAGCAGAAGCCTAAGGCTTGTGTAGCTTCATTATACATAAGATGAAGTACATTAATACAAAATAAAATACAGTTAAAACAATACATATAACTTATTACAAAATACAAAAAAAAAAGAAAAACAAGTAGATAATTTAACACACAGAATCTAAATTATTTTTGAAAATATTAATACTGCTTGCATTGACAACTTGCGAAGGTAAATTGTTCCACTTTGCAAACACACGATTGGATAAAAAGTTAGCCCGCACATTCATTTTAAAAGTATCACGGCGCAACTTAAATTTGTGACCACGTAGTCTATTGTCATTGTTGAACATATAAAGATCTGATATATCACAATTAAAAGAACCAGATACACAACGGAACATAGTTATTAGGTCACCGCGCTTGCGACGCTCATCCAGAGATGAAATTCCAAGACACTGTAATCGTTGTTCGTATGGCTTGTTTTTAAATCTATTGGGTAGTCTGGTAGCACGTCGTTGTACACTTTCTAGAAGAATAATATCTTTTTTTAAGAAGGAAGACCAAACTCCTATAGAAAATTCCAGATGTGGACGAATATAAGCTATATATAATTTTAACAGCAGATCAGGAGATAGACGACTGAATGATTTAGAGATTAAATATCGAATGTAATTCGCTCTCTTAATACTTGTCAAAACTTGTTGCGACCAACCAAGATCTGATGTAACAGTTATACCTAAATCCACATCAGCACCTAAGAGGTAAACTGTATCAAGTCACATTTTTATCAAAAATGACATTTTAGTGCCTAGTGACTCAATACTTTATAGTCTGTCGAGTGAAAAGTAATTTGGAACTATAGTTCTAGCCAGTTTCTATATACGTTGCTTTAAAACTGTATCAAGTCGATCAACGCAAGGAGATAAACAATCTTAAATCGTCTTTTCTGAGCTATTTATCATTTGCGACTTAATACAATTTACCTCTGAGGTGCTGACATGTGAATCCACTTATGAAAGGGGTTTTCCATTAATCCAGTAGATGTATTTAGGATTGTTACGACCAATATGTAGAACTGCAGTTTTAGATACATTTAATGGAAGAAGCCACTTTTTATTCCATGCGAATATTTTATCAAGGTCGAGTTGAAGAACATGTCAATTCGTTCATGGCTAATTGAAAACTTTCGTATCATCGTCAAACATACAATACTGGGAACAAATAGAACCAGGTAAGTCAGCAACAAATATTAAAAACAGCAAAGGACCCAGTACAGAGCCCTGCGGGACGCCACTAATTACAGGTCTTGGTAAAGAAAAACTATCACCAGTTCGAGCTTGAAAGTATAGATTAGAAAGAAAAGATTCAATCCAACGGAGAAGTGTTCCTCTGATACCAAAATGTCCCAGTTTCAAAAGTAAACTATTAATTGGCACTTTATCGAATGCACGGGAAAAGTCGAGATAAATGACATCAATTGAATTAGAACAATCAATTGCTTTACTCCAGATGTTGGTTGCGTAAAGCATGTTTGTTAGCACGGATCTGCCGGGTAGAAATCCATGTTGGTGCTTTGGTAAGATATTATTATGTCTCTAGAGAAATTTATTTTGAATTTTTTTGTAGCTACTAGAAGATGCCTGCTTTTCATTCATTACTATGAGCAGGCTCGTTCCGTAACGGGGTGCAAAATATGTAATAAAAACCCGGGCGGCATAATTTATGGGGCTACATAACCTGAACTCATGTCCAGAAAAAATCAACATGGCAATATTTTTTTGCTCTCTTATTGTGTTTTTACTCATATTTTTATAATTTTATATACAGGGTTCAATCTAAGTGTGCCACCATTGCTATCTCGAGAACTATAAGAGCTACGAGGTTGGTTAAATTAGCAAAGAATTACCATTTTGCAGGTCTATTACAAAACTATTAACAAAAAATTTTTATGATCAGTGGTTCTCCAAATGTGGAATCCACCTTTCTTATTTTAAATGAGAAGATATTTTTTTATATCTTTGTTCGGAAGGGAATTTTATTCTGAATTCAACAAATACACAGTTTAGTACCCTTTATTCACAAAAATTTTGAGAAAAATGCATATTAAATTGACATTAATTTAAATCAAATCGCACAGGAATCAGCGTGCTATGAACACTTGGTTCTATGTACTATGCCTTTTCTCAATCCGCTCTGTGATTTTTCTAGTTGATTTTCAATAACGCATCTAAAGCCTGTAATACATGATGCGATTTCTCGTTTTGAATCTCGTACGATTTATCGTACAAGAATTATTGTATCGTGTACTACAGGATTTTCGTACGAGATCTTGTACGATATTGAAAACCATCCAATATTTATGCTCCAGACCTAAAATATTGTATAGAAATGAACAGATATCGACGCAGTAGATTATTGCTCATAGTCACGTGACCGATACCGTTAGGAATAATTATCGTACGATAAATCGTACGAGATTCAAAACGAGAAATCGCATCATGTATTACAGGCTTTAGTGTGGTCTCTAGGATAGAGATGGCAATAATAAATCGAATTATTGAGATAATCGATTATTTTGTTTCAGTTCATCGATTAATCATATGATATTTTTGGTTTCGATTAATTAATAATTAATCGATTCATTTATTATTAATCGATAACTTTATTTTATTTTCAAGAAATTACTTAGTTGAATTCTTGAAACACTGGTCGGTAGAGTACTCTGCTTTCTTCTTTTCAATAACGTCCCTAGATTACTAGGCCCTTTTTTTATATATTTTTTTATATAAACTTTTTATAAGCACCTGTACGCTGGTAGTGTTGGATTCTCCCGAAGGCCTACTAACTAAAAATCATGTTAGCCTCTAAGTCCGCAGAGGAACTATCCTAGATTAGTAGGCCTTAAGAACACTCGTTCTCGCCTATCTGGAGAATTAAACTCAATCGCTACTCATTTTTGCACAACATATTTCTATAGTTTACGACTAGTCAGTTCAAATGCTCACGAGCGAAACGCAATCGTCCAATTCGATAATTTACGAGAAAAGCCTGGTAAGTTACAGATCTTTTGAATACAAGCCCTTGATTCTTCAATCGTCTTTGGACAACTCGTGATGAAATTACCAAATTTGGATCTTCTTCGAAATGACGTGCGAGAAATTTAATGGCCAGTCATGATCGCGCAGGACAATTAGAGTAAGAAATCGGTCGTTTCGAGCACTTATAGGTCATGGATAATTTGAACCAGATTATTTGTGTAGAAGCCAATTAGCTAATGACGTTTTCTAACGTAGTTAATAGAGTTTTTAGCTACATCCAAAATATCAGCGATATTCCAATACTGCGGACATCTTCATATGATCGCGCAGCCCGTACAACGTCTTTCGGCTACATTTTAATTTTATTGCACAAAAAAAGACTTGAAGAAGATGGGTAACTAAAACTGTGTAACTAATGGCAACATTTTATTTTAGCAATGAATTAGTTGTGTTAAAACTTACGTACTTAATATGCGATTTTATATAGTCTTCATTCAAACGGGCATTATTTATTATTACAGCCTGTTTAATTAGCAACAAAAAAATATTTATTTATGCAAACATTGCCTAATAAAACGGTTAAGGCGCGCCGCCTTAACCGTTTTATAGTTCTCAATAGTTTCTTGTACATAACTAATTATCGGAAATAAAATTAATCACAATCTATAAATCAAAATTTGCAGCGAATTTTTATCTATCTAATAGGGTATTTTAAATTGTAGAAAAAACTGTTAGGTAGTTTTAAATAAGCAAATTGCATTATAGATGCCATCTTGTAAACCAATCGATGCATATTTGCGTACGATGCGGCAAATTGTAGCTAAAGCTTCATTCTAAAAAAAGGTTTTGTTCTATTGTGAAATCTACTTATAGTTATTGTACTTGGTAGTCTATATTTGCCGCTATCTTGAATCTGCCGCGGTTCTCAAAATAGGTGTTATGGGTAAAAATGATTTTATTTTTGTGAAGAATGCGTGTACCAAATGGCATTCCATTATCATCAAGTATAATATGCCGAAAAAAATGTTGACGTATTATTTGAACATTTCTATACAAAACTACATAAAAATAAAAGTTATTTGAAACCCTTAAGTTATTGAGCAAAATTATTTTTCCAATAAATGTTTCTACAATTAAAAATATCCTATTAGATAGATAAAAATTCGGTGCAAAATTTGATGTATAGATTGATACTAATTTTAATTCATATTGTTAGTTTTGTATAAGAAATTGGTAACCTCTGGGGGTTGTAAGTAGCCTTAAATATTTTTTTATCAGCCTTTAAAATACAACATTAAGACAGTCCCATTTTTTTTGTCGGTGGGTGTTTCTTTTTTATTTTATTTCATAATCGATTAACCCATTATTTTCTACCAATTTAATCGAAAATTGATTATAATATTTCGATTAATCAAATGATCGAATAATTAATTTTTATTTCTATCTCTACTCCAGGATACTTTCATATAGTTTTTCAGTGGTGCAAAGCAATGCAATTCCTCGGTAATTACTACAAACTTTGCTATCCCTTTTCTTAAATTAAATAAGAGATTTGAGGTTAGGTTTTTCCTCTAGGAAAGGAAAGAAGAGGAGAAGAAGACAAGCAGTGAAATGGAAAATACCCGTCAACAACTTGTGTGAAAAATACCTATCTGAAGCAGACTGGGAAGATAGGACCCAATGGCACTTGAGAATGGCAAACTTAAAATGGGAAAACAGCAAAAAGAAAAAGAGAAGATAACAATATATTTCACTACATATTATTTCAAGTTTTCTCACATGTTTTGTTTTGTGCGTTAGTTGAAAACAAAAACACCAATTTTCCAATTATACAACAATTAAATTATTATATCCAAAAATAATTTTATTTTGTAAAAAATACGCACGCACTCCATCTGTCAAATATATGAATTATGAGTTTTCCGCATCTCTTTTAATTACATACAGGCACTGCTAATACTAGGTCTTTACGTTGCCCTTGGCGCCTCCAAACTATACAGGCCGGACCAAATAATTGGGTACTTCAAACGGTCAAATCTTATACTTGTGCTCCAGTACTATAATCGCCATAAGAAGAATACACCCACATTGCTCGAATTATTAATGTGTTAAGCGCCGGTATTGTACATCTGAAAAGAGGGATTGATATTATTTTGCTTAACCCTTAATTTTATTATAATACTAGGGTATTAGGAAGGTGTTTCATTTGGCAATATTTTATCAATAACAACAACTACAATTGTCTTTCTTAGTTATACATATTTATATATTTTTCTAATCGAAAAAAAAAAACACTCCGTGTCGTTGCATAAACGTATGCATAAAATTTTGTTACTACTAACAAGAAATCGTATGAAGAAAGTTGATTTGAAAATATAGCTTGCTGCAAACGTAAAAAGACGTTTCAACCAGTGATGGCATCCTAAATTTTCAGGAAGCGGTTCTATAAAGTCATGTGATATCTAAGAACCTATTCTGTATTTTTAAGAGTGAAAACAAATCACTTACTTCCATTTATTAAATATAAGGAAAAAATTTTAAGAGCGTATTATTAATAACCTATTAAATAAATATTACATTTGCAACACTGCATGGCACGGCGCACGATTCAAAACTGAAGTCAGAGTAATTCATTTATTTTTAATAATTCTAACAACCGGTTCCCTAAGGTTTCAATAATTTTAAGAAACGGTTCGCGCGAACCGTTCCGAACCGGTAGGATGCCATCACTGGTTTCAACAAAATATAATTCGATACTTTCTGCTAAGAACTTACTTTTAAACTGATAAAAATGATAATTCCGATGTACGAGGTTTGTATGAAAATTGGTATCCGTTTTACAATTGTAAAATAATCGGAAAGATTTTTGAATGAAATTTATTATTTTACATGCACACATTTTTACCGACCGCCAACATATAGCAGTATTGTGATCATACCGATTTTGACAATTCAAGATTTCGATGGATCTCCACGAATTGAGGTCCCTAATGCTAAAATATCTAAAAAAACATATCCCCCCAAAAATATAAACAAATATCTGCTCATCGAAAAAAATATATATTTTTTTAAAATTCTGAGTAGGGTATCAAATGAAAGCCCTTAGTACGTGGATTAACGATCAAATTATTTTTTTTGCAAAATAAATTATTTTGACGCGATTTTTGCCAAAATTGTGCAAAAAAAAATTGTCCCACACCCTGTAGCCCAGATGGTTTGAACTAAAAATCAGAAAAAAATTCTAAGTAATGTACATTTGTGTGAACCGGAATAGTACAAAAGGAATTTTTGATCAGATTATGTTTTCGGAAAATAACGCATTTATTTGTGTTTTTTGCTTGACCATGCAAAATATTTAATAACTTAGGGCCGGTTTCTGAAAATTCAGTTAACTATGGTAACGACTGACTAATGGTCAAGTCTGACTGATGGTCAGTTTTATTTTGCGTTGCATAAACATTTTTTAAAGCTTGGTCAGTGGAACAATTGGTTTACTATGCATAGATATTTTTTGCTAATGTGAACTGTACTTCACGTGACAGTAATCAGCTGTCAAGAATTAAAACGTTTTAAAATGAACTAAAAAAAATGAATTCACGAACACCAAACTTTACCAACACCGATAAAAACATTTTTCTAGATATTTTCGGTAAGTAAGTATACATATATTTTTATTTCTTTTGAAATCTAAATATTTTTAAATTATTCTTAAAACATAACCTAAAATTTGTATTTATCATTTTTCAGATATTCCCATATTACTGAAGACAAAAATGTGATAATTGAACAATTCAAAAAAAATAAAATTTGGTACCAGATTACAGATGAATTTAACTCAAGTTGCGTGAAGAGACACAAAACAAATTAAATATTTGTATTTTAATTTAAAAAAAATAATAAACAAACTAAAAAGAAAATTTGTGAATTAAATGTACGCTCTTCAGTATCTGTTTAGGAGCTGGTTTCTTGAACAAAACAGTTTTCGATGTAGTACTGATATAGTGTCGATACCGATGGAAACAACAAATTATTGAAAATATGTCGATAACTGTATTTTAGCCTATATATTTTACCACCACCTCCTGCCTACCTAACTGATTCAGAACTGGCTTTAGTTCATATTTTTTATCAAGTTGAACCAGAACCAGAACCTGAAATGCAACAAGAAGCTAATCCTGAACCTTCCAATCCTAACAAAAAAAAAGACAAGCAAGAAACATAATTTAAAAAAATAATAATAATAACACATTATATAAGTTTATTATAAGAGTAAATACCAGGCTGCGCTAATAGAGAAAAATAAAGCAAGAATGCTGTACAATTATGACTTAAATATAAATTGAATTAGAATTAATAAAAAAATTAAACTATAAAAAATAATAAAGTGGTTTTGTTTTAATTATTACATTATACCTATTGTATTAATTTTTTTAGGGTACACCAATAACTGTTTGGATTAATGCACTACGTACAGCCACATTGGTATCATTACCCTCTCAAATGTTTGGTTCATCACTCTGCAATAGTTCTACAGGAATTTATATCGTATCATGCTGTTGCATACAAAAATTATGTAAAACGGCACAAGATATAATTGTCGTTAGGACACGGTCAATATTAATTGCCATTCCTGTTGCAACATGGGCCCTATTAGAATTTTTCGCTACTCTTGTATGTGTATTCAAAGGTAGTGTCAGGAAAAATTGTTGATAAGTGCACCAAGTGACTTGGTGCATAATCAACATTATTATAATGTGCATAATCTGTTGCTCCGAGTACTTGTATGATATAAAATTAGTACTTTACTAAAGCCTTTTTTCGCCGTCTGAAGAATCTTATTCCATATCTTCTATTGAGGGCAAAGAACATAGGCTGGAAGTTGAAATTTTTCTATTGCTCGAATAGGATAAGGAAAAAATAATAATAGAAACCTATAATTATGTACGAATAATCAAAATATGTAAATATATAATGATTATATATGTATTTAATATTTATTTACAGTGGTACAAAATAAATATATATAAATTATTCATGTATTTAATATTTCTTTTACAATTGTATTATAACGTTATTGAAAAATCAAATTAAAAATTGATTTTGAATTTATAAGGAAATTTTGTAGGTTATGTTATATTAAAGTCACATTCATTAATAATAGTTAGGTGCATTTTCATTTTAAAACACAAATTAAGAATTTAATTTACCGTCTTCTTATTTAAATTACTTTTTTCTCTTATTTAGCCCAAAAATTATGAAAATAAAATTTATGAAAAAACCGAATATTGACGTATATCGCAGTTAAACTGTGATCAAGGTATAGTCAGAAAAATTCAATTGTTTGACTCGAGTTCAAGTCGTGACCAACGTTTGTGCAACACTTAACCAAGGAAGCCTTGGTTGAACTCACGTCAAATGCGAAGTAAACTATGCATAGTTGACTTATGGTTAACTTTGGATTGTTTTTTGTTTCTGCAACAGTTTACTAAGGCAACCGTAGTTTACCATTAGCTTATAGTTTACTGAGCTTCTAGAAACCGGCCCTTAGTAAATCAACATGCTTTGATAGTGTAATGGTTGCCATGCTTGCGTTCTAATTTGCAAACTAAGGTTCGATCCGGTCTCTAGTCAATTTTATTTATTCTGTTTTTTTGCATTTATATTTTGTTTAAATTATTTTTTCAAAATTCTAGTTATATTTCGGCAAATGTTGCATTTAATTTTTAAAAACGTAAATTTAATAACCAGTGGAAATTGTTGAAATTGAATACACGAAATCAGAGGGGCGGTGTTGGGATTTAAAATAACCAATGGAAACCATAGGCGCGTACTTTTATAAAATACATTCTAGCAGCAGAGTAGAAATAACTTGGCCTAATATTTTCTAACAGAGATATTATTTATCATGACCATGGAAAAAACGTCTCAAATAAAAGTTATTAGTTATTGCTTTTACAGCAACTTTTGTTCAATAAATTTTTTCGAAATATTTTTCTGTTGTGAAATATTCACAAAAATCTTAAAATCGATATGAGTAAACTCCCATTTTTAGTCAACTGATTTTTACCAAAAGTTGATCAACTCATGCCATTGATGGCAGATGGCATTGATTTCATAAAAATCCTTTCAACCGAATTTGCTCTACACGTGTACACAGACAGACGGACAGACGGACGGACAGACAGACGGATAGACGGACAGGCATCATGCTAAAAATAGTCAAAACGTTATGTAGGACCTCAATTCGTGGAGATCCATCGAAATCTTGAATTGTCAAAATCGGTATGATCACAATACTGCTATATGTTGGCGGTCGGTAATAAGTATATACGAATAAATATATTTTTTTTTAACAGTTGACAACCCTATGAATCAATCAGTATCTTCGTGAAAAGGCAAGAACCATACAGTCCGACTCGCAATATCTTCTTCAAAAGCTGATTTCAAAAGTTTAAGTTTAAGTTTGAAACAAAATTTACACTGACTACTCTTCGACCAGGTCGATTTTAAAAATCGCCGTCGTAAAGAAGATCGCAACATGCCCATATCACGTATTTTTTTATTAAATCTCGTATTATGCAAAAACACTGCTGAAGCTCTATATTCTAAAGATTATTAGAGGGTTCCAAACCGAAACACTAACATAATCGTTACTAAGTGACAATTTTAATAACCCCTCATTTGGATTGAACCTGCTTATAAATCAAAATACCCATTAATTCCAAAATCAAATGATTCCGAAATAATAATCGTTAACAATTTTCAAATTACAGGCATTTAAAACTATTATCCGCGCAAACATATCAAACCCAAAACCGTTATAATTAGACTTAAACCCTTTCCCATATACCTCTCAACTCTAATTTACCTGTCCAAACTTCCAATTAGAGAATTCGACAATTAAAGATCCTCAATTACTTATAACTATAGTGATATTAAAGTAAATCACTTAATTGAGCATAAAATTAAACCAGCCATGTAATAATCATTGATAATTATCTATTCACATGTGTGAGAATCGTCATTATGTAATTGTACACCTGTAATTGACGTTAACACCTTTTTTAATTAAGTCCATGGTGGCCTGGTAAACACGAGCCTTTGGTTTCGGCTGGGTGATCGTGTAAGTGTGCGTGGCACCCCCCTGTGTTCACGGTTCGCCGCCCCGATGGGGGGCATCACTTCAACATATTGTCTGTCTTTGACTGTTTACTTTAAAGGAGTCATCTATCATTTGATCTGTTGGATTGGTCTGTTTGACTTAAAGGGGGATGAACTGGATAAAAAGGAAAGGTTCAACGATTTTGGACAAGCTGTAACAAGCGTATTTATGTATCTAATGGGTCTATTCTGTAAAAAAATGTTCACAGTACTGTATCACTATAACGCTGTAGTGAGCTTAGCACTGTAAAGTGCCAAGTTACGGCGGCTCTATAAATATTGAGCATTAGCTATTCTGTAACACATTCTGTAATTTCGGTCGATTTAAACTTTGCTTACATTGTAGCTAACTTCACTATGTTTATTTCTAACCTCAAAATTAGAGGCATTGATCAATGTCATCGATCGGTAATTGTATATCATATTTGTATATACACATATACTCATGTTTTCTACGTTTGTAATTTTTTTAATTATTGTTGTAATTTTTTTATAAAAATAAAAGTTTCTCTTTGCATCTTATGTATCTTTATTCCATATAAACATATTTTTACATCAAATTATACAATGGACTGCTGAACATATAAAATACTAATCTGCTTTCCCAAAGTCATATCTGGATTAGCTGTTAAAAAAAGTTTTAAATCTGTTTTTGAAAACTTTAAATACTTTTTAAATATTTTACCATTTGGTACAGGATCTTCATTATTTTCAGGTTCAGGATCTTCATTATTTTCAGGTTCAGGATCTTCATTATTTACAGGCATCTTAGCATAGTTAGGTATTCTTGCTTTTGTTGCTATATTATGCAAAACTTACCCTTCTTTCACTCCACGGTTTTCTTCCCTCGTAGTGGGGAACTTTATATGAATTGGCATTAGATATGTTGTTATCAGATAACAAATTTCTACTATCGATCTACTAACCATAGGCTGGCTCAAAGAAGTGAAATTGTGAGCCCCTGTGTAAATTGTAGCCTGATAAGATCCATTACTTAAAAAAAACAGTGTTTCTAAAACCTGTATATAAAAATATATAAATGAGAACATGTATGCATAAGAAAAAAAGTTTATGTGTGGTTGTAACGTGATATTTTAAGCATAATTACCTGTTATGATCCTCTTGTAGTAGTTGCATTAGAAATAGGGCGAAATTTGGATCATTAATTTTTTTTTTTAGTTGACACGAACAATTCAAACATGTACAACTTGACTTCTATACAGTACTGTAACTGACTTACGGCCAGAAAAATATCACCGTAACGTTACAGCGATATTTTACATCGGTGTAGAGTTTCCAGAGCAACGCGTGTCAATACAGAATAGCACTTTCCTTACAGCGCTGTATTTTACAAAGTTATAGCGCTTACAGCAGTAGAAAACTCATACAGAATAGACCCATAATATAGGTAAATATAATCGTACTCGACAAGCAAAAACGATACTCGCTCGTCTTAAAAAGAAATTGTTTTGACACGTCAGTTGTAGTCTATTTTTAAACTAGGAGGAGTAAATTCAAGTCATATTTAAACTATAGGCTATTCCAAACGTTTAAGTGGAACTAACTGGAATTTTCATTTTCCTAAGTTGTCATGAACTCTCTTTTTAAGATTTGAAATGGGCTTTTGCTAAACAAAATGATCAAAAGCCTCACTTAATCGGTAAAAGTGATTAAATTTCAAAACTAAGTTCCGCATCAAACTATGAATTATAAAAGACATGACGAATAAATCCAGAGTATTATTATTATTTAACTAGCAGACCCGTTGCCAACAACGTTGGCAAACTGATATCGAATATAAATCTATATAAGCAAGAATCAATTATTAAAATTTGCATGATTCTGCGTATTCAACAAAAAAAAAAGTTTCTTGATTATATCTACGAAATCCTGAAAAGAAAGTCAGTGTCTGTCGTTTTAAAATTAGTATCTAGTCAGATACGGCTCGCGGGCCATATGTTGGACATTAATGGTATAGCTGTTTCTGATTATACCTAGGAAATCCTAAACAGTACCTCAATGCGTGTTGTTTTAAAATTAGTATCGGGCCGGAAACGGCTCGCGGGCCATATGTTGGACATCAATGGTATAGCTGTTTCTGATTATACATAGGAAATCCTAAAAAGCCGCGTAAAGCGTGTCGTTTAAAAATTAGTATCGGGCCGGATACCGCCCGCGGGCCATATGTTATAGCTGGTTCTGATTATACCTAGAAAATCCTAAAAAGCCGCTTAATGCGTGTCGTTTAAAAATTAGTATTGGGCCTAACATCAATTGACACAAAATTCTTTGATTAAACCAAGGTACTGACTGCAGAGCTCTGGTCTCGTATTCGAGCTGCTGTCGGAGTAAATCGTTCCCCACCACTCAGTTCGTGACCCACCGCATACCGCAAGACCCGCTAGCACCCAGGAACTTAGCGTTACGGTCTGACACACAGGAATTAGGGCTTCTATATATATAATAATCCAATAATACTTCAATATAACAGCTACTGGGAACAAAAATCACACAGTTCATAACTTTTAAAAAAAATTAAAATACTCCTCTTAGTTTAAAAATGAATTATAGTAATCTATATTAATAAACTTGGGGGCTATTCCTGGATTTTATTTTTCGGCCTCATATTTCGTTTCTACACATTTTGTTTACCAAAATTTGTTTAACAAAAGTTGCTATAAATGAAATAACGAACAACTTTTATATGAAACATTTTTTGGTAAAACGAAAAATTTTTGAAAAATTTTTCGAAATTTTTACTCTCTATTTTTTCATACTTGTATGTAATGTTTCCATAGTCATGATAAATAATATATCTATAGAAAATATTAGGCCAAGTTATTATTACTCTGCTGCTAGAATGTATTTTATTTTATTTTATTACCGACCGCCAACATATATAAGGGAGGTATTGTGATCAAACCGATTTTGACATTTCGAGATTTCGATGGATCTCCACGAATTGAGGTCCCTACATAACGTTTTGACTATTTTTAGCATGATGTCTGTCGGTCTGTCTGTCCGTCTGTCTGTATGTTCGTCTCTCCGTCTGTCCACGTGCAGAGCAAATTCGGCTGAAAGGATTTTTATGAAACTTCATATTTAAGCTTTTGCCATCAATGGCACGAGTTGATCAACTTTTGGTAAAAATAGATTGACTAAAAATGGAAGTTCACTCGTGTCAGAAAAATACAGAAAAATATTTCGAAAAAATTTATTGAACAAAAGTTGCTATAAAAGTAATAAATAGCAACTTCTATTTGAGACATTTTTTGATAAAACGAAAAAATACTTATTCTCAATTTTTTTCATACTTGTATGCAACGTTTCCATGGTCATGATAAATAATATCTCTGTTAGAAAATATTAGGCCAAGTTATTTCTACTCTGCTACTAGAATGTATTTTATACAAGTACTTTATGATGGCGGTCGGTCCTGTGGTGGCCGCAGCTGATTTTTTTTTTTTTAATTTTGGTTATAGATTTTTAGTATAGATTTACAGCCGTAGTACAGGATAGATTTAACATTAGTATTGAATATACGAAGTTTCTTTATTTCATATCTGTTAAGGATGTCAAAGGCATTTCTGGCTTTTTGAATTTGATTTATCATTATTATCAGCATCAAATCACTATTGTGGACCTGTGATTATAAAGTTTATTACGAAATATTAATTAATAAACGTTATATTAAAGTGTTAATTCATAAGCAACATACCTTCTTACATGTTTTGCAATTTAAATGTCCTAGAGCGTTGACATGTCTGAGGATCTGAAATACCTCGTTTCCATCCCTCCACAGGTCGCCCCGAGTCATACTACTTATTAAAACACTGTCATCTGCAACAAAAATCAAATTTCAATCAAAATACAGTTGTTATGGTATTACGTTAGGTACAGTGGCGGATTTAGGTTTTCCGAGGCCTCGAGCTCCAAAATCAATTAGATTCCCCAGCAACGTCGAGGTAGGTATAATATTAAATAAAATGTTAGGTATTCTGACTTAAAAACATGCAAAACTTTATTTCAAGTATTATACATGTGCATATGAGAATTGCTAAGGAAAAAGAATCGTTCTTTGCATAATATCAGTTGCAATTTCAATTATAATTATTTTAGAAGGGAATTAGAATACAATTACAGTAAACGAGGGATGTTTAATAAGACAGTGACAAAAAAATTAAAGATTTTTTTTACCGAAATGCTTATTTTTCAACATAGTATCCTTTTAGCCTTTTATCCATTATAAAATCTTATACAAGGTGTCTCAAAAGAAATTTTATATTTAGTGGATCGATTAAAAAAAAAGTAAGCCGTATATAGAAAAAATGTTTATTAATTATTAAAATACACTTTTTGGGGATTTATTTCTTAAAAATAATATCGTCTAAATGTAGACCCTCGCGTTCTCAGCACTCATTTAATCGAACAGTAAAATTACTTATGACGTCTCCGCAGGTGGACTCAGGGATGGCTGCCATTTCGTGACGGATATTTTCTTTCAAATGCGTCAGTGAAGTCGGTTTATTGGCGTAAACTTTAGATTTAAGATAACCCCATAGGAAAAAGTCCATAGGGGTTAAATCTGGACTGCGTGGAGGCCAATTTATGTCACCTCTCCGGGAGATCAATTTGCCTGAGAAAATTTCACGAACACGTGGCAGAGACATATTGGACGTGTGTGAAGTTGCTCCGTCCTGTTGGAACCATGTTCTTTGGTTATAGCCAGGAAAGTTTTGCAGTTCAGGTACCAAGAAGTTGTCTAACATCTCCACATAACGCTCTGAATTCACTGTAACTGCACGCCCCCTTTCGTCTTCAAAAAAGTAAGGGCCGATAATTCCTCGCGCCGACATCGCAGCCCATACGGTCACTTTAGGCGAATGTAGGGGTTTCTGATGTTTGAGTTTCGGATTCGTTGCACTCCAGTAGCGGCAGTTCTGCTTATTTACGTGGCCATTAAGATGAAAATGAGCTTCATCCGAAAACAAAATGTTGGTAAACGTTGAAAATCGCTCAATCACCTGATTTACGAAATTAAGCCTCTGACTGGCATCTTGGGGCTTTAATTCTTGCACCAATTGAATTTTGTAGGGGTGCAGTTTTAGGTCTTTGTGCATAATGCGATGTAATGATGATCTATGCACATTTAAAGCACTTGCGCGCTTCCGAATTAAAAGGTTCGGGTCGTCACGAACAGACTGATTAACATTCTCCACGTTTTCTACCGTTCTCGATGACCTAGGTCGCCCGGATTTTGATTTATCCAGCGTTGTACCAGTCTCTTCAAACTTTTTAACCCAATGTCGAATGAGAGGAATGCTTGGCGCATCATTTAAGTGGCGAAAACCTCGAATACTGCAGAATTTTATACGCGCTACAGTCGCCGAATCACCGTTTTTGTAAAACTCTTGCACGCATAACGCGCGGTCTGCTCCCGAGAAACGCTCCATAGCGACTGAATTCCTAAGAGCCAGGCTACCTATTGACATAACCCCCGCGCCCCTCGGATACGTTGCGTTCACGCAGTAAGCTAAATAAATATAAAATTTCTTTTGAGACACCTTGTATAATATTCGCTTATTTCTTATGTTTTCCACCAATCAGCAAGTGCCATTACTCTGACGACAGCGACGTATGACAGTGACTATATGTTGGTCTCGTGTACACACGGAACTCTTCTTATTAATGTACACCAAGGGTGGCAAACTCATTTCAGTCCCGGGCCATTTTTCTAACAAGTAAAATTTACGCGGGCCTCACGTTATGTACAGGCTATTCCAAACGTTTAGGCGGAACTAAATGGGAATTTCGTTCTTTAAGGTTGTCACGAGAAGGAACCTTGCTTGGATAATTTCAAGTCTAACGTTGGTATGTGAACATTTAAAATTCCAACAGTGAAACCATAGAGACGATGACATTTATTAAAAATTTGAATAAATTTTCACATATTTTGAAGACAAAAAAAAAAAAAACATTTATTATAATAATAAATGGGAAATTTTTATTAACCCTTTCGCTGCGGAGTTAGGGACGCTGAACACAATGCGTGTGCTAGGTTAAGAAAGCCTTAAAACGTATATATACGTATGAAGCATATTAAATTGTATCGTACGTATTAATGCGGACGTAGCATGGAATATCCCAAATCTCGTACGTATATATACGTTTATAGCACATCTAGGATTTTTTGTGTTTTACGGCCCGGGATCAAAGCTTATTTTCAGCCGGCAGGTATTGAGAAACCATCTAGGTTTTACATAAACAAAAAATTTCAAGCAAATTTTATTCGAACCAACAATATGAAATACTATTTAGAATTTATTTATTGTATGAAATAATTTAAAACAAGGAACAATGCAAAGTCCCACGTCACAATCTTGACAAAAATATCGAATGTCTTTCCTCTTCTTAGAGTGATTTTTCGAATCAGTTCCTTTTCATTTACGTAGACGTGAAAAGACTTTTTTGTTGCAATTTTTTGTAACAAAATCAAAATATCTATTAGTTTTGCCGGTACTTTTTCCAGCAAGATTATTTGAAAGAAATGCTTCAAAATAATCAACAATTGACGACTCAACTTGAAATCCTGAATTAGTGTTATCAAATAAATGTATAATTGGTTGAAACTGTTCATCCTGTTTCCTCTTCATTTTATTGACAGACTTAGATGATCTAGCTGTAGCGAACAGAATGTCTTCGTCTTCGTCACTAGAATATTGACCTAGCTACACTTTCTTCGTCTTCGTCTCTAGAATACTCACTTTCTTGCGATCAAGTTCGTACAAGTTCCCGTACGTATATACACGGAAGAAGCACAGTTTATAAAACTAAAAAACGTAAATTTACTGGAGTAGCATATGAAAATATATTTTGGAAAACGTATATTTACGGGCATAGCAGCGAAAGGGTTAAGAATGACAAAAAATTAAAATTAAATGACATTTTATAATAACAATCAATTTAATCTAGAATTTGCAATGTGAGTATGATTTACAAAGCTTAAACAAAATGACCAAAAGTCCAAATTAATAGATAAAAATTACTAGATTTCAAAATCTAGTTCCATCTCAACGTTTGGAAAAACCTATATTTATATTGTTACTTATTCTGTTTTTTATTTTCCTCCATTTTTCTGAATATTTATTTGAAGGAAATAAGGAAATAACATTTAAATAATAACAATTAAATTTTGCTAAAATATTTGCTTTATCGAACAGCAAAACAAAAACGGGTCGAAATCAGCGTACTGGTACTGTACACAGCAGTTGCACCTATAGAAAAGTGGTATTTGAAAGATATGCTTACGAGAGTATTATTTGGAATCACGGGGAATCGCTGATCATCGCACGGCTAACTGCAACAGTTATTGTCTGACTATTGGTTTTCCGCCCTTGCCGAAGTCTTGACGCCATAGCCCGGACAGCTTCTGTCACGAGGTATTTTCGTTCAAATAAATGTTTATACGGAGTGATTATTTAATGGCGAGACGACGTCACTGGAAGTTTTAATAATTTGCCGTTTCATACACATCGTAGCAGGCGATTATGCGAGCATGCGCATCAAGGTTATTATATCTCTTCAAGGTTATTATAGTCATAGTATTCACCAGTATTTCTGCTAGGAGGCACGTAAAATTCGGCGACGTCGTCTCACCATTAAATAATCACTCTGTACTATATATAGTATAAAAAATTATTATAGTATAAGAAGTCATTACGGGCCGCTAAAATGCAAGTAGTGGGCCGCCAGTTTGACACCCTTGATGTACACGAACAGATGTACGGGACAGCACATAACAGCATACTGAATTGAAGTAATTTGAGGTCTTGCTATCTATTGGGAAGATTGTTAATTGATGAGAAATAATATATACAAGAAGAAATTAGACGTTTGTTGTGTTTGCAATAATTTATGTTTATACAAGATGTTCAATCTAAGTGTGCCACCATTGCTATCTCGAGAACTTTAAGAGCTACGAGGTTGGTTAAATTAGCAAAGAAATACCATTTTGCAAGACTATTAACAAAAAAAAAATTATGATCAGTGTTTCTCCAAATATGGAACCCAACTTTCTTATTTTAAATGAGAACATATTTTTTTAATATTTTTATTCGGAAGGGAATTTTATTCTAAATTCAACGAATACACAGTTTAATACCCTTACATCACAAAAATTTTGAGAAAAATGCATATTAAATTGACATTCATTTAAATCAAATCGAACAGGAATCAGCGTGCTATGAATGTTCTTCTTTTCCTGTTCTTCATTTACAGATGTTCTTCTTCCAGTGTCCCTCTCTTTCTTTCTATTCTCATTGCGGCTTCCATCTCCGATCTCCTTCCTTCTTGCCTCCAGTTATTTCGCCCATCTTTTTTCCTTGTATTCCTCTCATCATTTCTTTGTTTTTCTTCCAGTGTCCCTCTCTTTCTTCCTATTCTCATTCCGGCTTCCATCTCCGATCTTCTTCCTTCTTGCCTCCAGTTCTCTTGCCCATCTTTCTTCCTTGCATTTCTCACTCATCATTTTTTTGTTCTTCTTCCAGTGTCCCTCTCTTTCTTCCTATTCTCATTCCGGCTTCCATCTCCGATATCCTTCCTTCTACCTCCAGTTATTTCGCCCATCTTTCTTCCTTGTATTCCTCACTCATCATTTCTTTTTTTTTCTTCCAGTGTCCCTCTCTTTCTTCCTATTCTCATTCCGGCTTCCATCTCCGATCTTCTTCCTTCTTGCCTCCAGTTCTCTTGCCCATCTTTCTCCCTTGCCTTCCTCAATCATAATTTCTTTGTTCTTCTTCCAGTATCCCTCTCTTTCTTCCTATTCTTATTCCAGCTTCCATCTCCGATCTCCTTCCTGCTAACCTCCAGTTCTTTCGCCCATCTTTCTCCCTTGCCTTCCTCATTCATCAGTTCCTTTATCCCTTCTTCCCAGACTGCTATCTCTCTGCATCTCTTCGCTAATTGCTCCAAGGCTTCCTCTTCTTCCTTGCAAATTCTACATAGCCTGTCCTCTGGCTTTGCCCAGTATCTGTTGTTCCTCTATTGTCATTTTAAATTTGAATGTCGTGATTTTTCGGTTATTTTCTTATTTTGATCTGAAAGTGGTCTAATATTGTTATATTAGGACTCACTTAAAAAAAGAAATTACAGTTGTGGTTAACAAATTTTATCTTGAACTCCCCGAGCAGCGCTAGATAATCTGCTGGTTGGTATTGTATAATATTTGATAAAAATTGTGCTAATTCAGCTGGCCCTGGGGAGGGCCGAGTCCTCCCCCCTTGGCTGCGCCACTGGCATAATTATTAACATCGTAAAATATCTACAAATCTAATAAATTCACTAAGCAGAAAAAATCCAAGATTTATTCATTGTTAAAATTAGTATAATAAATTGTTATTCATAGTTGAAAGCAGAAAGCGAAGCGGAGTGGACCACCAGTATACGAATAAATATGATAGTTGTGGACGATAAGACAGGTCGAGACGCGAGACGGGAGACGCGACCCTCCACTAAATTAATTCCTGAAACAAAACCTTATGGGTTCGCAGACAAAAGAATAAAACAAATTAATTTTTAATGCGTGAAATTTCGAGTAATTTATTATGACACGCTAGATTAGAATGCGTTTATATGTTTTTAATTGACCTTAATTTTGATATGATTTCGTGACTGAAGATTCAGTGATCGGCAATTATAGCAAAAGGCAAATTGGTTTGTTTAAGGCGGGGTTTGCCGAAAGAGGTGGTCACTAGATAGTAAATATAGTGAGTACATATATTAATAACCAGCTAAGTTTCCCGTACGTTCGTACGATTTTAGTTGTATAGGTATATTCAGGGACGTAGCCAGGATTTCAGCTTGGGGGGGGGGGGAAATAAGAAAATATTCTAGATTGGTCGTTACGACCTTAATTACATGGCTTGGGTAGAAAATAACAGCTTTCTAGGTCTTTTGTAGTACAGTGGTACCTTGACTTGCGGGTGTCCCAACTAAAGAGTTTTTCTTTAAGTTGAGAGCTAAAATTCGAATTATGAGCGGAAGTTATCTGTACAAGTGAGATGAACGAAATGTTGGGAATGTGGGAAAATGTTTCAGACTTTATTCAAAAGAAACACCAGAATAAGTTACAACTGGGCGTTCGACGACGATATTTAATGACACTTGCCGAACTCATTTAAGAAACATTGTGAAAAGGAGAATGAAACAGACCGCATTGGACAGGTTTTTATCGAAAACCCTGCAGATGAAAGTGAAGAAAGCGTGGCGAAAAAGACAAAAATCAGCGAATAAGATTCAGTTATGCAGTTCAACCTTTCTCCTCCACCTCTGTCAGTATCTTCAAGTCGTCTGATCTTCTTTACCTTGATGTACATAATACTTAATCAGTTTACTGCAGTAATTCTATTGTATTGCGCTTTTATACAATATTCCTTATTTATAAACACAATTTTCTTATCTAAAAACATGTAACATAAAAACTGCGGTGTGTTTTGAGAGCCCGGAACGTATTAATGGCTTTTCAATTCATTCCAAAGGGGAAAATTGATTTGACATACGAGTAATTTAAGTTACGAGCTCCGTCACGGAACGAATTAAACTCGTAAGTCAAGGCACCACTGTATATTAAATAATAAAAGTCCGGTAAAGTTATAAATTTTCTTCACCTCTGGTGAAGAAAACTTCTAACAGCCTAAATTATATTTTATATAGGGTAAACTATCCTGGGGGGAGGGCAAATGCCCCCTTGCCCTTGCCTGGCTACGTCCCTGGGTATATTATTGTTGTAATGAAAATAATAAATAAAGTCTTTAAGGTGGCGTTTTCCATAACCCACAAATAGTAATATGAGGGTTGCCTTTTATATTTCTGGATTTGAGATCAAAAACAATTATTTATCAAAAAAGTGGCTTTATTGTTTTTCAAAATATTCTCCATGAAGATCAATACACTTTTACATGCGCTTGAATCAATTTTCTAAGCACTTTTTCCACTCCGATTGAGGATTTTTCCACTGCGATTGTCAAATTATGTGAGATCCAATGAGAACAAATCTTTTTGACCGCCAAATATTCATGCAATCGTGAATGTATGCTGGTCCCACTAATGCCCAAGGATACCTCAATCTCACGATAAATCACATGACGATCTTGCAGTATCAGTTCACGTTATTTTTTGTTATGCTCCGAGCTACTGTTAGCTAAAGAGTAAGGATGCGAATGTGTTCAAAATGGAAAGCAACTTGGAACAATGGAACACTTGTCAATAAAAATACTTGCAAGCCATTATAGGTAATCGTAACAGGTATTAAAAACATGTTTATGTAAAGGTTTTTGTGTTTTTTTTTCAAAAGTTTTATCCAATTATACCCAACACGCCACGTTCCAATATAAAAAATCGAAGTTGTCCTTGATATCCTGTACTTCCGGTTTATTCCGAAAATTTAAATACTACCATCCGATTATTTGGGTAAACTCTGGTCACCAATTTTTTTCCCCAACTTGCTCACACATCGTCTTTTCGAGAAAAATCGTGTTTCCTCTATCTTGATACACCTTGAGATCCCTCCCTCGCTCCCCTCTCTCTCTCTCTCTCTCTATATATATATATATATATATCCATTATACTTCCAACAGTAATTTTCATCCCTTTCTGAGATCTCAGAAATATCATTGATAGCCCAAAAGTCATCCTATTATCACCTCTGTCCTCCCATTTTACCATATAGGCCGTGTCTCCAACGCTATAGCTCTGAAATTTTAATAAATCCTCAATCAAAATGTGTAACTATTTATATAAAGATACATAGTAACAAAATATAAACTATTTTAGATCATGTAGTACCTAGTAACTTCCCAATTTAACGTTATACCTCATCTTCAATAATAAAAAAATAGTGTATTGGGCCCGGTAGTTCAATTTCAACCACCTGCATACTATTGATAAAATATTAATATATGTGTTTATTCCCATAAAGAATTATTTTAAGCAATTCTGTTCCTTATTTATTAATTGTTAATGACTATATTCCTTAATGAGCTTTATCAGGATTAACCATCTTGATATGTAGTGATACGTGATTTTTGCAAGTGGCGTCTTCATTTTTTCTGACGTTTTTAGTTATTTTTAAGTGATAAAAGTGGAGAAAATACTTGCAATAGTTGTTATAGTGTGGTCTTTAGTGTTTGGACTACATGCAGACCAAAATTGGAGCGACTGGAAAGGTATTTGTAGAAATTTTTGTTAATTTTATAATGTAAGTCATTGTTATGTAGAATGTGGTTCTATGGACAATATAAAAACACATACATGCATACACTATCGGCTATAACTAGAGAAACAAAACTATTTTTTAAATAATTTTCATAAATCCCGATTATTGACTAAATGAATATTGAATTATATTGGTATAGCAACAGCAATTTATAAGTTAGGACCTGCTCTTAAAAATATTTGTTGTACTGGTACAATAAATAAAATAATTATATATATATATATATATATATATATATATATATAGGGGGGCCGCAGACTATATTTAAGTTATTTTGGGGGGTCCCATGCCAGAAAAGGTTGAGAAACACTGATGTAGAACACGCTTCATATAAATAAAATTCAATTACTGCCATTCTTTTACTTGTGTATTTTGTTAATATCCAGTCTACTGCACCATTTAATAATGAGATGTAACATTCTAAGAAATACTTAACATGATTGTATCTTTATTGTATATCTAAAATCAAAATTAAACTTATTATTACAGTGATTATTTAATTGTAACAAAAACCTGGTTGAATTATTTTATTGTATTAATATCAGTAATTAAAATGGTTTATCCTGTAACAAGTAACTACTGGTTTCGGTTAAATATAATGAAAGACTAACAACCAACAGTAAGAATAAATTGTTATAATACATTCTTGCCATTTATCTATGTTATGATTAGAAAATTATACAATTATAGCAAATATACAATTATTTATTTCACATATTACCAGTATGTGTTGGCTAAAATAAAAATATATACATATATATACTAGTTTATTGACCGATAGGTATCATTAGTGCCTAGTTAATTAATTTCATCGATTACTCTAATCAATCCGTCTAGAGGAAGGCCGATATAATCCATTCACGATGTATTCTCTTTTGAATAAGTTTTATTTTTACTTGCCCGACCTTAATATATAAGGGGCAAGTATTGTAATCGCGAAAATTTTCGATGTCGAGATTTTGACTAATGACCACGTTTCATGGTCCAGGGAATCCAAAAAACCTATTTTCGAAGTGCCGTCCGTATGTGTGTGTGTCTGTGTGTGTGTGTCTGTGTGTGTGTGTGTCTGTGTGTGTGCCTGTGTGTGTGTCTGTATGTATACACGATAACTCAAGAACGGTTCAACTTAGAGAATTCGTTTTGGTACTAAAAAATTCTCCTATTAAATGGGAAGAACCCTATTGTTTTTTTATAAAGATCGTTTGAATAGAAATGGGAGTTTACTCGTGTCGATTTTAAGATTTTTGCGAATATTTAGCAACAGAAAAATATTTCGAAAAAATTTATTGAACAAAAGTTACTATAAATGCAATAACTAATAACTTTTATTTGAGACATTTTTTGATAAAACGAAAAATTTTGAAATTTTTTTGTAAAATTATTTTAAATTTTTCCAAGTCTCAATTTTTTCATACTAATATGTAACGTTTCCATGGTCATGATAATTAATTCGTAACTAGTCAACCAAGTCTTGGACAAAAATTTGTATAGAACATAATTTGATGTATTTTTGAAGATTTATCTAAATATTTAAAAAAAAAAATTTTTTTTAAATTTTTTACTTGCCCGACCTTAATATATAAGGGGCAAGTATTGTAATCGCGAAAATTTTCGATGCCGAGATTTTGACTGATGACCACGTTATATGGTCCAGGGAATCCAAAAAACCTATTTTCGAAGTGCCGTCCGTATGTGTGTGTGTCTGTGTGTGTGTGTGTGTCTGTGTGTGTGTCTGTGTGTATACACGATAACTCAAAAACGGTTTAACTTAAAGAGTTCGTTCTGATATTAAAAAATTCTCCTAATAATTGGGAAGAATCCTATTGTTTTTTATTAAAATCCGGAACCGGAAAAGGAAGTTAATAAAGTTTTAAATTTAAAAAAATTCGTAACTAGTAAACCAAGCCTTGGACCAAAATTTGTATAGGACATAATTTGATGTATTTTTGAAGATTTACCTAAATCTTTTTTTAAATTAAAAAAAAATATATTTGTATTTTTTTTTATTGTTGTAGTAGTAGTTTTAGTTATTATTGTAGTAGCGAAGGGAAACCTCCGCTAGACTTGCCCTCCAAAAAAAAAAAATAATAAAAAAAAAATTAATTTAAAATTTTTTTTTTTTTTAAATATATAGATAAATCTTCAAAAATACATCAAATTATGTTCTATACAAATTTTTGTCCAAGGCTTGGTTTACTTGTTACGAATTAATTATCATGACCATGGAAACGTTACATATAAAGAAGAAAAAATTGAGACTTTTTAAATAATTTTACAAAAAAATTTCAAAATTTTTCGTTTTATCAAAAAACGTCTCAAATAAAAGTTATTAGTTATTGCATTTATAGTAACTTTTGTTCAATAAATTTTTTCGAAATATTTTTCTGTTGCTAAATATTCGCAAAAATCTTAAAATCGACACGAGTAAACTCCCATTTCTATTCAAACGATCTTCATAAAAAACAATAGGGTTCTTCACATTTAATAGGAGAATTTTTTAGTACCAAACGAATTCTCTAAGTTGAACCGTTCTTGAGTTATCGTGTATACATACAGACACACACACAGACACACACACAGACACACACACACACACACACACAGACACACACACATACGGACGGCACTTCGAAAATAGTTTTTTTGGATTCCCTGGACCATGAAACGTGGTCACCAGTCAAAATCTCGACATTGAAATTTTTGCGATTACAATACTTGCCCCTTATATATTAAGGTCGGGCAAGTAAAAATAAATAAAATTTCTTGGATGAGTTGCTGAATCAAAACTTTTGCTTAGTAGGGGTAACAAAGCATAATTTATTCAATAGGTACAAATACATAGAAATTTGTCAACAAAAGAGCAGAAACAAATTCTTTGATAATTTATTTTATTTACCTAGACTGTGTACTTCCGTAAACGAAAGATATTCAGATCAATTCTGTAAAAAGTTACTGTTTAGTGACGTTACTACAAGATAAAATATTATAAAACTATAATAACTTTCATTCATGATAGTAACTGACAGGGGCGTAGCAACCGGGGGTGCAAGGAGTGCGATGCACACGGGCCCATGAGCTCGAGGGGCCCACGAGCCAAAGTGCCAATGGGGCCTTATTTTCATTAATACTTACCATTTTTATTTGTTTATTTTAATTTTTTTGTAATAAATAAAGGACAAAGAAGAGGAAAAGATACCATTCATAGGATTAAATACATTTATCATATAAATTAATTAATTAATGGATCAGGAAAATTAAATTTGTCTGATAAATAGACATTACCTTGCATACGTATTGCACTATGATTTAGATCAACATTTTCTACAACTTGTTCTGATGATTTTGTTTCCACTTCGTCACCCTCTGGCACTTGTTCAGATTCTGTGTCATCTTCTGCTTCCAAATTTAATAATAAACTAGTAGAAGGAACAGGAGGAGTCGATTTTGCCGTCGATTGTTTAAAAAAGCTATCTAGTTTAGGCAATTTATTTATTCCCTCTTTCGCTTCTTCCTTTTTCTTTCTTTTCGCCGCCCCGCTCTGATGTTTCGGCATATTTATCCTTATAAGTATATACTATATTAGACATGTATTAAACATAAAAAAATATTTTAAAACTTATCTTATGATAAATTAGCACAAATGAAAATTCTAACGTATTTTTAGAACAATTGCACTCAAGCTTCAGGTAAACTTTAAACTAAATATTAACAATACAAATTATACAAATTGATAATATGTATGTCAATAGAAACCGTTCGCAATCAGGGTAAGAGTTGAAATAAATGAAATCAAGTAAAAGACCGTTGTCTACGGACAATTCGTTCAGACTTGTGTCGCGTGTTTTATAGTTAAGCCAACATTCAATGTGTCTATTGTATTTCGTTTTTTACATTAAAAAAAAAAAATTAATATATTGAACAATTTGCGATCTCCTATTTCTAAATCTAGGGAAAAGACAATTAGATCATGGAACACAGAAATTATAATTATTAGGTACATACATATATATTCCCGGGCAAGTTGTTTCTTTAGGCATTTCACTTTAATTTATTAATTTTGAAAATACAGATTGCATTTTAACAAAAAACCATTTTAATTAATTTTGATTATCATAAAAATAAAACAACTTTTATTTGAAATTTTTTTTCTAATAAGGCACAAACAGACAAATTTAAAAAATTATAATTAAATTTAGAACTTAAAATGAGCCAAAAGAACATTAAAATTTTAAATAATACAAGGAGTAAGGAGGGGTCCATTAATCCCAGTGGCACACCGGCCCACAAAGGTCTTGCTACGCTACTGGTAACTGACCTTGCTCATAGTGACAAATTTAGTTACTATGATCATAGTAAGTGAGTTACAGAATTGGTCTGTATGTCTTATATGAGTAGTAAAATATATCCCAACTGCTTGGCATCCAGTTCTTGCAAACATCCCCCAGAAATCAGAAGAACGCTTGCAACAAAAAAGTAATGGGATAAAGCAACGTCAGCAGTCGCATATAATTAATGCTTAATGTATTACTTATGAAGAAAAATGAATCGGTTGAGAACGAAAATGTAATGCATCGCTTTTCTAATGGGGGATGACAGACTCACCTACCTGCGACTGTAGAGGTCCTTCACAAATCATCAGCCACATTATTGACGAGCGCCAAAACAGAAAATTTCCCGATGAACCAGCTACCCTGAACAATTTAACTCAAGAATCCTTGCTACCTCCTTCTTTTTCATCAAATTTGTATATTTTTCTTTTTAATTATTGTATTTGTTTTTTTTTAATAATATTATGTATTGCTTCTCATCCGAAATATATTTACTTCCATGAGCGGGAGTTTATGTCTTAAGCTTTTATATAAACATACTATTGGTCTCCGAATAATATTATAGAGTGATCGTCAAAAAACACTTCAAAAAATCCTCTTAAAAATAAACCATTATATTAAACAAACATTTAAAATATCTATCTGTCAACAACTTAGCAAGACAATGGTCAATTTTCAAGCGCTCTTAACCCCACACCGAAATTAAGCCCTAATTCACGAACACATGGCAACATTTCGATATGTATTTGCATATGTTCCTGACATTATGTCGTGGGTTCTATTTGATCGCTTTGTAATTGCCCTGCCGATTATCGTTCAGAGCAAAGCTGCTCTGATCAATGGGATTTTTCTGACGCTTGTGACATGTAACGTTTTGTTTGATCAACGATTAATAAATTTACAGATTTAATGAACGTTGTTTGAAATTGTTTGAATTATTATTATGAAAATAAAACCAAGATTTATTTGTTAAATTACGTGTTTTATCATAGGTGCTAACAATTACAAATAATTTGTAGTTGAATAATTTGCCAATTCCATGACTTTCACCTAATCTCTCCAAGTTTATTCAAACTGTGTTCCATGGAACCCTGGGGTTCCACACAAGGTCCTCAAGGGTTCCACGGGCTTTTTCTTAAACTTAATACAAATTACTTGGGCGTCGGCTTATACCTTTTCCCCCTCGCGTAATTTAGAGGTGAAGACCTTTTTTTTGCTCATCACTTGAATTTTGGAGGCGAGGACCTTTTTTTGCTCATCACTTAGATTTTGGAGGTGAGCAAAATTTAATTTTGAAAAAGAATATACTGTATTTTCATTTTTTTTTTCAATCTTAGGGTTTTCCTCAACTGAATTCTGGTCACCCTGGATAGGTATCAATCCTTATGTTAATTTCTTTTTTTGGGTTCCACGGAATATTGTTAGACTGTATAGGGTTCCACGACTCTAAAAAGTTTGAAGACCACTGTTCTACATCATTAGGGTTACCAGACGCCGTCTTTTCATCAGACATGTCCTCTTTTTGAAGCAGACGTCCGGGTACAACATCTTTATTATTCATTATGTCCTCTTTTTTATAAATATTGTCCATGCTTTTATTTTTGATACTTTTCCATATCTCACGAATAAAATGTCAACTAAAAAAAAAAAAACGTAACTGCTCAAATATTCATTCAATTGAAAATATGCATAGAACAGGAAAGATTTTTTTTTTATACAGACCATTTTTGTCATATATGTTTTTACTGTCAACATGAAGTAGGGTTGCCAACTCCATAGTGTTCCAAAAAAGTACACCCTGGGAAGAGGTGTAAAACTTACTGCCTAGTGGATATTTTTGCTTAAGAGGTCAGTCATTCAAAAAAATCCACATTTAGATGAAGCCTTTCTTTCAAATCTAAATTATCGAGTGTTTCAACACAGTCTTCGTAATTAGGACATGCATTATCGATAAAGCAGAAACTAGATAACCTTCCATAAATTGTATTTTTCTCAAAATCAAAATTTTTTTCCAAGTACTGAATGCAGATATATAAAATGATTTAAAATCGTCTTTAATTTTCTGATTTTCTTGTTCATTCAAACTTTTAAGACGTTGATTAATTATATAACCGAAACATTTTTCATCATATCTAATTTTTAATTTTTCTTTCATGTTGGTCATATAACATAGAAGACATCTGATGCCCATGTTTCATTGCTTTCTAGCTTTTTAATTGCCTAATTAAACATTTCCATCATATGCTGAACAGATAGTAAATATATTTCAACAAACTGTGGAATTTCTTCGAACTCGTCATCAATCAAGAATTTTGAAAATTTATTGGAATAAATTGGAACAATCTTTTGGTTTGATTAAGAAATAAGATTTCAAAGCCAATAAATTAAAATTCTATCTACACATGTCAGAAAAGACAGCCATCTAGTAGGTACATGACGAATAATTCTATATTCTGTCTCAGTAAACTGATGAAAATCGCGCCTTTTTGCTGACATGGAGAAGTATCCATAATTTTTAAAACTAAATTTTCGATATCAAAGATCATATTTCCTAAAGCAAACTTTAAAGTATTATGTAGAATATGCGCAGGGCAATTTGCTTTAATAACTTTTCGTTTACCTTTAGAATGTTACAGAAAAGAAGAGAGGAACAACAGGTATTGGGCAAAGGCAGAGGACAGGCTCTGTAGAATGTGCAAGCAAGAAGAGGAAACCTTTAGGAGCATTTAGCGAAGAGATACAGAGAGATGGCAGTCTGGGTGGAAAATATAAAGGAACTGATGAGTGAGGAAGGCAAGAGAGAGAAAGATGGGCACGAGAACTGGTGGCAAGAAGGAAGGAGAGAGGAGAGGGAACTGAAAGTAGAATAGGAAGAAAGAGAAGGACACTGGAAGAAGAACAAAGAAATGAAATAAAAAATATTGAAAATATTGTATTGCATGTTATTTTGTTTTTCATTTCTTTGAAAGGAGTAAAAATTATATATGAGGCCGAACGAAAAAAAAAAAAAAATCAGCTGTGGCCACCACAGGACCGACCGCCATCGTAAAGTACTTGTATAAAATACATTCTAGCAGCAGAGTAGAAATAACTTGGCCTAATATTTTCTAACAGAGATATTATTTATCATGACCATGGAAATGTTACATAAAAGTATAAAAAAACTAAGACTTGAGAAAAAATTGAGAAAAATATTAAAAAAATTTACAAAAATTTGTCGAAATTTTTCGTTTTATCAAAATACGTCTCAAATAAAAGTTATTAGTTATTGTATTTATATCAACTTTTGTTCAGTAAATTTTTTCCAAATATTTTTCTGTTGCTAAATATTCGCAAAAATCTTAAAATCGACACGAGTAAACTCCCATTTCTAGTTAACCGATTTTTACCAAAAGTTGATCAACTCGTGTCATTGATGTCAAAAGCTTAAATATGCAGTTTCATAAAAATCCTTTCAGCGTAATTTGCTCTGCACGTGTACACAGACGGACAGACGGACAGACAGACAGACAGACAGACAGACAGACAGACAGACATACGGACGGACAGACAGACCGACAGACATCATGCTAAAAATAGTCAAAACGTTATGTAGGGACCTCAATTCGTGGAGATCCATCGAAATCTCGAAATGTCAAAATTGTAAAAATCGGTGTTAAAAAGATATGGCCTCCAATTTTATTAATATGGATAAGGAAAACTGTAATGCTGTGTACCAATTACGTCTATAATTTTGCTGCGTTCACGAATTTTCCGAACGTTCCACATTCTATTCAGGAACATATTACAAAATATAAGGAAGTATGCTCTCTTCTTCAGCATCGGTATACAAGACTGCATAGATTGCAAGTTTTCATAATGAGCCGAAACTTTACACAGCAAGTTGGAGTATTTGTATGAGTGGGGCTAAAAGTCAACTTGACTAACATTGTTATATCAAAAGTAGTAAGGTTGAATATGTTTTTTGGTGTAAAAAGAAACATAATATTGCCTACATCAGCTCTGTTTGCGCCTATAAATACACGTATACAGGTATCACGTATGAGTATTGAGTTAATTTGCAGCATCTCCGGTAGAGCGGCGGCGGGAGGCGGCGATGGTCAGGTAGCGTGACGACCCCGGGCAACTTGGGGGCGTAGGCGTACGAAGGAGTCAGTGGCGTACTTCTTCTTACTACCCTCTTCACACCACTTCTAGGAGGTTTCCGTATTACAGTACACCCTACTCAGTGCCGGACCGAGGCAATCTTGCACCCCGGGCGAACTCCTTGTTTTGGCGCCCTAAAATTTTTCAAGATTCTAAAATTGGTTCACATAAAAAAAATAATAAAAAATAAAATAATTAATAAATCAATTTTTATTCACAAAAGTATTAAAAAACAAAAAATAATTATTTCACTAATATTGATTTATTTCTAAGCAGGCGATACACCTCAAAAATCTAATAGGTAGGTAATAATAATTCATTTATTCAAAAAAATGTTTTCTTGAAAGATAAAATCTGATCGCGAAAAGCAGAGGGCAAAGGAAAAGGCCACGTAGCTGGATCATTATATTGAAAAATACTTTCAGAAGTGTAGTCTACATTTTTCTCAGTATATGTCAATTTTTCGAAAATTTTCATTTCTCTAACATCTGATAATTGAAATGATAATTCTTTAGTTTCGTTTGAGTTAATACCATTCAAAGTTTTAACATCTGCATTTTGTGATGTACCTGCTCCAAAAGCATTGTTATACAAATTTGAATTAGATACATTTGATTGCAGATAGTTGGATAGATATGTTGCACTTTTAGAAAATTCATTTTCTCTTTCCAATTTTCTTTTACGGTTTTGTGATCCAGATAATTTTTTATGTATCGAAAATTCCAAATAACTGCAAAAAGTTTAATAAGTAGAACATGCATTTTAAGTTTATAAAATGTAAAACTTACCAATGTTATTAAAATAATTTTCAGATATAATAACTAATACTGAAAGATAATTAAAAATAATTAACACAATAGTACGATAATTTTTATATAAACAGGTTAGTTTTGCACATTTCGAAATATATGCTTGTTGTCACTAGCAGAATATAACAAAAACTGACGAAACTATATGAAATTAAATACGTTTATTACAAACGGATTTTTTTTTATAACTTTCCATAGAAATCATTAAGTACCTATTGTAGCAAATAACCGGAATAACCTATTAAAAAAATCATTAAGGGTGTTTTGATGTTGTAAGCAATATATTATATCGCAAATAATGAAATTTATTTTTACTATTTTCTATTGTAGAGAATAGTAATGCACTTACTTAATAAGTGTGTTATATGATAAAAATATCAAATAATTGTCAATTTGGTATATCTAACTCATTTTTCACAAAAAGTGTACTTAGTGACTTTTACCTTTAAACCGACGATATGATCCTAGTTTTGCTAATGACTTCTTAGGTGCGCCCTTATCAACGAAGTGTCTCGCTATTCCTCGCCCCGCGCTTTTTTTCCGCGGCACGGCGTTCACAAAAAATCGTATACCATGTCACTTTCTTTTCATATTCTTTGGTTACAGTTTATTTTTCAAAAGATAAGAAGCCTTTATTTTATAAGTATGCTATTGATATGAATGAATAAAAACATTGCCAAATTAATAAATAACAAATAATTTTATATATAAAACATAATACCTAAATCAAATGCAATTTATATTGTCCGATTCTTATTTTGGCGCCCCTCTAAATCTGACTGACCGGGCGGTCGCCCGGTCAGCCCGCCCGTTAATCCGCCACTGACCCTACTCTAGGCGTTGCAATAGGAATATATTTTGACATTGTAATATTAGATCATAAACTTCAAAATATTATAAGAATTCCTAAAATTAATAAATTCATAGAGAACCAAAAAATTCTCCATAGTCTGTCCCATTAAAATTTGTATAATGCCTTTACAGAGCAAGAAAAAACAAAAAAGAATATTCTGTAAACTACTGGAAAATGTGAGAGTAGCAGAACTTTCTATGTTGATGGTGATATTAACAATGAAAGATTGCGAATTATAAAATACACTAAACCAGTACAGCAGAGAACTGAAGAAAATGAATATGAAAATGATGACGAAACAATAGACCAAAAATAAATAAATTCAAATACGAGGGTTGGGCTCGAATGGACACATGGTTCATATTTTTTAGTTATTTTAAATATGTTCAAAGTAGTTAATTTATTAAGCGAGGTCTAATTAGTATCCCAAATATTTTTTTGTGGATATGTTTAATTTTGTCTGTTGTATATGTATATAAATGTTTATACATAGTTAATTTATTGTAAAGTTATAAATACATAATTATAAAACTGGGATGTATATATTTATAAGGGATATTTATATAAATTTTATATGTATACTAGACGCTAAAAACCTAGTAGTAGTAATGTCTAAATAAAATTTAAATAAAAAAATGAATTAATGTGTACATTAATTTTTAACAACCAGCTCGCATGAACCCGTGCGGTCTGGTTGCAAAATACACTATCTATCTCCACATATAAATAACACTAGTCAACACAATTTTTGCTGATTTACATCTAAGTTTTGTTTCTTACTAATTTGGTGCTGCTGAACTCAAATATCTCATCAGTTTTTGCGTATCACATCAGATTTTTGCTCTACAACAAATACATATTTTCGGCCAAATAATGCTTCTATCGATTAATTTTAGACGTCGATACTGTAATTGGTACAAATTTGGCGAACAATAAGGACTAAATAATTTAAAAAAATTATTTATAGCGAAAAAAAGAAAAAAATGAGAACAGTTTTAATTACATTTTAATGCATTGGAGTGTTAAAATAAAAATACAAAATAATTTAGGATTAAATGGTCGTTTGTAAGATCTTCTGGAGTGCACCATTCCGGATAAGTCTCTTTTAATACTCCAACAGTAGTCAGCCATCATGTGAGTATCCCACCTTCCTTGATAGCGTCTGTCCATCTCTTTTAAATCCTGATGGAAACGTTCACCCTGTTCATCACTAACATCTCCAAGATTGACAGGAAATTTGTCAAGATAACTGATGAAGTTTCACGCTCATGTTGCACCCCAGATGATGATAATTTTCAATCAAATTTTCAACGACCTCCACATAGTTTTCGGCTTTTCTATTCCCAAGAAAATTTTTGATGAGCACCACAAAAGACTACCATGCATTCTTCTCCATATCATCCATATGTACAGTGAAATGTGGATCATTCACTAATTTTCTAATTTGTGGTCCGTCAAAAATGCCAGCTTTTAGCTTCTCATTACTGAGACTTTGAAATGTTTTAGATATATATTTGAAAGAGTCACCATCTTTGTTCAACGCTTTTACAAACTGCTTCATTAGACCCAGTTAATTATGAAGAGAGGGGAAAATGATTTTTGTTCGCTCCACCAAAGGTTCGTGTATTATGTTTGGGTCTCCAACATTTAAATCTATTCTAACCGGCCAATTTTTCCAATGCTTATCTCTCGCTCTGCTGTCCCACAAACACAAAAAAAGTCAAAATACGATAGAACAAAAATTTGACGTGATAGGCAGAAACTGTTAACATTTTTGAAATCAGCACCCCAAAATTAGTTAAAAACAAGTATCAGATCTAAGTCAGCAAAAAAAGTTAAAATTTGTTGACTAGTGTAACATCAACTAGGTCATTCTAATTCCCAGTATTCCTCAAATTGTCAACGAAAATACGAAAATATGTTTTTGATTGATGTGTGTGACGGGACTTACATCACATAATTTGTAAAAACCTCATTTGACAAAAAAAAAAAATGAAATAAATTAAATTAAAACATAAATTCGAAAATTTTACGTTTCATTATAATATTAATAATATAATAATATATTTATTCATGTTAATTAAATGTTTTACATTTTTACACATGTCAAAATATGTGGCATAGTAAATTTACATATATACCAGGTCTACAAGTATGAAATGCGGATTTTTTTCAAACATGCCGCGCAAACAGAGTATATAATTCAAAGTTTCAACACATATGGCGTTTTGTTAAGTTATCATTAAGTGTCAAATGCGTACAGGTTATAATTTGAAAAGTGATCATATAGTTTTGATTTACTGTGTTAAAAATGTCAAATTTTGTGCCAAATAAAGAGCATTCGCGGACAGTACTACTGTTTTGTTTTCATTTGAAAAAAACTGCTGCTGAATCATACCGACTGCTTCGAGAAGCTTATGCTGAATATGCTCCATCGCAAGATACGTGTGAACGATGGTTTCGACGTTTCAAAAGTGATGACTTTGATCTTACAGACAAAGAACATGGAAAACCTCCAAAAAAATATGAAGATACAAAATTGGAAACATTGCTACAGGAAGACGATAGTCAATCACAAAAACAACTAGCAGAGCAGTTAGGCGTTAGTCAACAAGCTGTTTCCAATCGCCTACGAGAGATGGGTAAGATCCAGAAAGTCGGTAGATGGGTTCCACATGCATTGAATGAGAGGCAGATGGAAAAACGCAAAAACACTTGTGAAATTTTGCTTGTACGATACAAAAGAAAGTCTTTTTTGCATCGTATCATTACTGGCGACGAAAAATGGATTTATTTTGAAAATCCCAAACGCACAAAATCATGGGTGAACCCAGGCTCACCATCCACATCAACTGCAAGACCGAATCGCTTTAGCAAAAAGACAATGCTCTGTACTTGGTGGGACCAAAAGGGTGTAGTCTATTATGAATTGTTAAAACCTGGTGAAACAGTTAATACCCAACGCTACCAACAACAACTGATCAAATTGAACCATTCGCTGCTCATAAAACGACCAGAATACGAAAGAAGACAACACAAGGTAATCTTTCTTCACGATAACGCTCCATCACATAAGGCAAAAGCAGTTTGCAACACATTGGAGGCACTCAAGTGGGCAGTGCTACCCCATGCCGCTTACTCACCAGACTTGGCCCCTTCAGATTACCACTTATTTGCATCGATGGGTCACGCACTTGCCGAGCAGCACTTTTGTTCATATGAAAATGTGAAAGAATGGCTAGATGAATGGTTTGCGGGGAAAGGGGAAGAGTTCTACTGGCGAGGTATTCACAAATTGCCTGAAAGATGGGAAAAATGTATAATTTCTAATGGAGCATACTTTGAATAAATAAACTTTTACTGTTCTTTTGAGTTTAATGTGTTTTATTTAAAAAAAAAATCCGCATTTCATACTTGTAGACCTGATAAATACATTAATAAGAATAATAAAAAGATGAATACAAAATCAAATACTTAAAGTTACAGTAACATCAGGTCACTTAAATTACACCCCAGATATTCACCAAAGTTGTAGAATGCCTTACCAAGGAGAAAGTTTTTAACTATATTTTTAAATGTTTTCAGCGGAAGTTCATGAATCTCTCTTGGTAAAACATTGTAAAACTTTACTGAGTAGTGGTTTATACTATTTCTAGATTTGGACGGTCTTAAGAAATTTGGACGAATAGCCTCTCTATTTGTTATGCGAATGCTAGTTGAAACAACTAGCCCAAATTTTCTTGTCTCCTCAATAATCATGAGGGTGGAGTTGTGAGATATTGGCACGACGCAGTCGATATAATGAATAATTTATGTAACGAATCGGCTAGTCTGCCAGAACAAAGGCCAAAACTTTCACAAATATCCGTCGCGACCATATCTTTAACGTTGAAGGCGTTTTTTTTTATGATTTTAAAAGAGTACATGTTTGTAAAAATCGAGATAGTAAAATAAAATTAGAAACCTTACGTTTACAGCACGTAACTATAGAAGTATACTTTTAAATGGTTCACTGTTCAAGGAGACATTAGTCCAGAGTTATTGCTTAATAATTTTGAACACTAGCATCCTCTTGAACAACGCTAAACCCTTTTTCCACGAAATGCCTAAAAATGTCTTATAAAAAGACACATCTCTCTGAAGACGGGATAAGACAGTATTCGGTCCGGTTAGCATCAACATCTAATTTGTTAAATTCTTAAAGACATTGTGTCGGCATTCTGGTTGTCTATCCGATTCTCCTCGTTTTAAACGTTTCATTATTTTTGTACCTATTTTAATCTTTTTGTAAATATCACTTTTATTAAATTTTAAACCGTCTTACTTAACTTGTGTAAACCTTCACCTTTAAGAACTTAAGTGAACAGCTAAGTCCAGACTATTAACAAAATGCCTGATCAGTCGGTTGGTCAGTACATATTCCACGTCGCTCGAAAAGTCTCCGGTCTAACTAAGAATAAATTCATTCCAACGCTCCTAAAATTAAAAAAATTAAAATTAATTAATTAGTTTAAATTTAGCATACCAATCAGTAATAGTTGATTTTCCTGGTGCAGAGTCATAACGCTTATCCAGCCCAGGGCCGGCGCTAGGATTTACGAGGCCATCTGCGAGAAGAGCAAAAAAAAGTCTTCACCTCCCAGATACAAGTGAGGACCAAAAAAAAAAGGTCCTCATCTACATGCGCGGGGCCTGTTGTTCAGATTCAAGTGAGGAGAAAAAAAAAGGTCCTCATCTCCATGCGCGGGGCCTGCTGTTCAGATCCAAGTGAGGAGCAAAAAAAAGGTCCTCATCTCCATGCGCGGGGCCTGCTATTCAGATCCAAGTGAGGAGCAAAAAAAAGTCTCTCATCTCCATGCGCGGGGCCTGTTGTTGAACCGCGGGGCCTGCTGTTGACCGCGGGGCCATGTGCCGCTGCACATGCCTCGCGCCGGCTCTGATCCAGCCACTGTTTGGCTTCAACAGTATTTTTCCCATCAAAAAACAATTTTTCATCAACACACGAAATTCTTTTTTATCCATTCTTTTGAAAATTACAAAACTGCAGCTTAAACCACTAAAACCACTGTAACCTCAAAACTAATTGTCAGAATGTCATGAAATTTATGACGTATCGTGTGAAGGTTGGTACTATCCAGAAAACATATGGGTCTGTCAAAAGTGTTGCCATATATATGTCAGACCGGAGACTTATTGAGTGAAGTGTTACATATTATTTAATTCACATATCGTAAAGATGAACCCTGGATAACATTCACGCTTACTACCCGAACTCCTTTAGTCAGATATCTCAGTTCAGTTTGAGATCAGACTTTATATAATATCACAGGCTCGCTACCTAGTGGACAATAAATGATACGTTGTAAAGTAAAGTATCGGGTTCGTTTACCGTATGCGATTTATAATATAGAGTAGTACTAATGTACCATGAGTAGGTACGCACTTGCTTCTTGAATCGCTTACATTAAACAACTAATTTATTATCAATTCACCAAAAACAATAGCCCCCAATTTCAAGCCCACTTAACCCCACTGAGGACCCTTCAACACACGCTAATATTCTAGTATGTATCTACTGAGAGTACACATAATGTTAAACATAGAGGATTGTGTGATCGCCTAATGATGAGTTGGTGATCCTGTGACAAAGCCGCTAGAGCAGAGGTAACGTACAAATACAGTGAATGACTATCGAGCGAGGGGGAGGGGAGGGAGATGACACTGTGTGGTATAAAGGGGGTAGTTGTCAGAGATGTGTGTTTAAAACACGCGGACGATTGCACCCCACTCGCATATTGTATAATGGCTATATTAGCCTTAAGCTAGGATCATATTTACAGTGAATATCAAACTGTTAGATGGAAGGTTCATTTGTAACGAACGTAGCATCTATGAATAATACAAAAATAAAGTTATTAATTGATTTATTAGTTCTACCAGCCACGTAACAGGCAATAAATTCTAGAATAATTATGTATTTTTTTTTATTTAAGTCAAGGCACTTCGACCGCTAGGTCATTTGGGCAGTTACAGAATTTACAATTATAATAATAATAATAATAATAATAATAATAATAATAATAATAATAATAATAATAAAAACCGCAACTATCACCAAACCGCAACTTGTGGCCATACCTACGTTTTCGCCGCTACACTTTATTTACGTTTACAAGGTACAAGCGTATTTATTTTGCTGTAAATTAAATAAAATTATGGTTTATATCCATCATAACTGCATCCTAAAATTATTTTTTACATTTAATTTTACAAATTCAAACATAATCTTATCTGATTTTGTCACAAATAAATTGTAAATAAATATGTATAACATAACCTCAAATGATGCCGGATAAACAATACGCGCCAACAGAACATACTACGCTCTGCGCTAAGTTCCTTTGATGTGCGCTCTAAAACCGCCACTTCAGTTATCGTCACGTGTCTAGTCGCGCACACTGCTAATATTGTGAACGCAAACCGATAGTAGCTGGCCACATTAGCGTTTATGTCACGTTAAACCGAAGTTTAGCGACGATAGATGCAGGTGTAGCCCAGGCATTAAAGTGGTGCTTGCTAAAGTGCTAGCTCCTTTAGCGCCCGGGGCAAACCCGCCAAACTGCGCCCTTTTGTTAGAATATGAGTGGAGTACCGAAAATGGGGGGACTTACAAACCTCTCGACATACGAACTTTTTGAAGTACTAACTATTTTCATATCCTATTTTTACCATTAGATACGAACCGTGATGTTTTTCTTTTCAAATGAATTAAAGCTTGTTTACATTATACTTTTTTAACTTTTTAACCGCTATATTTAATTTAATTAAAATTATTGGTTGGTGCAAAATTAACAACGATTTTTTTAAGTTAACAATTTTTTTAACAAAGTTTCTATTTTGAGTTGAAAAATGACGCTTGTTTTATGTAATAATTATAAAAATATTCTTCTGTTATTAGGTGAAAAAAAATGCGTGTCGAAAATCATATTCATGTTCGTCATATAATGCTGTGCAGGCACAGGTATTTCGCGATCTCAACGAGCTTTTCGGCAAAGGAACAATCAGTCAAAAACAAGTTGAAAGATGGTTCCACAAGTTCAAATCTGGCATTTTTCTCAGCCGTGGAAGAGGACAATAGCATGACAACCCAGCTACTGGCCGAAGACTTCAATATCGAGCAATCCACGATCGTCCGTCGCCTAAAAAAGCTTGGAAAAGTGTGGAAATTGGCTGGATGGGTGCCTCGCGAACTCTTTGACAACAACAAAGCCGATAGAGATCCATTTCCGGTTCATTTTCACCGAATTACTGCAGAGAAACGAGCCATCGTCATTTTTGAAGAATCTTGTCACTGGTGATGAATCGTGGTTGCTCTTCGAAAACGTCAAAAGAAAGAAATTTTGTGTATGTCCGAGTGAAACACGGAATGGAATAGCAAAAGGTGCTCACAGTAAGAAGGCAATGTGGTGCGTATGGTGGGACAGAAGCGGAATCATCCATTGGGAGATCATTGCAAACGGCATTTGCTTTTGGTTTAATGAAGATGATGAGCGTCAACCTCAGCGGATTCCACACACAAACGGCAAACGGCAATTCAATATCAACAGCGACGTCTACCGGGCTTAGCTCGATCGTTTCCATACAGCAATAGATTGTCTCCATATATCAATTTTTTTGTTGAATAAACTTATATGCAGTATATATATATATATATATATATATATATATACATATATCGTCGTTGATTTTGCATCGACCCAATACATTTTACATACATAAATTCTATAATGCCGCACAGGACTTCGTCTGAAATATGAATTTCCTGGTATATTTATAATGTTAATGTTATTCATTTTGTTATTTATTTATGTATTTAATTAATTTTTTTTTTTTGTAAGATCAGTAACTTTACAAAATACAATTAAGACCCGGCCCTAGGTTGGCCTAGGCGAAAAAAACGGCCCTGTCCGTCAACCAAAACAACTCCACCGTCACACTCCTAGCACTGAGGAGCAGTAACCAGAACAAATAAAAGTGGTTCGGAATCCACGTTAAAAAGGAACTCCATACTTTTGCTCGAAACACGCAACATGCACTACATCGGTGTACGCTGGAAAATCATAACGCCCAGAACTGAGTAGGCTGTGGAGCCTCTATTGCAAGGTTAGGCAACAAAGGATGTAAGAAGAGTAAAAATTTTGTCACAGGTGTGGTTTCTGGTATAATTATTTCTGGTATTATTCTGAAATAATATTAATATGTAGGTATATGATATAGGTAATCTGAATAATAAAATATAATAAATACTAATACCCTTATTCTGAACATTCTTACACCCAGTTCCGTCTTTTCCATAAGGGCATAGGAGGCACGAGCCCAGGGCCCCCGGCTCGATGGGGGGCCTCAAAATGCCGATATCGTCGTTTACACGAAAAAAAGAGGAGCTCAATTTTTAGTGCAATTTTACTAAAATTTTACTACTCTTAGTAAAAACCTTGCAAATGAATCGGCGGACTTGAGTATCTCAGCCTTGCATATTCTAATAAAAGCAAATAAATTACAAGAAATTTTCCCGAATATGGAATTTGCTACAAGGATATTCCTTTGTTTAATGGTCACCAATTGTAGTAGAGAGCGCTCATTTTCACGGCTAAAGAGATTAAAAAATGAATTACTAACGACTATGTTACAAGAACGACTTACTAATTTGTCAATCATGTGCATAGAAAGTGGTATCCTTCAAAAATTAGACTTTAAGAATATAATAGAAGCATTAACGTAAGTCCAATTCTCAAAATAATAATCACTTCACTTATATTTGATTTGTAATAAAGCTAACCATAATAACCAATAAAGTCATTAAATAAAAGCAGTGTTGAGCACAGATAACTTAAAATGTTATCTAGTCAAAGATAAGATAATACCATCTTTTTGTGATCTAAACAAAGATAAAGATAATTTAAAAAATAATTATCTAGAAAAGATAAGATAATCTAAAAAAAATCAGATAATAGATAAGATAAACCCTCTTCATATTTTTATGGCGCGAAACTCAAATTATCCATGACAAATTCATCATATCGCTTTCATCCAAGGGGGAATCAGTTAAAAGTATATCGTTTAATAAATATTGTTGATTCATATTTCCATATATGCATACCTAGTTTTGTCAGTTGTCGGACATCACAGAATATTGAGGTTAAGTTTTAAATAGACCATGTTAGTAACTATGTCACAAAATGGGATTCAGTGCTGCCGCTTCGCGGTTGGTTTCCTTTTATTTTAATTTAGCATGTTGTTTTTGTTTTTTAAATTGTTTTTTGAAAGTATATTTCTTATTATATAAATTAATTATATTATAATAATAAATAAAATATATTATTATTATAAATTAAGAAAATGCTTCACATCAAAACTACAAGTCAATATTTATTAAATAAAACTCTTATTCTATATTTTATTCTACTAATTTAATACGTCATTATTTTTGCAGAACAATATTATTTTGCAGGTTAATTTTGAAAAATTTACGTTAATAATTGTTATTATGGCAAGTAACATAGCAATAAATCTGTTTGCAATTTCTAATTAGTTTGAAGGAACAATATATTGTTCTCATTTTATCAATTATTGATTTCATTTTCACTTGTCAAAAAACGAAAAAATTTGCTTTTAAGAATGTGACTGTAATTGTTCCAATTTGGAGTAAAATAATACACCATTATGCATTCTGAAACAAAATATTAATGTTTACTTAGTTTTAATTAAATAAATAATAAAGATATTTCGATTTTCATATTATTTAAAAACGTAACCTATAAATACATCTTCGAATCCTTATTTACTTATATGTTTATAAAAATATTATTCTATAATGTATTTGAACTGTATATATTAGTATATACTTATCAAAGATATACATTTTTTGCTTCAAAATTGAAAATATTCATAAAATTAAGGTAACAAAAGTAATGACACATGTATTTTAAATCTCCCAAAAAAATCCAAAGCAAACCGTTGCCATGGTAGCACATGTATGTGACGTCACACTAATATGGTCTATTATCTATAAAAATTATCTGAAATTGCAGATAAAGAGAATGAAAATACCTATCTAAATGAGATAATAGATAAAAATGTAAAACAGTATCTAAAAAAGATGATAGATAATAATGTGTCATCTAAATGCATTATCTAGAAAAAATTAAGATAATGCTCAACACTGAATAAAAGTATCTAGATACTAATGTTTTCATTCACATTTTTTTTTTTTGACTTTCCAAAAGGGCCCCGAACTCTGTGTTCCCAAGGGCCCCTGCATGGCCTAAGACTTAAGCTTACACCGATGGAACATAAAAAGCTCTCCAGATGTGCGTGTTGTAAGATACGGTCTTAGGCAATAAACACCACCGTATTTAAGAGCCGCTGGTAAAATTAACAGTACCTGAAAATGATTTTTATATATTTTTTAGGTTCTACGAGCGAAAGTGTATATCATCCGTACTAGGGGTTGCATTACCGGATAAGCTAATCATTAGCTTATCTCTGAGTTCAATGACCGGACAATATGATGTGTTTTTTATTAATTTTAAATTGTTATTTTATATCGTGACTATTAACTAAGCTTTAAGATTTAAATTAAATCAAAACGTAAGCGAAGTTAATAAATTTGTTTTATTTTCTGACTGGTCCGAATCCCATTACCTTCAACTACAAGGTGTCTCAAAAGAAATTTTATATTTATTTAGCTTACTGCGTGAACGCAACGTATCCGAGGGGCGCGGGGGTTATGTCAATCGGTAGCCTGGCTCTTGGGAATTCAATCGCTATGGAGCGTTTCTCGGGAGCAGACCGCGCGTTATGCGTGCGATAGTTTTACAAAAACGGTGATTCGGCGACTGTAGCGCGTAGAAAATTCTGCAGTATTCGAGGTTTTCGCCACTTAAATGATGCGCCAAGCATTCCTCTCATTCGACATTGGGTTAAAAAGTTTGAAGAGACTGGTGCAACGCTGGATAAATCAAAATCCGGGCGACCTGAACGGTAGAAAACGTGGAGAAACGAATCAGTCTGTTCGTGACGACCCGAACCTTTCAATTCGGAAGCGCGCAAGTGCTTTAAATGTGCATAGATCATCATTACATCGCATTATGCACAAAGACCTAAAGCTGCACCCCTACAAAATTCAATTGGTGCAAGAATTAAAGCCCCAAGATGCCAGTCAGAGGCTTAATTTCGTAAATCAGGTGATTGAGCGATTTTCAACGTTTACCAACATTTTGTTTTCGGATGAAGCTCATTTTCATCTTAATGGCCACGTAAATAAGCAGAACTGCCGCTACTGGAGTGCAACGAATCCGAAACGCAAATATCAGAAACCCCTACATTCGCCTAAAGTGACCGTATGGGCTGCGATGTCGGCGCGAGAAATTATCGGCCCTTACTTTTTTGAAGACGAAAGGGGGCGTGCAGTTACAGTGAATTCAGAGCGTTATATGGAGATGTTAGACAACTTCTTGGTACCTGAACTGCAAAACTTTCCTAGCTATTACCAAAGAACATGGTTCCAACAGGACGGAGCAACTTCACACACGTCCAATATGTCTCTGCCACGTGTTCGTGAAATTTTCTCAAGCAAATTGATCTCCCGGAGAGGTGACATAAATTGGCCTCCACGCAGTCCAGATTTAACCCCTATGAACTTTTTCCTATGGGGTTATCTTAAATCTAAAGTTTACGCCAATAAACCGACTTCACTGGCGCATGAAAGAAAATATCCATCACGAAATGGCAGCCATCCCTGAGTCCACCTGCCGAGACGTCATAAGTAATTTTACTGTTCGATTAAATGAGTGCCGAGAACGCGAGGGTCTACATTTAGACGATATTATTTTTAAGAAATAAATCCCCAAAAAGTGTATTTTAATAATTAATAAACATTTTTTCTATATACGGCTTACTTTTTTTTTAATCGAACCACTAAATATAAAATTTCTTTTGAGACACCTTGTATAATTATTTTATTATGTTATTGTTGATAATTTTTTTATAGATAGAAAAAATAGTTTGTGGATTGAACAATCACAAATTTATGATTATTTTCAATTAAACAAAGTTACCGGTAATTTACCGGTAAACCAGTTTATAGTTAAAAAATTTACCGATTACCGGTAAAACCAAATCTCGGTAAATTTGCATGCCCAAATTCGTACATGAACCTAAGGCTAAGCTCTACTTGAACGTAGCTTCCTGCTGTTTTAAATCATCTTCAAAATTTGCTGTCTTTAACGTATGAAAAATTTTGAAAAGAAAATAATTCGTAAGTCTACCTTTAATAATATGGATTAAAAATATAAAAAATAAGGATACAAAAATTGCATATTTTATAAATAACCCTTTATTATACATAAACACATCAAACAAACCTCTAGAACATCTGCTTTCCGCTTGAACTACCTAAGATACAACAATTACTGCAAAACATCCCTCGCAGCAATAGTTACCTATTGGGTACCGCTGTTATGCAGGGGTATATACTCCACAATGCGTGCGTACACAGATAAATGAAATGAACTCTCTGCTAAGAAATAAAGTAAACAGCATTTGTCGCCTGAGGCAATGCATTGCAACATGTCTAGAGTACAACAGATCCAATATGGCGACCACTCCGGTAATGGCAGCCATATTGGAAAGCGGCATCACGTGTTTTGATACAATAACGGTGGCTTTTGAAATACCGGTGTTTTATTGAGAGCTTAACAATAGATGTTCAAGATAGTTACCGAGGAATTAAATGCTACTTTTATGGTTATGACTGTTTTTATGATTATGGGGTCATGTGGCAACGCCAATGATCTCATCTAAGATATTTTTTGATGGAATTACAAATCTATGATTAGTAATGACAGCTATAGGAAAATTATTATTATTTGTAGTTCGGAAATATGATGACGATCGCAATACTAGATATATTATAGGCTTCATACGCTTTTTCTTCTTGTGCTTCTCTTTATTGATCTTCTTATCCTTATATAAAAACCGCAAGCTTTTTTTTGCAACATCTTGCACTATTCAATCGGATACATATACTCAATAAAAGAAACCTTGCACGGACAAATACAAATAAATACTATAGGATAAGAATCTGTTCGAAAAAATTAAAATACGTACGAGCTGTAAAGGAGCCAATAACTATCGTCATAACCAGTAGCGGCGAATGACAGAGGCGATAGGGACACACGCCCAGGGAGCCCGCTCTAAAACAAACGCTTAAGTACGAAGTTTACCTTTTATGTTTTTATAAACGACCACTAGATTGCAATATTGAAATTTGACATTACTATATTCGCAAAATTTGACATTTGTTATTGTGAAATCACTGGCAGCTTATAAATTGACCAAATAGTTTGTTGACAGGGAGCATTAAAAAAAAACAAGTTTGTGAAAAAATGGATATTACTCGTGAAGGTTTTCGTTGGATGATTTTTTACGATTTTAGTAAAGGCCTAACTGAACAACAATGCATATATTCGCTTCGTTCAACTTTTGGTAATGATGCACCATCAGAAAAGACTGTTTACAATTGGTTTGCAGAATTTCGTCGACCAAAATCGGTTGTGATTTAAAAAAACATCGATGCTGTGCGTAAAATGATTGAAGAAGATCAGCATGTGACTTACCATGAGATAGGGGCATCCTTTGACATATCGCAGACTGCAATACATTCAATTGTGCATGACCATTTAGCTGTGAAAAAGATCTGTTCTCGATGGATTTCGCATAATTTGACCGAAGCTCAAAAAAAGGATCGTGTTGATTGGTGTTAGGGAATGCTAACAAAATTCAACTTAGGTACTGCAAAATCCATATACAACATTGATACACGGTGAAGAAACTTGGATTTATTCATATGAACCGAAAACTAAGCAACAATTCACGATTTGGGTCTTCCAAGATGAACCGAAACCCACAAAAGTTTGCACTTCCCCACGATGCACTTCCAAAAAAATGATCGCTTGTTTCTCCGGTTGTTCATCTTGACAATACAAGCTCCACACAGCACGTCAAACAATTGATTATTTGAAGGAGAAAAACATCGAATTAATGTCTCATTGCCCGTATTCAACTGATTTATCACCTAACGACTTTTTTTTTGTTGCCCAATGTCAAACAAAAAATTCGTGGACAGCGATTTACATCACCTCAAGAAGCCTTCGAAAACCATGTTTTTGAGATACCAACTTCAGAGTGGAAAAAAAGTTTCGTGAATTGGTTTGAACGCATGCAAAAGTGTATAAAACTTAAAATCGAATATTTTGTAAAGCAATAAAACAGTTTCCTTCTTAGTTTTTGTAAAAACTTAAAATGTAGCCCTCGTATACATATAAATTTTTCTATTTTTATTTAGAACAAAAATATAAATTTTCATTTCTGTATCAATCTTGTATATATTATACAGAAAATTGAATTTAAAGAGGTACAAATATGTTTGTTTTCATTCGCGGGTTTTTCTATACAGGTATATATCAGGGATATCTACGCCTGATGACGTTTTCTCCTTCTCTGCCAGATTCTCCAGTAATTTTCATCTTCCCATTCTCTATCTTTCAGGCCATGGCACTCTTCTCCATGTCCTCATCTTCTTGGTCTACCTCTCTTTTTTGTCCTAATGGGCTCCAAACTGTCATTTTATTTATCCATCTTCCTTCATTTGCTCTCCTAACATAGCTGTACCAGATGAGTCTTATTAGTTTTTTCTATGAATGTTAAAATTTTCTTTTCTACATCTCTTCTTCTTTTTATTTCTTCATTTCTGATCCTATCCATTCTTGTAACCCTACAACATCTTCTCCAGTATTCTGTTTCTGTAGCTGTGATTTTATTTCGGATCCTCTTGTTCATAACTTAGTTCTCTGCTCCATACGTCATTATGCTTTGGACTATAGTTTTGTATATAGTAGTTATTGTCCTTTTTGTGAGTTTTCTGTTCCAGAAAACTAAGTTTAATTGGTTAAAACATGTTCTTGTGCATGTGAGTTTTTCTGTTTGGTTAAATATACAAGTTACTAGATACTAATTCATAAAACTTTAAATGTTACTGAAGGTGTGATTAGTGGTCTGATTGAACATTCATGATTTTGAAAAGTGAAGGTAAAAGAGATCAAATATAATAACAAAGTTATAGAACAATAAAACAATGATAATTCCATAATGCACAATAATAAAAGGTTAATATAAACAACATTAAAGTACGAACTATTTTAATAAGGTTAAATCAGAGATAAAAACTTATGCGGTTGTAGGTATATAGAATATATAGGTATACTTAATACGTACTGGTCACCTAAATCGTACCTCTTGAATTTATTTATAATTATTGTAATTGTTTACTACAAAGCGTCTATAGATGCAGCAAATGCATCAATTAAATATATTGTCAGTAAAACAAGTATACAGGGTGTATCAAGATAGAGGGATTACGATTTTTCTCTAAAACGCGATGTGTGAGCAAGTTGGAAAAATAATTTTTGTTTTAACCAAAGTTTATACAAATAATCGAATGGTAGTATTGAATTTAATGGATCGTATAACTGAGATTTTCTTTCAGGAAAGAAAGTCATTAGGTATTAAGATGGGCATAAAAATTTTAATTACATGTACATATACAAATAAATTCATATAAAATATAAAAATATTACATTTTATGATTTAATATGTATTGGTCAAGTATGTAGAAGAAATTTTATTTTTTATGTATTTTTATGACTCATTGTATATCATAACATGTAGATATTTAAATTACGCACGACGAACGATAGTAGCGTTGGTTTTTAATTAAAAAATAAGTAAATGTAGATAGACAGAGAGAGAGATAGAGAGAGAGAGAGAGAGAGAGAGAGAGAGAGAGAGAATCATAAACGTCTGTTATACATAGTTTGTTTAATTTTAGCAGCTACAGCTTTGAAGCTCTTATGTACTCGCCGCTACTGGAACGTATGTCGTGTTGGGTACCTTGGACAGAGATTTCGAAAAAAAATTTTTTTTTACTTAAACATCTGTTTAATATCTTGTACGGTTTACGAAACATTGTATTCTCTACCAGGTCTACAAGCATGAAATGCGGATTTTTTTCAAACTTGCTGCGCAAACAGTGTGTATAGTTCAAAGTTTCAACACATATGGCGTTTTGTTAAATTATCATTAAGTGTCAAATGCGTATAAGTTATAATTTGAAAAGTGATCATATAGTTTTATTTTACTGTGTTAAAAATGTCAAATTTTGTGCCAAATAAAGAGCATTCGCGGACAGTACTACTGTTTTGTTTTCATTTGAAAAAAACTGCTGCTGAATCATACCGACTGCTTCGAGAAGCTTATGGTGAATATGCTCCATAGCAAAATACGTGTGAACGATGGTTTCGGCGTTTCAAAAGTGGTGACTTTGATATTACAGACAAAGAACATGGAAAACCTCCAAAAAAATATGAAGACTCAAAATTGGAAACATTGCTACAGGAAGACGATAGTCAATCACAAAAACAACTAGCAGAGCAGTTAGGCGTTAGTCAACAAGCTGTTTCCAATCGCCTACGAGAGATGGGTAAGATCCAGAAAGTCGGCAGATGGGTTCCACATGCATTGAATCGGAAGCAGATGGAAAAACACAAAAACACTTGTGAAATTTTGCTTGCACGATACAAAATAAAGTCTTTTTTGCATCGTATCATTACTGGCGATGAAAAATGGATTTATTTTGAAAATCCCAAACGCAAAAAATAATGGGTGAACCCAGGCTCACCATCCACATCAACTGCAAGACGGAATCGCTTTGGCAAAAAGACAATGCTCTGTACTTGGTGGGACCAAAAGGGTGTGGTCTATTATGAATTGTTAAAACCTGGTGAAACAGTTAATACCCAACGCTACCAACAACAACTGATCGAATTGAACCATTCGCTGCTCATAAAACGACCAGAATACGAAAGAAGACAGCACAAGGTAATCTTTCACGAAAACGCTCCATCACATAAGGCAAAAGCAGTTTGCAACACATTGGAGGCACTCAAGTGGGAAGTGCTACCCCATGCCGCTTACGCACCAGACTTGGCCCCTTCAGATTACCACTTGTTCGCATCGATGGGTCACGCACTTGCCGAGCAGCACTTTTGTTTATATGAAAATGTGAAAGAATGGCTAGATGAATGGTTTGCGGGGAAAGGGGAAGAGTTCTACTGGCGAGATATTCACAAATTGCCTGAAAGATGGGAAAAATGTATAACTTCTAATGGAGCATACTTTGAATAAATAAACTTTTACTGTTTTTTTGAGATTAATGTGTATTATTTAAAAAAAAATCGTAGAAGTGGTATAACGAATTGTAAGTATTTTTACAAGTGTTCAAAGTGCTTTCTATTTAATTTAAATACTTGCGCATCGTTACTCTTGACCAATCTGTAGCTCTGAGCACAATAAAAATAAAAATAATTAAAAAAATTTCATTTTCAAGTCGTACTTGAAAATACCTATCTATTAAGCATCTTCCTCTATTGTCTCCTATTGTCTCCAATTTAAATAGATGTTCCTATCTTTAATAAAATTAGTTGATCCTTGTAAATCAGAGGTCTCCAGACACATTTGAGGATTTAAGGATTTTTCGCTTTTTTATCGACCTCCTCTATTTTACTATTACCTAATTATAAACCGACAACCAAAAGGGCGCTTATATAATTTTTTAGTTTGTTTAACGCAAAAATGTTATAAAAAATATATATTTTTTTTTGAAATAAAAAATAAATAATAGGAGTATTTCTTTATAAAAATATGCGAAGCCTGTGCTAACTAAGAAGAAACATATGTGAAAAAGCTGATGCAAAAATTCAATAATAAAACACATTCATTTGATATCACACACTGTTTTGTTTAATCATATCTCATATCTTTGATACGGTTGCTTTGCGGATCCACGTCTGCCGTGTTGTTATTTATATTAGTTTATCTATGTATGTTAATGTAACTAAGACGAGAATTTGTTTTGAAATCTAATGAAGAGGAAATTTGATATAATAAATTCATTACGACTATTCTTTGGATCTCAGTATCTATCTAAACTAAATACTTTTTGCTTTATATTCCATCAAATTTGTTGCCATTAAAGGTTCAAAATGATGGTCGAATTATGAATATAAATAAAGGTTATTGTAATGAGTCGCGGGTACTTATTATCGACGTAACTATGGTATGTACAAATACACTAAATCAGTAAACGATTATTAAGTACAATTTATCGTATTCATATACACGTATCCATTCCTCTTACATACTCTGTGTTCAGTACATATTTTACAATTTTCTATTCATTTAAAAAATTAAGTAATTTGTCAAATTTGGCCACCACATTGATTGCTGTGTGCGTCTTTTGCATTTAGTGAAGCCTACATGACCATAAATCTTTATAACATTTCTTCCTGTAATATAGCAAATGGATATACGATTTCCATTCATTATTAATCCTTTGTTAAATGACGTCATCCCCCGATAATGCCAAAAATTTAAATTTTTATATGTAAAATCCTTTTTAATGCTGTCTTTTTACCTTTCACATTGCGTATCTTGTCGTTGTGTTATTGGTACTCTCTCCAGCAACATGTCAGTATTAGGTGTCTGTCCAATAACAGAATTAATAAATAGTTCCTCATGTGAAAAGTGTGTTGTTACTTTTTACCATCATTGGTCAAGATGTGCTGCCAGTAAAGTCCTATGTATAGTATTTCCAAATTGAAATGACCACTCTTGTTAAGAAGCTTAACATTCCGGCAATGAGTTTATGGCAGTAATCCCAAGACTTATTGCAGTAAAAAAAAATATAAAAGGTATTAAGGGAATTTAAAATTTAAATCGAATAGATATAACACTAGTTCAATTGAAGTTTCTCAAAAACCATTAAGGATATTTTCCAAATTTATAATCCTATTGTTTCTAAATTTTAAGGGTTGTTATACTTGTTTATTAGTTAATTTTCAGCATTCATAGCGTGCATACATTAACAATACGGCTCTTTGGCGACCATTTGATTTTGAAGAAATTCTTATTTCTGTAGTGAAAATAGTGAATCTGTGCAAGGTGATTTGGAGTGCGAAAATGTGGACGTTGACGTGGAATGCGAAAATGTGGACGTGGCTACTAAAGAAAAATATCATTTGTCAGAAGATAGCAAAGTTTTGATACTGAACGTTTATAAAAAGTTAGTTGCGGAAGGTAATGACAAACCTATATTTAGAACTGCGGAATTAACTAGTGTTCCATACAGAACAATTCAACGTATTATTGTTCGTGGCAAAAATCAGCAGCGAAAACGACTCAATTTACAAGTTTTCAAGAAAATAGATAGTTTTATGTGTAAAACAATAATAAATAAAATATACGACTTTTATTCGAAAAATAGAGTGCCAACTGTGCATCTTTTAATAAAAAAGTTGGAAGAAGACGGAATAGAATTTTCATACAAAGTTAGCCATATGTATAATTATTTGAAGTTGCTAGGATTTATTTTTGTTGCAAAAAAGAATGATTTTTGTTTCTGCAAATTTGAAGTATTTAATATAGATTATAAAGACTTTAAAACAAAACAATTTTTAAACATGCCTATATTTATAATTCAAATATAGCCAGTCGTAAGCCTGATAAAATCGTGAAGGAATGTCATGTGAGTATATACAATTCATTCTAAATAGCATATAAGAAAACACGTTTATTTTAAATAATTATTACGGTCCTGTCAACTACTATTAACAGAAACATAAACTCAGCAGATAATAGTTATACTGTCAGCCATTATTGGAATAAATAAGTGAGGTTTCATTTTGGAAATACTATAATAATAGTGAATCACTAATCGGAATAATAACGAATTGGTCATTATGGGAACTGCGTAAATATTATTTTAGTGATTTTTTATTATTATTATTTTTTTTTTCCAACGACCCCTAACAAATTCATATCTATATATATATATATATAGTCATACCTTGAGGGTCGACCACTTTGGAGACCCCAGCCGTTAACAGTCATGTTCCGTTGTTTTAGAATAGAGGCATTTGTATTTCGTTCTGTCATGAAGAATATCATAAAGCATGTTACGAAGAAGAAATGTCCCTCATTACAATTCTCTGCATGCTTTGTAATCGGTAGTAAAAATCTATAAAACAATGTACGCAACACACCATAAAGATATAGTCAATAAATAACAAAACACATGTAAACATATCTATTAAAAACACGTATGTTCATTCGTTATGTTTGTTGGAGCTGGTCCGCTCCGGCTGCGAGTCATGTATGTAAATATCTCGATATCTAACATCGCAGTGATTCAAAGCCTGGCGCAACACTCGCCATACCTCTCTTCTCTCTTAGTTCCTCTGCAATTTTTATAATGCAGCCGAGCCTCATGTTAAATTACACGGTGACCATACAGGCTCATATACTGTTTTACGGCGTGTATCTGGTCATGTTTGCAAATTGCCGTTAAATTTATAGTTGTAGCGTACGAAATGTTTCATATCGTAACATCACATACACGCACACACCTCCGGACATTCATTTATTATAAGTGAATTAGTATTCTGACCAAAATGGCTTAGGAAATATGTACAAAAAAACTATGTTTATCACCGGATTTTATATGCGTATTTTGAGGGAATTTTGTTATACTACAGTGGCGTTCCATCCAATGACGTTCCAACCAGTGGCGTTCCATCCAGTGGCATAACTTTCATATTTTGGGCCCCGTAGTAGGTATGTCACCAGACAACATCCCTCCTGAACAGAGCCGGATTAAGACCCACAGGGTAAGCACAAATTTCTTTTAATCCATTTTTTACAATAGAAAAGAAAAAATGCTTATTACGTATATTTCGTAAGAATATAGAATAAATATATTTTGATTATAGGGGAAAGTAGGCACAGTCGTACCCCCTAATTTATTTTGCTTGTAAAACTAATATGATTGCAACAACAACAAAAATATAAATGCAGACATTTATGACATTTCATTTCATATATTATCTACCATAATATTACAACAAATAATGATATTTCAATACCTATTGCCGTTAAAATAGCAAATTGAAAAAACACATTTTTATTTTGATAGAATAAATTATTTTAATTTTTACCTTTGTTAATAACTAATTACCCCAAATAATTAAGTAGAGTCTAAAATAAACTTATTAAATTATTTTAGTAATTACATTTAATGGAATTAAACTATATTTTAATTAATATATAAAATATATATTGTAAATATTGTAAAAATCACAGATAGGTATTTGTTTACATAAAAACAATAACTTTAATATTTAAAGCTTCCTATAACCCCAATTTGATGTTTTCCTTTCATCCCGACAATTTTTTGGTTTCTTTTTTGTACCGTCGAAATACCAGATTCATCCATATTGAATATTTTGGTACCATCTAACTTATGTTTAAAATGTCAAAAAAATCATTAACATTTTTTCTGTTAAAGCCTTTGGCCCGAGCAATAGATGTTGATTCCGGTCGACGTAGTGACAACCTTGGGTATCTCTTCATAAAGGCGTAATACCACGCTTTGTCTGCAAGACCTTTATTTTTGTTGAAATTATGTTTAATAGAATTTCGCTATGCAATTTCGAATGCCAGTTTTCTGACATCGATAATTGTCAACCCCAAAGAGCAAACTTTCAAATTTTAAAATATGCTTCACTAGTTCTGCTTCAATTATAGAAGGCAATGCTGTAGATCTGCCAAAAAAATTTGTGGCATTATTTTTTAGTTAGTTTATTTTTTAATTCATAGTGATTTTTAAAAGTTGGCTTTGGAATGCCAAAATTACGGCATACCTCGTTAAGACCAGCCCCATTTTTATAAGCATTTATTGCTTCTTCGGTATAGGACAGATATTTTATTTTTTTGATCCATTCTAAAAAAAAAGCTAGTTACTCATTAAAGGTTTTAGGTACATTTAAATTCGGTTGGGTAAATCGTACCGGTACAAAATAGCAAACTGTAAACAGGTACAATTTACCCAACACGTATCAGGCTGCTCAATATTACTGCTCTTTCAATAGTTTTAAATGCCCTGCTTAGATCTAAAAAACAGTATAGGTTAAATTCTTGTTATCTCTTTATTACTAATGGTACGCATAAAAACAAATGGAGTAAAATTGTGTCTTCAAAACAAAAGTTTTTTGGAAAAAGAAATAGTAGGGTGCTTATGTAACTTTCTCTTTGCGAATATTGGCCCCCACCAGACACAATATGCACACAGCGCCTCTGGTGTAATTATCTTATAAGTTCTATGTCTTTCAAATCTGACGTCTACATATATTTTATGTAATTTATCTGGCGGAAGAGAGCGCAATGAGAATTTGATAACTACATATTAAAATAATTATGGACTTGACTTACATATTTAAGACCACAAAATATTGTTTAAAGCTACATATAAATATTATCTTGACAATATAGTTGATGAACAGCATAGAACACTGAAGAAATTTATGATTAATGCATATAAATAAAACTGGAGACAATATCTATTTTGATTTTTATTATTTCGTCCTTATACAAGGTGTCTCAAAAGAAATTTTATATTTATTTAGCTTACTGCGTGAACGCAACGTATCCGAGGGGCGCGGGGGTTATGTCAATCGGTATCCTGGCTCTTGGGAATTCAGTTGCTATGGAGCGTTTCTCGGGAGCAGACCGCGCGTTATGCGTGCGATAGTTTTACAAAAACGGTGATTCGGCGACTGTAGCGCGTAGAAAATTATGCAGTATTCGAGGTTTTCGCCACTTAAATGATGCGCCAAGCATTCCTCTCATTCGACATTGGGTTAAAAAGTTTGAAGAGACTGGTACAACGCTGGATAAATCAAAATCCGGGCGACCTAGGTCATCAAGAACGGTAGAAAACGTGGAGAATGTTAATCAGTCTGTTCGTGACGACCCGAACCTTTCAATTCGGAAGCGCGCAAGTGCTTTAAATGTGCATAGATCATCATTACATCGCATTATGCACAAAGACCTAAAGCTGCATCCCTACAAAATTCAATTGGTGCAAGAATTAAAGCCCCAAGATGCCAGTCAGAGGCTTAATTTCGTAAATCAGGTGATTGAGCGATTTTCAATGTTTACCAACATTTTGTTTTCGGATGAAGCTCATTTTCATCTTAATGGCCACGTAAATAAGCAGAACTGCCGCTACTGGAATGCAACGAATCCGAAACGCAAACATCAGAAACCCCTACATTCGCCTAAAGTGACCGTATGGGCTGCGATGTCGGCGCGAGGAATTATCGGCCCTTACTTTTTTGAAGACGAAATGGGGTGTGCAGTTACAGTGAATTCAGAGCGTTATGTGGAGATGTTAGACAACTTCTTGGTACCTGAACTGCAAAACTTTCCTGGCTATAACCAAAGAACATGGTTCCAACAGGACGGAGCAACTTCACACACGTCCAATATGTCTCTGCCACGTGTTCGTAAAATTTTCTCAGGCAAATTGATCTCCCGGAGAGGTGACATAAATTGGCCTCCCCGCAGTCCAGATTTAACCCCTATGGACTTTTTCCTATGGGGTTATCTTAAATCTAAAGTTTACGCCAATAAACCGACTTCACTGGCGCATTTGAAAGAAAATATCCGTCACGAAATGGCAGCCATCCCTGAGTCCACCTGCCGAGACGTCATAAGTAATTTTACTGTTCGATTAAATGAGTGCCGAGGACGCAAGGGTCTACATTTAGACGATATTATTTTTAAGAAATAAATCCCCAAAAAGTGTATTTTAATAATTAATAAACATTTTTTCTATATACGGCTTACTTTTTTTTTAATCGATCCACTAAATATAAAATTTCTTTTGAGACACCTTATACTTCGTTAGTACACATTTCAGGTGATTATAATACATATTCTGCAAAAAATCAATGTCTGTCTATCTGCCTATCTGTCTGTCTGTTTTAGTATTTGTCTGTCCGAGATCCAAACATAAAGCGCTGAATATATTTACACGTAATTTCTATGAACTTGAAATATATAACTTACTAGCAGAATACCCATCCTTCACACGGGATAAGTTCAGTTAGTTCAATGAAATTGATTATAAAATACATAATCATGCCTTTTAATAATTCTTAACATGTCGAAATTTCTTTATACACAACGTTTCTGGTCTTCCAATTAGGCGCACGAAAGAAACAATCTATGCTTTTACTCACCCTTGCACAGGTAACATAGAGCTGGTCGTGGAAGAATCAGCTCGTCCGTCCGTCAATGCCTGCAATTCTCAGTGTGCACAAATTATAATACAGTCGATTCCGCTTAATCGGGACACATCGGGACTAGCACATTTTGTCCCGATTAAGCGGCTGGCCCAATTATTCGAAGTTCCACAATTACCGGATTAGTGTTTTTTGATAAGTATTTTATTTGATAAATTGCAGAAAAATAAAACAACTCACAAAACTATTCGTAGGTATGTATACATATTAAAAAATTATATACGTAATACATCAAATGCTTTCAAATGTGTCAAATCCTTTCTTGGCATCCCGGTAAGGGTTATATCAGTGAATCACTACACAAAATTTACGTGAACTCGACCACATGCTTATACATAATGATGTCAAAGTGAATCCCCACTCCAATATGAATTCCCGGCGCCACGGGAATTCACACGATTACTGTCCCGATTAAACGGAATATTGTCCCGAAAAAGCGAAGTAAATTTACAATATTTCCTCGGTTTTGTTTCCGTTCTTTAGGATTTGTCCCTAATAAGCGGCTGCCCCGATTAACCGGTGTCCTGATTAAGCGGAATCGACTGTATTTTAAAACTGTCGTAATTTCACTTCAGATCCACTGATTTACACGTTTGCTTTATTTTTATCAACAATAAACGTAGAGGACGTTTATGTAATTTTTATAGACAAATTACTGCGGAAAAGATTTCTACGCATTTTCTAACATTGACGAAATTTAGACAAATTTAAAAAAAAAGAAAAAGCTTAAGTAGAGCTTTGACATATCTTTATTCAATGATATCCAAATAACGACCATTTTAAAGGTAATCTTAAAGAGATTCTTTACTTCACTAAACGTACATTTCGTAATAATAAAAACAATTTTTATTCAACTACTAAACAATAGTGACAATAAAATAATGCCGACTGCCACTACAATACAATAATTTTAATTTCTCGTGCCCAATTCTGAATTTGAAACATACATAGCAGCAGTTCACATGGGGCACGAGCTCAGGGCCCCCGATTTGATGGGAGCCTCAAAATGCTGAGGTTGTCATTTACACGGAAAAAAGAGGAGCTTAATGTTTAGTGCAATTTTACTACAATTTTACTACTTTAATTAAAAAACCTTGCAAATGAATCGGCGGATTTGGGTATCTCAACCTTACATACTCTAATAAAAGCAGATAAATTTGAAGATATTTTGAGGATATTCCTTTGTTTAATGGTCCCCAATTGTAGTCGAGAGCGCTCATATTCACGGCTAAAAAGAATAAAAACGAATTACGAACGACTATGTTACAAGAACGACTTTATAATTTGTCAATCATGTGCATAGAAAGTGATATCCTTTAAAAATTAGACTTTGAGGACATAATAGAACAGCGGTTCCCAAACTTTTTTGGCCGCGACCCGGTACGAGGTTTGAACATTTTTCGCGACCCAACGTATGAAAAAAAAAACATTTATTTACAAAATAAATTTTATTTTAAAGCAGTAGCTTTATAGTAATAAAGAGTAATAAATAGTAATAAAGAGTATAGTATAGTAATATAGAGTATAGTATAGTAATAAAGAATATAGTATAGTAAAAAGAGCACAAATACACACTATTCTAGTGATTAACTGACGTTAAAAAAATAATATGTACAAAAAAAATCTTTTTTGTGTTTTTACAATTTTTTTCGCGACCCGGCAAAATTTTTCTGCGACCCGGTGCCGGGTCGCGACCCACACTTTAGGAAACGCTGTAATAGAAGATTTTGCACCAGATAAATCCCGGAATAAATCATCATCATTAACGTAAGTCCAATTCTCAAAATAATAATCAATTCACTTATATTTGATTTGTATAAAGCTAACCATAATAACCAATAAAATCACTAAATAAAAGTACATACTGATGTTTTCATTCACTTTTTTTTTTGGATTTTCTAAAAGGGCCCCAAACTCTGTGTGCCCAAGGCCCCCTGCATAGCCTAAGGCGACCCTGCATAGGAGAAAAATTCTTCGTGTTCCATTGCAGGCGTTTGTTTTCAATATAAAATCCTACGCACTTACTTAGTTACCCAATATTACTTAATTTACTTTTAAAAGTAAACCAGGAATTAGTAAAATTTAAATAAATTTAACAGTTATAAAAGAAAGGTATTTTAATTCCAGTATATGTATGTCTATGGCTATTATTAATGTTAAAGAATAGGAATAGAAATCTTAGGTACGAAATAATAATGAGGTAATGTTAGGCTGTTTTACGTTTAACAATAATTTAAGGATGGCATACCAGCAATTACCGCATTACATGTGGCATAAAGCGGCAATTAGTGAAATATTCGGTAATGGTGCGTGGTGTAGATGGTTGGCGGGCAGTGTGCTCGCGGGTCCCGGAGCTCGTGACTCTTCTCGGTCCGCTCGCGTGCTGACCGCGCTGAGAGTGCGCACAGCGCCTGACCCCGCTGTGACCTCGCACGTTCGGTCATGGCACGCGCACCGTACACACGATCCTCTTCACTCATCACCAACAACCATATACACGTCCAAAACCAAATACACCATCACGTATACGTACCTACATTCTTTACTTAACAACAATGTTGTAAACGAATTTTTACTGCCTTGATTGGCTTAAAGAGTCACGAATGAGATCCAGTACTAAATGTTTTACGGGTATAGTATTCAGAAAAAATGCGTTAAAATTAGTGTCAGGTTAAATTTTTTATTTTAACACCTTTACTAACGCTTTTATCGAAAAATGCTATTTGGTAAGAGCATTTGTTAAGGTAAGCTTAACGCTTAACGCTTATGATAATTGTTAACGCGAGGTGCTAAAATATCTTGTTAAGAGGCTATATTTTAGGACGCGCATGCGCTACTACGTTGAGTTTTTGACAAGTCTATAAAGCCAAGACAATCTTAACCCAATATTTCGGTACAAAATTTAAATATTCACCGTGGAGAAATTTATTTTTTCCACTCTCTACATCAGTGGTTTCCAAAGTGGATGTCGCAAGCTACTCGAAAGGGTGTCACCAGATATTATTAACTAATTTACCATAATTTAAATTTAATTGTAGTTTTCATAAGATATATTTCAATTCAAAAAATTACTTCAAGATGAACATTTTTTATTAAAATTAGCATATTTGTCGGATATTTTTGAAATTCTAAACAAAACAAACACAAGTGTACAATGAAAAAATTAGAATATATTATCTTCAACAGAAAAAAATGTGTGCATTGAGAGGTAAAATTCAACTGTGGATCAAAGAAATTAAGAACGGAAATTACGAAATGTCCCCATCGTTATGCAACTATGATAGGAACAAATATCCACAATTATTGAAAAAAAAAGAACATTTAGATACATTATTAGAAAATATGGAACGTTATTTCTTTGCTTTAAATCCGACAAAGTATGACTGGATAAAATATCCATTTGTTTCAACCGAAACAAAACGGTGTAGGTAAAAGAGCAGAAAGAATTGATAGATCTACAAAAGAGCGAAACGATGAATTAAAACATAATGAATCAGATTTAGATACTTTTTGGATTTTTTGTCAAAATAGCTTATATATTTTGCTACAATTTTCGACTACCTATTTATGTGAGTAGGATTTTCGGCTGACAAACAACAAAATGCAAAAAGAACCAGTTTGAAAATATTGGACGAAGAGGTGTATGTTTGTTTGTCAAAAATTCGTCCAAATGCGAGAATAATATGTTTACATTACTCCAATTTTCACAATTATTCACCCCTCATCCAGGTGTAGGAGCTCGCCTCTTGGCATCGGCGATTAGCCTCGTGGCAGAAATAGGCCGATGTAAAATAAATAAAATTTAAAAAAATAAAACATTTTACTCTGACCTGGAGCTAAATGTGTATTGTTTCCTATACTTCTTCTACAATCTCTCTAACAATCCATCGTAGATTGATACGGATTACATAAAAAGGAGGATTTAAATAAAAGGAAATTCTCCTTCTGAATATATTATTTCTGAACAAAATAAACACAACATTATTGTTTACTGGCATTACTTTAATAAAATATCTGATTATCTTTTTTTAATTAGTGAAACTTTTACTGCTTCGAAGACGGCGGGGCGTATGGGGTGTCGAGAGTAGACCCCTGGTGATCCAGAAAATTCTTATTGGAAATTTCAAAAAAAAAAAAAAAAAATGCAATGGAAATAGAAATATTACGATTCCAGCGGACCCCTCTTCAAGGTCGGGGCCTCTGATGGTCTCCAGGACTGACGCCTGCCAAATTCGGTGCACCCTTAATCTGTCATTGCTTTAGCCAAGTCTAGGAAACTACAAATGAATTTAAAAAACATATATTCTAATTAATAAAAATAAAAATAAGTTACATCCATTTAGAATGAATCGATTTTATTTTAAAGTAAAAAGTTTTAAAACCCATCTAACAGTAGGTACGGTCTTTAATCCTTATTTTTTCACGACTGCGAATATTTTTTTGGTCGTTGCGCCGGCCCTCGAGCTATAACAGATGTTTAGTGAAAAGATGTTTTCGAATGACCCATTTTTGTATTTCCTCATTCTACTCAATACTATTTTGGCTACTACACAATCTTGTATTATCCTAAGGCGTTAGAGTTCTACTTGTGTTCTTTTCCTGTAATAAATTGTATCGATTAGTAACAAACTATTAACTAATTTTGTACATTAATTAATTAGTTAATGGCTACAGTAAATTTCAATTTATGAATTATTTATATATAGAAGTTAAGAAAGTTTTATAGTCCACTATTGTTTTAAAATTAATAATATTCAAGATATCGAACAAGATCTAGTTACAAAAGTTAAATATATATCTTAGTATAATAATTCCAAAACTGTGATTCGCGGACCTTGGAGGTCCGTTAGGTAATTTATAGGGGTATGCAATAAAAATTTAAAAATTAGAAATACTGAGTTCAATAATAAGATTTTTAATTTAATTAGACGTAATACATTGTTTGTTAAACATGAATCCGACGACGGTCAACAGTCTACTACACCACTGTTTCTGAAACTTTTTTGGCATGGGACCCCCCAAAATTATGTACATATTGTCTGCGGCCCCCCTAACCAGGTAACTTGAAATTAGTAGTTTCTCAGAAAATCAATTTTAAGTTTTGAAAAGCAATAAACAGCAATAGACATATTTATTTGTTTTGCTGGGTTTTTGTACTTAAGACATATAGCAGCACATATTGTGTGTATCAAGATAGAGGGACACGATTTTTCTAGAAAAGACGACGTGTTAGCAAGCTGGGGAAAAATTTGATGAGCAAAGTTTATCCAAAGAATTGAATAATAATATACTGAAATTTTTCCGAATAAACCAGAAGTGAAGGATACCAAGGACTACTCTTAATTTTTAAATGGGAACGTATGACATGTGGGTAACCTTTGGATAGAGCTTTAAAAAAAACAACTTTTACTCATACATTTACTTAATTCCTTTTGGTTGACGAAAAATTGTCATCTCTGTAATGACTTGAAAATAAAGTATTTTTATTTGTTTCAAGTGTTCAAAGTGCTTTCCATTTTGATTTAAACACTTTCGTATTCATACTCTTGGGTTATCTGTAGCTCGGAGCATAAAAAAATAACAACAAAAAAATCATGCTTCGAACTTGTATTAAATCGCGACCCCCCGACAAAGTTTTCAACCTTCAGCCGTTCCTCTGCTGCATATAGGCCGACCTTAAAAATTTACGGTGTTTTGGGTCTTGTGGTTCTTCTAGCTAGTTTGTAGATATACGCTTTCGGTCATAAGTCCAGCGAATTGGCGGTTTTCCTCGGCTACGTATATCTGCCCATGGTCACTCGAGAATCCGTTTGGTCCATCTGTCGTATTAGACCGGGAGCTCATGACATTTTTGGTCTCCGATTTCATACAGCCTGCCTTTTGGAGGAGAGAATATTTACCCTGTGACAACAAAAAAGGGATGGTACTAAACCCCTGCACGCTTTCCGGTCATAGGGAAAATTGCATTTCCACTTGCACAAAATTTTTATGTTTTTCTCTGACTTAATATTGCTTGCCCTTTTGTCAAAAGAAAGTTATAACAAATTTAAAGTCTTTTAATTATAGGCATGCTGTATGAAAACGCGGAAAATCATATTTTTTTATTACAAGATCACATGACCGTTTGAGCCCTTTGGGACCCTCCGAATCGCATGCATATATTTAAAAAAATTTGTTATAACTTTCTTTTGACAAAATGGCAAGCAATATTAAATCAGAGAAAAGCACAAAAATTTTGTGTTTAAGTGGAAATGCAATTTTCCCTATGACCGGAAAGCGTGCAGGGGTTTAGTACCATCCCTTTTTTGTTGTCACAGGGTAAATATTCTCTCCTCCAAAAGGCATGCTGTATGAAATCGGATACCAAAAACTGTCATGAGCTCCCGGTCTATATGTTATTGTAGCTAGATGGCCCTTTGGATTACTTGCAGTTTTCTAGCAGAATCTTTACGCAGTGTTAGGGTTTCTACTTCTTAGTTTAAGATAGGCATAACACACACTTAGAAAGCTTTTTTTTTTAAAGGCACATTGGGATATAATTTTTAAAAGTGTTTCGTAGTTTAACAAATGCTGACCACCCTTGTGATATTCTCCTAAATATTTGTACCTTTGATTATCTAAGTCCACCACACTGCAAGACAAAGAGATTGAATTAAATATTTGACAATTCCAGAACATGATGAATTAAGACATCTTTCACGTGATGGCCCCTTAAAAAATGATTTTAAATAAAATTAACTTTCTGACTTTTGGTTGTTAGTGAGCATCATTTATCCAAGATTAGTAGAAAAAACTCTCCAGATATTATTTCCATTTTGTTCTACGTATATGTAAGAGCGAGCCTTTTCCATATTACTTAATTTATAAAATAAACAGTGAAACAGAGTGAATGTTGAGCATGATTTAAAAATAAACCAAGAGCTATAACTAGGCAGGAGCAATAGGCTAGGAACCCTAAAATTGGTCTGCCAAAAAAACAAGAAATTTTCATAATATTTTCAAAATTATGGGTACATTTATTATTGAAAAATTACGGTATTCCATACCTTAATGAAAATATATATTTACCGATAATTTATTAGGTTTGTAGTGATATGAAATATTTTCTTTCACTGTATCTAATCAAAACAGATCACTGAAATAGTATTGTTCCAAAATGGTATAAATCTTAATAATATTCATAAAAATAAAAGAATAGTGACAAACAGCGATAAAAGTTTAATTAATATTTAATAGAAATGCAGACATATTCTTATACCGCGTTAAACTTTGCCAGAAAATCTGGTCTTTTCTCTAAACAGACGTTAAAATCTTAAAGTCAACAACTAACGTTAATTTTTGTTACACCATTTTAAATGTAAATGCTATTCCGCTAAGCATATTTCTGTTAAAATTTTAAAGCCATGGCAGTAAAATTGCCAGTTAACGTTCTACAATAAATGCCTACCAAAACGGTGGCTTAAAAGTTGAAGCTGATGTGTAATTTGCAAAAATTTTGATCATATTTTTAGTAAATGTTATGTTATTAGACAGTAAGAATATTAATTATCATAAGACACAAGACCTGGTTACGACACCAAAACAAAAATAAAACGAAAAGAAAATTAAAAAACTAATCAATCTAACTACAAGAATCTGTAGAAGAAAAGTTAAATATAATTAAGACATAGAAAAACAGAAAAAAGAAATTAACAATTTGAACTTCATATTACTCTTTTAAGTGTTTAAAGTAGAGCTATAAATGGTCCTTTGCCATCTTTGTGATACAAGTAACCCTTTTGAGTTACTAGACGCAAGTTCAAGAAATTGTATAGAAAAGAAGTATATGGAGTATTGAAGAGCAGTTTTGCTTTTTGTTGAGACACAGAACTTAAAATTATTCGCGACTGAAACTAACGTTGGCGGCGCTGCGTACAACAGCTAATGGCGGACAAGAAGCGTATATGTCAGAAGTTTTTTCTTAATATTTATCTGTTCAAACAATATTTCTGCAAAAAAGCACTGTATTTAAGTCACTATATTTTAAAATACTTCTTAATTCATATAAACTGCAGCACAACACGCTACAAATATTATCCAAATATACGCTTCTGTTTAAATTAGCCAGTCACCACCAGATGTCTCACTGTTATTTGCAGTCGCGAATACCAGGTCTACAAGTATGAAATGCGGATTTTTTTCAATCTTGCCGCGCAAACAGAGTGTATAGTTCAAAGTTTCAACAGATATGGCGTTTTGTTAAGTTATCAAGTGTCAAATGCGTATAGGTTATAATTTGAAAAGTGATCATATAGTTTTGTTTTACTGTGTTAAAAATGTCCAATTTTGTGCCAAATAAAGAGCATTCGCGGACAGTACTACTGTTTTGTTTTCATTTGAAAAAAACTGCTGCTGAATCATACCGACAGCTTCGAGAAGCTTATGGTGAATATGCTCCATCGCAAGATACGTGTGAACGATGGTTTCGGCGTTTCAAAAGTGGTGACTTTGATCTTACAGACAAAGAACATGGAAAACCTCCAAAAAAATATGAAGATACAAAATTGGAAACATTGCTACAGAAAGACGATAGTCAATCACAAAAACAACTAGCAGAGCAGTTAGGCGTTAGTCAACAAGCTGTTTCCAATCGCCTACGAGAGATGGGTAAGATCCAGAAAGTCCTCATGCATTGGGATGGGTTCCTCATGCATTGAATGAGAGGCAGATGGAAAAACGAAAAAACACTTGTGAAATGTTGCTTGCACGATACAAAAGAAAGTCTTTTTTGCATCGTATCATTACTGGCGATGAAAAATGGATTTATTTTGAAAATCCCAAACGCAAAAAATCATGGGTAAACCCAGGCTCACCATTCACATCAACTGCAAGACCGAATCGCTTTGGCAAAAAGACAATGCTCTGTACTTGGTGGGACCAAAAGGGTGTGGTCTATTATGAATTGTTAAAACCTGGTGAAACAGTTAATACCCAACGCTACCAACAACAACTGATCGAATTGAACCATTCGCTGCTCATAAAATGACCAGAATACGAAAGAAGACAGCACAAGGTAATCTTTCTTCATGATAACGCTCCATCACATAAGGCAAAAGCAGTTTACAACACATTGGCGGCACTCAAGTGGGAAGTGCTACCTCATGCCGCTTACTCACCAGACTTGGCCCCTTCAAATTACCACTTGTTCGCATCGATGGGTCACGCACTTGCCGAGCAGCACTTTTGTTCATATGAAAATGTGAAAGAATGGCTAGATGAATGTTTGCGGGGAAAGGGGACGAGTTCTACTGGCGAGGTATTCACAAATTGCCTGAAAGATGGGGAAAATGTATAACTTCTAATGGAGTATACTTTGAATAAATAAACTTTTACTGATCTTTTGAGTTTAATGTGTTTTATTTTTTAAAAAATCCGCATTTCATACTTGTAGACCTGGTATAATGAGTCACAGGAGGAAACATTTCTGTACCTACATTTTTAAAATAAATTTCGCCACGGTGAATATTTAAATTTACATCGACATATTGGGTTAACATTTTCTTGGCATTTGACACTTGTCAAAAAAATTAAAACTCAACTTAGTAGCACATGCACGTGCAAAAATATAGCCTCTCCACAAGGTATTTTAGCACCTCCTTTAACAATTTCTCTTACAGAATGGCGTTAGACATGGTGTTAAAATAAAAAAAAAAAAAAACTAATGCTAATTTTAACACATTTCTTAGAGAATACACTCGAATAGTGGTCAGTTGCTGTGTCGCCGCTGTGAGTTTTGTAATCAATCCGTCCCTGTAGTACGATAGTTGCGAGTAGCAGCGCGTGTTCCTTTACAACACGGGTACTGGCGAGGAAACATAGTGCACTGCAGAGAGTGACGTGGCCGCGGGCCGCAAGCCGCACGGATATCAACTTGTTATTACCGTAGAGCGCACCGAGACCGATACCTGCTATGGTCCTTACAACGGCCCCGGTCTCTGCTGCCCGTACCATACCACTTAACGATCATCCAACTCATTTGCATACGACTCACTGAGGATATGTTCGCAGTAAGATTACACCGTCGGGATTCTAAGATGAGCAGGTGTTTTTAAAAATAAAATAATGTTAATAGAGGTTCGTATTATTTTTTATATAAATGGTAACTGTCACAGATTTTGAATAATAATACAATTTATTAAAACAACTAGCAGACCCCGTTGCCAACAACGTTGGCAAACTGATATCGAATAAAAATCAATATAAGCAGGAATTAATTATTAAAATTTGCATGATTCTGCGTATATTAACAAAACAAAAACGTTTCTTGATTATGCCTAGGAAATCCTAAAAATCTGTTTAATGCGTGTCATTTAAAAATTGGTATCGGACTGGATACGGCCCGCGGGCCATACCTGGACAACAGTGGTATAGCTGTTTCTGATTATACCTAGGAAATCCTAAAAAAACGGTCAATGCATGTCGTTTAAAGTTTAAAAATTAGTATCGGGCTGGATACGGCCCGCGAACCATATGCTGGACATCAATAGTATAGCTGTTTCTAATTATACCTAGGAAATCCTAAAAAGTCGCTCAATGCATGTCGTTTAAAGTTCAAAAATTTAGTATCGGGCTGGAGACGGCCCGCGGGTCTTTATACGTTGTGTAACATCAATTCAAAACAGGCCCCTGACACAATAACCTTCGCTCAAGTCATCGTATGTATCTGTTTCGTCGTATACGTCGCCCCCTACTACTCACTTCGTCACCGCCCACACCCCGCAAAACCCATTCACACCAGGCAACTTAGCGTTACGATGACAAACAGAAATTAGGGCTTTTATATATATAATGATTACACTTGAACGTGACTAACTAATATTAGATATTTCTTTGTTTGTAAGTCAAAGACTGAATAAAGTTCAGAATTAAATAATCCGGGAAATGACGCAACAAATTATTTATGGACTGGATTTAATAATAGTAAGTTTTGAAATAAGCTGTGTAAATAAACATGGCAAGTTTATTCTTGCATCATTAAATAGACCATTCAAACGTAAAAGATACACTGTTTGCAGTGCAAGTGTAAACTTATCAATATGATTGAATTAACGCGACGAGATCATCGTGAAATAATTTTGTACAATTTCAAATGTATAGTTTGTCTGCGGAAGAGTGTATCTCCGAAATGTTTACTATTTTTGCTTAGAATGTCCAAGTCGGACCACAGTGTTTCGTGGGTATAATCAATGTCAAAGAGAAATTTTTAACCTAGAATCTAGGATGTAGAATCGTGGCTCATCATCTAGGTCCTAGATGATGATCCTCGTCCAGATACCGTGAAAATGTTTAAAATTTTTGAAATGAGATACGCGAAATACGTGACAGGGGACGAAATATGGCTTGATTATTATTATCATGTGCCATCAAAGTCAAGATAGAAGATATAACTCTTTGAAAACGAAGAAACTCCAACCGCGGTAAACGCGGTAAAAGCACAGAAAGTCATACACATATTCCGCACGAAAATAAAACTGCTGCACAAGCCGCAAGCGTGTGCAGCAATTAATGCGAGCACAGAACATTAAATATCGAACATAATGTATCGAAAATTTTAATTAAAAAAAATACAATGTAAATATTGTTGACAACCATTAACGCGCACACGCAATTCATTCCGCACTGTTAAGTATCATTCACAGCTCATGTTTTAATAGATAGTACGTAATTCATAGTGTTAATGTTAACGCATAACAATGTTAGTTCTACACAAATCAGTATAAGCATCCATAGCTCCAATTTAGTGGATAAGCGTAAGAAAATATTTAACGCATAATATTAGGTTAGGTTAATGTTTGTATACCTCAAACTTCTAACATTAATATTAACATTAAAACACTGACAACTGCAGAGCCGGATCTACATACGGGTTAATAGGGTTTAAGCCCTGGGCCCCGGAACTGCAAGGGGCCCTCAACCTCTCGAACAGATACCTATTATATTCTATTACTTTGGATTTGGGAGGTGAGGACTTTTTTTTTGCTCTTCACTTAGATTTGGGAGGTGAGGACCTTTTTTTTTCCTCCACTTAGATTTGGGAGGTAAGGAACTTTTTTTTGCTCTTCACTTATAAAAATATTCAACATAAGTGACGAGCATGTGTAGGACCCCTTGGCATTTTAAGCCCTGGGCCCCCAAAAAGCTAGATTCGCCACTGGACAACTGTCAAAATGAAGGAATATATTATACTTGAAATTCGAATAAGACTTGTGGATGCAGCTTGTGACATAATTATTAGTAAAAATGTATTACTATTTATTTGTAACTAATATTGAAAAATAGATGTGAAGTGAGAATTTTTACATATTTCAGGATTTCGCAGGTATACAGTGATACATTTCAAAATAGACGAATATATTATACAGGAAATTCTAAAAAGACTTGTGGCTGCAGTTTATTATGTACTAATTAGTAAATGTGTTGAATCTAATAAAAAATTGATGTGAAGTGTGAATTTTCACATATTTTAGTGTTTTTCAGGTATCTAGTACCCAAGTTAAAGCAGCTATATGTGTGGAACATTATTATTATTATTTTTTTTTGCGGTAATCAAGTCAATATAAACAATATTTTGAAAATAATGTACCGTTTGTTATTCTATGTACTAAGAGCTTTTCCTTAAAATACTACATGAACTTTTAAAATAAAATATGTATTTTTTCAACAATAAAATAATTAATCTGATAAAAATTCCTTTTGAACTATTTTGGCATCAATGTACATTATTGAGATTTTTTTCAGATTTTTAGACCAACACTTCTGGGAAACAGGGTGGAAACAAAAGTTTACTTTTTTTGTGAAATCAAAAAGTTAGGTTAGAGTGAGTAGCGTCAGAAACATTATAGTTATTTTATTTAATAATTAACTTAATAAATATTATTTTGGTTCTTTTTAGAAGTACATTAATAAAAAAACAATACATATATTTAATAACAAGATATTTTTATTATAAACTGTTTAGTAATTTCTATTGCGTGTAGATGGTAGTTAGATCGATTTATCTATTAAAACATGAGCTATGAATGGTACTAAAGTGTTGTGCTTAGCCACTAACATTATCCATTAACATTATGCACTATGAATTACGCGTTGTCTATTAAAACATGAGCTATGAATGAGGCTTTACTGTTTGGTTTTAGTAAGACTCTTGATAAAACTAAGATATTCCTACTTCCTTCGCAAGCTGTCTAACAATCGATGGTCGATTGCTACAGATTAGGTCATGAACCTGAATAATATTTTCGTTTGTTTTAAAAATTGAATTCGACCTCTAATCATATTTTATTGAATTTCTGCAATCTTTAACCCTCAAACGGCTACAAGGGGTCATATATTAACAACCACATACATTTTCTACTACAGTTCATTTACGATAACAATGAAATGACGTCACAGTTGAAAAACTTCCTGTGTTGCCACTTCGCTAATTGTCAAAAAAGTTAAGTTATATCGAACTACTTCTAAAAAGAGATTGAAAACCTATATTTCCGATGGAGGAAAGGAATTAATGTGAATTATGATGCAGAGCAGTTCTTTCCAACCGATTTGTCATCAAATTTATAATGTAAATTATATTAAAGTGTGTAATATAATGTTAAATATCATATATACAAATGAAAATTTTAGTGTGTAAGAATCAATATACATATATCTCAGATCAATATATTATTACCTATAATTTTTTCAGAATTTTTTTGGGTAAAAGGGTGAGGGACAAGAACTTTTCTAGCACATTTTTAGCTAAAATCGTGTTTAAAAAAAAAACTGCTTTTCGTTCCTTAATTTACGTCTTAAGTGCTTTCTTTCGATACCACATAATAATTTTTGAATAATTTTTTTTGTCGGCGACACAAAAAATTTTCGAAAAACTAACCTTATCAATAATTCCTAACTCGGAACTATTCCGGTTCCCCATCAATGTTCATTATGTAGATTTTTTTTCAGATTTTTAGATCAACCCCTCTGAGAGATAAGGTGGGAGACAAAAGCTTTTTTCATATTTTTGGCAAGAAACCCAGAGAAAAAAGATATTTCAAAAATAAAATTTGCTTGTTGGTCCACGCATTAAGAGCTATAATAATAATAATAATAATAATAATATTTATTCATGTTAATAAAATTTGAGTTTTTTATAATTCGTCATAATATAAAATAATATTAGTACAATTTAAAATAAAATGAAACATATTAAAATATAAAAAATATTATTACAATTTACAATAAAAAAAGGACATACTAAAAAAAAAAAATATTAGTACATTTAGCAATAAAATAAGACATATTAAAATAACAAATTAAAAGTTACGAGGCATATATTGCGAGAAAAAGCTGCAGTCATGTAGAAAGTTTGTTAAAGTTTGTCAAAATTGTCCGTTAGATACTCGTCAAAGCTATAAAATGCCTTGTTAATTAGGAGGGTGACATTTGATAACTCAAAATCTTAAAAAAATATTTATTTTTTTATTAAGTACATAATTTTTTATAAATTAATTGAGATAAATCTCGGAATGTGTTTTTGTTAACTCTCAGTATTTTTCCTATATGTGGGTCAAAGAGTTGTGTAAGCATGCCAAATTTCCATATTTACAGACAGACAGAGAGAGAGAGAGAGAGAGAGAGAGAGAGAGAGAGAGAGAGAGAGAGAGAGAGAGAGAGAGAGAGAGAGAGAGGGAGAGAGAGAGAGAGAGAGAGAGAGAGAGAGAGAGAGAGAGAGAGAGAGAGAGAGAGAGAGAGACACATAAGTAACGTTATAAGGGTATTTTGGTGATCATACCTACAAAACCCTAAAAATGTAAATTAATTCAAAAGGAAATAATCCGTCAATTAATATATAAAATTATACAATTACTCTTAATATTAATTAATATTCTGTTTTTTTTTATTTATTGTTCTATTTTGTTTTCTTCAAAATGATGTTTGTTACTTTTTTGTCCTGGCCGCGTAATTTTTGCCTACGCGCTTAGCAACCTCAAGTATTCACTTACGTTTACATGTGCGTTGCTGGGGCCTGTTGAGCCTTCCAAAATCGTACTTTTTGGAAGGCTGAAAAAAATTTAAATATCATTGGACCAGATTTAGATGTATCGAGTTAAAACATCTAAAAAACGTTAAAACGTCTCCATGTTGAACAATAAGTCACATTTTGGGAAAAAAGAAAAATATTGCATTTCTAAATCAATGACTTATCAAACAATCCACGTATTTTTAATCAACCTCACATGTTTCTGTACAATTTTTGGAAAATCAAATACGAAACAACATTTGTTTTGATTTTCATTGGAACCACTGAATTCAATAAAAGAAGGGAGACTGTTTCCCAATTTCAATTTGATATACAGCCATAATAAAGCTATGAATACTTGTTTAAACAACTCTCTTTGTATGCAGAATAAAAAATCACAGTATAACAGAGGGTTGTAACATATATGCACGGGGAAACTCAACATGCCTGCTAAAAACTAACCCCTAATCATGCGGTGTACACGCCCTTAAACAGTTTCGCCGTCTGTTAGGTTTTTTACGTCTCAATTTACGAACTAAATGGTCAGTGAAATATAGTGACGTATTTATAATACTGTAACATTTTGTGGTATTTATTGCAGTTTAAAATGCAAAAAAAAAATCAGCAGGTTGATGAAGCTTTAAAAATTAAAGTAATTTATCTGGAAATAAAAGATTTCTGGTAGAAAATTTTATACCAATACAGGTAGAACTCTAGGCCTACGTTCCTAGAAGAACCGGCGTAAACCGAATTGGCGTAAAATGAACGTAAAATAGTGAAGGTATAGGGTTAGGTTCCAAATAAATAAACAATAGACATAAAGGGTATCTAAAACGCTATTTTATTTGACTAATTACTTTTTGACTCGTACTTGGGTCTATTCTGTATCTTAAAAAGTTAAAAATTAACCTCAAAGTCGAAGTTAAAAAATTTAAACCACGCTTTACAATATTTTGTTATTCTCTAACTCCATGACGTTTAAATTTTAACCCCGATGTGGTTAATTCAGTAGGTTATAATCGGAATTTTAACTCCAGCCAAACACATGGCGTTAACTTTTAACCAGCTGTAATTTTAACCTCTAAACGTCAAATAGCCAGAAAAAATGCATTTTTAGAATTAATCATGGCAAGTCTGTTTATTTTAAACCAATTATCTCTAAAACAAATTGAACATCAAGAGGTTAATAAGTAAAAAATTAATATAGGTGAATAAAAAAATATATAAAAATACTTTTTAGGAGATCAGTTCGAATTAAACAAAGGCAACTGCGTGATATGAGTGACCCTTTTAATTTACCTGAAGAAACATTTTAAAATATTTTCATTTGTCTAAAACTTGTACGGAATATCTCGTTTTACAAATGTTGTTTGAAAATCCGAGAAGAACCAAAAGAATTCCCAATATATTGCAAGTAAATATTTAAAACTTTAAAATTGTGATACATTTATAAATTTTGATTTCTCTGTTTGTTTAAAAATAAAAATAAGGTAAACATAACCTGAAAATAAAAGTATCTTAATACAGAAAAAAGAAAAGAGATAAAAAATATTGATATATTTGCATGTTATGGTAATGTTATATTATTTACTTTCTGCACCCATAATTATTTATGTATAAAAATAAAATAAAAACGCGCAAATATTGTACATTTGCGCAATATATATTTATTATATTTGATCGTTGTTGATTCACGATTCAACCATAACACATGTTTACATTAAATCCACACTTACACAAGCCAAAAATACCTTCCCTTGTAGATAATTTCACAACACAATTTTAACCATAAGGTTAAAAATTTAGAACTTAACGCTTGGGTTATAACCTGCGATACAGAATAAGAAACAAGGTTAAAATTTTAACGCCTCGTTAAAATGTTACTTTTTAACCATCATTTTTAACCTAATCTTTTTAACCACAAAAGATACAGAAATTGTAGTAACAGATGAAGGCGGTAAATTCATTATCCTACAGACATCGGGACGTTTTCCCCCACTTTCCATTCGTCTAATAACTTCCATCTTCTTCTCAAGGGAGATAGAAATTCTAGCCCTTTTAGGTCCATATTGTGTTAATATTTCCTTTCTCCTCTTCTCAGACATGGTATTTGTTTTATTGTACCCTTTTGTATATACGTATTCATGACGTATACGCGATGATACTGGAGCGATGTCTAGTCCAGTTGTGTTGGTACTTTCCCGATCAGATCGGGGAATTCCAAGCGTACGATAGTTAATTCAGTGCAGGCGTAAAAGTGAATCGGCGTATATCGAACCGTCGTATATCGAAAAACTAGTTAGTTCATCTGATTAAAGACAGGAGAAGAATTAAAAAATGCAACTGATGAAAGGCGGGAGCATAGGAAGATTTAAAAAATTCGACTGATAAGAAAATTAAACACACCCCATCTTTTTTTACTCTTCGTCTTTTATGTCGGTAGTGTGTGTGTTCCCAGAACAATCTATAGTACGTATTACGACCGACTAAAATGTCGACCACCAACAGTCTATCGTGTGCACTAGCACTTAGTCATTTTAAATTTTGAAATGCCAATTACTCGAAACTAGGGATGTGCCGGATCACATAAAAACTTGATCCGCGGATACGGATACGGATTATGTACGTCTTGCTCCGCAGATCTTGCATTGCAGTAGAAAAACGAACTATCTTGAAGATATAGTTAGACGTGTCGTGCTTTTCCAACAAACCATAGAATGCAAACAGAGGGTACAAATACGTAGAAAGATTGTTACCGGCACATATAAGCTATTGCTAACTTGCGCCGACCAGCAAGAATAAATATTGCTTTACTTTCAATTATATCCGAGCCGTAGAACGCTTGTTGGCGCTTGAAACATACGCCAATGAGTAACAGAAATCTTTTAAACATTATTTATCAGCTTACAAGAAGCTGACAATCAGTTTTCTGATATTTTGTTGATATTTTTGAGATAGCATTTCTTTGATGTTGCAAATTACCAACATTTACAATTACTTATTGGCAGAATAAATGTTATTATTTTGTTATGAATTTGCTTTGCAACGCATAGTCTGAATAAGTGGCATGTTTTAGTAGATATATTACTCCCCCAAGTAACCAGGCGACTTTTTGATGAAGGCATTTTGGTAAACAGGCACTGGTAATAATGTTTCTACATGTCCACTAAACGGTGTCAATAAGCGCCGACAACATGTTCATATCCTGACATACAATTTAGTTGAGTTCCAAATCACATTGTCTTTGATTAATTTAACTCTAATATTTAATGTAGGTATACTAGACTGTTCTAAAACCACCGATCAGTAATGTGATGCTTAGTGTTACTTCTCGAGAATATCTCGAGAAAAAGTTGTAATTCTCATTTTTCATTTCTCGAGAAAAGTAAAAGTTTTTCTCGAGAAATGTAAATTTTACTCGACGCCACGTTAAACGCATTGTGAGTCGAAAAACCATTTTTAAAAAATATAATGTTTAGTGAGTCACTGATTATAATTTAATTTTGATAAAATTTGTGTTCTGTCTCCCGCAACGCAACTGTGGCAACAGATAAGAAGCGATTTATAATATTTAGCGAATTAGCATTTATTGTTACAATATTCTATTTTAATTTAGTGTATTATTTATTATAATCAATTACATTTCATTTTTTGTTCAGTTTAAAACTAAAATGTAAAAGATTACCTACAAGTTAAATAAAACAATTGTTACTATTATTATTAATTTCTTAATTTTTTGATAAATTCTCTATACATATGTATTTACAAATAATATGCAATTACGTGCCATTTTCGTAATCATTTTTAAAGGCCCGTTATCCATTTGTTCTAATGTTATTTAAAATAATACTTTAGTACTTTAAAGTTAACTATAATTTTAACATGTTTTTATCCTCTCTAATATTTTCAACATTAAAAAAAGATATATATTCTAATAATTATTTTTCTCGAGAATTCTCGAGAAAACAAGTCTAATTTTTCATTTCTCGAGAAATGGAAAATGTCGAGAAATCAGAAACACTAGTGATGCTCGACTAAATATGAATTTAAACGTCAGAGTAAAATATCTTTCTTGAGTATTTTTAGACGCAAGCTTATATTATAACTAATTTAAATGTATCTATATAAGATCCGTTTAAGATCCGCTTTAGAGAAACGGATACGGACCCGGATACGGATTTTTATTTTTTCGGATATCCGCAAATACGGATACAGATACGGAGCTCTGATACACCACTACTCGAAACTATATTATGGGAGTTATCTGGTTTTTGCAGTAATATAGTTGTGGTGCTAATTATTATTGTTATTAAATCTAGTTTCAATGATATTATGGTGTAATTGTGGATGAACTGAGATGAAATACAGCAATGACATTAAATTTATATAATCGGTAATGGACAGTGATATAAATAAACATGAACTATGGCATATATACGTGGAAACTGACGATCGAGTGTTGATTATGCGGTACCACACTGCGCCGGCAGACACATTAGGTGGCGCTGTGATATGCATAGCTGTCGTTATGATATCCATGCTGTGCCATAATACACCCCGTACCTAGTGGTCGCTGATTGAAACAGCAATACTTCTATGCATTATGCATATGTTTTTTACCTCTTGCGGTTTCGGCCGTCGATATTTTGGTCTCTATCAATATTCATTGGGGGCGGGTCAGTTGGCCACTCGCTTCATGCTCCATCTGGCTCATCTACGGTCGCTCACTCAATTATTCACTATTCTCTCTCTCTCTGTCTCTCCTGCTTAAAAAACACCAGCATCGTCAACATAACTCATCTACCACACAACTAAACATTTACACATGCTACACTTCAGGACTGGATTCATTTCTTTTCGAAATATGGTTTAAACGATCATGAATTCTTTCTAAAATTGATGATATACTACTGAGTGGTTTTGAAAGAAAAATATTGTAACATATCTACGAGGGTTGCCTCTTATATTTCGGCTAAACTAGTTCTGTCATCTGGCAACTGACGCTTCTATCGTAAAGTTTGACATTTTTGGCGGTGTACGTACTTAGAACATTTTGACTTACGAGCGCTATTTGTGTTGTTTACAGTAACTTGTACAGTAAAAATGGGATTAAATCGTTAACATTTTCGAGCGATTATTTTTTATAATTTTCGACGTGGATTAACTCAACAACAGTGCATCGATGAACTTAATTCGAAGCACCATCAAGGATTACTGTTTATTGATGGTTTGCCGACTTCAATCGTGGCCGTAGTTCGCTTAAGGACGAATTTTGTGAAGGTCGTCCAAAGTCGGTTGTTGTTCCGGTAAAAAATTGATGCTGTTTGTAAATACTACAAGATCGTCATGTGACTTATCGTGAGATTGAGGTATCCTTGGGTATTAGTGGGACCAGCATACATTCACTATTGCATGAACATTTAAAAGTCAAAAGATATGTTCGCGTTGAATCCCACATAATTTGACAATCGGAGTGGAAAAAGTGCTTCAAAAATTGGGTCAAATGCATGCAAAAGAGTATTGATCTTCATGGAGAATATTTTGAAAAACAATAACGCCACTTTTGTTGATAAATAATTGTTTTTGATCTCAAATCCCGAGATATAAAAGACAACTCTCGTGTATATTTGCTATCAAATGTTAAACAAATTTTTAATCAAAAAATAGTTTTAAAAAAATATTTATATCGATGTGATTTTGGCCAATATCACCCTCGTAAAGGGACTGGTTTCAAAATCTAAAAAAATTCTAGAGTTATGGAAATTGATGTGAGTGACTTATATTTTAGGGTGACAAGAGAAAAAGACCAGCAAGATGTAGATAAAGGCCATAGATTCTAATGGGTCTACCCCAAAATCCCGAATCCCAAAATCCCGATTACTAAAATCCCGAATGTCCAGAATCCCGAATGGCCAAAATCCCGAATGCCCGAGTTCCCGAATGTCCAAAATCCCAAATACTCAAAATCCTGAATTAGCTGGATTCTAAGAAATAAATTACCGACTCTTGTGCTTTTTCTCACTTTTTGTACGATATCACATTTCTGCTTATACTACAGTATTATTGAAGTTTTAATTTTTTATGTTGCTTTAAAAAATAAGAATACTGAAATTTTACCATACTTCCCTAGTAGCATTTCATCAAATATTGTTATTAATTATTTAATAAAATTGTTAAAACCAGTTGTTTTCCATAAAACCACCCACATGACAATATTATACTTGTTCAATAAAATACTATTATATATCTGCAAACATTCTATAACTGATTTTGGTGGCATATTTATATTAGCTAATTTACATTGCCATAACTGGTATTCGGAAATTACAATATTTAAATTACAATCATCTAAATCAAAAGAATATGTTTGAAGTAAATTTTCGTTTTTATACTCCGTATTATTTTGTTCTGGAACTAAATTAGCTAAAGATTCTAAAATATTCTCTTCACTACGCCACTAAACATTCTAATAAAAGGGCGCAGTTTGGCTGGCCTTGCCCCGGGCGGCAAAAGATCTAGTGCCAGCTCTGGTTATACGTACTATCGAAATTTGCGTTTCAGAATAAAGTATTCTGAATGCTCTTAATATTTATATTCATTGTTAGTTTTCAAATATGCCTCCTTATTATTTTTTTGGAACTTGGAAACTTGGAAAAATATTATTAATATGAAGTTGTATTGCCTCTAGTAGAGAATAACTTCGAAATTATATTCATGTTGCAAACTTGGATTGAAAAATATAAGTTATAATAAGTAAATATATTCACTGAAAGAATATTTCACGTTTTCTTCCCACACAGGTAAGAGACTTTCAAGAAAATTCCATACATTAGAGATGAAAATATTGCTGTTAATGTTGTTGTTGATGTAGATAGGTAATTTTCCTATTTCTGTCCTTGTTCGTTCCATTATTTTCCAAGTATATATGCCAACGTCAGGTGTGTCCGGGTTGTTACCATTAAAACCGAGGAATATTTCCAGAACATAAAACAATTTTACATACAATTGGGTCGAAATTGTTTGTTTACGTTACCAGGACAGAAGCTACAACAAGCCCAGTGAACTGCAAATTTATTGAGATATACTTAACTTGTAAACAGGGCCCTCGTCGCGGATTCTCAGGTTGATGTAGTGTATACCAGTGTTTCTCAACCTTTTCTGGCCTAGGACCCCCCGAAATTATATAAATATTGTCTGCGGCCCCCCTATATTATGCTGTATCAAGATAACGGTTTTTTCGAAAAGGCAACATGTGAGCAAGTTGGGAAAAATTTTAAACTAAAATTTATCCACAAAATTGAATGGTAGTATTGAAATTTTCCGGAAAAAAACAGAAGTACAGGATATCAAGGACAATTACGAATTTTTAAATGGGATATGTCATATTGGATATCTTTGGATAGAGCTTTTCTTAAACATTTTTTTAATACCTTTTACTGTTGACCAAAAAACTGATATTTTTAAATGACGTTTATATTCCCTATAACGACTTTAAAGTAAAGTATTTTTATTTACAAGTGTTCAAAGTTCCTTCCATTTTAATTTAAACACATTCGTATCCATACTCTTGAGTTATCAGTACCTACTGCAAAGTACAACTTGAAAATACTTGAAGTACCTCCAACGCGAACCATTGTAAGAGAAACCCATCAACCAACACATACATTTATTTGACCTTGATATAGTTTACTTATAGTCTGATTCTTTGGTTAAAGCGGAACTAGATTTTCAAATCTAGTAATTTTTATGGATTGAACTAAACTTTTGATCATATTGTTTAGTAAAAAAGCCCATTTACTCATTATAAAGTTAGCTAGTGACAACTTAAACGTTTGAAATAGCTTATAATTTAAATTAGATGTCAAAATAAGTATATTAAAGTCTGTTCCTTTGATTTAGGCGGAACTAGATTTTTAATTCTAGTTACTTTTACCGGTTGATTGAAGCTTTTGATCATTTTGTTCAGGAAAAGCCAACTTCAATATATAAAAAAATAGCTAATGACAACTTACAAAAATGAAAATTCTGTATAGTTCCGCCGAAACATTTGGAATAGACTGTATGTATAAAAATAAATAGAATATTTATTTTATTTATGTTATGAAAGGTATATTTTTATAAACAAAAATATAAGATATCGTATTTATAAATATTAATAAAATTTATATCTTGCAAGATTGAGTGCACTTTTATTATATTTTCATGTTTCGATCTTGTATAACTTCGCGCCCCCCCGACAAAGCCTCCACGGTCCCCCGGTTGAGAAACGCTGGTATATACTAATTTCACTAAAGTCATATACTATTATTCGATAAAGTGGAGAAATTTTGCATTAGCTGTTCTTGAATTGATTAAGAGTTATCTTAGCAGTAGTTCACAATTATTGTTATTTATGCCAACAAATCTGTTAAATGTGGCGTCCATTAAGGTCCTCATATTGGCCCTACTTTGTTTCTAATCTTTATCAATGATTTGTGTAAAATTTGTTACAAAAGGATCTTAAGCTATTACATGATTGGTGAATTGTGAATAATTTTTTCCTTAATATAAAAATTTCATCTGAAGTGTACCTTTTCACACATTTCAGGGTTTTGTGGGTATTTAATAAGCGTAAGAAGCCAACAGAATGCTGGATATCTAGGACAATATTTTTCTATTATCACTTTAAAATCAACAGTGTTTTGATAATCATTTTTATTCGTTATTTCAGATCTAAGAGCTGTCGTTTACTTTTTGTAAACTAAATTTAAATAGTTTAGGAAATTTCATCACAATACAATTTAAATTAAAAATCCCAGCGATTTTGTCTGCATTTGCTTCGTATTGTCTTCATTAAATTGATAAGAAATATGTATATTGATAAATGGCTTCATATTTTTTCAATTTCAGAAATGTATTTCTCACTATTTATAATGTACTATTTGATTTATTTTTTTATTAAATACATATTTGTTTATATTTATCTCGTGATGTGTTTTTTGAACTCTCTATAGTTTTGTTATATGTGGGCCAAGCCGTTTAGCTACAATTTCTACCGTATAGACAGACAGACAGGACATGTATGACGTTTTAAAGCCTTTAGGTGGTCATACTTAGAAATCCCTAAAAGGTAAGTAGCGTAAAAGTAGTATATAAAAAGAGTATATGTACTCTTAAAAGTGTAGCTCTAGTTACCCTCTCCCAAAAACCTCTTTCTTCTTGAATTATCTTGCGTGGAAATTTGAGCTGAAAGTTATGTTCTGACCGCCTTATTAAAAAATATAACACACTATTTTTATTAATTTGATAGTCATCTTTTAAGTTGTTGCTTCACTAAAATATAACCTTCTAATTCATACATCATTTATGTTTGGCAGAACATGTTATTAAATTTAAGCACAAAGTGAACTACCCGTATATTAAATGGGAACAACAAATTTTGATGTATATGGAGAGTTTTGGCATAAAAATACCATCTGCCCGACTGCATGTGGGAGTATATGTGTGTGGCTGTTAGAAAGGGGTTATTAGACATGTAAATGAACACCAAAGAAAAATTTTATGTCGAAAAATTACATTAATTTTAGGTTTTACTACACTATTCAGTTGAAAAAAAGAGACAACGTAAAACATAGCACTTGGTGATATTAAACAGTCAGCATATCGTTCAGGTCTTCGCCAGACACGTTCACAGTCATCTGGTAACAATAAGCTAAACCGGGACTCATATGTAAAGAAAAATAAACGTCAATTATCGACAGCACATTTGATGTGATTTTGGGCAAAACAAAGACTACTCGATGAGAAATTGGCTGTAGCTGTAGCCTGAACCCCTTTTCAGTTTCACTTATTAATAGACGCTTTAAATATTTTTTTTTCTGTGGGAGTTTAATAGAAGATGATCTAGTTACTAAGGATACGTGAAGGATTGTGTGTTTTGATGTTTGATATATAAGTCTGTCATATAATATTGTATTAATAAAACTATATATATATATAATACTTCTCAGCTATAATTCCACTGGATAAAACTAGCCATCAAAGGTTATGGGCCCAGAACCAAAATATAGACTGAGTTGAAAATTATAAATTAAAAAAAAAAATAAATAATAAATATGGCAGAAACAATGTTAAATAGCATTGAGAACTTAAATAATAACAATTATTTAAACTGGCGATTCAAGATACAAATATATCTTAGAGCAAAAAATTTAAGTAAAGTACTTACAGAATGTCGACCCGAGAGAAACGAAAAAAATGCTGACGAGATAAACAAGTGGGAAAAAATGGATGCAGAAGTTTTGAATATAATTGTACAAAGCGTTGAAATGGACCAAACTACTTGTTTATTAAATGAGACTACAGCTATTGGAGCTTGGGAAAAGTTACGTGAGAGGCACCAAGGAGATATACAAAGTAAAAAAATTATATTACGTAGAGATATTGGAAATATTATATGGAAATCAGATGATAAAGTCGAAAATTATATCAAGAACATTGAAGAAATAGCAGCAAATTTATCAAGTTTAGGTGAAAATTTATCGAAAGCTGAAATTTCGTGTTACATTTTAAATGGATTACCTCAGAAATACAATTCTGTAAAAAGAATATATGAAGCTATGAAACCTAATGATATTACTCCTGAGCAGATTAAAAATTCTTTATTACAAGAAGAGAAAAGGCAAAATGATTTTGATGAAACAAAATTGTATAAAATTAAGAAAAGAAATATGAAAATTATAGAATGCAATTTCTGTGGGAGAAAAGGTCATTTTCAAAAAGATTGCTATAAAAAACAAGAGCAAGACAAAAGAAAGAAAGATTATAGGAGTGGAAATATAAAATATAGCGGATTAAATAAAAATAAGAACGATAGTTCAGAAAAAGAAAAATCAGGTAAGAGAATTTACAAGTTTTATGAGAATACATCATCAGAAGATGAAAATGAAGATGAAAATAGATATGTTTATACTATAAAAAATCAAATAGAAGAGAATAGTAATATATCATGGATAGTGGATAGTGGAGCTACATGTCATGTTACAAATAGTAAAAAAAATTTAGAAAACTATAAACAAAGATTAGAAGGCAGTATAACAATTGCAGATGGTTCGTCTCAAAAGGCTGTGGGAGTTGGAAACATAACATTGATACCAAAAGAAAATATCAAATTGAAAAATATAATTTTAGAAAATGTACTGCATGTTCCAAATTTAGACGATAATTTGATATCTGTAAATAAATTGGATGAAGCAGGCCTAAAGGTAATTTTTGATAATGGTAAATGTAACATTTATAGCCAAGGAAATTTAATTTTTGTTGCCAAGAAGAAAAATGGCTTATATCGCTTGAATATGCATTCAGTAGACCAGAATATTTTTAATATTATAAAAGATGAAGATTTATTGTGGCATAGAAGATTTGGACACTTACATCATGAAGCACTGTGGAAGATGTCTATTGATGAAATGGTATATGGCTTGAAGATTAAAAATAGAACCAGAGAAAAATGTGAAGAATGCGTTAAAGGAAAATGTACAAGAGAACAATACAAATTAACAAACAGATTACCAAGAAAAAATATTCTTGAATTAATTCATGTAGATCTTTTCGGGCCTATCACACCTGCGTCTTTAGGTGGGTCTCGATATGTTTTAACAATAGTTGATGACTGTAGTAGAAGAGTGCAAGTATATTTTTTGAAGAAAAAATCTGAAACTGCAATGAAACTAAAAATTTTCATAAAAACTGCAGAGAATGAAACTGAAAGAAAATTGAAGACAATAAGATCAGATAATGGTGGTGAATTTATTTGCACAGAATTAAAAGATTATTTTGAAGAAAAAGGAATAAAACATGAAACAACAATACCGGAAACACCTGAACAAAATGGTATTGCAGAAAGAATGAACAGAACTTTAATAGATATGTCGAGAACAATGATTTTAGATGCTGAATTACCAAAACAATTTTGGGCTGAAGCTGTAGCAGCTGCTGCATATATAAGAAATAGATATGTAAGCAAAATACTAGTAGATAAAACACCAGAAGAAATTTGGAATAAAAGAAAACCTACGGCTGCACATTTACGTATATTTGGATCTTTAGTATATGCATGGATACCAAAGAAGCATAGGAAGAAATTTGATGCAAAAGCTACACCTGCAATCATGCTGGGTTATTATAACAATAAACGAGCCTATCGTTTGTATGATCCATCAGAAAAGAAAATATTCGCGTGTAAAAAACCAATATTTTTTGAAAATAAAAAAGGTGCAATGCTGTTGGATACTAAAATAAAACAACCAAACATTGACGACATAAAAGAAGAAAGAAAATTAACACTGAATAAAAATGAAAGTATTAACGAAAATAATGAAGAAATTCAAGAAAATAGAGAAGAAAACAGAGCTAACGAAGAAAATTTAAAAGAAAACAGAAATAACGAAGAAACTGTAAATAGAGATAATGAACAACATGAACAACAAGTCGAAATTCAAGATTTAGAAGAAATAGAACATATAGAAAATGAGGATGAAAATGGAGACAATAGACAAAATCAAAGAAAATCAAGTAGAACAGTGAAGAACACAGACAGACTTCAAATAGACCCAAAATTAAAAAGCTATTGCAAATTATCAAAAGATGAAATAAATTTACCGACTAGTTTCGAAGAAGTAATAAGTGGAGCACATAAAGAAAAATGGCTTAAAAGCATGAAAGCAAGAAAGAAAGGAAGGATAAAAAAATTTGCTAAAAGAATTAAATTTGATGGATAATGTCAAAAAAAAAAAACTACTGTCATTTTTTGTGACAATCAGTTAGCTGTCAGTGTCATAAAAGATGGAAATAAGTGCAAGAGATCGAAACACATCCAAATTAAAATACCTATAAGTTAGAAAAGAAATTGAAAATGAAAATTTTGATAAAAAAAATATATTAACACAAAAATTGGTTTACAAGAAAAAAGATTTTAAAGCGGTGGGAGATTAATAGACGCTTTAAATATTTTTTTTCTGTGGGAGTTTAATAGAAGATGATCTAGTTACTAAGGATACGTGAAGGATTGTGTGTTTTGATGTTTGATATATAAGTCTGTCATATAATATTGTATTAATAAAACTATATATATATAATACTTCTCAGCTATAATTCCACTGGATAAAACTAGCCATCACTTATCCTCCGGGATATTGTTCTTGCCAAAATAGCCCTCAAACTTGAGATAATCGACAAGTAACAAGATTTGCTGTCTTGTGTCGATCTGAGAGTATCGTTGATCAGTGGCATACGCAGAGGTAGGATTAGGGGATAATCCTCCCCCAAATCGAAAAAAATTAAAATTATAATTACTTACCGCAATTAAGTTAAAAGGACGAATAAGAGTAGAACCTCGCTGTCTATATTTAATAAGGGTCTGATACTGTATAATGATCTACCACTCACTGTTAAAAACGCACTTTCAGTGCATCATTTTAAAGGTAAATTAAAAGAATATTTAATAGGTAAATGTATCAATAATTAATAAGATTACCATTATGTACAACTTAGTTATTTTTAGTTATTTTTAGTATATAATTTTTGTTATTTGTTATCTATATATAATATTTTTATAAATGTTTTTTATCTGTATACTAATTTTTCATATTTCATGAATATGTAATAGCTTCGTGCTAATTAATAAATGATTTATTTATTTATTTATTTATTTCGAGATTGCTCGCCTTTTCAATACGTGTAAATTCCGATGTTATAGAATATCGCGAGTAAAAATGATTCCATTTTCTTTTAACTTTATAGGCCGAAAAATATAATCCGAGAGGCAGCGTTGCAAGTGACCTAGTCCTTTCATCCCGATTGATTCCTATTGGAAATTATTCCTTTCGGGTAGTAAGTTGATGATCTAATGCGTTGGTAGGGTTGGGGCTGGTTGAAAAAAAAAAAGTAGATTAAAACTACGAAATTTAACTTGAATTGATATTAGGCGACTTGCAATTTTAATAATTAATAGTTTACATATTATATTAAATAAAAATGATCGTCAACTGCCGACATAACGGGGTAAATATCGTCAGTCACATCATTCATTTAGTAATACAATGCGTACAATATAAAAAATCGATTAAAACAATTAAATTATAGCTAAATTGGTTTGAAATTTTTATAATGAATAGTTTACATATTATATTAAATAAAAATGATCGTTAGCTGCCAACATAATGGCGTAAAGATCGTCAGTTACATCATTGATTACATTACGTTATAAAATGCTTAGGCTAAATGCCCGTTCAGCAATTATAATCCCTCAGCTGACGGTCTTAACGCCATTGTGCAAACAGCTGATTGTTATTTTTATTATTCTAATTATATAATAAGTTCGATGTATAAGTTTCATTGATTCTGAAATGACTTTACATCATTTTTAGGGTTTTGTAGGTATGACCAAAAAACCCTTATACCGTCATTTTGTCGTCTGTCTGTCTGTCTGTCTGTTCGGTAAAAATTGTATCCAAACGGCTAAACCTAGAGAGTTGAAATTTGGCACGCTTATACAACTCTTTGACCCGCACATAGGAAAAATACTAAAACATCTAAAAAACATATCCCCCTAAAAATATAAACAAATATGTGCTCATCGAAAAAAAAAATTTTTTTTTATAACTCTGAGTAGGGTATCAAATGAAAGCCCTTGGTACGTGGATTAACGATCAAATTTTTATTTTTGCAAAATAAATTATTTTGAAGCGATTTTTGCCAAAATTGTGCAAAAAAATTTTTGTCCCACACCCTGTAGCACAGATGGTTTAAACTAAAAATCTAAAAAAATTGTAAGTAATGTATATTGGTGTGAACCGAAATAGTACAACAGGAATTTTTGATCAGATTATGTTTTCGGAAAATAACGCATTTTTTGTGGTTTTTGAAGACACTCACATGCAAGGCATGCGACGGCGCAATGGGTTAGAGCACTGGTGTCGTAAGCTAAAATGCGGAGGAACGAAGGGTTCGAGTTCGAGTACGGAGTGAATTTTATTTTTTCTGTTTTTTTTTTTTTCATTTTTATTATGTTGAAATTATTTTGTCAAAATTCTAGTTATATTTTGACAAATGTTGTATTTAATTATTAAGAGCGTAAATTTAATAACCAGTCTTATTATATGATTAACAGACGATAAATTATTTTTAAAATATCGTTCATTTTGCCGTGATTACTAAAAAGTAAAATTTGTCCTACACACTCAGCATACCGCCTTCACTTATTATATACCTGCGAAACCCTGAAATGTGTGAATATTCACACTTCACATCAATTTTTTTTTATGACAGGCTTATACAAGCTACTGTAGTATAATCCCCCACTACACACTAATAATTTATCATTATTATTATCACTTAAACAATAACTTTGCAAATTTTCAAGTGGCTTGAAATGACTTTTGGAAATGTACATTTTCTCATAACCAGCTTCACCACGATTCTGGCGGCTGACGCTTGTTTCGATTATTAGCCATATCTAAGGCCGCGAACATACAGAAAGCCGGCACCGGCTTTACTGGCAACAAGCGCTGATCTGCCGCAGTATCTTTTCATGTTTTTAAATATAACCGCACATGCTGTGTACTGGTCGGCGCCGGTCGGTGTCTGCTACCCGCTTACCAAAACATTTAAGCAGTTTAAGCAGCTTGTTGTCAGCGCCGAAACAAAATAATATTTAAAAAATCTTGCGTCATCTTCTTTTAATTGAGGAAAAAGATGGTGGTATTCCCCATATTTACGTCTCTCTTGGTTTATTGCATGTATACCTTTTCTTTTTAGTTCCATTTTTAAATATAGTGAATCTGTTAGAAACAACTCCAAAGATGAATCAGAACTCGCCATTTTCACTTATTTCAACATATAATTGAGCCAATATACGAAATAGTAGCTATACACTTTCAAAACTAGTGTTCACTTTATGCTAGGCCGTTAAAATTAAAAAATGTACGATAAATAGGAAAAAATAAATAAAAACTTCAATATATAGGTTATGTCATCTGTCAGTGTCACATGCAATATCAACGTTTAGCGTGTGCTCAACCAGTAACACAGTACGCTTGTTTTCGGTACAGATTGTCAGCGCTGATTTACCAGCTTTCTGTATGTTCGCGGCCTAAGCTATCAATTACAAAAAAAAAATAATAATAAGCGGGATGAAATGACCATCAATAATGCAACGCTGCCTCCCGGACTAATATGGCAATCTGTTTCTATGGATATTTAATATAACGAAGTATTTTTCTTTCATTTTTTTAATTTTTTTAATTTTATTAAGCTACTTTTAGTGTTGTACACTAATGAACGTATATGAATACGGACATTAATATGCAAGTAGCTATTATTGTATTGTAAATTCATGTATAGTATCAAGAAGTTTAGTCCTTTTTCGACTTGTTTGTTCAGAACATAACGATAAAACAATTGGTAAAACAGCAAACGTAAGAGGAGTTTGATAGTGAAGAGTCACGCAATATCTTGGACAAAATACTGATAGCAAACCGCCGTAAGTCAACCAATCAGCTGAGTACATTCCACAAGAAAGAATGCGAACTGAACACGAACACTGTTGTTTGTGGCTAAATGGCATGCGACTTGCCATAAAATTAGATATTTTCTGCTTGTTTCACCTCTTTTCTTACCGCCTTCCATTCTTATAGGATAATTGTTTCGGATAAAGTTATTTAAAAGTCGTTAGAATGTTTATTTATTACCAAAGGCAAAATTTTCGTTCTTAAACTTCATTTATAAACGTTTCTAGTAATTATAGGACGATTTCTGTCTGTCTATTTGTCTGAGATTCACGCTTAACAGCCTGTATATATGTTTATGTAATTTGGTAAGACGAAAGAACAAAACCGAATTTCGATTTCAACTTAGATTTTAGCTCGTTCAACAATAATAATATTCGGGAATATGGAGCATGTTCATAGGGCATGTAAAACCGACTGTAAAAAGTAAGCTGTTGGTCATGTCAGAGGGCGTTAGTCGTTACCTGACAATATCTAAAATCTATGCATGATGCATTCGAAAGTATAATATAATTAGCAAGTGTCTGTATGTAGTGTCGGTAACATTGTGACGTCAATTTGTCCTATGGTTCTCGTGTTTTCCTATATCCTATATCTTTTGTCCGATATGAGCAATATTTTGCAGATTTATTCTCTAAGAATCTAAGAATATAATTACATACGTAAATGTCTTGGGTTTTGTATGTATAACCAACAGACTCCTATATCCTTTGACCGATATGAACAATATTTTGCATATTTATTCTCTAAGAATCTGCGGACAAAATACCATACAGAAGTTTCTAGGATTTCTTAGACATAAATAAGAAACTCTATACAATCCTGTATTCTTTGATCGATATGAAAAATATTTTGCAGATTTATTCTCTAAGAATCTGCGGATAAAACAACGTATAGAAATGTCTAGAGTTTCGTAGGCATTAACAAGAAACTCTAGACAATCCTATATCTTTTGACCGATATGAACAATATTTTTAATAGCGAAGCAAAGAACAATAGCAACAATTGCCGTTGGAATTGAGAACTTGAATCTCCCCCCAAGCACTCAAAAACACGTTCAATGTATGGATAAACAAACAAATTTTTAGTTTTGAAAAATCAATTTTTTTTTATTAGATTTTCGCCAAAAACTAGACAAAAAACTTTTGTACCCAACCCTATCTCTTAAAGCGGTTGATCTAAAAACCTGAAAAAAACCATATTTTACCCAGGAATTTTTGACTAGATAAATATTTTTTAAAAATTTATTGTGTGGCATCAAAAGACGTAGTTTAAGGAACGAAAAGTAGGTTATTTAATTGTTTTGTTTTTTTTTAATGCGATTTTAGCCAAAAATGTACAAAAAATTCTTGTCCCGCATCTTTTTACCCAAAGAGGTTAAACTAAAAATCTAAAAATATTATAGGTAATGAACACTAATCTGATCCGGAAACGTACGAGCACCATTTTTGATCAGATTGCTTTTTTGCAAAATATTGCAATTTTTGTGGTTTTGAGAAAATCAATTAGGACAGAAATGTTAGGAAGATATTGGAAGGAAGATTGAATACCCGTTGACCAGTGGGAAGACCTCGCAAGAGATGGAGAGATCAGCTAACTGAAGGTCTAACAAGTATTGTTATACAGGCTACTTGACAAGACCTGACAATGATTAGATCGAGATGGAGGACTTGTGAGTGATGCCAAAAGTCAACTTGACTGATAGTGCCCAAAGAAGAAGAAGAAGAAGAATTATTTTTTTAATTAATGGCTAAATCATGACTAATAATGTTATGGATTTTTTGTATTCATGGCTAAGATAAAATGTCTTCTTTTGAAATTAAAAAAAAAAAAATTAACATCTGAGAATTGACTTCATGTGCGTAAGGAGCCTATAGACGCTCCACCTACTAATTGTTTGAATTAGATTAGTTTTTTGTTTTTAAGGTATCAAACAAGTATAAATCATTATTAGAATTTTGAAATACTTATAAATGAAATAACACATTCTTATAAATGAGAATACGTTTTTGAAAGTGAAAAAATTTAATCAATTTATCAATATATTTCTTATTAATTTAATAAAGACTTAGATACGAAGGAAATGCAGAATAAATTGCTGGGATTGATTAATTTAAATTTTATTGTGACGAAATTTTTGCAATTTCTTTAAATTTTGTTTAAAAAAATTAAATTGAAGCTTTTGGAAGCTCTTTGGAAGTACTCAAATAACGAATAAAAATGATTAACAAAAAACTGTTGATTTTGATATGATTATAGAAAAAATATTCGTCGACCAGCATTATATTGACTTCTTACACTTATTATAATAGTTTTTCCAAAATGAAATGGCCACCCTCACTTACTGATTCCAATAATGACTGACAGTATAACCATTATACTTGCTGAGTTTTTGTTTCTGTTAATAATAGTTTCCAGGACCGTAATAATTATTTAAAATAAACGTGTTTTTTATTTGCTATTTAGAATGAACTGTATATACTCTCATGACATTCCTTCATATTCTTATCAGGCTTAGGACTGGCTATATTTGATTTATAAATATAGGCATGTTTAAAAATCGTTTTGTTTTAAAGTCATTATAGTCTATATTAAATACTTCAAATTTGCACAAACAAAAATCATTCTTTTTTTGCAACAAAAATAAATCCTAGCAACTTCAAATAATTATACATATGGCCAACTTTGTATGGAAATTCTATTCCGTCTTCTTCCAACTTTTTTATTAAAAGATACACAGTCGGCACTATATTTTTCGAATAAAAGTCTTTTTTTAATTATTGTTTTAGACATAAAACTATCTATTTTCTTGAAAACTTGTATCTATTTTCTCGTAAATCGGCTCGTTTTAGCTGCTGATTTTTCCACGAACAATGATACGTTGAATAGTTCTGCATGGAACACCGCAGTAGTTAATTCCGCAGTTCTAAGTATAGGTTTGTCATTACCTTCCGAAACTAACTTTTTATAAACGTTCAGTATGAGAACTTTGCAATATTCTGACAAATGACATTTTTCTTTAGTAACCACGTTTCACATTATCGCGTTCCACGTCAACTTCCACATTTTCGCACTCCAAATCACCTTGCACGGATTCACTAATTTCACTACAGAAATTAGGAATTTCTTCAAAATCAAATGGTCGCCAAAGAGCCAGGTTTTTAATGTATTCGCGCTATGAACGTTGAAATTTAACTTACAAACAAATTTAACAACCCCTAAAATTTAGAAACAATAGGATTATAAATTTTAAAAATATCCTTAATGGATTTTAAGAAACAAATTCCCTTAATACCCCTTATATTCTTTTTACAGCAATAAGTCTAAAGATTACTGCCATAAACCCATTACGGCATTGTTAAGCTTTTTAACAAGACTGGCCATTTAATTTTGGAAATACTTTACTTCTAAATTCACATTTTACATAAATTTTTAGACTTTATTAAATAAATTTAATCTGTTAATCGAAGCTTTGAAAACATTAATTTAGTATTCTATGTGAATTAAATAAAAAAACTGTAGGCTTAGATCTATTCCTGTCACTGTAAAACAATTTTATCTTCTAAGATCCCCCCCCCCCCCTCCCCAGAAAAATGTGTCTGCCTGATCGTAAGACTATCCATTATTATTTACTGAAACCCCAAAAATGTTTTATTTGAAAACACATAGCGGGTTTGAACCTTTTTAATCTACTTGAAAACAAATCTCAAATATCAAATTCAAAACAAAATATATAATTTTAAAAAAATTTAGAACGCTTTATTTTGATTACAATATTTTATAACACAGGCAACATATAAATGTAGAAGAAATCCAAAGAAATTATAATACACATGTATAATTATAGTAAGATGTTCTTTGGTAGAACAAAAATACCACCGTACTAACATACTTATAATAACACATATAATATTCAAATATAGTCGAGAACAACTTAAATACTACAACCAAACATAGAAATAATCATTAAATACATTATATATAAATATAACTGCTAAGTAAAAATTTAAATCAAATTAATTTTTTTCAAACCCAGCTTAAAAAATACTTAAAAAACAAAGGTATTAAGAAATATAAGCCTAAAAATCCTTATATTATTCAAAATAGCTGGTTATAATAGACGATCATGACATTAGGGTTGCCTGAGGGTTGGAAAAGAAGAGAAGACAGGGGAGAATGAGACGGGGAGAGTTGAGAGTAATTGCATGCCTTGAACAGTCGCTTACGTTACGGACAGATCAACGATCAAAAGAGGTTATGTCAGGACCATATGGAATCAGAGTCCCTTTCGCAATCCAGGAAATACAAGTTTCCCGGATTTGTTTCCCTGTTGCAGAATTGAAGTTATTTTTGGCCATAATATTGGAAAATTGAATTTGTTTATGGAGATTATTTCAGCCAGTTGCGAGGGCTACCTTTTAAGTTTTTACAAAAACTAAGAAAACATTTTTTTTTTTTGGAACAAACTGTTTCATTGCTTTTCAAAATATTCGCTTTTAAGGTTTATACACTTTTGCATGCGTTCAAACCAGTTCTCGAAACATTTTTAGGGTTTTGTAGGTATGACCAAAAAACCCTTATACCGTCATTTTGTCGTCTGTCTGTCTGTCTGTTCGGTAAAAATTGTAGCCAAACGGCTAAACCTAGAGAGTTGAAATTTGGCATGCTTATACAACTCTTTGACCCGCATATAGGAAAAATACTAAAACATCTAAAAAACATATCCCCCTAAAGATATAAACAAATATGTGCTCATCGAAAAAAAAAATATTTTTTTTTAAATTCTGAGTAGGGTTTCATATGAAAGCCCTTAGTACGTGGATTAACGATCAAATTTTTATTTTAGCAAAATAAATTATTTTGAAGCGATTTTTGCCAAAATTGTGCAAAAAATTTTATGATGATTTAAATTAAAAATCTGAAAAAATTCTAAGTAATGTACATTGGTGTGAACCGGAATAGTACAAGAGAAATTTTCGATCAGATTATGTTTTTGGAAAAAAAAAAACATTTTTTGTGTTTTTTTGCTAATAATGTACACATGTTATACTTATGTAAGACGCTGGATTGGAAGATGTATCCTTGTGTAATGGTTATGGCGCTGGCATATCACCCAACTAAATCAGTTCGAACCCTGCGAGAGAAGATTAAATTATTTTTTGTTTTTTTTTTTTGCATTTTTATTTTGTTTAAACTATTTTCAAAATTCTAGTTATATTTTGGCAAATGTTGCATTTAATTTTTAAAAGCGTAAATATAATTCTATGTTTGCATGTATACGAAATCAGAGGGCGGGGCTTATGATTTAAGCAACCAATGGAAGTAACCTATATAAAAAAATACTGCACATTTTTAGAAACTTAAATAATGGTATTAGGCATTCGAATTAAAATTCATAAAAAAATATTTTGATATTATACTATAAGTTTGTTTTGGCATCCCAAATAATCATCATTCAGTTACTAAATACCTGCGAAACCCTGGAATGTGTGAAAATTCACACTTCACATCAATTTTTTCCACTCTGGTTTTTCTCCTTCAAATAATCAATTGTTTGTCGTGTTGTGTGGGAACTTGCATTGTCATGATGAAGAATGATGCGACGATTTTGGTTGTTTTTCCTGATTTTGTCGATGACTTCTGGCCAACAAATTGTTGTATACCATTCAGCATTAACTGTTCTCCGATCCTCTAAAGCAGTGTTTCCCAATCTTTTTACTCTCGTGGCACATTTTCCAAAGCAGAAAAATTTCACGGCACACATACGTAGTCATAGAAGAAGAAATTTATAACGCTAGTTTTTTACCGACCGCAAACATATATAAGGGAGGCATTGTCATCATACCGATTTTGACATTTCGAGATTTCGATGGATCTCCACGAATTGAGGTCCGTACATAATGTTTTGACTATTTTTAGAATGATGTCTGTCTGTCTGTCTGTCTATATGTCTGTCTGTTGGTCTGTCTGTCTGTCGATCCGTGTACACATGCAGAGCTAATTCGGTTAAGAGGATTTTTATGAAACTTCATATTTAAGCTTTTGACATCAAAGGCACGAGTTGATCAACTTTTGGTAAAAATCGGTTAACTAGAAATGGAAATTTACTCGTGTAATTTTAATATTTTTGCGAATATTTCACAACAGAGTAAAATTTCGAAAAAAAAAAATTAACAAAAGTTGCTATAAAAGCAATAACTAACAACTTTTATTTGAGACATTTTTTGATAAAGCAGCATAAATTAAACAAGTACTTTGTTATGGCGGTCGGACCTGTGGTGGCCACAGCTGATTTTTTTTCTTTAAGATGTCACGGCACACCTGGAAAATTTTGCGACACACAAATGTGCCGCGACACACCCTTTGTGACATGTCCAGTACAACCGAAGAGACAAGCGATCATTTTCTTGGAAGTGCTTCGTGAACAAACAACTTTTATGGGTTTCGGTTCATCTTGGAAGACTCAAACAGTGGATTGTTGCTTAGTTTCAGGTTCATATGAATAAATCCAAGTTTCGTCACCTGTATCAATATTGTATACAGATTTTGCAGTGCCTAGGTTGAATTTTTTTAGGATTCCCTTACACCAATAAACACGAGCCTTTTTTATGAGCTTCTGTCAAATTATTCGGAATCTATCGGGAACAAATCTTTTTCACAGCTAAATGTTCATGCAAAATCGAATGTATTGCAGTCTGCGATATGCCAAAGGATGCCTCTATCTCACGGTAAGTCACATGCCGATTTTCTTCAATCATTTTGCGCACAGCATCGATGTTTTTTGAATCACAACCGATTTAGGCCGACCTTCACGAGATTCATCACTGACGGATGCACGACCACGACGAAATTCTGCAAACGAATTTAAACAGTCTTTTCTGATGGTGCTTCATCACCAAAAGTTGAACGAAGCGAATCTATGCATTGTTATTGAGTTAGGCCTTTACTAAATTCGTAAAAAATCATCCAACGAAAACTTTCACGAGGAATATCAATTTTTTCACAAATTTGTTAATTTTAACGCTCACTGTCAACATACTAGTCGGGCAATTTATAAGCTGCCACTGATTTCACAATAACAATTTTACGAATATAGTAAGGACACATTTCAATATTGCCATCTAGTGGTTGTTTGTAAAAACATAAAAGGCAACCCTCGTATATAGGAAACAAATAAAATGTTTAATAAATGTTAAAACAAAAATTTAATTGATTTCCATAGTGAATTACAATTTTCAGTTAGCTTATTTACTCTATCTCACATCAATATTATTTTTCTTAGTTATAGTAATTGTACAATTCATTTTATAAGGTAGACCGTATCCTGCAAGTTTGGTATTCTCAATAAAAAATATAGTCAGCCAGTCATTGAAATCCGTGTTGATATCTACACTTGAACTTGCACTGTCCAAGGTTCCAGAGATAATTTTATCAACGCCTGGGAACGACATTTGAAACATGATATCAAAATCTTCCGAACCATGACCTTCAGTACCCACTATTGCCATGATTTCAATCCATCTTTTACTAGTCCATTTCAATCCTAGAATGAATGGTAAATCGTACGCTCTAAAGAAAAAATAATTCCACACCTCTGGTCTCTCAACTGAACAGAACATAAGTATGTTTGCATCTTGTTCAATTGGTGTTATGTTTGTTATTGTATGGTCATATGCTCCACTAAATTTGTTATGGCGTATTTCGAGCAAATGCTCAAGTCTTGTAATGCCATTTTCTATCAAATGTTGGCATACATGCTTATTAATAAAATGCTTGTTATCATTTTTAGGATAAGAATTGTTTGGATATTTGCATGTCCATTTTTCATGTTTTCCTAACAGAATTTCTTCAGTGGCTAAAAATTGGCAGCCCTGTTCTTTGCTTCTACAATAAAGTTTGTTTGATCCTTTATTATTGATGCACAATGAACAATTATATTTGTCCTGTTCTAACAATGTAATTGGTCCATCCTTAATTGTTTCTTTGCATGTGAAGCAGTTTATTTCTTCCATTGTCATTCTGGAACAGAAATATAGTTAATTATCAAATTAAAATTTATTGTGGAAGGGTTATATGGGTTTTGGATAAAAACAATGATTGCATCCTACCGGTTCGGAACGGTTCGCGCGAACCGTTTCTTAAAAGTATTGAAACCTTAGCGAACCGGTTGTTAGAATTATTAAAAATAAATGAATTACTCTGACTTCAGTTTTGAATCGTGCGCCGTGGCCTCCAGTGTTGCAAATGTAATATTTATTTTATAGGTTATTAATAATACGCTCTTAAAATTTTTTCCTTATATTTAATAAATGGAAGTAAGTGATTTGTTTTCACTCTTAAAAATACAGAATAGGTTCCTAGATATCCATGACTTTATAGAACCGCAAATTTAGAATGCCATCACTGGATAAAAATGATCCAACTTTATACAGGGTGTTAGGTAAATATCCGGCACAATTTTAAAGGCAGCATTGTTGGTCCATTTAGAATTAAAAAGTCCTCAACAATTTTTGGATAAGATGCGTATATCGCTTGATATTCGATGCAGTACCACCGTTTAGGAACCACTAATATTTTGTCTGTTACAACAATCACATATGTGACTGAGATAAATAGAAACCATGGAAACAATACCGTAATTTTATTTCAACAAAATGCTTTTCAATTTTATGAAGAAAAAAGAAATAAGAAAAACTTTAATATTAAAAATATTTGATTATGACGTACACGAACTTTGATATTCTATTAATTGAACTACGATTAAAATATTTTTTTCTCTATGGCAACTACACAACTTCTGGATTAATATGAAAAATAAAAAAAGTCAGTGGTTTCCAAAATTTGGGGCATCTTTTTGTTTGTTTATTTTTGGACGAAATTCACATTTTAGAGAAAATTGGCAAAGGAAAAATCAATTGTATTCTACGTCACCATGTTGTCTTTTAAATTGTGCCGGACATTTACCTAACACCCTGTATAACTGATCTGTTTTAAAATGGTTTATTTCTTCATCGGAGATACAAAGATGAATATCAAATATTGTTAATTACAAAGTTTGTAGAACATATCTGTCAACCAATATAAGACGGGTGGCTAAAAGTGGTCGTGGTTTAAATGTTTTACAAAAATGGAAAAAGTTTTTTTTTTTAATTATACATCGGCCTATTTCTGCAACGAGGCTGACTGCCGATACCAGGGGGCGAGCTCCTACAGCTGGATGTGGGGTGAATGATTGTGAAAATGGGAGTAATGTTCAGAGCCGGCGCTGGGGTCTGCGGCGCCCGTAGGCAAGATTTAATTGAGCGCCCCTAAGTAGGGCGCAATTATTTTATTCCGAGATTTTCCCTTCTAAATTTGAAGTGAAGAAGTGAAGACTAAAAAAAAAGGTCTTCACTCCTAAATTTCAAGTCAAGATCTAACAAAACAGAGGTCTTCCATGAACAAGTTATATTTATAGGATTTTGTAGGTATGACCAAAAAACTGCCTGTCTCTTTGTCTGTTCGGTAAAAATTGTAGCCAAACGGCTAAACCTAGAGAGTTGAAATTTGGCTTGCGTATACAACACTTTGACCCGTACATAGGAAAAATACTAAAACATCTAAAAAACATATCCGCCTAAAAATAAAAGCAAATAGGTGCTCATCGAAAAAAAAAATATTTTTTTAAAATTCTGAGTAGGGTATCAAATGAAAGCCCTTGGTACGTGGATTAACGATCAAATTTTTATTTTTGAAAAATAAATTATTTTGAAGCGATTTTTGCCAAAATTGTACAAACAAAAAATTGTCCCACACCCTATAGCCCAGATGGTTTAAACTAAAAATCTGAAAAAAGCGTAAATTTAATAACCAGTGGAAATTGTTGAAATTATAATTTAATTCTGTTTCAATGTACACGAAATCAGAGGGGTGGAGCTTATAACAACCAATGGAAGCCATAGGCGTAATTTTATATAATATATATATATAAAAAAAAATACTGCACATATTTAGAAACCTAAATAATGGTATTAGCATTCGAATTAAAATTATATAAAAAAAAAAAATATTTTAACATAAAATTTGTTTTGGCATCCGAAATCCCAAATCATCATTCACTTACTAAATACCTGCGAAACAATGAAATGTGTGAAAATTCACACTTCACATCAATTTTTTTCACTCATGGGATTGCCGCACTCACCTACAACTCATGCAGTCAAACTTTCCATTCGTGGAAAAAAAGTACTACTTTATGCACTTGTTGCATAAATAACTATTATGATTTAATATGTATTAGTCAAGTAAAAGAAAATTAGCGTTTTATTTTAGTACATGCGATATCCTGCATTCTTAATTCTTCTTTAAATTATTCTATACATGATTTTTATTTTTATTTATTTTATTTTATATTATTTATTAGGCCAATCCAACAGGACAAGATGTCCCAATTACAGGTTTGGCACTACATACTACACAAAATTATAAAAACAAAAAAATCATCTGTAGTGTAAACTTAAGGCTAGAATCTTATTAAAATTACATAAAGAAATTGATGTATAATTAAATTAAATTTGAAATTTGCTTTTTAAAACTTACAAGTGACGTGCTGAATATGTCTGGAAAACCAGGAAGATCAGAGTAAAAGTTATACAAAATAGATACTCTATTCATACTAGAGTTTAAATAATAGTCCGAGTTGGTGCCACAGAAAAAAGTTCGAAATTTCTAATTGAGTAGTTAGGTGCCCTTAACGAGATTTTGTGAACTAGTTCCGAACAATCTACCAAACCATTCATACTCTTGTACAAGAATACGAGATCCGTTGTTTTACATCGTTTTTCAAGTTGCTGTAAATTAACATTGAAAGTAGGAAATTTTCTATTCATGAAATAAATAAATTTATTTTGTACAGCTTGAATTCTGTTAAAATAGACAAAATACTGGGGGGACCAACAAATGGTTGCAAATTCAAGCTGACTTCTAACCAGCATTTTATAGAGTGTCATAACAGACAGAGGATTCTGAAAACAGCTGCATGAACGTATAAGAAAACCTAACATTTTGTATGCTTTTTTGACTACAGTATCAATATGCACATCAAGTATTAACTTGCTGTCCAGAATGACACCAAGATGATATGAAGACAATATCTTACCTTAATTTAATATTTATATTTTGAAATGCTTCACTTTCCTTCAGAAAATACCGAACATAATTCCGATGCTCTGTCTGATGACAAGGTTCTACTCTCCTCATTTCTAGATATTCCTTTCCATCAAGAGAAATCATGTAGCTGAACAGTTCCGCTAATTCTATCGGACCAATGAATAATACACAATATTTATATTCATGAGGGCAACAAGCTCCTCGAATTTCCAATAAAAATAAATAATTAAACTGTCGAAACATCAGATATTTTTCATGTATATCCGCCCAATTAAATGTTTTGTTGCGTTGAAGATCAGCAATTTTATCTCCATGCTTTTCTATTAGATGATTTTCTAAATTATTATTTTCTTCAACCCATCCGCAATTTTCTTCAATTATTGGACAAATCGCATGTTTTTTAATAAAAGTGCACTGATTTTTAAGTAAATAACCCAACTTTTCTGTTGAGAGTGACATTTTACAAATCTTAACACTATTGAGTATTAAAACAAACTGGTTATTTTATATGTTTGTCATCAGGAAAAAGTACATAAAACAAAAACAGTGACAATCAAACAGTTATATCTCATTTTTATATTTTCGCTCTCTGTCTCTTATTAAGCATTACAAGTCTCAGGCGCGCACCCAGAAAAGGGGGGGGTCATAATATGAAATTATTTAAATTCCTCATTTCTAAAATACAAGTGATTACAAACAAAAGTCTTCACTTCTAAAATACAAGTGAAGACCAAAAAGGGTCCTCACTTTTGAAATATGTGATGACCAAAAAAAGTCCTCACTTCTAAAATACAAGTGATGACCTAAAAAAAAGATCCTCACTTCTATTTTAACAAAAACGCCATACCATACCAACCACATATTTTTAGAGCTCTTAGAATGGCACACTTGGGATCAGTTATTATATACATAAAAGCCCAAATTTCTTTCTTAACGTAACGCTCCTGGGTGCTAGCAGGTCTTGCAGCATGTGGTCGGTCACGAACTTAGTGGGGGAACGACGTACCTCGACAAAGAAGCTGGCTTACCAGAGTATATACGGTTACTTGACGAAAGTATGTTGTGTCAATTGATGTCATAACATCAAATAACGGTCATAACATCAATAACGGTCCGATGATAATTTTTAAACGACACGCATTGTGCTGCTTGTTGGGATTTCCTAGGCATAATCAGAAACAGCTATATCATTGATGTCCAGCATATGGCCCGCGGGCAGTATCCTACCCGATACTAATTTTTAAACGACACGCATTAAGCAGCTTTTTAGGATATCCTAGGTATAATCAAGAAACGTTTTTGTTTTGTTAATATACGTAGAATCATGCAAATTTTAATAATTGATTCCTGTTTATATTGATCTTTCTTTGTTACCAGTTTGCCAATGTTGTTGGCAAGGGGTCTGCTAGTATTTTGATAAAAAAACACATGTTTTTGGAGCTCTAATAGGGAGGGGCTCATGCCCCTGAGCCCCTTCTTAGGTGCGCGCCTGAAAAGGCTGATTATAAAATGGAGCCGTGACCTCAGCGATTTTATTTCATTATTTTATTTTGAAAGTTGTGAAACTTATACAATGTTCCGTTACTCGACGAAAGTAACCGCGGTTGAGGTTTCCCGTTCCGAAAGTGTACGACATTAACCTTTTCAGGAAAATTGTTAGGTTTCGGAACGCGGTTACTGAAAATTTTGGTTACTTTTTTGTAACCAAACTAACCGTGGAAATATCGCGGTTAGTGTGGTTATTTCCTCCCACTACAAACTTCAGATCTAATGTAAACTACAAAAGGAGGGAATTTCAAAACAATTACAATAAGGCGAGAGTTAAGTGGAGGGAATTAATCGTTTCTTTGTAGTGCAAGTAGTAAATTATAATATTATTTTACTATAGTCTATAATTAAAACAGTAAGAATGAGTGTAAGTAACTGATTTTTAGTAATATTGATCGCTGTCGTGAAAAATAATATCGGGAAAAATCATATATGTTCTTATATAATGTGCCATTGTAAACAAGTACTAATAAAACAAATATTTTTATTAATAAGTTTGTAAGAGAATATCTATAACCTATAACGTCCACAAAATGACAGTTCAGTTGTCTGTTTTATCAACTGTGAGGTGACTACCGTTCCGTAACTAAAACGCGTTTTCAGGTAACCACAACTTTACCGTAACCGCGACCGCGGTAGTTAGGTGTGCAGTTACGGAACATAGTATTACTAATGCAAAACTTGTACAGCCATCCGTTGATAGAAAAATGAACTATTTAATTGTCAGATTTTTAAGGTCAGATTGTACAGAAACAATTTAGTTAACATACATGCTGTTCACTTTTGTAGAAACAAACTAAAAGGATATTTTGATTTCAATAGTTTGCACCTTTGAAATTGTATGTCAGGTTGGTATTAAAAAATGAAAAAAAAATGTCACTTTCTTTATATGTCATTCCATTTGACATATGTCATAATGAAAAATAATATCTTAATTATAATAATCATAACCTACAAATCTGAAGTCTGTGTTACAGCGTAAGGAATATCTTTAAATGAATTTGAAGTCAGGAACAAACTATAAAATTAACCAAAATATCTAGATCTGGTTTGTCCTTACAAAAGTGAACTTAATATATAGGCTATTCCAAACGTTTAGGCGGAACTATATTTTGAAATCTAGTAATTTTTATCTATTAATTCGGACTTTTGGTCATTTTGTTTAAGTTTTGTAAATCATACTCACATTGCAGATTTTAGATTAAATTGATTGTCATTATAACATGTCCTTTTCTTTGCCTTTTTTTTTGTCAGTCTTAATAAAAATTTCCCATTTTTTTTTTTTGTATTCAAAATAAGTAAAAATGTATTAAAATTTTTAATAAAAGTCATTCGTTTCACTGTTGGAATTTTAAATGTTCACATATCAAACGTGAAACATGAAATAACCCAAGTAAGGTCCCTTCTCGTGACAACCTAAAAGAACGAAATTCCCATTTAGTTCCGCCAAAACGTTTGGAATAGCCTGTAATATTGTTCATGAAACCAAAGTTTTAGTATTATAATATAAAAATTAAAAATTTGAAATCAATTTATAAATATAAAATGAATAAGTATATTTAAAAAGGTAATATACAACTTACCAAAAATAAAATAATAATAACGTAAACTAAATAACACGATTATATTTGTAAAAATACTCAAAAAATATATAAATAAAAGCAAACTCGACACAAAAACACTACTAAACAACGCAATAAAAAAATATAGTTTTTGAAAGTTCAGTAGTTTAACTTTTCATAAGCAGACGGCACAAGTAAATTTTTGTATTAGTAAATTTAAAAAATGATGTTCCAGGAAAATTCAGGCTCAGTAAAATCACTAGGTATCATTTATTTCAATTAATTTCCCTAATAATATGTCCTCAGTGCTGGGTGAAGATCCAGAAAGTATAAAGTAACTAATTCGATACAGGTTGTGGGGCTCCACGAAATGTTCATTAGAAATAACTAATGGTATTTGAACCTGTCAAAAATTAAACAAGTATTTAACTATGCTAACGGCTCAATTTATTTTAAAATCTTCTTCAGAGCTATTCGCTCTGATTGGTTCAGTTTCTCAAGAGTTAGTTTAAATTCACATAATGGGTGTTTTTTTTAGAGGTATAGAACTTTAAATTGCAATAAAACAACGATGGATTATTCGATTGACATGAATTTTTTTTTATTCGAAAGATAATCTTGTGGCATTACATTTTAAATATGATTTCTGGCATATGACCGCCACGGCTGGCTCGGATGTAGTCCAATCTGGACGTCCAATTTTCGATGACTTTTTCCAACATTTGTGGCCGTATATCGGCAATAACACGGCGAATGTTGTCTTCCAAATGGTCAAGCGTTTGTGGCTTATCCGCATAGACCAATGACTTTACATAGCCCCACAGAAAGTAGTCCAGCGGTGTTAAATCACAAGATCTTGGAGGCCAATTCACAGGTCCAAAACGTGAAATTAGGCGGTCACCAAACGTGTCTTTCAATAAATCGATTGTGGCACGAGCTGTGTGACATGTTGCGCCGTCTTGTTGGTATGATTTAATGTAATGCCACAAGATTATCTTTCGAATAAAAAAAAAATTCATGTCAATCGAATAATCCATCGTTGTTTTATTGCAATTTAAAGTTCTATACCTCTAAAAAAAACACCCGTTATATTCACTTTTGTTAGATTGATTACTCTTTACTGTGGGGGCATTTCTAGGATTGGTAGAAACGTCACGGGTGGCTGAATTTAAATATTTTCATTGTACTTACTTTGAAAGGTAAGCATTGTACTTATCTTGAAGACTCATATTTCTATCCCAATAATTCATAACCCCAAATAATTAATTTTGACTCTAATTACCTACGAAGTCCATATCACTGAAAATATATGGTCGCATATGATACGTGATCTGTGTAAATATTCGACCATGTACTTGAGATAAACGGTGACAATATTTTAAACAAATAATATAATATACGATCGTAACTACACCCCTGTCTTTCAACATTTAACTAAAAAAATACAGTCACTGACAACTCAGCTAATCTCTTAAAATAGATTAGTTTTTATATTTAAATAATTTGAATATTTTTAACTAATTGAATAATTTTATTTTCTCACATTACGTATTGCTTCTACTTCTTTCTCTCTTAGACTTTTTCTCTCTTTAGATTGATATTTAAATACCGTTTGGGAATCGCTGTCACAAGCTATCAGTTAGTGCCAATGAGTAAGGAGAAAATTGTTGCACAACTTTGCGAAATGTTATAAATAGTTCTATAAATATCACTTAAATAAACATTTATTTTTACACTTAAATTACTAAGAAAAGATGAAGAACTAACTAAATAATTACTATTTTTTATAATCAAATCATCATGTATTCAACATTATTGTCTGTATATTGTGTTCACTTTTGTAAGGACAAACCAGATCTGGCAATTTAGTTACTTTTATAGTGTACTAGCTGGCGTACCCGTACTTCGTACGGTTTTTATAATGTATATTTTGATGTAAATGATAACTGAGATATTTCAATTTTAAGTAGAACACAAAATAATCGTTTCTTTATTCTAAATTACTCTTTTGTATATATTTTTGAAGTTAAGTAAATAATAAGTGAGATACTTCGTTTATAGATAGCTCTCCCCATAGCTCCCCAAATATACCGTACGTTCTTTTTCGACTTACAACATAGAGCTTTCTCATATTAAATTTATCATTGCATATTTTATCTCTACTATAAGTTTTAGACAAAAACTTTTTTGATAAAAATTGTTCAGTATTTTAGCCCCAACACATTGTGCCTAATTATGAATCAAAAAATCCGAAATTTGTTTGAAAAAATGTACAAAATATTTTTGGTATTTATATCTAAAAATAACAGTTGTCATGAACAAATGAAAATATATACATTGAAACATAGAATTAAATTATAATTTCAACACTTCCCACTGGTTATTAAATTTACGCCTAATATATCTATAATTTGACAAAATAATTTAAACAAAATAAAAATGCAAAAAAAAAACAGAAAAAATAAATTTGATAGGAATCGAACCGTAGTTTGCAAGTTACGAAGCGAAACTTTTTGCAGATTTTTAGTTTAAGCGCTCTGGGCGCAATTTTTTGCACAATTTAGGCAAAAATCGCGTCACAATAATTTATTTTTCAAAAATAAAATTTTGTTTGTTAATCCACGTACTAAGGGCTTTCATTTGATACCCAACTCGAATTTAAAAAAAATATATTTTTTTTTTCTATGAGCACATATTTGCTCATATTTTTAGGGAGATATGTTTTTTAGATGTTTTAGTATTTTTTCTATGTGCAAAGAGTTGTATAAGCATGCCAAATTTCAACTCTCTAGTTTTAGTCGTTTGGCTACAATTTGACAGACAGACAGACGACAAAATGACGGTATAAAGATTTTTTGGTCATACCTACAAAATCCTAAAAATGACTTAAATAAAAATTGTTCGTTATTGCTTTAAAACAACTTTAGTTAAATAATTTTTTTCGAAATATTTCTTCGTTGTGAAATATTCGCTAAGATCTTAAAACCGACACGAGTAAACTACCATTTCTAGTTAACCGATTTTTATCAAAAGTTGATCAACTGCCATTGATGTCAGAAGCTTAAATATGAAGTTTCATAAAAATCCTTTTAGCCGAATTTGCTCTGCACGTGTATACAGACCGACGGACAGACAGACAGACAGACAGACAGACAGACAGACAGACAGACAGACAGACAGACAGACATCATGCTAATAATAGTCAAAACGTTATGTAGGGACCTCAATTCGGGGAGATCCATCGAAATTGGGAAATATCAAAATTAGTATGATCACAATACCTCCCTTATATATGTTGGCGGTCGGTAAAAAAGTAATTGTTAATCAATGTATCAAAAACTTTCATTTGATATCCCTCAAAATTTTACAACTTAACTTTTAAATTTTACAACTTAATTTAACTTTTTTTTCTTCGATAAATACATATTTGTTTATATTTTTCGTGGGATATATTTTTGAAGTCTCAATATTTCTCGTACTTAAGTTCTCTAAATTAGCTGCTTGGCCATAATTTCTACCGAACGAACAGACTCATGTGACGGAATAAGGATTTCTTGATTATACCTACGAAAACCTAAAAATAACATGTAAATGTGCATTTTCTGTTAATTTCAACACTAATCATAATAAAATATAGCTTATATATTGTAAAATGCATAAGTTATTTTACTGTACGATTACGTTAAATCTGTAAAATTTTCATTTCATTGGACCTTAATGTTCCCCATGTGCCCTCAGTGCCCCTCCCCTTAATACGCCACTGTTGTTCATTACAACTTATATCAGTCCTTTTTGTGTGTAAAACATCACAATTTTAAAAATAACTAAGAAGATATTGATATCCACATCTACAAAATAAAACCAAATACCGATTTTTAGAGCGCGATTGTCTCCAAAACTACTCTTTTTATTATATTTCTACTATTTCTACTATTTCTACTCTATTTCACGTTTGAGGTGTCGTTTTAAAATTACATTCTGAAGGTTATACCGAAGCCAGATTTGCACTTTATCTTCTGAATCGAGTCATTTGTTGTTTAAAACAGTTTAATCATTTGACTGGGCGAATGTTTTAGTCGATGTGTCAGGGAGGAAAAAGGATCGATGCTCGCCTTCATATAATTCGTTGGAGCATATTTGAAAAGTGATGTAGTTTCATTTGAATAATAAATATGTTGCTTTATCAAGAGTAGGCAATCTTAAAAAAATGTTTATCGAAATGAAAAATACCAATATTGTTTACAACGAAGTAATTTAAAAATTAATTAACTGTTTTTAATAACAAATTTTATTTTCAATTCCCCGAGCAGCGTCGTGTAATCTGCTAGTATTGTATAAAAAATGTGCCAATTCTGCTGACTCTGTGGGGGGAGGCCCGTCGGCCCCTCCCTTGGCTGCTCCACTGCCTCTTTTACATTTATTAGGTAAGGTTAAACGAGGACTGTAAGAGTAGGACAATAAAAACTAACATGAAAGATTTTTATTAATTTCATGAAATATACATATATTGTACAAATCTAGCGTTTTATTATAGTCATATCGTAATTAAATGTTGGTGGAAGTGCAGCCCCAAGTTTGCTACTACTCAATGGTATAAATGACAACCAGTCAACAAACCAGGTATTGACATCAACACTGGAATTCCCACGGTCCAAATATCCAGAAAGGCTATGTTCTATTGCTGGGAAAAACAACTTAAATTTTATTAAAAACTTATCTCCTCCAAACTCGTCAGTAGCAGCCCTTCCAATTATTTCCATATAATTTAAAGCGTTTAATTTAAATCCAATAAGAAATGGTATATCGTATGCAGTAAGAATGAAGTAAGTCAAAAGATTTCGACCAACGGTTCCAGTAATGGATGCTTCGTTGTCTCTCTGCACAGCATTCGCCTTGATGATTTTACTTTCAAATGAAGTAAATTTTAGATGAACTACCTGGACCAGATGCTCAAGCAATGATACTTTCTCAGATGATTTGTGATCACAATAACCTGAAAAAAAAACCATGAGTTCAAAAAGAAATTACATTACATAAGTGTTGCTATAGAAAAATATAATAATGTCAACTGCAAGCTTAATACCATGTGTTCAAAACAAATTACATAAGGGTTGGCTGTGGAAAAAAAATAATGTGTACTGCAAGCTTTAACTGTCAATTAATTAACTGTCATCACTGTTGTTGTCATAAGTTTCTATTGAAAATTCCATTAAGCTACAATTATAATGGTTTTTACAGTAGAACACAAAAAATGTATGATTGAATCATATTTTCGAAATGGTGTTCGAGTGAACGGCGAATGGATTTACAGTGTGGTGTCATGTTAAGAGGAATTTCGGCTACAATTTCCAAATATTGCTTTCCTTGAAGGAGATTTTTACAGAGCACTTATAAGATGTGTTGATTTTTCCAAGATACAGGGAGCATTACTCATAGAGATAGAACTGGAAGGCCAAGAGTTCGTACTCAAAATACAGTTGATGATGTTAGTCAACGTATGAACGAGCAACCCACTACATCACTACGTACACTGTCGCAAGAGACTGGTTTACCATTAGGAACTTGCCATACTATTGTCAAAAAAGATTTAAAGCTCTTCCCATACAAAATTATTGCTTTGCATGAGTTGCTGCCAGCATATCACAATAGGCGAATTGTGTATCGCCACTGGTTCCAACAAAATTTAATTAATAATGATGATTTGTTAAATTTAACGTTTTTTTCTGACGAGGCCTGGTTCACCCTTTCGGGGTATATTAATTCACAAAATATTAGATTATGGATTGCTCAAAATCCTCATACTTTTCGTGAAACTCCCCTTCACCCGTTAAAAGTTGGTGTTTGGATTACTGTGTCTCGAAGACGTATTATCGGACCCATATTTTTTCACGAAACTGTTACTGCTCAGAGATACCGAAATATTGTACGTGAATTTATTAATCAGCATCATGAGGATGAGCTCCAGCAAGGCTACTTCCAACATGATGGCGCGACTGCCCACACCGCTCAAGAGACCATCAACTTCGTGAATTTTTTGACGATCGAATAATTAGTTTACGGTCAAATCCAGAATTTCCACCTAGATCACCAAACTTGACTATTTTAGATTAATTTATATTCCCTTATCTGAAAAAATAATGTATACAAGACAATATCGAGGAACTGCAAAACAGAATTACCGAACAGTGTGCCAATGTAACTCCTCAAATTCTTATAAATTCTTTTAATAGTATGAAAAGACGAGTAAATTTGTAGACGAGGAAAACGGTGGTCATTTTGAACAGCTTCTTTAGTTTTTTATGTTTATTTTTCTGTACCTGTGAAATCAAAAAATATATTGTATATAATGTATAAATTTGTATTTAGCTGGCTAATATGGTTGTTTAGACTAATGGCCAATAAAACAATATAATATAAAAAAATAAATTTAATTTCCAATTTTAATGATTACAAAGGCTGTGCCATTATTTTATTTTTCCACAGCCAACCGTTATGTATAACTATTAACTAACATTTAGGCACAGCCTTTGTAATCATTAAAATTGGGAAATATAATTTTTTTATTTTACAAGTACAGAAAAATAAAGATAAAAAATTGATGTGAAGTGTGAATTTTCACACATTGCATGATTTCGCAGGTATATAATAAATGAAGACGGCATGCTGAGTGTGTTGGACAAATTTTGCTTTGTAGTAATCACGGCAAAATGAACGATATTTTTCAAATAATTTTACGTCTGTTAAACTGAGAAAAAAATGTGAAACCCAAAAACCAACTTTTAACGGGTAAAGGGGAGTTTCGCGATAAGTATGAGAATTTTGAGCACGCATAACCTCAAATTTTGTGAATTTATACACCCCGAAAGGGTGGACCAGGCTTCGTCAGAAAGAAAATGGCCTCGTCAGTGGCAATACACAATTCGCCTATTGTGATCTGCTGGCAGCAACTCATGTAAAGCAAGATTTTTTTATGGGAACAGCTTAAATCTTTTTTGACAATAGTGTGGCAAGTTCCTAATGATAAACCAGTCTCTTAAAAAATTATGCTAGGCCAATAGCCAGATTTTGATAGGCGTGGCTGAAATCTCACTTCGGAAAATTTGAATATGACTGGACTACTTTCGATAATCGAACTGTAGTTAGCTTCCTTTTAAGCCGCTCTACCTATGCCTGAAAGAGTGTTCTGTGCAAAGCAGGAATTATATTATTATATAACCTGTAAAATTTTGTTCGTATTTGCAGTTCCATATTTGATGTTTCCGTATAAGTACTTCTTCAGTTGATTTGAATGGACAACCTTTGCCCTTATTCTTACAATATATCAATTTCTTTTCTTCAACTTGGACTGAAGTAACTGTTTGAGTTTTACTGCCTACAACTTCAACATCTTGATGGTCTGTCTCTTGAGGGTCTTGAAAGTCTACATCTTGCTGGTCTTTTTCTCTTGTCACCCTAAAAAATAAGTCACTCACATCAATTTGCAGTACTCTGAACCAACAAAATCAACTCAAAATCAAAACAATTCAACCTAGGCACTGCAAAATCCGTATAGAACATCGTTACAGGTGACGAAACTTGGATTTATTAATATGAACCAGAAACTAAGCAACTATCCACTGTTTGGGTCTTCCAAAATGAACCGAAACCCACAAAAGTTGTTCGTTCACGAAGCACTTGAAAATGATCGCTTGTTTCTTCGATTGTACTGGACATGTCACAACCATTCCTTTATAGTTTAGAGTATAGGAGAACTGTTAATGCTGAATGGTATACAACAATTTGTTTGCCAGAAGTCATCGACAAAATCAGGAAAAACAATCAAAAACGTTGCATTATTCTTCATCATGACAATGCAAGCTCCCACACAGCATGTCAAACAATTGATTATTTGAAGGAAAAAAACATCGAATTAATGTCTCATTGCCCGTATTCACCTGATTTATCCTCGACTTTTTTTTTTGTTTCTCAATGTCAAACAAAAAATGCGTGACAGCGATTTTCATGATTTCAAGAAGCTGTTGAAGCTATCGAAACCATGTTTTTGAGATACAAACTTTAGAGTGGAATAATGTTTCAAGAATTGGCTTGAACGCATGCAAAAGTATATAAATCTTAAAGGCGAATATTTTGAAAGGCAATAAAACAGTTTGTTCCAAATACATTTTTTTCTTTCTTAGTTTTTGTAAAAACTTAAAAGGTAGCCCTCGTATATATAGATAAATTAGTATGTCAGATATTTACGTTAGGCACGACATGAAGTAAGGTGAGAAAATTTTACTTAGCACTACAAAAGTCATTTAAAACAGAATAAAATCTGTTACATTGCTTGTGCAAAACCAGAACTACACAGATTTATTGTATGTGGTAGGGGGAACAGCTGATGAAACAAACAGTGCTTAGTGCCTTTTGATATCAGAATAGGGGATAGGCATGATTTTTATTTTATTTTTTATTATATTCCTCTTGTTGCATATAAAAAAGAGTTTTGATTTTGTTTTTAATTTGAAGGCTTAAAAAAATAATAAATTTTTGTTAGCGCGCGAAAACTACGTGTGACGTCAGAACCTACCTAGTGTACGGTTACATGACGAAATTTCACTGGACAAAATTACACGGGACAAAATTACACAGAAGAAATAACACATAGACAGAATTACACAAGGAAGAAATTACACAAGGTCGAAATTACACATACGAAAATTACACTAAGACAAAATTACACATTTAATTTACTTTAATTTACACATACGAAAATTTAATTTAATTTACACATACGAAAATTACACTAAGACAAGATTACACATTTAATTTGTTTGTGTTTGTTAATTATTTGTTTGTGTTCTTTTATATAAAAAAATTTTTTTGGATGGTTGGATTTAGTAAGTTTTTATTTAATTTTTTTTTTTTTTTGAATAAATAAATATTTGTATTTTCAGGGTTGGAATAAGTAAATTTTAGTGTTATATGAATTAATACAAAAATTGTATTTTCAGGACTGGATTAAGTAAATTTTAGTTATATTTTGAAAAAAAAAGTTTTTTTTAGAATAAGTCGACAATCGACAATCGATACCATATTTCCATTTCACACATTCAATTTTTTTTTTTTCAATATTGAAATTAACAAAAAAATGTACATTACAGCTTCCTATTAAATTAAATATCTAAATTTCCTGAAAAACACTAAAACTTACTAAATCCAACCAATATTTTTATTTTTTAAAAAGAACATTAGAATTTACTTAATTCAATCCTTAAATTAGATTTTTTTAACGTTAAAAAATAATGTACTTAACCCAATCCTAAATACATTTTTTTGTGTTTATTCATATTTGAGACCAAAAATTACTTAATCCAACCCTAAGATACATTTATTTTAAATTTATTGAAAAAACACGATAGTTTACTTAATCCAACCCTTAAATTACAATTTTAAAAATGTATTAAAAAAACACGATAATTTACTAAAGCCAACCCTGAAAACAATTTTTTTTTGTATTTATTCATATAACACTAAAATTTACTTAATCCAGCCCTGAAAATATTTTTTTTTTATTAATTCATATAACACTAAAATTTACTTTTTCCAAGCCTTAAAATACAATTTTTTATTTTTCCAAAAAAAACATCAAAACTTACTTAATCCAACCCTTTAGAAAAAATGTTTTATATAAAAGAACACAAACAGAAAATTCATAAACACAAAAAAATTAAATGTGCAATTTTGTCTTTTTTGTCAATGTGTAATTTCCTCCTTGTGTAATTTCCTCCTTGTGTAATTTCTTTCCTGTGTTATTTTGTCTATGTGTAATTTCTTCTGTGTAATTTTGTCCCGTGTAATTTTGTCCAGTGTAATTCTGTCCTGACACCCTAGTGTATAGCGTACAGCCTACCCAGTCTACAGCGTACAGCCTACACAGTCTGACGTGAACTTATTTGCTTGTATAACTTTTATAGATTGTGTAAAGTTAGAGTGATTTTAATTAAAACAAAGTTATTCTACATGTTTACCGAATTAAATTATATATTAAAATACAAGGTGTCTCAAAAGAAATTTTATATTTATTTAGCTTACTGCGTGAACGCAACGTATCCGAGGGGCGCGGGGGTTATGTCAATCGGTAGCCTGGCTCTTGGGAATTCAGTCACTATGGAGCGTTTCTCGGGAGCAGACCGCGCGTTATGCGTACGAGAGTTTTACAAAAACGGTGATTCGGCGACTGTAGCGCGTAGAAAATTCTGCAGTATTCGAGGTTTTCGCCACTTAAATATGCGCCAAGCATTCCTCTCATTCGACATTGTAAAACATTGGTTAAAAAGTTTGAAGAGACTGGTACAACGCTGGATAAATCAAAATCCGGGCGACCTAGGTCATCAAGCACGGTAGAAAACGTGGAGAATGTTAATCAGTCTGTTCATGACGACCCGAACCTTTCAATTCGGAAGCGCGCAAGTGCTTTAAATGTGCATAGATCATCATTACATCGCATTATGCACAAAGACCTAAAGCTGCACCCCTACAAAATTCAATTGGTGCAAGAATTAAAGCCCCAAGATGCCAGTCAGAGGCTTAATTTCGTAAATCAGGTGATTGAGCGATTTTCAACGTTTACCAACATTTTGTTTTCGGATGAAGCTCATTTTCATCTTAATGGCCACGTAAATAAGCAGAACTGCCGCTACTGGAGTGCAACGAATCCGAAACGCAAACATCAGAAACCCCTACATTCGCCTAAAGTGACCGTATGGGCTGCGATGTCGGCGCGAGGAATTATCGGCCCTTACTTTTTTGAAGAAGAAAGGGGGCGTGCAGTTACAGTGAATTCAGAGCGTTATGTGGAGATGTTAGACAACTTCTTGGTACCTGAACTGCAAAACTTTCCTGGCTATAGCCAAAGAACATGGTTCCAACAGGACGGAGCAACTTCACACACGTCCAATATGTCTCTGCCACGTGTTCGTGAAATTTTCTCAGGCAAATTGATCTCCCGGAGAGGTGACATAAATTGGCCTCCACGCAGTCCAGATTTAACCCCTATGGACTTTTTCCTATGGGGTTATCTTAAATCTAAAGTTTACGCCAATAAACCGACTTCACTGGCGTATTTGAAAGAAAATATCCGTCACGAAATCGCAGCCATCACTGAGTCCACCTGCCGAGACGTCATAAGTAATTTTACTGTTCGATTAATTGAGTGCCGAGAACGCGAGGGTCTACATTTAGACGATATTATGTTTAAGAAATAAATCCCCAAAAAGTGTATTTTAATAATTAATAAATATTTTTTCCATATACGGCTTACTTTTTTTTTAATCGATCCACTAAATATAAAATTTCTTTTGAGACACCTTGTATATAAAACGTGGAAGATCCAGGGCCCAGTACTTCGAAACATCGAAAATATTGTTTAGTACCGATGTGAACAAATACTTTGTTTAGAACTCCACAGAAACAATTTATTTCATTACCTAATGGTGAAAAATAAAAGAAAAGGAAGAAAAGAATCAATGTTGGGTAAATTGTCACTCTGAGCCCTAACAAAATCTTTATCTGCCATTTTAATAATAAATGCATAAAAAATTGTTTAAAAAATAAATACAACTCTCAAACAATACACGTTAGAGTTGGCAATAACAATTAATCAATCGATTAATTGATCATTTGATTAATCGAAATGTTATAATCGATTAATTGATTATGAAATAAGAAACATTCGCCGACAAAAAAAAGGGGGTCTTAATGTTGTATTTTAAAGGCTGATATAAAATCATATGATCGTTTTATTAGGAAAACATAAGTAATATAATGTCTGCATAAACAAATATTTTTTTTTTACAAATAGGCTGTAACAATAAATAATGCCTGTTTGAACGAATACTATATAATATTGATATTGCATATTAAGTACGTAAATTTTAATACAAATAATTCATTGTTAAAATAAGTTTTTGCTTATTGAAAAGAAGAGAGCAAAGTCATTTTACCGACCAGTGTTTCAACAATACATAAGTAATTTCTTGAAAATAAAATAAAATTATCGATTAATAATAAATTAATCGAAACTTTATTTATTAAAAAATAAAGCAATATTTATTAAAAAATATTGTATAATTAATCGATTAATTGAAACAAAATAATCGATTATTTCAATATTCGATTAATCGTTGCCATCTCTAATACACACGTAAAGGCTTGTGTAGGTAGTCTGGGACGCCTAGGGTTTGACGTCATGCTCAGTCGTATTTAGTCGGCAACCTTCGCGCTGTGGTCGGCTTTATATATAATTTATAATATTTTAATTAAAAAATTTCGCTGAAATATTAATTAAAATGTGATTCATGTTTTGTTAGGTGACATAACTAATATTAACGTATCAAAAAAATGTACTTTTAAGAAAATATAAATTCTATGCGTATCCCCTATTTTGAAAATTGTGACAACTATCCCTGGTCTCCCCTAATTAAAAATATACAAAGTAAATTATTTATTTTTGATTACTTACTTTAATTCAAACTTCAACGGCATAGTCCATGATAGTGTTTCACAAGGCATACTGGATGATTTTGCACGATTATTTTTATTTGCTAATTTTGAAGTATTTTGTTTTGACAGAGACATTCTAAACCTAGACCTTCTGCTAGTTTAACGGTCTATACTAATCTGTTTAATAATACTGCTGTATTTCTTTATATAGTGTTAACATTTATATGATAAGTGTGCTAAATAAATATTTTTCATTGTGGTTATTATTTTTTCATTTTTTAATTTAAATTTGAAATGTTATCAGGTTGTTTACGAAGATTAACAGGGCTACGAAGGTTTTGATGTTTTGGTAAAATTAGTAAATCCTAACAAAATAGATTAAAAATTAAAAATTGATGGGAAGTGTGAGAAGCTGACAGAACATCAATAGTTTTTGATAATCATTTTTGTGTTTTTTTATTGGCAACGGGTGCACTAGTTGCTGTATACCAGGTCTACAAGTATGAAATGAGGATTTTTTTCAAACTTGCCGCGCAAACCGAGTGTATAGTTCAAAGTTTAAACACATATGGCGTTTTGTTAAGTTATCATTAAGTGTTAAATGCGTATAGGTTATAATTTGAAAAGTGATCATATAGTTTTGTTTTACTGTGTTAAAAATGTCAAATTTTGTGCCAAATAACGAGCATTCGCGGACAGTACTACTGTTTTGTTTTCATTTGAAAAAAACTTCTGCTGAATCATACCGACTGCTTCGAGAAGCTTATGGTGAATATGATCCATCGCAAGATACGTGTGAACGATGGTTTCGGCGTTTCTAAAGTGGTGACTTTGATCTTACAGACAAAGAACATGGAAAACCTCCAAAAAAATATGAAGATACAAAATTGGAAACATTGCTACAGGAAGACAATAGTCAATTAAAAAAACAACTAGCAGAGCAGTTAGGCGTTAGTCAACAAGCTGTTTCCAATCGCCTACTAGAGATGGGTAAGATCCAGAAAGTCGGCAGATGGATTCCACATACATTGAATGAGAGGCAGATGGAAAAACGCAACATAAAACTTGTGAAATTTTGCTTGCACGATACAAAATAAAGTCTTTTTTGCATCGTATCATTTCTGGCGATGAAAAATGGATTTATTTTTAAAATCCCAAACGCAAAAAATCATAGGTGAACGGAAATGCTCTGTACTTGGTGGGACCAAAAGGGTGTTGTCTATTATGAATTGCTAAAACCTGGTGAAACAGTTAATACCCAACGCTACCAACAACAACTGATCGAATTGAACCATTCGCTGCTCACCAGACTTGGCCCCTTCAGATTACCACTTGTTCGCATCGATGGGTCACGCACTTGCCAAGCAGCACTTTTGTTCATATGAAAATGTGAAAGAATGGCTAGATGAATGGTTTGCGGGAAAAGGGGAAGAGTTCTACTGGCGAGGTATTCACAAATTGCCTGAAAGATGGGAAAAATGTATAACTTCTAGTGGAGCATACTTTGAATATATAAACTTTTACTGTTCTTTTGCGTTTAATGTGTTTATTAAAAAAAACAAAAAACGCATTTCATACTTGTAGACCTGGTATATTGATGGTACCTCTTTTGTTTACCAGTGTATATTCTGTATTTTAACATTTTCAATTGTGATTTGTTTGAATATTAATGCATGTATAGGTATTGTATCATTGAGCACAACAAGCCACTGGCTTCTGCTCTAATCAGTTTAATAATAATACCATAATGGTATTAAAGACTGCCCGGGCCCTTGTAATTTGTATTAGCTTCCCCCGTCCCCCGTAGCCCTTAAACATATATGTAAGTTTGGCTCAAAGTCACATTTCGAACAAATTTTCAGTTTTTTGTGAGATTTTTGTTTTGTGTAAGGTCTTATAATCACCTGAAATATGCAGAAAAGGAATATGAAGACAAACAGAAAAATACAGGTAAAACAATTTTATTTATATAGAAAGTATCCAAAATAATATTTTGTATTAAAATTACTAATAATTAAATCGATTACTACACCTACACTGTTGCAGATACGAATAACTGGTGACTATGTTGTTATTCCGAACACAATTTTAACAGCTCTATAAACTTCCAAGATTAACTGATATTACAAAAATTATGACGCAGTCTCATTGGTTAATATTATCGCTTTTATGCTAACATCTTTCCAGGCTGTTGGTGTTAACAGTGCAGTGTTTCGCCAATGCTGTTTCGCTGCACAATCTTCAAAATGGTACAGGAACGCAGTATATTTTTATTCTTTCGTATCAAGAATAAATTGCGAGGGCAACATTTTTTGACACCTGAAGAAGCGGTTGATGCATTAAAAATGAATGTTTTGGAGGTATCTCAATGGGAGTGGAAAAAGTGCTTCGAAAATTGGTTCAAACGCATATAAAAGTGTATTGATCTTCCTGGAGAATATTTTGAAATCCAATAAAGCCACTTTTGTTCATATATAATTGTTTTTGATCTCAAATCCCGAAATATAAAAAGTAACCCTCGTACTATACATGTATTTTAAAAACCTAAGAGTAAATTTATTTAAGTGTCCTAAATATTAAAAAATTAATGCGGAACTAAAAAGGTTCCTTTAGGAAAAGGAGGTGCGGAAAAAACCAATTAGAACGATTCATCGATACCAATGAAAAAGATCTGAGACATTAGAAGTGTGGCAATTGCAAGAATTTACAAGTGATAGGAAAAGTTGTAGAGCAGTGTTGAAGGAGACTAAGGCTGCGGTTACAGTGGAAGCGTGTACGCGCGAACTGTAAGTTGCCCGTACTCGTCCGCATTCGCTCGACTGATTCAAGCTTGTAGAAATACACATGTGTGGTTACTGTAGAAGCTTATCAATCGCGCGAAACTGCGCTCGTACTCAAACGCATTCGGGCGACTGATTCAAGCGTGTAGAAGTACACATCTGTGTATTATAAATCGCCCGAATAGCTGAATTCAAACTTGTTTGTTTTCTTCGCGCGAGTATGCTTTCTACGTACAGTTCTAAGCTCCGTACCTACAGTCCACTTGTTTTACTAGCTCTGTGGTACAGTCTGTGTGTACAAAATGAATATTGAGAAATTAATATTTTTAGTTTTTGATCGAAGATCGTTATGGGATCAAAAATGTAAAACTTACCATAACCATGATCAATCACGTAAATTATGGGATGAAGTGGCGACTGAATTGAAAGTTGGCGATAAGGAGAAATATTTATTTTTTACATATTCTAAACATAATAAAAAACAAAACAACATATGAATGGTTTACACCAGTGGTTCTCCACTGGTGGTACGTGAATAACAGTGACGTATTTTTTTAATTAATGTAATGATTATATAATAATGAAAATATATATAAAATTACTCTTATCAAAGGTGAATTGTGTCACAAAATTAACCTGCTTTATTATGCAAACATTCTTGATATTTTCTATATTACTAAGAAATTGGAGCATTATAGGCTATTCCAAACATTTAGACGGAACTAGATTTTGCAGTCTAGTTACTTTCATTGTTTGAATTGTGCTTTTTGGCCGTTTTGTTTAAGGTTTATAATTCATACTTACAATAAACATTTTTTGGTTAAGGTTAATATCATTTTAAAGTGTCATATTCTTTATATTTTGATTTTTTGGAACATTCTTAATACAAATATCCCATTTATTTATTTATTTTTTTTTCATTAAAATAACAGCTAGAACTAAACACCACCTATCTAATCGCTCGAATACGCGCTTATATGCCCGTCCTGTACTTCGGGCGAACACGCTTCCACTGTAACCGCCGCCTAAGGCTTATGCAGGGGCGATAATGCCAGATATGCGGGTCTATTCTGTATCTTAAAAAGTTAAAACTTAACCTCAAGGTCGAAGTTAAAAAATTTTAACCACGCTTTACAATATTTTGTTATTCTGTAACTCTATGGCATTGAAATTTTAACCTCGGTGTGGTTAATTCAGTAGGTTATTTTTGGAATATTAACTCCAGCCAAATACATGGTGTTAACTTTTAACCAGCTGTAATTCTAACCTCTAAACGTCAAATAGCCAGAAAAAAATCCATTTTTAGAATTAATCATGGCAAGTCTGTTTATTTTAAACCAATTATTACTAGAACAAATTGAAGATGAAGTTAATAAGTGAAAAATTAATATAGATGGATAAAAAATATATACAAATGCTTTTCAGGAGATCAGCTCGAATTAAACAAAAGCAACTGAGTGATATGTGTGATCCCTTAAATTTATCTGAAGAAACATTATAAAATACTTTCAGTTGTCTAAAACTTCTACGGAATATCTCGTTTTACAAAAGTTCTTCTTTTTTTGAAAATCCGAAAAAAAAAAAAAATGTTTTCCCGATATATTGCAAGTAAATATTTAAAACTTTAAAATTATGTTACACTTATAAATTATGATTTCTCTGTTTGTTTAAAAATTAAAATAAGGTAAATATAATCTGAAAATAAAAGTCTCTTGTTATAGAAGAAAGATAAGACAGAAAAAATATTGATACATTTGCATGTTATGGTAATATTATATTATTTACTTTCTGCACCCATAATTATTTATATATAAATATTGTACGCAACATAGATTTATTATACTTAAACGTTGTTCATTCACTATTCAACCATGTTTACATTAAATTAGGGTGACCAGATTTCAGTGAAGGGAAACCGGGACACAGGAAAAAAATTCTTTATTTCCTCCCAGATCCAAGAGAGCAAAAAAAAAGGTCCTCACCTCCCCAAATTTAAAGTGAAGAGCAAAAAAAAAAGGTCCTCACCTCCCCAAAATTCCCCCAAAGTGAAAAGCAAAAAGAGTCCTCACCTCAAAAACCGGGACAATCGGGCGCTCCGAGAACATTTTTCGGGATACCGGGACACCGGGACAATTGACCTAAAACCGGGACGGATGGTCACCCTACATTAAATCCACACTACATTAAATACACAAACAAAATACCTTCCCTTGTAGATAATTTCACAACATATTAGCCCGGGAGCTCATGACAGTTTTTGGTCTCCGATTTCATACAGCATGCCTTTTGGAGGAGAGAATATTTACCCTGTGTCAACAAAAAAGGGATGGTACTAAACCCCTGCACGCTTTCCGGTCATAGGGAAAATTGCATTTCCACTTAAACACAAAATTTTTGTGCTTTTCTCTGATTTAATATTGCTTGCCCTTTTGTCAAAAGAAAGTTATAACAAATTTAAAGCCTTTTAAATATATGCATGCGATTTGGAGGGTCCCAAAGGGCTCAAACGGTCATGTGAACTTGTAATAAAAAAATATGATTTTACGCGTTTTCATACAGCATGCCTATAATTAAAAGACTTTAAATTTGTTATAACTTTCTTTTGACAAAAGGGTAAACAATATTAAATCAAAGAAAAACACAAAAATTTTGTACAAGTGGAAATGCAATTTTCCCTATGACCGGAAAGCGTGCAGGGGTTTAGTACCATCCCTTTTTTGTTGCCACAGGGTAAATATTCTCTCCTCCAAAAGGCATGCTGTATGAAATCGGAGACCAAAAATGTCATGAGCTCCCGGTCTATATTTTTAACCATAAGGTTAAAAAGTTAGAACTTTACGCTCGGGTTATAACCTGAGATACAGAATAAGAAACAAGGTTAAAATTTTAACGCCTAGTTAAAATGTTACTTTTTAACCAAATCTTTTTAACCACACAAGATACAGAATAGACCCGATGATGTGTTCAGAATAACACCATTACTTCAGTTTTAACAGGTGTCTAGTTTGATTATTGTTAGTTCACAATTGAAAGTATCAGGCAGTTGTAATTTGTGCACCTTGGTGTTCATTAGTAAAACAGTTGTAGTCCAATCATGCAAACCTATATTAATATCAGTACTATTATTACCATCATCCCAGTAACCCGTCAAAGTTGTTTCAACTCCAGGATACGTAATCTTAAATTTAATCGAATATTTATCTGATCCATATCCATCAAATCCAGTATTAGAGTTCATTTCCAATATTGTCGACCATTTGAAACCAACCAAGAATGGAGATCCATGAGCTGTAAACATAAAAATATTCCAATCTTTTCTATTAACCGTGCAGTTTACTATAGCTTCATTGTTCTTAGTTATTGGTGTTAACTTCTGATGATGATCTTGGAATAAATGATCAATAGGCATTATGTTGTTTATTCTTTGGTGTTCACAGTTGAAACCTGGAGTATGGCGACAAGTCCACTTTTCATGTTTTCGTAAGAGAAATTCGTCAGTTGTTTTAAATGGACATCCCCTGTCCTTGTGCTTGCAATAAGATAATTCCTCATTTTCTGTATCTTGACTTGAAACTATTGAAGTTGTTACCGGGTTTCTTGCATCCATCAGATTCAATCTGCAAAACATGGAAATAAATAAACGAAAGAATATGGATGTTGTTTGAGCCAGGATTTCAGCTTGGGAGGGGCAAAAATAACAAAATATTCTAAATTGGTTGGTACGACCTTAATTAAATGGCTTGGGTAGAAAATAACAGCGTTCTAGGTCAGGGGTCGGCAACCTTTCAGTGATAAAGAGCCAAATATATATTGAAAAAAAAACACAATAACATGGAAGAGCCGCTAAAAAATATATGCTATATTTAAGAAAAAAACGTAAAAATTGTTTATTTGTTTTAAAATAATCAAGTATTACAATAAATTAATATTTACTTATACATGTAATTTGTGATACCTATTGTAGTTGCCAGTATATTACAATATAATAATTTTTTTAATGGGACGATTGCTCCTGTATAGTGTTCTATAAGACTTCAATATTTGGTGAATATTCAGTAATCTTTAACTTAAGGTAGCACTCTAGTTTCAGATCAGTAAGATTACTTCTTAACTGACTCTTTATTAATTTCATATGTGAAAAGATTTGCTTACAGTAATATGTGGATCCAAAAATTGTCAGTAGCCCAAAAGCATAATTTTTTAAAAGATTGAACGATTCTGGAAGACGGTTCCAAGCTTCGAAAAGAACTTTATCTACATTTTGAAGATTGCGAATTTCGGTCCACTTATGCTGGGAAGATAAAACTCACTTTTTTATTTCTAAATTTTCTAGTTCAGAATTAAGTTTTAAGAATATATAATTCCATAAACCTTTGGATTTCAAATCCACTAATTGAAGGTGATTGTAATAGCTACATATCTACTTCAATTGGTTATGTCAAAAAAGCTAGTGTAGCTTTATATTTTCTAAACTCTTTAAATCTATCTCGGAAAGCTTCTTTCATGTTAACAATAGTTTGTGCAAAAAAAATTGCATTAATAACATGTTTTTGTAAATTAATAAAATATAAAAATGTTTTTGCACGTAAATCATTCACAAATACAGATAACTTTTTTTCGAAACAAATTACTTCTTCTAAAAGGAAATATGCAGAAACTCGGGGAATTACCGGGCGTGAATTGCACCGTAAAACATTCTGAAAAATACAAAACATGTATAGTACAGACAGAAAGTTGAAAATTAAAAAATAGATTATATTAAAATAAAAACCAGCCAATTTTCAAAGAGCCACAAAATTTTCTAAAAGTGCCGCATGAGGCTCTAGAGCCGCAGGTTGCCGACCCCTATTCTAGGTCTTTTGTAGTATATTAAATAATAAAAGTCCCGTAAATTTATAAATTTTCTTCACCTCCGGTGAAAAAACTTCTAACAACCTAAATTATATTTTATATAAGATAAACTATCCTGGGGGGGGCAAATGTCCCATATGCCCCCCCCTGGCTACGCCCCTGGTTTGCGTAAATCTTTAATATTATAAATGGCATTAAATACTATAAATTCTTTTAAGAATCTGTAAGAAGAAATGGTGCGTAAATTCATTTTGGCGACTATTGAGTAAAAGCATAATTCCTTTCCACAATAATACCTGTCCACATGTTTCCCGCCCAACCCAAGAAACAAAAAATAAATATGATAGAAAGTATTTCCTCAACCACCTTTATTCCCGACTTATTTTGCTATGGCCAGAGCTTAGAATATTTGAATAAAAGTATTTTAAAAAGTATTTCAATTACTTTCTATTATCTGAAATATTGTATTTCAAATACTCTTGACAATACTCAAAAAAAAAAATGTTCTTGATATTTGGATTTACAAATACTTTCTCCGTGGTATTTGCGTTTGATTTTTGTTGTCTGACAACGTCAGTAATTGAAATACTACAATTACTTTCTTCAATTAATTTAAAATAATTCAAAAAAAAAAAAAAAATTATTGATGTATTTTAGAAGTATTTCAAATATTTCCCTACCATTTCAAATACTTCCCTGGTATTTCAAATATTTTCATAATATTTCAAATCTACCCTAGTATTTTCAAATAATCTTTAGAATGACCATAATTTAGAATGCCATGGGACTCAAGGCAGTGGCGGCGCCAGCGGGTGGTCCAGCCCCCCCCCCCCCAATATGTGCTCTGGCCCCCAGTTGGCCCCCACCAAATTGCTTGAAAAAAAAATTTTTTTTAGAAGTAAAGACCTTTTTTTATTTAGGCCATCACTATTTTCATGTGTAAACGATAAAAAAAAATGATAACAAATATTTCCTGCCCCCCCCAATTTTACTTAAAAATTTCCTCCCCCCCAGATTTTTAGAGCTAGCGCCGCCACTGACTCAAAGTATGAAATTTAGGAATCTAATTTTCATAAGCCTTGTTTTTACGTCCCGCAACGACTTTTTATACTAGAATAATTTTTTATATTATAGAAGCGATTCCTAAACTGTACCCCGCGGTGCCCGGAGCGCCGTGGCTGGGCTACAGGGGTGCCGCTAAAATATTCCAATATTTCTCCAACTGTGTTAGACCAATGTTTTGGAAAGTTTGGGAACCACCGTCTTATAGTATAAAAATTTATTTGAACGAAAATACCTCCTGACAGTATCTCTTCGGGCCGAGGCGTCAAGACTTCGGCACAGGGTGGAAAACCAATAGTCAGGCAGTAACTGTTGCAGTTAGCCAAAGCCGTGCGATAATCGGTAGATGGGTGATTCCCCGTGATTCCAAATAATATACTCATAAGCAGAGCTTTCAAATAGCACTTTTCTATAGGTGCAACTGCAGTGTACAGTACCAATACGCTGATTTCGACCTGTTTTTGTTTTATGGTTCGATAAAGAAAATATTTTGGCAAAATTTAATTGTTCTTATTTAAATGTTATTTCTTTACTTCCTTCAAATAAATATCCAGAAAAATGGTGGAAAATGAAATACAGAATTAGTAATAATATAAATACATATCGAGCGGCCCGCGTGAATTTTACATGTTAGACAAATGACCTGGGGCTGAGTTTGACACCCTTGCTGTTAAGAAATAGAAATTTGTGGATACAATACTACAGCGGTTCCCAAACTTTTTTGACCGCGACCCGGTACGAGGTTTTAAAATTTTTCGCGACCCACCTTATGAAAAAAAAACATTTATTTACAAAACAAATGTTATTTTAAAGCAGTAGCTTTATAGTAGTAAAGAGTAATAAATAGTAATAAAAAGTATAGTATAGTAATAAAGAATATAGTATAGTAATAAAGAGCACAAATACACACTATTCTGGTAATTAACTGACGTAAAAAAAAAATAATATGTACAAAAAAATATTTTTTGTGTTTTTATAATTTTTTTCGCGACCCGGCAAAATATTTCTGCGACCCGGTGCCGAGTCGCGACCCACACTTTGGGAAACGCTGCAATAGTATATTGTGCAATTAACGTAGAATGGGTATTCTCTGCGTGTTGCTCATTACGCTTTTCCTCCATTTACCATTTTTCAATAAATAAATAATCAAGAAAATACAACATAAATATGATTAATAGCCATTAATTCGCGCGCAGACAGTATGGGAATGAAAATTCTCGGAAACTGCACATGCGGATTGGTGCGAAATTTATTCATTCCCTATTCCTGATTTATATAAAATTTAAGGTGATGGGTATTTGTATTATAGTTAATAAATAACAATAAAATCGAATATAAATATAATTTCAGGAATATTTAGCCCACGATGCCCATGGAAATAACAAGTATGCCAAAATGTGGTATAAGAGTGTGTCTTTTATGAGTGACCAATGCGCTTTGGTATATTTGGTAGATTCGACTGGAACCCGTACAACCACTGATGTGTTTTCTGATTTGAATCAAGACTTTTCGCTACAAGTCTTCTACGGGGAGTCTCGTTATGGTTCGAATTATGTGAATGATGCAATTCAATTGCTTCAGAGCTCACACTACTGGCTCACTGATGATCGTACCGATAATTGGATCATAAACAATGTTAGAATTTCACAGACTTCAGATGGTTTAGTTCGAATTGGTCGCAGTTCAAACAAGTTTTCTCTTCGTACCTCTCCATCGAATGGAAGCGCCTCAGTTTCTTCACCGTTTATGCATTGTACTGGTTCCCTTGGTCAGACTCGTCATCTTTTTGTTCGTAGAGGTGAACGAAGAATGCATTAATTTTTTATTTTTTTTATTTTTAATTTAATGGCCTTTGCTGCTGTGGCAATTAGCCAGGACAAGTTTTATTTGAGAAAATTTCCATGCCTGAACGGGATTCGAACCCGAGAAAGAATGCATTAATGCTGGTCATTCAGCTGGCTTCGACGATAAACACCAACTCAAAGTATATTAAAATACAAATAATGGGTGGGTGCCAATTATTAATGTTTCGGATACTTCGAAAGCAGGATGTTTAATTAATTTTACTTCTTTATATTGATTTTTTTTATGTATTTCAGATACAAATTGGGTAAATTGTATTTGGTAATAGAAAAATAGGGGGACCTTAAAACTAAAATATTGAAATATTTCACTTATTCTCTTCACATCAAAAATTAATGTAAGAAAATTTATTTAGAAAGAAGAAACGTTCCTTTCGAAGAAAAAATAAATTAAAACAAGTAGAAAATCAAAAAATTAGGCGATATTTTTATATTTATAGCCAAAAATCAAACTTCACGTTTATATAACATATACGATAAACAAAGACTGACGTCCCGTTAGCATACAGATGTCGCGTAGCTTCGCTATTTACCCCCACCACTACAAGACAACCTTTAAAAGTTACGAGACAACCTTTACTTTAATAATCTTGGCCTAGGCTCACCTCAGGCTGTAGCGCCAATAATGATTATTTTAAAAAATTTAGGGGGGGTTAACCCGTAAGACCCCCGCCACCAGCACCCACTTTCTCTAGATAACTCAAGAGTTAGGATGCGATAGTTTTTAAATCAAAATGGAAGATATTTTGAACGCTTGTAGATAAAAATACTTTACTTTCAACTTGTTATACAAATTATAATTTTTCATAAACCATAAAAGATATTTAAAAAAATGTTTAAATAAAATTTGTTTCTTTTCAAAAGCGGTATACGTCCCTATTTAAAATATAAAAATTTGGCATTTTATCCTGTACTTCCAGTTTGTTGCGAAAAATTCAATACTACCATTCGTTTCTATGGGTAAACTTTTGTAATCAAATTTGTTTTCCCAGCTTGCTCACAGGTCGCGTTTTCGAGAAAAATCGTTCCATTTATTTTGATGAACCCTGTTTACTCTATTTCTTTGGTTTCAGCGGAATTAGATTCTGAAATCTAGTTCCGCAATTCGAGCTGCCACTGCTTGCAGCACATTGTACGTCATGACTTGTAGACTCATTTTACGCATGAAACACAACAGTAGTGAGGGTTTTTAAGCAAAAATTAAGTAAATACAGACATAGAGAAAGTGAAGAATATCGTAAACGTTTGTAATGTTTAAATTAATTTAATGTCAGGGGTGCTGCAGCTCCACAGCTCTTATGTATCGGCTGCCACTAGTATGTTAAAAGAAAAAGTTCAAATTTGTTTAGAATAATTAATAAAATTTTAACTTACTTTATATCGAGGTTCAAAGGAATATTGAAAAAGAGGTCTTCTCCTGAGTTAAAACTACGGCAGCAGGCTGCCTTTTTGGCATGGCGAAAAGTCACCTTAGAAAAAGACATTTTCACTCTTAGCTGTGACTATTACTGAATGTATACAGTGGAGTCCATGCAGTTTATATACTACTGAATATACAGAAAATATTTGTATACAAAATAACATGTTCCAAAATGTTGGTTTATTTTTTTCTGCGGTATTTACGAACCTTTTACAAAAACATATTTATCTGTTTTGGCTACACATTTTATATCATACAAACAGGAAAATGCTATTCCAATTATCTTACTATAGACAGAAAATTTAAGGGCGTTACATACGAATTTCATACATGTTATAACAACAAAAAAGTCATTACAGTTTGTATTTTCTATGGATAAACTAGAAATTATTACGCTGTGAAAATCGAGTGAAATGAGAAAATAAGTCCGGTGTGTTCTACCGTTCTACGATCGGCATGCTTTTTGGTAATAAGTGATTCTCAACCGGGGGGCCGCGGACCACTAGGGGGCCGTTAAAGCTTAGTTGGAGGGCAGCGCAGTCATATAAGATCGAAGCATGAAAATATAATAGAAATACTCTCAGATGTGCTTAATTCATAAATATATTATATTTAGAGAGCCGTAGTAAGGGGGGGTCGGAGGGGGCGACGGCCCCTAGCAATGGGACTGTCAATTGAAAGCTTTACCGGACCTTGTTTTTCAGTTGACTTAGGGTATGGTCAGGCATATTTAGACCAGGGATTCCCAACGGGTTCCAGGTGGAGCCCTTGAGGGTCTATTCGCGACTGCAAATAACAGTGAGACATCTGGTGGTGACTGGCTAAATTAAACAGAAGCGTATATTTGGATAATATTTGTAGCGTGTTGTGCTGCAGTTTATGTGAATTAAGAAGTATAAAAAAAGTAAAAGGGCGCCGATCACTTACATTTATTTGCCAAGGGCGCCATGACGCAGTTTTGCCCCTAGCGCAAGTTTACCTTACTGCGGCTCTGTATATTTATTATATATTCATAAAAATATACCTTGCATAACATACATAAAATGAATTAAACTTATTTTGATAACTAATTAAAACTAAATAAACTTAATCAAGGTCAAATTATATGTCGGGTGATGCGTTTCTATGATAACGGTTCGCGTCGGAGGTACTTCAAGTACTTTCAAGTTGTACTTTCAAGTAGGTACGACTTGAAAGTGCAATATTTATTTTTTTTATTATTATTTTCTATTATTATATTTCGAGTTACAGATAACTCAAGAGTTTACTCTTGTGAAATATTTTGTAATGCGAAAGTGTTTATTTCAAAATGTATGGCTCTTTGAACACTTGTAAATAAAAATACTCCACTTTCATTATAGGGACTTTTTTGATCAAAAATTCCTGTTGAATTATATACAATACTAGCTGAGCACCCGTGCTTCGCTACGGTATGTTGACGATCTCATTTGTGTCATTAGTATAAAATACTCAGATTGTTTTTAATCATGTGTATGGGTAACATTTGTAAGAAAAAACCTAGTCGATATCTCATTTGTCCTAAGAGATATTGAGGAATCCATGAAAAAACATTTTACTCTCTTTCACCACATAGAAATCGAACTTCAAAAAATCCTTTCTTAGTGGGTTCTTACGTCAAACTGAGTAAAAAATAAACTGTAAAAATTTTTACTTATTTTAAAAAGACATATATATGCCAAAAAGGAATATGTATAACTCAACAAACGAAGGAAATACGAAGGGTTCTATATCCTGAAGGCAGAGCCACCCTTTTAGGGTTTGGTTAGGGTAAAATTTTAAAATAAGTTTAAGTTTAACTAAGTATGGGTAACTTTTGTAAGCAAAAACCAAGTCAATATCTCAATAGTCCTAAGAGATATTGAGGAATCCGTGAAATCACATTTCTGCCCTTTTCACCCCCTTAGGGATCGAATTTTGAAAAATTCCATATTAGTGGGTGTTACGTCATGGGGGGAATATATTTCCCGAATTTCATGTCTGTATGTCAAGGGACGTTCTATCGAATATGAAAATACCAATTAACCCCGTTAGGGATGAAATTTAAAAAAATTGTCAAAACGCTTACTAAATATTTTAAAAAGAAAGCTATGTAGGTTTCTATTTAATAGAAGCCTATGTAAGGTTTCTATAATTCACTCCGAATGTAGATTCATGTCTTTAGGGGTTGATTAGGGCAAAATCCTGAATTTCTGTTGCTAACATTTTTATGGATAACATTTGTAAGCAAAAACCAAGTCGATATATGATTGGATCTAAGAGATATTGAGGAATTCCTGAAATCATATTTCACCCTCATTTTGCCTCCTTAGAGGTCTACTTTCGAAAATTCCCTTCTTAGTGGAATATATTTTGCGAATTTCATGTATCTATGTCCAAAAAACGTTCTATCGAATAAAAAGTACCCAAAAGGGTGAAATTTTAAAAAACTGTCAAAATTATTTCGAGGTATTTTAAAAAAACATCTATGTGCCAAAAAGGAATGTTATGACTCAACAAACACAGGAAATACGACGGGATGTATAATTTACCCCGAATGTAGATTCACTCCTTTAGGGGTTGATTAGGATAAAATACTGAAAAAAGTTTTTGGCATTTGTATAGGTAATCTTTATAAGCAAAAATCAAATCGCTCATAACTTATTGGTCCTAAGAAATATTAAGGAATCCTTGAAATCACATTTCACCCTTTACGGATGCAATTTTAAAAAATTGTCAAAACCATTTCGAGATATTTTAAAAAAACAACTATTAGCCAAAAATAAATGTTAGGACTCAACAAATACAGGAAATACGACGGGATGTATAATTAAGTCCGAATGTAGATTCACCCTTTTAGGGGTAGATTAGGACAAAATCCTGAAATAGGTTTTTCGGCCTTTGTATTGGTAATCTTTATAAGCAAAAACCAAATCGATATTTTATTGGTCCTCAGAGATATTAGAGAATCATTGAAATCACATTTCACCCCTTTTAACCCTTTTAACCCTTTAGCGGAAATTAAAAGAACTGTCAAAACTATTTCGAGGTATTTAAAAAAGACACCTATGTGCCAAAAAGGTATGTTATAAGTCAACAAACACAGAAAAAACGACTGCATGTATAATTCACCCCGATTGTAGATTCACCCCTTTAGGGGTTGATTAGGGCAAAATCCTGAAATAGGTTTTTCGGCATTTGTATGAGTAATCTTTGTAAGAAAAAACCAAGTCGATATTTTATTGGTTCTAAGAGGTATTAAGAAATCCTTGAGTCCACATTTCACCCCTTTTCACCCTTAAGGGGTGTAATTTTAAAACACTGGCAATATTATTTCGAGATATTTTAAAAAGATACTTATGTGCTAAAAAGAAATTTTATAACTCGACAAACACAGGAAATACGACGGGATGTATAATTCAGCCCGCTTGTAGATTCACCCCTTTAGGGGTTGATTAGGACAAAATCCTGAAATATGTTTTTCGGCATTTGTATGGGTAATCTTTGTAAGCAAAAACCAAGTCAGTATCTTATTGGTCCTAAGAGATATTAAGGAATCCTTGAATTAACATTTCACCCCTTTTCACCCTTTAGGGATGTAATTTTAAAAAACTGTCAATACCGTTTCGAGATATTTTAAAAAGATACCTATGTGCAAAAAATAAATTTTATAACTCAACAAACACATGAAATACGACGGGATGTATAATTCACCCCGTTTGTAGATTCACCTCTTTAGGGGTTGATTAGGACAAAATCCTGAAATAAGTTTTTCGGCATTTGTATCAGTAATTATTGTAAGAAGAAACTAAGTCGATATCTTATTGGTCCTAAGAGATATAAAAAATCCTTGAATTCACATTTCACCCCTTTTCTCCTTTAAGGGCTGCAATTTTACACTGTCAATACTATTTCGAAATATTTGAAAAAGACACTTATGTGCCAAAAAGAAATTTTATAACTCAATAATCTCAGGAAATACGACGGCATGTATAATTCACCCCAATTGTATAATCACCTCTTTAGGGGTTGATTAGGATAAAAACCTGAAATAAGTTTTTCGGTATTTGTATGAATAATCTTTGTAAGCAGAAACCAAGTCGGTATCTTATTGGTCCTAAGAGATATTAAAGAATCCTTGAAATCACATGTCACCTCTTTTCACCCTTTAGGGGTGAAATTTTAAAAAACTGTGAAAACCATTTCGAGATATTGTAAAAAGACACCTATGTGCCAAAAAGAAACCTTACAACTCAACAAACACAGGAAATACGACGGGATGTATAATTCACCCCGTTTGAAGATTCACCCCTTTAGGGGTTGATTAGGACAAAATCTTGAAATAAGTTTTTCGGCATTTGTATGGATAATCTTTGTAAGCAAAAACTAAGTCGATATCCCATCGACCCGAAGAGATATAAAAGAATCCGTGAAATCACATTTCACCCCTTTTCGCCCCTTAGGGGTTGGATTTCGAAAAATCCCTTCTTAGTGGGTGCTTACGTCATGGAGGGAATATACTCTCCAAATTTCAAGTTTCTAGGCCCAGGGGTTCGGGCTGGGCGGTGATGAGTCAGTCAGTCAGGACACTTGCTTTTATATATATAGATTGAAATATTTTCAGATTTTTAGATGTAGGTACTTCTCTGGGAAATAAGGTGGGAGACAAAAGTTGTTCGACACATTTTTAGCGAAAATGCCATAAAAGATTTTTCAAAAATAAAAATTTATTTGTCCATGCATTAAAAAAAAAAAAGATTTATTTGTTCATTAACAACATATTTGTTTATATTTTCCCTGTGATATGTTTCTTCGAACTCTCTATAGTTTTCCTATAGGTGGGTCAAAGAGTTGTACAAGCATGTCAAATTTCCCTGAGTGTGCACCTGATTACAATACCTTCCTCTCTTCATGTGTCAGTCGTGAAAATATTATTCGGTTTATATTTATTTTAATTTTCCCGCTATTGCTATTTTCAAAACTATAAGTGTGCTACACGTTTCCGCGCCCAATGTAAATGGGGCGCGGAAACGTGCGATTTTTTGAACGCACGAGAACTGACAACAAAACAAACACACGAAGTTAAATGAGCATGGTTACAGTACATGCATACTTACGTATGGTAACTTGCGTCGACGCACAAACATGTTTGTTTTTTGATGCGTCCAGCAGGCCAAAAATATGAGTTTTGATCCAAGGACTTTTTTTTACAAAATTAGAAGAAGAATAGAATTGTTAATATGCTGCTGCATAACAATGGGGATTTTTTATTTCGTTTTTCATCTGTTTATTTATTTATTTTGTTTTCTTCATTTCTTTGAAGTTCTACAGAAACAAATAGGTTTTTTTCTGTCAAAAATCAACAAAAAATTAATTTCTGTCTGTCTGTTTTTTCCGAGATCCACGTAAAAATTATTATTCATCCAGATGAAAAAGTACTTCCGACAATCATTTTTTTTTTTAAACAATTTGTGTCATACACGTTTTGGCTGTTAACAATAATGGAGATGTTTAAAGATAACCCCGTAACTCCACAAATATTCATCTAAAAATGCATATAACAAAAATAATTTATTTATTACTATAAATAATGTTGTTTTATATGTTTTTGCTGTTCAGTAACATATATTTAAAATAAAATAGTTTAATTTGAATGAAACCGCACGCAAGTCGTACGTATGTACTGAAACCACCCATCCGCGGGTCAAGACAAGAACGTTCAGTGTAAACGCTCGTTACCGCACGCACGGATACAATGTAACCCTAGCCTAAGAGATATAAGATGCCAGTCACTATGGTGTAATAATTAATATACTAGCACAGCGTTTCCCAAAGTGTGGGTCCCGACCCGGCACCGGGTCGCAGAAAAATTTTACCGGGTCGTGAAAAAAATTGTAAAAATATAAAAAAGATTTTTTTTGTATATATTATTTTTTTTACGCCAGTTAATCACTAGAATAGTGTGTATTTCTGCTCATTATTACTATACTATATTCTTTATTACTATTTATTACTCTTTATTATTATAAAGCCACTGCTTTAAAATAAAATTTGTTTTGTAAATAAATGTTTTTTTTTTCATAAGGTGGGTCGCGAAAAATTTTAAAATTCGTACCGGGTCGCAGTCAAAAAAGTTTGGGAACCGCTGTACTAGCATGTTGACTGTTAGACCAGGGTAGCTCGGGTTCGAATCCCGGTGATGACATGCATGTTGTATTTATAGTTTTAAGGTTTAAAATTGTATGATTAAATAAATTAATTAAAAAAAAAAAAGAAAAACAAGATTGGATGAATTAAACAACATTAGCCATTTTATAAGAGTATATCAATAAGATAAGCAATTTTTTTAGTAGTTCTTAAAATACGTTGTGTAAGTTTTATATTTTAAATGGGTACACACGATTCGTAAATAAACAAATAAAATTGATTATGGGTCTAAATTGTCTTATAATCACCTGAAAAAAGTAATAATGAAGTAGGAGAAATAAAAAATATACGTAGATAAAGCCACAAATTTTATTTCTACAAGAACGATGATATACACGTATGTAATTCAATAGACCAACTATGCAATGAGTTAAAAAAGTGGTCAAAATGTTTAAAGGCGTGTAGTACTGACTAGTATGGGTAAAAAAAGCTTAATCAATATCGATCTTCATATCAACCGCTTCAAATAAATGTTTTTTTTTCAGCATTGCACTATCTATAAAACAAAACAGAGCGTTGTGTCAGAATAATCAGAGTTATAATGAAAAACGGATAGGACGAGGCGGTCCAGATGCATTGCCTCCCATGTCCTCTAATTTAACGCCATTAGACTTTACGGGACATTTAAAGACCTTGGTTTAGACGAGTTAAATTGATGCGCTTATAAGAACAAATAGATCATGATTATTCGATTAACTCCTGGCATTTCTGAAAATAAACATAAATCCTTTATAAAAATTGATTTGATTGATTGAAGTGTAATTTTCACACATTTCAGGGTTTCGCAGGTATTTAGTAAGTGAATGATAATTATTTGGGATGCCAAAACAAATTTTATGTTAAAATATTTTTTTGTTAATTTTAATTCGAATGCCTAATACCATTATTTAGGTTTCTAAATATGTGCAGTATTTTATATATATATATATATATATATATATATATATATAGCAAGGTTCATTAAGATTTTGAAAATTGTACCTATGGCTTCCATTGGTTGTTTTAATTTATAAGCTCCTCATAAGAATCCTATAATATAATACGCCTGTTTGTATGTTCGTATGTTCGGTATGTTCGACCGGTCGTTTCTTCATTCCCCGATAGAGGCGCGCATATATTAATTATTTATGTCAAAATTGTTTAAAATATATTGTTGATGCAATAATAGTGAATTTTCTACGAACACTTTTTATAATTATTATAAGATGCAATAATAGTGAATATTCTACGAACACTTTTTATAATAATTGATAGAATTGTAAGAAATTATTGTTTATGTATTGGACAGTAGTGTGCTGTGAATTTTTGTTTTGAGTGTTGACATTAAATTAGTAAAAATGACAGTGTTTTTCATTAAAAAATCATTTCACAATTATTAATTTAGTTGTGAAATACACGGATCGGTTTTTTTACGAAACAAAACACAGAAAAACGTTATCTTTCCGTGATATTCGACATTTTTGATTAAAATTATTATTAGCAGAAAAATAATTATTTTAAAAAATATTTGGTTTTGATGAAAGTAAGAAAAATGTGACTTTGTTTTCTTTATTATTATTTTTTCAATGCTTTATTATTTTTTTATTTCTACGATTTATAGGCCAAGATTTACAATAGCCCACTGCAAACTCTATACAGATGGCAGCACATAACGACTACACTAAATAATTCAAGAATTATCAGTGGCTCTAAAACAATGGTTTCTGTTTATTTATCACATTAAAATATCATTTACCTTTTAGTTTAGGTTAGATTCACCTTAAAATAGGGTGACCAGATTTCAGTGAAGGGAAACCGAGACACAGGAAAACAGAAAAGGTCCTCTCACCTCCACAAATTTAAAGTGAAGATCAAAAAAAAAAAGGTCCTCACCACTCAGATTCAAAGTGAAAAGCTAAGAGATTCAAAAACCGGGACAATCGGGCGTCCCGAGAACAGTTTTCGGGACACCGGGACAATTGACCGAAAACCGGGACGGATGGTCACCCTACCTTAAAAGCACTATCTTAGGTTATGGTTGATAACTGTTTATTTTATTTTTTTTTTATAAACCACCTAAAAATAAATTGTATTTTAACTGTTCTGTGCAGGGCTAGGGACAGTGATTCACCTTAAAAAAACTCTATACAGATGGCAGCACATAACGACTACACTAAATAATTCAAGAATTATCAGTGGCTCTAAAACAATGGTTTCTGTTTATTTATCACATTAAAATATCATTTACCTTTTAGTTTAGGTTAGATGCACCTTAAAATAGGGTGACCAGATTTCAGTGAAGGGAAACCGGGACACAGGAAAAGAAAAAAGGTCCTCTCACCTCCACAAATTTAAAGTGAAGAGCAAAAAAAAAAAAAAAAGGTCCTCACCACTTAGATTCAAAGTGAAAAGCAAAGAGATTCAAAAACCGGGACAATCGGGCGTCCCGAGAACAGTTTTCGGGACACCGGGACAATTGACCGAAAACCGGGACGGATTGTCACCCTACCTTAAAAGCACTATCTTAGGTTATGGTTGATAACTGTTTATTTTTTTTTTATAAGCCACCTAAAAATAAATTGTATTTTAACTGTTCTGTACAGGGCTAGGGACAGTGATTCACCTTAAAAGCACTATCTTAGGTTATGGTTGATAACTGTTTATTTATTTTTTTATAAACCACCTAAAAATAAATTGTATTTTAACTGTTCTGTGCAGGGCCAGGGACAGTGATTCACCTTAAAAGCACTATCTTAGGTTATGGTTGATAACTGTTTATTTATTTTTTTATAAACCACCTAAAAATGAATTGTATTTTAACTGTTCTGTGCAGGGCCAGGGACAGTGATTCACCTTAAAAGCACTATCTTAGGTTATGGTTGATAACTGTTTATTTATTTTTTTTTATAAACCACCTAAAAATAAATTGTGTTTTAAAAGTTCTGCACAGTCCCACCTGTTTAGAATCTCTGTATATTGAACAAATGACGTGTGTGTGACGCATTGTTCAGTGGGATATTGTAAATCTACCCCCTGATTTGAGATATAGTGTAAGTACACGCTTTTTTCCGTGTGCCCTTTTTGCCGTGTGTGTATTTTTTCATGTGTGCTTTTTTCCGTGTGCGTATTAATCCGTGTGCGTTTTTTCCGTGTGCGTATTTTTATATTATATAAGAAAATGGAAAATTAATTTTAATAAATATATTTTAAATTTAACGTCCCAAATCATTTTTAGTTTTAACATTATAAATATAATGCACTGAGTGAAAATGAATCGTTTTCCCATCTTAAAAAGGTAATGAATTAATAATTCGGAATAATGCTCATTATTTGTCCAGTTTTTAATAATGGGCGAAGAGTTGATTCAATTTGAATTGGATGAAGTTAGGCGTATGGCTAGAGAAAGAAGTCTGAAGTGTCGAGCAAGTTCCACATTAAGGTAATGATTTGTTTGCCAACACAGTTGGCAACAGGTGCACTAGTTAAATTATAATTTCAACAATTCCGACTGGTTATTTCATTTACGCTTTTAAAAATTAAATGCAACATATGCCAAAATATAACTACAATTTTGACAAAATAATTTAAACAAAATAAAAATGCAAAACAAAACAGGAAAAATAAAATTGTCTCCAGACATGAAGCGAACCCTAGTTTTGCAACTTAGGAAGCGAGAAAGCTAACCATTAGACTATGAAAGCTTACTGGTTTACTGTGTTACATGACGTATTAAATATTTTACATCGTCAACCAAAAAACACAAAAAATGCGTTATTTTCCGAAAACATAATCTGATCAAAAATTCCTGCTGTACTATTCCGGTTCACACCAATGTACATTACTTAGAATTTTTCCAGATTTTTAGTTTAAACCATCTGGGCTACAGGGTGTGGGACAATTTTTTTTTTCACAATTTTGGCAAAAATCTCGTCAAAATAATTTACCTACTTTGCAAAATTAAAATTTTGATCGTTAATCCACGCATTAAGGGCTTTCATTTGATACCCTACTCAGTATTTTAAAAACATATTTTTGTTCCATGAGCACATATTTGTTTATATTTTTAGGGGGATATGTTTTTAGATGTTTTAGTATTTTTCCTATGTGAGGTTCAGAGTGGTATAAGTATGCCAAATTTCAACTCTCTAGGTTTAGCCGTTTCGCTACAATTTTTACCGAACAGACAGGCAGACAGACGATAAAATGTCGGTATAAGGGTTTTTTGGTCATACCTACAAAACCCTAAAAAGGCGCTAAGCTTGTGTTGGAAAGGAGACGCGTAGAACTCCGGATGCAAAAATTCTTATATAAAACACGTGAATTTGATACCACACATTGTTTTGTTTCATAGGTAGTTCAGTACTGAAAATTGCTCATTTCTTTGAAACAATTGGTTTCCGGGCCAATATTGACTAAACTTTTTTCTCTCATTTTGGCCAGTATTATACGCTCTTAAATTTCCCCCCTGTATAGTTTTAACATAATCTTAACATTTTACAATTGTAAATTCGCAATTAAATGTATCAGGCAATTGAATTGTTCCCACTTTGGTGTAATTCATTATGATTGTAGTAACCCAGTCATGGAATCCTACATTGATATCAACACCAGAATTACCAGCATCCATTGTTCCTGACAAGGTCTTATCAATCCCAGGAAAAGATATTTTGAAATTTATCAAAAATTCATCTGCACCATACCAGTCAGTTCCAACATTCCCAAAAATTTCTAATATTTCAGTCCATTTAAAACCGATAAAAAATGGTAGATCATGGGCTGTAAAAATGAAGTATGTCCACTTATTTCGACCAACAGTTGCTGTAAATTTTGCTTCGTCATCTTTTTCCACTGGTGTTACTTTTGTTGTAATATTTTCAAAGACTGAAGAGTTGGTGTCGTGTTCTTTAACAAAATGTTCTAATTTTGTTAGATTATTTACTATTCTATGTTGGCAGTAATAATTTAGAAAATTGGCATCATATGTGCAATTCCATTTTTCATGTTTCTTCAAAAGTAATTCATCGTTTGTCTTATATGGACAACCTTTTTCTGAATTTCTACACTGTAAGTTATTTTCTTCTTTTTCTTCTTCGATAGCTAATGGTGGAGGAGGTTCAATTGTTACTTCTTTCTTTGGTGCAGCAGTGTGTTTTCCACAGTCCTTCATTGTTACCCTGAAAGAATAGAGAGTTATTGCAAATGTACGATTTAATAACACTGATAAACACATTATTTGTGACATGACAAATTTTAGGTATACTAGCGTCGGCGAATCAACGCAGTTACGTCACATGACGTAACAAACAATTGCATTGTTTCAAACACTACAGTTTGTTACGTCGTATGACGTAACTGCGTTGATTCGCCGACTCTAGTATATTACTGATGTATTTTGATACGCTGAAAACAAATCTGAAAACAGAATTTTTCTTTTACCCATAGGTTTTACGTAACATGCATATTTATATTTCGCAATATGCAACATTTTTATATTACGTCAACTCACGAGATGTATCTGCGTTGACGAATACAAGTGGTTAAGATCAGTTTATTCCTACTTATCAGGTTTAAATGTATGCTTCAAAATAGATTTCGTGTATTAGTAAACTACAGGTATCACTATCTGTTGTATTTCTTATATCGTGACTATTTTGAGTTCTAAGTAATTTATATTTTTTCTTTTACTTTGATTTTGCTTAATTTTAAGTATAATGTCTAGACAGTACGTAAATAGTGCCAACACTTTTTGTTATGTATGCGGACTTATGTAGTACTTTTAAATCGCAAAAACGTAATTTCACCGCGCTTGTGCGAAAAGCTTACGCACTTTATTTCGAATATAAGGTTGGAAACCAAGACAAAATATGGGCCACTCATATATGTTGTAAGACTTGTGTAAGGTTGTTACCAGGTTGGTTGAAAGACGCTAATCGTAAAATGCGCTTTGGAAATACCAATTGTTTGGAAACAGACAAAAGACCATAGTACACATTGCTATTTTTGATTCACTAATATAACAGGAATTGGACCAAAGACTAAACATACTGTGCAGTATCCATCAGCTTTATGACCCATCGAACTTGCTGATTCTTTAAGTGGTCATGCAGAATTTGTAAAAGAAATCGAAACTATTTGACGTACCAGAATGTTCAACAGAGCCGCATCTGACATCACAGGCTGAACTTAATGACTTAGTTCGAGACTTAAATTTGTCAAGAGATATAGTGAATGAAGTACTTGATTACTACAAAGAAATAGGATGTAGGATGTCTTTAAAAATTCACTTTCTGGACTCATCTCGATTTCTTCCCAGAAGATCTGGGTGCAGTAAATAATGAACATTGGGAACGATTCCACCAAGACATTTCCGCCATGGAAAAGCGATATCAAGGTAAATGGAGCCGAAATTTGCTTGCTGATTAATAATAATAATAATAAATTTATTTTTTCAAAAATATTTACATACTGGATTGCTGGACATTAGTTAGGGATGCTTCAGAAACAAATTATCGACGTAAAACAACATAAACAACATTTTGAGGTAAGTTAAAATTAATAATAATACGTTTATCAGTATATTTCTTTAGAAACCAATAATACCTCATAGCAAAAATATGATGGGTGATAGGTGATCTGAGGTCATTTTCTGCTTTTAGGTCAAAGTTTACGTGGGATGTTTTGTCCATGTTTTGTCCATGTCACAAAAAATAAGTTCATTTTTGTTTATTTTTGTTATTAATGACAATACCAGCTACAATACTTATTTCTAAAAATAAATGCTTATTGCATAGAAAAGCAACATAAATTACAACAACATTATTCGTAAATTACAATAAATAAATATAATAAAATAATATTATTTTATTTAACGAGCATATCATGGAGGCTATATTGCACGAGAATGGAGTTTATCAGCCAAGCCGTAGGCGAGGGTTGTGCTCATCCGAGTGTAATATAGCCATTATATATGAATCAAATACAATATTTTATCTACAACTACATTGCAAAAAATTCATTCTCAGTTTGGTTAAAATTTTCATTTAAAAAAAAAGGAAAAAGTTCACTATTTTTAAACAAATCACCGTGTAAAATTCATTTATTCAGATAGTGTTATTTTAATGAAATATTAAACACTTTTTCTGTGTTTAAGAACTTAAGAAGGGTAAATTAACACGAAAAGCGAAGGATTCATGGTAAACTAAAAGTTCATTTTTTATTTAGTCCCTCATCACGTTTGTGTATTCCCTCTATTTTTATACACCCTGTATAAGTAAAGGAAATCTGATTTTTAGGATTTTGTAGGTATGACCACCAAAAAACTCTTATAACGTCACTCATGTGTCTGGATGTACGGTAGAAATTGTTGCCAAAGAGCTGAATATAGAAAGTTGAAATTTGGCATGCTTGTACAACTCTTTTACTCACATATAAGAAAAATAAAGAGTTCAACAAAATACAGCGCGGGATAGATATAAAAAAATATATATTTAATCGAAAAATAAATATATCTTTAAATTTTTAAGTGGGGTATCAAATGAAACATCTTAAGGCGTGGATCAATAAATCAATTTTTTTATTGGATTTTCGGCAAAAATACGTTAAAACATTTTTGTTTCCCACCCAATCTCCCAGAGGGGTTGATCTAAAAAGTATTTTAAAAAATCTCCATTATGTACATTGACTGGAACTGGAATAGTTCAAGAGGAATTTTGATCAGATTAGTTTTTCGAAAAATATCGATTTTATTGTGTCGTTGAAAAAAATGATAGTAGTAAATTTTTTAAAAATTATTGTGTGGTATCACAAGAAAGCTCTTAAGGCGGCGCACAACCCTATAGTCCTCAATAGTATCTTATACAAAACTAATAATCGGAAATAAAATTAATAACAATCTATATATCAAAATTTGCAGCGAATTTATCTAATAGGATATTTTTAATTGTATAAAAAACTGTTAGGTAGTTGTAAATAAGCAAATTGCATTATAGACGCCATCTTGTAAACCAATCGACGCATATTTGCGTACGATGCGGCAAATTGTACCTAAAGCCTCATTCTACAATTATTGAAATGGAATTCCAATATGATTCTAGCTATTTTGTTGTATTGTGAAAATTACTTATAGTTATTGTACTTGGTAATCTATTTTTGCCGCCCTCTTGAATCTGCCACGGTTTTCAAAATTGGTGTTACGGGTAAAAATGATTTATTTTTCGTGAAGAATACGTGTACCAAGTGGCATTCTATTATCTTTAAGTATAATATTTTTCGACGAAGGCTCTAAACTATAAGTAATCAAGTCGAAAAAAAAAGACGTATTATTTGAACATTTCTACACAAAACTATATAAATATAAAAGTTATTCGAAACCCACAAATAGATTTAAAAAATTACAGAACAATATCGCTGATGTCTATTTTTAAGTTAGTGAGCGATAATATTTTTACTATAAATGTTTCTACAATTAAAACTATCATATTAGATAGATACAAATTCGGTGCAAAATTTGATGTATAGGTTGATACTAATTTTATGTCAGATTGTTAGTTTTGTATAAGAAACTAGTAACCTCCGGGGGTTATACGCAGCCTTAAGACGTAGATTAAGGAATGAAAAGTAGTATTTCAATTATTTATTTTTTTAATGTTAATACATTTTTTCCGAAAATGTATTAAAAATCTGAAAAATTTCTGAGTAATGTAAATTGATCTAAACCGTATGAGAAGAATTTTTGATTAGATTTTGTTTTTGAAAAACATTGCAGTTTTTGTGTTTTTGACAAAATTAATTATTTTTTTAATTCATGGCTAAATTATGGGTAATATTGTTATGGATTTTTTTGTAATTATGGATAAGGTAGTGTGTGTGTTTTTTTTTTAATTAAAAATATAATAAATTTTTAACATTTGAGAATTGAGTTCACATGTGTAGAGTGTAGTGTTCAGTAGGCTCCCCCTATTATACGTCATGATTCAACTTATTGTTTGAATACTTTCATTTTTAGGGTTTTGTAGGTATGACCAAAAAACCCTTATACCGTCATTTTGTCGTCTGTCTGTCTGTCTGTCTGTCTGTCTGTTCGGTAAAAATTGTAGCCAAACGGCTAAACCTAGGGAGTTGAAATTTGGCATGCTTATACAACTCTTTGACCCGCACATAGGAAAAATACTAAAACATCTAAAAAACATATCCCCCTAAAAATATAAACAAAAATATGCTCATCGAAAAAAAATATATTTTTTTACAATTCTGTGTAGGGTATCAAATGAAAGCCCTTGGTACGTGGATTAACGATCAAAATTTTATTTTTGCTAAATAAATTATTTTGAGGCAATTTTTGCCTAAATTGTGCAAAAAAAAATTTTGTCCCACACCCTGTAGCCCAGATGGTTTAAACTAAAAATCTGAAAAAATTCTCAGTAATGTACATTGGTGTGAACCGAAATAGTACAACAGGAATTTTTGATCAGATTATGTTTTCGGAAAATAACGCATTTTTTGTGTTTTTAAGTAAAATATGTAATATATTTAATCCGCTATTTAACATAGTAAACGAGTGATCCTGTATAGCACAGTGGTAGCGTTGTGGCTTAGTGAGTTGAAACTACTGTAAGAAACTGTGTTCGAATCCCGTCAATTTTTATTTTTTCAGTTTTTTTTTGCATTTTTATTTTGTTTAAATTATTTTGTCAAAATTCTAGTTATATTTTGGTAAATGTTGCATTTAATTTTTAAAAGCGTAAGTTTAATAACCAGTGGGAAGTGTTGAAATTATAATTTAATTCTATATTTGAAGGTATCAGAGGGCGAGGCTTATGATTTAAGCAACCAATGGAAGCCATAGGCGCAATTTTCAAAATCTTAATGAACCTTGCTTTATAAAAAAAATACTGCACATATTTAGAAACTTAAATAATGGTATTAGGCATTCGAATTAAAATTCATAAAAAAATATTTTGACATAAAATTTGTTTTGGCATCCCAAATAATCATCACACAGTTAATAAATACCTGCTAAACCCTGAAATGTGTGAAAATTCACACTTCACATCAATTTTTTGTTTTAATGAAAATTCTATGCCTAAACAGGATTCGAACCCAAGACCTTAACAACGCAACGTACGTGTTTACCACTACACTACGCTGACCTTAAAGAGGAATAAATCATTTATACTATAAAGAAAAATAAATGTTATAGTAATGAAATACTTATAAATAAAATAACACATTATTAATAGTGAAAAATACGTTTCTGAAATTGAAATAAGATTAAACCATTTATCAACTATTTCTTATTAATTTAATGAAGACTTCAACATAAAGCAAATGTGGGAAAAATCGATGGGATTGTTTAATTTAAATATTATTTTAAGGAAATTTCCGCAGTTTATTTAAATTTTGTTTAAAAATTAAATGGAAGTTCTTAGTATGTACTCAGATAACGACTAAAAATGTTTATCAAACAATTGTTGATTTTGATGTGATTATGCAAAAAAATATTCATAAATATCCAAGCTTTCTGTTGGCTTCTTGCACTTATTAAATACCTACAAAACCCTGAAATGAGTGAAAATTCACACTTAACATAAATTTTTTGTTTACAGTACCTTACTTCAAACTGAACTGGAACCGTCCACGAACACTGGCCCAGCTGTGAACCAGGCCTGTTGAATTTATTTTGACAACGTGGTTTATTATTCATGTTGTTCTTTGACAATGACATTTACACAACTGTATAGATGTTGTGTATGTTTTTGTTAATATATCTAGTAAATTCAGTGATAGGTTATCTTTCATCAAATAAAAAACATCCATACTTCCTATAGTAATATCTTGTAGTTGTATTTTATTATTTGTTCTTCCTTGTTAAACTAATATTTTTCCTCATAGCTCTTCCAAAGAAAGGGAATAAGATTGGTATCCTCAAGAGCGGACTGGCACTGTCGAAAAAGTCCAGTGATTTGAAAGTTTAAGTGTCCCTTTTTTCAAAGTTGACTAAGTGGTCCAAAGTTGTCCAAAGACGTAGGATTCTACTCCTACGTGAAAATATAAGTAATAGGAAAATGCATGCTACGGTTTCCCCTCAGACGTAGATGGACGTAGACGTAGAAACGTTCTCGTAGAATATTCATAATTTTATATTTCACGTATACGTTTTTACGTTCGGCCAATAGGAAAGAATGATAGAAAATGACAAAACTCAATATGTCGTTTGTAGATAGGTAGAACCAGTCAACATTTGTTGGGTACACGGTATTGAAATAAGGGAAATAAATAATAACCATGATTCGATTATTGTTTAATAATGAATATATATTGTTTAATATATAATAGATAAACTAATTGTGGAAACTTTTCGGCGTACAGGGTCGCAGCGTGTGCACTGCACACGATCGACAAACGGGCGGAATTTGGGGTCAATTCTATAGAACCCTACTAGTAGAGGGCGATCCTATGAAGGCTTGCGCACAGGCGACATTCGGTTCGATTGTAGAAAAGCCGGTATTATGTATGTTTGCACACGGGCGGCTGACACCAACGTGGAGGCCATGGTTGCAAAATTGGTCTAAACTACAATCGTGCTTTAGATATTCTGTGTTTATGATGTTGTTTGCGAATAATTAGTATAACAGTAACAATAAAAATTTATGTGAAGTGTGAATTTTCACACATCAGGGTTTCGCAGGATTTCGCTGGTATATAATAAGTGAAGGCGGCATGCTGAGTGTGTAGGACAAATTTTGCGACGGCCCCTAGCGCACTAAGGAAAAGGGCGCCGATGAGCTTGACTAAGGAGCGCCACATTGCGAAAGTGAGAATCATCACTTTAATTTGGGAGGTGAGGAGTTTTTTGCTCTTCACTTGGAATTTGCTAGGTGAGGACCTTTTTTTTGCTCATCACTTGGAATTATTTGCCAAGGGCGCCAAAACGCAGTTTTGCCCCTAGCGCAAGTTTTCCTTACTGCGGCTCTGACTGCGTTACATAACGTATTAAATATTTTAGATCGTCAACCGAAAAATACAAAAAATGCGTTATTTTCCGAAAACTTAATCTGATCAAAAATTCCTGTTGTACTATTCCGGTTCACATCGAGTTCATTACTTAGAATTTTTTCAGATTTATAGATTACCCCCTCTGGCTTACAGAGGGTGGGACAAAAAAAAATTTGCACATTTTTGGCAAAAATCGCGTCAAAATAATTTATTTTGCAAAAATAAAATTTTCAAAGGGATTTCATTTGATACCCTACCCAGAATTTAAAAAATATATATATTTTTTCGATGATCCCATATCTGTTTATATTTTTAGGATGATATGTTAGGGTGATATGACAGACAGACAGACAGACGACAAAATGACGGTATAAGGGTTTTTTGGTCATACCTACAAAACCCTAAAAATTGCTAGCATTGATAAATCATCGTCCATATTATTTGACGAATACATGTTACTCGACACTTTTTAAGAAACTTCTTTTACAAAGCAATAAAATCTACGTTCTACGTTCTACATTTTATTTCTGCTTTCTACGTCTACATCAATTGGAAAACATCCTTTAAGTTGGTTTTACACAGTGCAATTAATTGATCAATAAATTGATCAAGTTTTTTGTCAATTAATTGAAAAATTTATTGGTAACCTTGGAAACAAAATCATTACTTTACACACATCATTTTATTTATCAATTTTTTTGAAAACTTTTACATTACCAACTGTAAAACATGTTGACATATTTATCAGAATGAAAATATTGAAAAAATCTTCACAAAGGTACGAGTCGTGAACAAAATAAAAGAAATAACCTAAATGATGGTAAATTAGAACATTCGAGGCTCTGTCACATTTGAAAACGAAACACAAACTATATATTTGGAGGTTATGTTACAACTAAACAGTTGGCAATATCTTAACAGATAAAAATATACCTAGAATTCCCTAAAAAATTGATCAAAAATAGAACTTGTTCTATTTTCAAAGATTGATTCTATGATCAATTTTTTTGTCAATTAATTGACGAAATTTTTACACTTTACACACATCAATTAATTGAATGTCAACTTTTTCAATAAATTGATCAATAAATTGAATCGTGTAAAACCCACTTTAGACTTAATGTATAGAGCTGAATGGAGGAAAATAAATACAATTTGGCCTCAAAAAGTTTTCTATCTCGTTCTAGAAACTTTTGGGTTCTTTGGGGTGCAAATACTAATTTCCAATAATTTAATATCATTCTACAAGTCTATTGGAGTTGCAAAACAGGTACACGTATTGAAGAAGAACTGTGCTGCGTTGCAAGAATTATTGCAAAAATCTCTCAGCAAATCAGTGCAAATATATCAATATATTCAAATCTGAATCCAAGGCAGGTGTAGTTGGAAGTTGCAGTTGTGAAAGCAGTAATAGTGAAGGGAGGATACAGACGGCAGGGAAGTACAAGGGAAGGAAGGGGGCGATGTTCCAGAGCTGGTGTATACCGCCTCCGGGCCGGTTCGATACTCCGGCACGGCTGCCCGGAGCGCCTGCGCCCGGAACCGTGTTATGCCCGGAGAACAGTCCTATACAACACTGCAGGGAACGACGATTGCGTCTTCACTCATAAAGAATGGCTGTAACAGCGATCGTATCATCCCAAGACAAATTTCAGGCCTCTGAGATTATGGTTATATGTCCGGATAATAATTGGATGTTCGCCACATAAAAACAAAAGACAGGGGGTGGAAATGAAATGATATAACTCCAATATGGAACGGCTAGATTTATCTCACATTTTTTACTCACTTTTAAACCACTGTCAATAAGAAATGTTATGATTTTGTTTTATCTTTCTTAGGGAAAAGGATAATAATAGGTATAGCCTTTATTGTACAGAATAAAAATTATTTACATAGGTTATAGAAATTTTACTTTTAATTCCATCAAAATATGGTATGTATACACAATATAACAAAATATAAATACATATAAGTATAATAATTTTAAAAGATACACAATAAGAAATTACAAAATGACTATTGTTGCGTACTGCCTAATGTGGGGCATAGGCCTCCCCCTGTAAGGGAGATAATTTTGGTATTATTTCATAAATAAAATATCATAAATAAATTCAGTATAATCATTCAATTAGAGTAAAATATTTAAAATGTTAAATGATAAAAAAATAATCTATTTCTTAGAAAGGGCATTCAAGATAAGGGTAGACTTGTTTATTATTGTAACTTGAGACTTTGTAAATGTAACATGAAAAGCAAATAGTAAATTGTAATATTGAAAGACAACTCTGTTAATAAATTAAATTTGAAGTGTTAGAGTCACATGGGAAAATCTATTAATCTCGGTTTTAAAATAAATATTAGTTGGTTACTTATCTGGGGAGATTATACAATTTAATTTATGGATAGTAAATGTCGTCTCGATTGACTGAGGTGTTAAATGACATTTAACAGTTGGTCGACGTAAGCTTTTCAGGGTGGTTCTCTTTTTATGAGTTGATTTTAAACCGTCATAATGTTAGGATGTCATTAGGGTAGTTGAGTCTAAAGAGTGAAGAAGTTAAGTCGAGTTTTAAGTAGGATGAGATTTTGTTAATCATGGGTTAGAGACTATTAGTGTGTTCGGTCGGACAAGTAAAATGTAACAAGTAATTCCGTATGGAACGTTAGTGTAGTAACCAGCTAAAAAGTGGAGAGACAATATTAAGAAACATGTAGTGGTTAAATTAGTGTTTGTGTAAAGTGTGTCTAGTGTGTACGAACGTGTGTCTCATTTCGATTTAGCTGTATCGACGTAATTGTAAATTTAGTGTAATTAGTGTAAATATTTAAACCGTAATCGTAATTAAAGTAGAGTAGCTAAAATGTTGAGTTTAATTGAACAACCCTTAATCCTTCACAGAATCATTGCAACCAGCTAGCGGACCAATAGGGGGGTCCAGACTTGATCCGCTCATTCTGGATGCTCATATTGTGAGGGAAACCTAGAGTTGAGGGATGAGAGTAAGTATGAATGAAATAACAAAATCAGCCAACCGTGACATTTCTTATTTATATATAGAGACTCCCCACACCCCATCTCGTGCTATTTCTTTCTTTCCTGTGCAGTTCTTGTCCACAATTGACCTGCAAAGATTTTTATGTCATCCTACCAGCGTTTTGGGCGTCAGCTTCGTCTTTTGCTTGTTCTTGGGATCCATGCAATTGAAACTTTACTCCAGCCAATTTCATCTTGCCGCATCACTTGTCCTGCCCAGTTCCACTTCAAATGTACCATGGACCTTAACACTTCAGCTTATTCGTGTTTTCCTTCTTATGGTGGTATTAGATTTTGAAGTGAGATTCCAAACAAACTTCTTTCCATTGTTCGTTGACAGACTTGGATTTTCTTTTTTTGGTTTGTGTCAAGTAGGTACCATATTTCACAACTGTATGAATGACATGGAGTAATGCAGCTGTCAAAGGAAAAAGGATATGATACTAAAGTTATATCTAAAGTGTTTTTTAAATTTTGAAAAATAGAAATTGATGTGAAGCGTGAATGATTACACATTTCAGGGATTTGTAGATATTTTTTAATATATCATTTGCAAAAATCGTATTAAAAAAATATGTTTAAAAAAATGTTGTTGTATCCCGCGCTGTATTTTTTTGAACTCTCTATAGTTTTCCTATATGTGGGTAAAAAAGTTGTACAAGTATTCCTAATTTCAACTATCTATGTTCAGCCGTTTGGCTACAATTTCTACCGTACAGACAGACAGACAGACAGAAACATGGGTGACGTTATAAGGGTTTTTTAGTGGTCATACCTACAAAACCCTAAAAACGACTTCTATTTCCTTAATCAACGGGTGAAAGAGCTTTATTTGCCAGACAATAAATTTTTTTAAATATTATTATTTTCAACGACACGAAACATTCTATATTTTTCGAAAAACTAACTTAATCAAAAATTCCTGTTATACTATTAAGGTTCCCATCAAAGTACATTATAGATTTTTTTTTTTTTAGTTTAACCCCTCTTGAAATTAAGGTGGAGGACAAAAGTTTTTTGAATATTTTTTTAGGGGTTTTATTTAATATCCTACACAAAATTTTAGAAAAATATTTAGTTTTTCGTAAAGTACAAATTTGCTTACATTTTTCGGGCGACGGTTTTTTTTGAAGTCCCAGTATTTCCCTATATGCTGGTTTAAAAAACTGTACATGCATGTAAAATTTCAACCCTCTAGGTCTAGCCATATTTCCACAATTTCTACCGTTTAGACAGACAGACAATAAACACGCGCATCCGGAGAGTCAGGGCAAACCTCTAGTTACCTGGCGATGCCTCAGTGGTCCGTGACCAAAATCATGGGAACGCTGTTAGGGACGCCTTATACTCGGACCGGCTAACCTCGTAAAGAGGTCGAGGTCCGAAATTACGGGACATGTGTCCTAAGGCCGTGCCTTCTCAGGGTTTTTCTGAGGGGATTTGTGTGCGGAGTCTAGCACGTCAGACCTGGGAACCCAGACCCAAGAAAGAAGATCAGAGAATTCCTTGTCGTGCAGAAGTTGAGCAGAAGAAAGAGTCAAGAACAGAGCCGCAGGGAACAAGGCCAGATTCTCAGGTCGCCAATTTATCCACGAGATCGTTCGCGAAGGTCTAAGGCAGCTCAAAGGTCGCGTTATAGACACCCGTATCTGGAGAGTGTGGTTACGCCATTTAGTCACCTAGCGATGCCTCGGATATCCGTGCGTAAAACCACACGAGACTTCGACGGGTACGCTTTGTATTCGGCCTGGATAATCTGGTCAAAAGGACAAAGTCCGAAAGCTCGAGACGGATGCCTACTGTTGGACACCCGAAGGGGAGTGCTCAGTGAGAGATTTGGCAAAGAGACTCGTCAGAAGCTTGATCTCGGACGCGAGAAATACCAGAAGAACAACCTAGAAGTACCAGGAGGAAGAAGACAGAAGGAAAAAAAGGAAGAAACAAGACACGGAGAACTAGCCAATCCGTCACGAAGAATGGTCCATTATACAGTTCCATGGCGGATTCGAAGCAAGCAGAGGTTTTAGTCGGTGTGCCACTTATGGAGGATTCGACAATATAGGGAAATCGGCGAAACAGTGCAGTTGCGCCACTTGAAACGTCACAAAAAAATGTGACGTCAGGTTTAGTACGTTTACATTCATCTCTTTAACCAATGTAATATTTGTACGCTGTCACTTGTATCGAAATGAAATGAAAATATAAGAATAAGAACAGAATAGAAACAAATAAACTATTCTAATAGGCAAAATAGTCCTACAAAGGACTGATGTGATCAAAAAATATGAACAAAGAAAATAAAATTAAAATAAGTTGAATATAACCTAAAAACTATGCAGGACACACAAAATCAATTAAGAAAATCTATAACAAAATATATAACTAAACACAAAACTGTTAAATAAACAACAAACTAAATAAAAAAGGTTTTTAGAAATTACTATAAGTTAAATATTTGAACACAAGTCAGTATCAAAACACAACAGACGTATTATTAAATGACAAATGTAAACGTTTTATTCAGGGATACGAATAAAAATGTCCCTATATTAAATAAACACTTTTAAAATTTTTAAATCTTCAAAAAAGACTATTGAACACAAACTAAATATAATTTCAAAAGGTATGTTTTAGCAAAATAAAAGAGTAAAGAGCAATATTAGTCTATAATTCACATACAAAAAAAAATGATTTAGTTATTTTTTCGCCACTAAATTTGTCATTGAAGTTATGACGCAAAATGACGAACTGCACTGTTTCAGCGACTGAGCGCCCGAATACGGTTCCCCTAATGAAAAAATTGATGTGAAGTGTGAATTTTCACACATTTCAGGGTTTTGCAGGTATTTAGTAAGTAAATAATGATTATTTTGGATGCGAAAACAAATTTTATATTAAAATATTTTTTTTGTTAATTTTAATTCGAACGCCTAATACCATTATTTAGGTTTCTAAATATGTGCAGTATTTTTTTTATATAGCAAGGTTCATTAAGAATTTCAAAATTGCGCCTATGGCTTCCATTGGTTGTTATAAGTTCCGCCCCTCTGATTTCGTGTACATTGAAACAGAATTAAATTATAATTTAAACAATTTCCACTGGCTATTAAATTTACGCTTTTAAAAATTAAATGCAACATTTGCCAAAATATAATTAGAATTTTGAAAAAATAATTTAAACAATATAGAAATTAAAAAAAAAAGAAAAAAAAATATAGTCTCTTCTCCAGGGTTCGATCCCTATCGGATCAGGTTACATGGGTGAAAAGTCAGCGTCAAATACCACTAGACCAGCACACACGTTAGAGTGTTGCTTGTTACAAAGCTATAACTTGTGTACATTATTAGCCAAAAATCACAAAAAATGCGTTTTTTTCCAAAAACCTAATCTGATCAAAAATTCCTGTTGAACTATTCCGGTTCACACCAATGTACATTACTTAGAATTTTTTCAGATTTTTAGTTTAAACCACCCTGTAGCCCAGCTACAGGGTGTGGGACAAAAAATTTTTTGCACAATTTTGGCAAAAATCGCTTCAAAATAATTTATTTTGCAAAAATAAAAATTTGATCGTTAATCCACGTACCAAGGGCTTTCATTTGATACCCTACTCAGAATTATAAAAAAATATTTTTCGATGAGCACATATTTGTATATATTTTTAGGGGGATATGTTTTTTAGATGTTTTAGTATTTTTCCTATGTGCGGGTCAAAGAGTTAAATAAGCATGCCAAATTTCAACTCTCTAGGTTTAGCCGTTTGGCTACAATTTTTACCGAACAGACAGACAGACAGACAGACAGACAGACAGACAGACAGACAGACAGACAGACAGACAGACAGACAGACAGACAGACAGACAGACAGACAGACAGACAGACAGACAGACAGACAGACAGACAGACAGACATACAGACGACAAAATGAGGGTATAAGGGTTTTTTGGTCATACCTACAAAACCCTAAAAAAAGACCGACAGACAGACATGCACATGAGTGACGGTGTAAGGGTTTTTTGATCATACCTACAAAACCCTAACAAGAGTTTTTTTCGACAGGAACCACCATAATGTTTTATTAGAAAGGTTTTTTTCACTGTGCCGGATATTTTTTAAATCTTATACATATTATGTATTTCCATATTTAATTTTCGTTCTCTACAGCAGAAAATTAAATTTTTATATTTAAGTTGAGAAATATCAGTTCAGTATTGATTTAATTACAAATACTTAGATTTTATTTTCTGGGATATTTCAATATATTTAGTTAATTCCAATTACTAATATTGCACTGAAAGCCTGAAGCAATTTATTACTGCAAACAACATATGGAAAAGCACAGCTTTAAAAATTGTGTACACATTTGAAAGTTCAAATCTAAGAGTAATTAAATTGTATGGCTGTATTTAATTACATTATTTTTGCGTACTTATGATTTCTATTAAAATTAATTGAATAAGATTTGTTCATAGGGAATAGCTAAATAACATTGTGTTTAAGGCCGGCTTATAGGTGGTAAATGGGCATCCCCCAAGAAAAACGTCTCTTTTCATATTTCTAAATCTTAACATTTTTAAATTTTATTTTATAATAATAACCAATTTATTATAATTCTAAAGATATAAAGATGTTATTTAATAATTTATTTCCATTAATTAAATATAAGAGTTGTTAAGAGTATTTAAATCTTTAAATTCGAACATATTGTTTATTTTTATACGCTACGCTCAATTTGACTTCGCGCGATTGTTCAGATAGCAGCGCTCTCACTTTATGGGCATGCAACTATTTTGTTCCAGACACTGATTATATCTATATGAAAACTCCCCTTGTGTCGCGCCGTAACTGATACCATAGTTCTACAAGGTGTCTCAATAGAAATATTATATTTAGTGGATCGATTAAAAAAAAGTAAGCCGTATATAGAAAAAATGTTTATTAATTATTAAAATACACTTTTTGGGGATTTATTTCTTAAAAATAATATCGTCTAAATGTAGACCCTCGCGTTCTCGGCACTCATTTAATCGAACAGTAAAATTACTTATGACGTCTCGGCAGGTGGACTCAGGGATGGCTGTCATTTCGTGACGGATATTTTCTTTCAAATGCGCCAGTGAAGTCGGTTTATTGGCGTAAACTTTAGATTTAAGATAACCCCATAGGAAAAAGTCCATAGGGGTTAAATCTGGACTGCGTGGAGGCCATTTTATGTCACCTCTCCGGGAGATCAATTTGCCTGAGAAAATTTCACGAACACGTGGCAGAGACATATTGGACGTGTGTGAAGTTGCTCCGTCCTGTTGGAACCATGTTCTTTGGTTATAGCCAGGAAAGTTTTGCAGTTCAGGTACCAAGAAGTTGTCTAACATCTCCACATAACGCTCTGAATTCACTGTAACTGCACGCCCCCTTTCGTCTTCAAAAAAGTAACGGCCGATAATTCCTCGCGCCGACATCGCAGCCCATACGGTCACTTTAGGCGAATGTAGGGGTTTCTGATGTTTGCGTTTCGGATTCGTTGCACTCCAGTAGCGGCATTTCTGCTTATTTACGTGGTCATTAAGATGAAAATGAGCTTCATCCGAAAACAAAATGTTGGTAAACGTTGAAAATCGCTCAATCACCTGATTTACGAAATTAAGCCTCTGACTGGCATCTTGGGGCTTTAATTCTTGCACCAATTGAATTTTGTAGGGGTGCAGCTTTAGGTCTTTGTGCATAATGCGATGTAATGATGATCTATGCACATTTAAAGCACTTGCGCGCTTCCGAATTGAAAGGTTCGGGTCGTCACGAACAGACTGATTAACATTCTCCACGTTTTCTACCGTTCTTGATGACCTAGGTCGCCCGGATTTTGATTTATCCAGCGTTGTACCAGTCTCTTCAAACTTTTTAACCCAATGTCGAATGAGAGGAATGCTTGGCGCATCATTTAAGTGGCGAAAACCTCGAATACTGCAGAATTTTCTACGCGCTACAGTCGCCGAATCACCGTTTTTGTAAAACTCTCGCACGCATAACGCGCGGTCTGCTCCCGAGAAACGCTCCATAGCGACTGAATTCCCAAGAGCCAGGCTACCGATTAACATAACCCCCGCGCCCCTCGGATACGTTGCGTTCACGCAGTAAGCTAAATAAATATAAAATTTCTTTTGAGACACCTTGTATATTATACGTAAGAATACATTAAGACATTGCCGAAAGCTATGATATTAGTTACACTATGACAAGTGTAGCATCTAGCCGAGAATGGTTAAAATTAAAGTATGATACTTTGACATCCTTGTAAAGCTGACTTAATGCACTTTCAAGAAAAAACAAAATTAAACTACCGATCCCCTATGATAGATAAAAAATTTAATCAATTTCCGTTGAAACCGGAAGTGATACAGAATTCTTATTATAATCCTTAAGTGGGTCCTTTTATTTACTTTAACTTTTCTTCTGAACAATTTTTTGTATCTCTTAAAATAAAGGAGTTATTCGAGGTGTGGCGTTTCAAACAAACACCCTGTATATGATGGTTTTGAATTTTGAAAAGATGAAAGCAACGCTTTGACCAGCTTCCATTTTTCACTATTCGAAATATTCCCAAAATGAACCGGGCACTTAGTTTTATCTAAAATTTTAATTTTTCTCCAAGCATATCTGGGGGGACTATCTGAAGGCCAGAACAACTTTTAGTCCCCCCCCCCCTTTGGTCACCCGCTTGCTTCACCACTGAATTGAGCCGTTTCATTCAGCTACTAAAGATGGCTACTTTGTAACAGAATTGTACAATTTAGTGACAATAATTTAATTTGTGAACTAAAAAAAGGTTTATAAATTTTACTCTGTATTATCTCCAAGTTTCAAATATTTTGAATTGTTCAGGACACTGAACTGTACCTAGTAGGGACATAAATACTGTTACAAATATTTTATGAAATAAAATGAAAACTACAATTAAGTTTTTCACCAAATTTTATTGACATTTGTACTTATACATAAGTTATTCATAATTGGTATAATTATTCAAAATGACCACCTTTGGCTTTAATGCAGGCCTTAAATCGTACACGCCAAACATCGATAGCCGCACGTACGACTTCCATGGGAAAATTGGCTACAGCTCGAGCTAAAGCCTGTTTCACAGATTATATATTTGGCTATCATTTGTGGCAAACCATGTTCTCTAAAACGGTCCATAGCTTGTAATCTAAAAGATTAAAATCTGGACTTGCAGCGGGCCAATCTTCTACGCCGATAAAATCAGGAACATTCTTTAAAAGCCACGTATGGGTTGTTTTAGCCTTATGGCCTGGAGCAGGATCCTGCTGGAATGTCCATGACTGATCTTGAAAGAAAGTATGATTGAGGGGTTTCACAACATCTTCCAGGACCGTTTATTTGTAGACTCTAGCTGATGTTTTCACCCCTTTTTCACAAAAATGAAGGTCAGTTACTCCACCATACGAAACGACTCACCAAACCATCACTGAAGCTGGGTGGTGACCTTTTTTTATCCTTGGAACTACTTCCGAGGCTTCAGTAGATGACCTGGCATAAACCCTGTCATTTTGTTTGTTAAATTTTTCCTGTATAGTAAAAATTTCCTCATCGGTAGAAAGGATTTTTTGTGTTTGTCGCCTGCGTACTTGATTAACAAGCGTAACGATTTTTCGACCCTATTTTTTTTTAAAAGGCACAGTTAGTAATTGTCCAATGCGGCGTTTGAAGGCCCCAAGGCTCAAGTCTTTTTTCAAAATGCGTGCCATTGATTTTCGCGAAATTTTCATTTCGCTAGTAATAATTTTTTGTTTTCGCAACGGATTTCTTGCTATTCTGGCCTTAACAGCTTTGATAGCTTGTGGCGTGCGTACTGTTCTCGGGCGCCCGGATCTTTTTCGGTCTTTTATGTCCCCAGTTTCCTCAAACAATTTAATGCACTGATACACAAACATTCGACCCATGCCGAGCGGACGTAGCGTCTTAAAAATGTTTGATTTTTCCATCTTACATTTATAAAGGGCAATAACTGCAATTCGGTTTTCTTTGTCTGACCATTCCATGGTAACACACAACACAAAATCAAATTCTTTCCACAGTAATTTATAACTTAACTGACGATTACCAACTGTCTAAATTTGGGTGCGCTCATTTGTATTATTTTTATTGGGTGCGATCATTATTGTAACTGTATTTATGTCCCTACTAGGTAAATAATGGATTTGAATTTCAAATAGTTTCCATAGTTCAACAGAAAATATGTTAATCTGACCTATTTCTGATTCCAAAACTTTACAAATTATATATAAGGAGGTATTATAAAAATTAACATTTTTCGTGGTATTTCATTGTAAAATTTTTCATTCAAACCCCGGAAAAGATTCGAGAATGAACAGATCTGAATTTTAAATATATGGAAATAGAATTGTTTTTTGATTTACGTAATAGGCTAATTGGGTGAAATATTTTTTTTAAATTTGTGCAGATAGCATGCCGAATAACTCGTGGATTACAGGTTGACTACATACGGGGGCGCACAACCGTATAGTTTCTTTTTATACTACCTTCTCTAAATAAGTGTTATTATCCCAGCAACACGTAAATGTAAGTGAATGTTTGAGGTCTACGCAGGGGAGTATTTACCTACTCGCAGACCCGAGGCACAACTTCTCTGAGAGGCCCCCCTTCGGGGTCCTGGTAGGCCCTCCTTCGTGGCTCTGATAGGCCCCAGCATGCGCCCCATGCGCCTAGTGGGAAATACGCCCCTGGGTCTATGGTTACTAAGCGTATAAGTAACACTTATGCGGCCAGGACAAAAAAGTAACAAACGTCATTTTGAAGGATAAACAAAATATTAAACAATTATTTATTTATTTATATTAAAAGTAATGGTACAATTTGAACAATTTAATATATTAATTGAAGAATTGTTTTCTTTTGAATTAATTAATTTCTTTTTGATAGTCAAACCATCCCTAATTTCAAGTAGATTGATATCTTTTGTAAATATTTTAGATTTTTTAGGTTCGTATCCATCGTTCTTTCTTTTGACAAACGCAGTCAGCCACTTAAATTTTGAAATATCTTGATTTCTATTTATTTAAATTGTCAACTTCAGCATTGAATATTCACACCATAGATTTGCTGGTGGCTTTTAAATTGTAGATCGCTCTTGAAAATTACCAAGATTTTCAGTAATTTTCACAATATTTTCTCCGAACACCATTTTGAAAACAGTGCAAATGCTTCATTGTATCTAATTTTTCAGGTAACTATATTTTCCGCCTCTTCAATTTCACTTTTCGCACTTTTTAACATTTTTTTTCCTTTCCTATACTAAAAAAGGAAAAAAGTTATCCAAAATCTTAATGAAGAGGAAAAACAAAGGAAAATCGCCACAAGAGACGCCCCAATACGGTGCTTACTTTCCTTATCACCTCGGGCCGCCCATATACAACAAAAAATAAATAAGTGTAAAAATTCATTCTCAGTTTGGTTAAAATTTTAGGGCCATGCTCATAACCATTTACTTAATTCTACAACTAAGGTTCACTTATACAATGTTCCGTAACTGCACACCTAACTACCGCGGTCGCGGTTACGGTAAAGTCGTGGTAAGTTGTGGTTACCCAGTGGTTACCTGAAAACGAGTTTTAGTTACGGAACGGTAGTCACATTTCACAGTTGATAAAACAGACAACTGAACTGTCATTTTATGGACATTATAGGTTATAGATATTCTCTTACAAACTTATTAATAAATATATTTGTTTTATTAGTACTTGTTTGCAATGGCACATTATATAAGAACATATATGATTTTTCCCGATATTATTTTTCACGACATCGATCAATATTACTAAAAATCAGTTACTTACACTCATTCTTACTGTTTTAATTATACACTATAGTAAAATAATATTATAATTTACTACTTGCACCAGGGCCGCCCCTAGGTGGGGGCAAGTGGGGCACCTGCCCCAGGCCCCGCGCCTTTAAGGGCCCCGCGCTTCGATCGTCAAGTAATAAAATAATAAAATACATTAAAAATATTATTCCAAGTTTTATAAATAGTTGGAAAAAATGTATATTTTCATTGAATATATGTATGTGTACTTTGTTAATAATTAATAATATTAAATAAAATATCGTTATTCAATATATATATATATATATATATATATAGATGGGGCCCCGCAAATCCAGTTTTGGGGCCCCGCAATTCCAGTTTTGCCCCAGGCCCCGCAAATACTAGGGGCGGCCCTGACTTGCACTATAAAGAAACGATTAATTCCCTCCACTTAACTATCGCCTTATTGTAATTGTTCTGAAATTCCCGCCTTTTGCAGTTTATATTAGATCTGAAGTTTGTAGTGGGAGTAAATAACCACACTAACCGCGATATATCCACGGTTACTTTGGTTACAAAAAAGTAACCAAAATTTTCAGTAACCGCGTTCCGAAACCTAACAGTTTTCCTGAAAAGGTTAATGTCGTACACTTTTGGTACGGGAAACTTCAACCGCGGTTACTTTCGTCGAGTAATGGAACATTGTATCAGTAAGATAGGCTAGTATAATATTATTAATTTTGTTTCCATAATACTTATCACTATTAGATTATTTTAATTAATTATAAAATAGTATGTGACAACACTGTTTTACTAAATATTAATTGTTGAATTAACGTGAAGTTTACTGTTTTACTAAATTTGACGTATATGAAGAGAGTGCAACATCTCGTTCAGTTACTGTGTCAAAGCGAGACGCATGATTTATTGGTGTAACCAGAGTTAATGTTCTCTATGGGTGCACTTAATGTTTGGGCCAGTCTGCATATAATATAACCTAACTTTTCGTGAAGTTATGTAAGAAGAATTATTTATAAATTAACTAGGTATTTACCGATCTCTTGTTGATATGAACCTTTACTGAAATATCGCAAAACAGTACAAACGTGTACCTAATTGAAAATAAATACTGCCACCTTTTGCAAATCCAGGTTGTAAATCATATCTGAACGATACGATTATATATTTTCTACTCTGTTTTTAGAAAACCTATATATACATATATTTAATTGTGTCATTCAATATAACCAACGGTTTTTTTCTTTTTTTTTCTAGTTTAATATATTTTTCGAGGCAAGCAGCGTTCCCTTAATTCGCGCATTTCACGAATATCTCCATTTTTTCTTAGGCCCATATTATTCTACCTAATTTTGGTTCAAATTTTGATGTAATATTGCGCAATATCAGTGAAAATTTAACCCACAAGTGCTAATAAATACTCACTACTAACTTTGTTTTCACTAAGAAAAATTAGGCTCTATTAACACTAATCTCGTACTATGAGCAGCAGATATTTAGTAGTGTCTATTTGCATTTGGTAGTTGTGCTACTAACATTTAGTAAAAGATCATGAGCTTGGTCCTTACTGTTCAAATTTTCATTTTAAAAAAGTAAAAAGTTCACTCTTTTTAGCTAAATCACCGGATAAATCTTTATTTAATCAGATAGTGGTATTTTTATGAAATATTACTTTTTCAGTATTAAAATTAACACTACTTTATCACTATTTATTTTCCAACACTATAATTTAACCAGTATGTAAGTGTAAACTTTACACTAAATTTAACCAAAAAATAAGTGTAAATAATTAACACGAAAAGCGACGATCTTCATGGTACACTAAGTTTTTTTTTTTTAGTGTCCCTTTACAATCCGCCAACATATATAAGGGAGGTATTGTGATCATGCCGATTATACAATTTGAAATTTCGATGGATCTCCACGAATTGACGTAAACGTTTTGACTATTTTTAGCATGATGTCTGTCGGTTGGTCTGTCTGTCTGTTCGTCCGTCTGTTTGTCGGTCTGTATGTCGGTCCGTGTACACGTGCAGAGCAAATTCGACTAAAAGGATTTTTATGAAATTTCATATTTAAGCTTTTGACATCAATTGCACGAGTTGATCAACTTTTGGTAAAAATCGGTTAACTATATATATTCTTTATTCCCCTAGGCCTTGCGGCGTTCAGGGTGTTAACATTTACAAAAAAATAAAAATAAAATAGAAAATAAAACAATCAATCCAAAAATACATAACAATAACATCCAATACAATTTACATTTTACAATATTTTTTCTCTTTTCTTTCTTCTTTCCGTTTCCCCTTCCTGTTATCCTTCCCCAATCTCCATCCTTCTTGCCTCTAATTCTCTCGCCCACCTCCCCCCGCCTTCCATCTTCGTGCAACAGGTCTAATGTGCTCCCCGACCATACTGTCATCTCTCTACACCTCTTCGCGAGGTGATCTATATCTTCCTCCTCCTCCCCGCACATCCTGCACATCTTATCCTCCTGTTTCCTCCAATATCTATTTTCTCTCTCTTCATTCCCGCACCTTAGTCTCGCAATCCTCCTAACTCTCCCTCCTGACCTTCCTCTTTCTCCCCTCAAGTAGCTTGGTACCGTTATAGTTCTGACCTCCTTATATCTCCCTGCGCTCCTTGAATTGTCTATTCTGATTGTGCTTTCTTGCTCTCCCATTTCCTTATCCCTCCTCCACAACTCCTAAATCGGTTAACTAGAAATGGGAGTTTATCGTGTCAGTTTTAAGATTTTTGCGAATATTTCACAACAGAGAAATATTTCGAAAAAAAATATTTAATAAAAGTTGCTATAAAAATAATAGGAGTAACTAACAAGTTTTATTTGAGACATTTTTTGATAAAACAGCATAAATTAAACAAGTACTTTGTGATGGCGGTCGGTCCTACGGTGGCCACAGCTGATTTTTTTAGACTGTAACAGTCGCAGTCCAATACTGGAAAAAGAAATTATGCTGCCGTTAATGTAGATTTAGTAATATTCGAATATTAATCTTAAATTAATAAAATATTTTTTGTAAAATATTCATATTATTCAAGAATGATATGACGAAACTCGTATCATTTTTAAAGGAAAATAAAAAACCGCAAAATATCTGACATAGTTTTGTGTTTATCATTACTTGATAAGCTGTTTTTGTAATTCTGTAAACAAAAATACCTTTTAAATTTATTATACATTGCGGTATAATCAAATTTTTAATGCCCTAATTTTTTTAGTTTTTTCAGCCCAATTAAAAAAAGTAGTTTTTTCTAAATCTCCTTTCATGCCCACCCCCTTTTACTAGAAGCCTAAAGTGCCACCCAGTAAAACTAGGTAGTTTTTTCTAAATTTCCTTGCATCCCCCCTTTTACTATAAGCCTGCAGTGCCGTCCAGTAAATAAAAGTAGTTTAAATAGTAGTAAAAATTAGCTGTGGCCATCACAGGACCGACCGCCATCATAAAGTACATATATAAATTACATTCTAGCAGCAGAGTAGAAATAACTTGACCTAATATTTTCTAACAGAGATATTATTTATCATGACCATGGAAACGTTATATATAAATATGAAAAAATTGAGACTTAGAAAAAATTTCGAAAAATTTTACAGATACAGGAATTTAAAAAAATTCATATCTCATAAAAGGTAAGAAATAGAGACTTGAGGTTTGAATTTTTGGGATTCTCACACCTTGTTTTGTCTAGAAAAAATTAATGTTTGGTCCGTAATGACTTAAAACTATTAGGGAAAATTTTGATTTTAATGGAATTTAAAAAAATCTTATGTCAAAAAAGGTAAGAGATAGAGACTTGAGGTTTGAATTTTTGGAATTCTCACATCTTATTTTGTCTAGAAAAAATTAATGTTTGGTCCGTAATGACATAAAACTATTAGGGAAAAATAAGGAAAAATTTTTCAATTTTTTTTTTCGTTTTAGCAAAAAAGTCTCAAATAAAAGTTATTAGTTATTGCTTTTATAGCAACTTTTGTTTAATAAATTTTTTCGAGATATTTTTCTGTTGTGAAATATTCGCAAAAATCTTAAAATCGACACGAGTAAAATCAACTCCCATTTTTAGTCAACCGATTTTTACCAAAAGTTGATCAACTCGTGCTATTGATGGCAGAAGCTTAAATATGAAGTTTCATAGAAATCCTTTCAGCCGAATTTGCTCTGCACGTGTACGCAGACAGACGGATAGACGAACAAACAGACGGACAGACAGACAGACAGACAGACAGACAGACAGACAGACAGACAGACAGACAGACAGACGGACGGACAGACGGACAGACAGACCGACAGACATCATGCTAAAAATAGTCAAAACGTTATGTAGGGACATTCGTGGAGATCCATCGAAATCTCGAAACGTCAAAATTGGTATGATCACAATACCTCCCTTATATATGTTGGCGGTCGGTAAAAATGAATATTATTTTAATTAAAGCTATTTTGATATTGTACTAGGCTATACATTTTTGCTTCGACTCGGCGCCCCTTGAATGTGGCGCCCCGATACGGCGCCTCGCCTGCATACCGCCTTGAGCTGCCACTGTGTGTTTTTCTCTTGTTTTGTAAGGACTTATTGACCTACCGTCATATGGTGAAAAGAGTTATAATATTTAATTATTCTATACATTTATTTTTATAAGATTTTTAAGACGACCTCGCGGTCTCAATTGTGACATACCGGGAAATCTTCTGGTGTCTCTCCGACCTAGTCCACCACTGTTTTCATGTTTTGGAGATCCCTCTTAATAAGGGAGAGTTGGGGAATGGTGCGCACTTAAGCGGAAATTGTATTTGTGGCAAGACTATGATAGATAAATTAATATCAATAACGCTATGAGATACACCCACTTATTCTACTTTATATATGTAAAACAATATTTAAAGAAAATATTACTATACAGGCATGACATTTAAAAAAGTAAAAAATTGCATTTGCGCACAATTACCCACCCCGGCGGGCAATGATGCGCACGGGTTAGGTAATGGTGCGCAATAAATCTTTGTTATTAAAAATATTTATTGTTGAACATTAACATCAAAATTAGTTACAACTATAATATACTTAAGTTTAATGTAAGCAGAAGTCGCATTTATAATTTTCTGGAGTGTCTGCACCTGTGCAGTCTGCATGGTTCCAAGAAGAACATAAAATACAGCGGTACCATAATTCTTCATTCTTGCCAATTTCGCCACATATAAAACATATTTCGTTAGGTTTGGAGGGTGTTTTTGGAGAAGGTGCTATGAAACTTAAATCTATATCGTCCAACTCGTCATCGTCGCATATGTCAGACAAATCCTCCTGCAATGAATCGTCAGATGTCTCAGGTGTTGCCTCTCTCTTCATTTTTTGTTTGCCTTTATGTTTTGTTCTGTCTTCTGTTTCTTCGCCCAAACATCTTCTTACAGTTTTCTTTTGGAGTGTTTTTTCTTTTTCCTTCTTCTTTAGGTTTTCTTCTCTTAATCTTTTCTTTTCTTGCGCTATTTCTAATTCTTCCTTGACAGGTGTGCTTGTAAGGATTTTCGAACATTGTTTCTTTTGACTATTTCTTTTAACTCCTTTGGTAACTTTTTTTGTCGGTATAGGAGCCATGGTAAGAAAAGAGTTCTCTTTGGATGTACTTGGCTGTGGATTTTCATTAATGCGCACGATTACCCCTTTGTGTTTGTGTTTTATAAATTCATGATATGACAAAAACTATTTATTTATTTATCATTCAAATGTGCCAAAACATTCACCAAATACTAGATTTTAAGAAGACATCTCATTTCAAACGATTGGATAAAAATTGTGGACTTACCGCCTTATTTTCTGATGCCTAAAATTATAAAAATCTGTTAAAAAATCGATAAGTCGATCTCACGGCGGTCGTATGCAAACTAACCTCACTAATGCTCGCGCCAACAATTTTCCTATCGTCCAGCACAGAGTAGCACTGGTCGAGCACTACAGATAACCCGCGAAATTAGAAATAACTTGGTGCGCACGATTACCCGCTGCGCACCATTCCCCAACTCTCCCTTACTGGATCCATATTTGGCTTAATTCATCTTTGTCTGGATCTGCCAGCTAGTACAGTCTGGTATCTTTCTTGTTGGCCTGCTGGAGTGCACTGATTGAATGTCCCTTTTTCCGTCAACTTTTATTACGTGGCCCAAGCAAACTATTTTTATGTTTTTTACCACTGAAATTGATTCTTAAAACTATTGTTTCAAATCCGACAAAATCTGTTATGAGATTTTATAATTTATTTACTTGTAGGCAAATCCAGCGTTGCGTAGTATGCTCTTCGTGCACCAAATATGCTTAAGCAGTACTGAGTATGCAATTAAATATAAGATCGCGTGAAAATAATAATCTAGGTAAGAAAACATTTCTCATTTTTCAGTGCCTCCTACGAGCATTCTTGTGGTACGCGTTTGGTATGATCATATAGAGAATAGAATGGCTTGTCGTTATGTTGGCAGTACGGCAGGTTCTTGAGTGCAACATGGCCGCCGGTGTTTTACCGATAATTGAATATGTCACGGAGTGTACTGGCTGCGTATCACGTTTCTGCTATTATGATACGCGCGCTGTAATTGGTCCTGCTGTAAGGAGCCGCCAAGATATTCAACTCAACCTTGGACTATGACTGTGTCTTTGGCCGAGACAGATCATTGGAAAATAATAACATGTATGCTGTATGGTGTATGGTGTATGGGGGAATATGGTAGTGGTCGTGTCGTGTCCTGTCGTGCCGGCCGTTTGTTGGTAGACGTGGCTTACTGCTTACAGAACAACTTTAGACATTACCAAGATCCGGCTATAATCAACCACATACTTCATTAGTTTGGCTTCAGATTTCCGACGATGAAGTTTCAATATAGTATTTTTTTTTAAGGAAATTAAAAATTTATGTGAAGTAATTACCCTGGGATCGAAAAGGAAGATTTCTCGAACCGGAACGCTGGAAAATTTCAAGAATAAACAGAAATTATTATTGAAAAAAATAACAACAAAAATAAGTAAATAATGCAAGATTTTATAATTGAGCCTCCTTAAACACTATATCAGCACCTCAAAGGTAACTTGTATTAAGTCACAAATGATAAACAACTCAGAAAAGACGATTTAAGATTGTTTACTTCCTTGCGTTGATCGACTTGATACAGTTTTAAAGCAACGTATATTGAAACTGGCTAGAGCTATAGTTCCAAATTATTTTCCAATCGATGGACTATAAAGTATTAAGTCACTTGGCACTAAAATGTAATTTCTGATAAAAATGTGACTTGATACAGTTTACCTCTAAGGTGCTGATATAATACAAGTGATGACCAATGTTATCATTTCTGGTCCCCCCTTCGAATCTGGGCCCTGGGTATGTGCCCCTGTTGCCCTGCCTAGTTACGGCACTGATTGCTCTTATGGAAAATGGGAGCAGTGTTGCCAAATGTTGTAAAGTGTTAAATTTGTCAATGAACCTAAAATAGTATGCGTGATTTATATTCTTTTGTTGATGATATATTGAAATTAAATGGAAAAAGTATCACGGAAAACTGAATAAATATTTGTAACGCGTTTTTAACGATCTGTGTGGTTTTACAGCTGGCAAGGAAGAAGAGGATAGTGTTATTGGGATAACCCATTAGAGTGTGTCCCAACCTTTTTTTTGCGGGAAACACCGCATTAGTGAATATGAAAAAGAACTACTCCATTTGCTCTGTAGTGCATTCTAACGTTTGAACGGACTTTAGTTTGGATTCATTCAACCAGTGGCGTACCAATAAATCTGTCAAAACTGTATCTATAACCTAAATGATGACTATGAAAAATCATAAGCAATAAGATATACCTCTTCATCTATGTATTCCATACTTTGTAGAAAAAAGGGGGTCTGGGGAAACTTCTCCCCCGGAAGAAATTTTTTAGAAAATGCATTAAAATAATAGCATTTTTAGCGTATTTATGTTTTTGTAGTGCCATCTACATACGTGCACACGTGTAGTGCGAAGAAACCTTAATTTGCAGTTTACTATGCCTCCTTATACAAAGAATTTATTTTTGTGTTTGGTTTTTTGAGAAATAAAAAAGCAAATAGCCTTCGGGATATTTGTAGTTCCATAGCTGCATATTATTCTTTTGTATGTAAAATGGCCCTCGACCTAAATGAGCTTCATAGGATATTTATGTAAATATCAAAAACAAACAAAAAAGGATAATAATTTTATTTCAATGGGGCAAAGAGATATACAGTGCATTTCTTATATCCTGCAACATTGAAATTATTATTATGCATGGTTTCCCTAGTAACGACAAATTATATTGACAGCAATGTTAAATCGCCTATGTTGCAAATTAAAAGAAACGTAATTTTACATTGCTGTCAGATTTCAATTACCATAGTAACGATAATACCTATATTGCAGGATAAAAGAAATTCACTGTATATATACAGGGCCGTAACTAGGCAGGGGCAACAGGGGCACTTGCCCAGATCGAAGGGGGGGCCAGAAAGACCTCTCAAAAAAATTTCATCTCAGTTATTTTCTTTGCTTATTTTAATATATACCTATAAGTTGTGTTTATGTATTAAGTTTGTTTATATTTAACATATCTATCCTATAGTTCATAAGCTCATACACTAACGGTTATTCATTTTTTTACTAATATAAATATTGTATTATATAAAATTAATTGATGGTCTGCGTTGCACTTTACAAGGTCTACGGGATACAGGGTTTGAACAAATTTTTGTGGATGCAAAAAAGTCGCTTTGGCAATGAATATAGAATCTGAATTTTCCAAACAACGAATTAGGCGAGTTAAAGAAGAAAAAAGTACAAATCTAAGTCCAGAAAATTTGTTTGCAATGCAAATGTACAACGTTTTTGAAGTTTTACTTGCTGAAACAGACTGGCGTTATAAACAAATGAAAATTATATTTGAAGATTTTTCTTTTCTTTTTGGCTCGTCCTTAGAATCAATGAGCGTTACTGAATTGCAAAAGGCGGCAGCCGATTTGTCAAGCAAATATGATAAAGATTTGAATAGTTATGAATTCAGTTGTGAGATTGAAAATTTCCAGTATGTGGACTGATGCAAAATCTGAAACATGCAACTCCTCTAAATTTATTACAGACCATACACGATTTCGAATTAGTCGAATCGTACCAGAACATCGTTGTTGCGTTAAGAATATTTCTAACCCTGCCAGTGACCACCGCTTCTTGTGAGAGGAGTTTTAGTAAACCGAAGTTAATGAAAAATTACTTAAGATCGACCCTCTCACAAGAGCGTTTATCTAATCTGTCAATTATATCTTGATATATTTATAACATGATATAGTGCAACAAATAGACTTTAATGATTTTTGATGAATTTGCGGGAAAAAAGCAAGAAAAATATAATTTAATTTATTGATTTTTCATAAATATAAAATTAAATTAAAATTACGGACATAAACAATTGAAAGAATAATTATTTTATGTTTATTTATTAAGACTGTACCAAACTTTAAAAAAATGAAAGAACTGGAGCTTCAGAACTATTGTATATGCATGGTAATTTTTTTTTTGTTTTTTTTTTTTTATTAAGCTAGTTACGGATCTCTGTATATATAGGTACATATCAAATTTCAATTGGCAATTTGACCACTATTTCTGCCAAATAGACAGACAGACTAATGAGTGACAGTGTAAGGATTCTTGATCAAACCTACGAAAACAAAAAGCACAGAGAACATAGGAATATTCAATTTACATTAATTTCAATACTGATCTTAATAAAAGATGGTTAATATGTTGTACGACGCCGTTATTTGACGGTACGATTATTTTAAATTTATTAAATTTTCATTTCACTGACCTTTAGAAGGGGCATGTGCCCCCAGGGCACCCCACCCCTGATTATGCCACTGCATTCAACAACGCATTTTCCAGCATATCTAACTAGTGACAACAGGGATGACCATTAAATATTCCAGTCCGCAAAAAGTGGTACGCGGGAATAATTTTAAAAATTTTTATAATTAAATTATTTTTTAAGTTTGTAAGAATTTTTTAAACTTGCCTTTCCACACTCTTGATTACAATTTCTATACTTTTTATTTATTTATAAGAGTTAGATGGGTGTTGTGCACAAAACGAGTTAAACAGAATCATAATTAACATGTTTTTCCTTAAACTATTTTGTAATAATAATAATGTAATAAATGAGGCAACACCAACCGTTAAAAAAATTGCTATAAAACTGAATATGTGTATTAATTCTAGGTAGGTATTCAAATGTAGGTATCGTATAAGTTAGACATCTTTTATAGCAATTAAAGTGAGGGGGGAATGGTGGTATTGTATCTGGGCGTAGGTAGGTAGTCGTGGCTTACTGGTTACCGAACAAGTTCAGCCACAATCCGGTTATGATCCTCCATACCACATTATACCAGCATTGCTCACCTTAATTCATATTCCTTCAATTTCAAGCTTCTCCCTTCTCTTTTTAAAAAGAAGGTGTAATTAATGTATACACGAAATCATTTTTTGAATAATTGGTGTCAATATCCGATTTTAACCTTCACTGAACTTCAGCAATTTATTATAATACAGTCAATGTATAAAAAGAAATAAGTTTTAAACAATTCAAAAATTAATATTTTTTTTAAATTTTGAGTGGCATATCAAATAAAACCTCTTAATACGTGGATCAACAAGCAAATTTTAATTTTTGTAAAATCAATTTGTTTTCTTGTATTTTCGCCAAAAAGGTGTCAAAAAACTTTTGTCCCCCACCCTATTTCGCAGAGGGGCTGATCTTAATATCTGAAAAAATCTCCGTATTGAAAATTTATGGGAACTGGAGTAGCTCAACAGGAATTTTTGATCAGATAGGTTTTACGAAAAATATCAATTTTTTTGTGTCGTGGATAAAAAAAAATATATATAAAAATTTTTTATTGTGTGGTCAATCAAAAGTAAGCTCTTAAGACGTAGATTAAGGAACGATAAATAGTCTTTTGAAATTCGTTTCTTTTAATATGATTTTAGCCAAAAATGTTATAAAAAAGTTCTTGTCCCGCACCCTTTTACTCAAAGGGGTTAAACTAGAAATCTGAAAAAAAATTATAGGTAATGTAGGAAAAATATGGCAGTTTTTGTGTTTTTGACAAAATTAATTAATTCATGGCTAAATTATGGCTAATAATGTTATGGATTTTTTGTATTTATAGCTAAGATAGTGCGTGTATTTTTTTGATATTAAAAATATTTTTAACAGTTGCGAACCGAGTTACTCACACCACACCACACTACATTCTGCACTGCAAAATATTTCTTATTGATCTAATGAAGATTTGAATACGAAGCAGATGAAGAAAAAAACGGTGGGATTTTTGGCAAATTATTTAAACTTTGTTAAAAAAAATAAATGGTGTAACGAACCGCTTAGTCCGCCAGAAATTTCACAAACACCCGTCGAAAGAATTCCTTAGAAAGGCATTTATTTGGGATTTTTAAAAAGGGTATATTTTTGAGAATTCAAATAATAAAATTTTAGAAATTTTACGTTTACAAACCGTAACTTTAAAATATTTTTTTAAAGTTTATTGTTCAAGTAGACTTTTGTTCAAAGTTATTATCTAGTAACTTTGACAATTCCTTGAACAACCTTTTTACCCTTTTTCCACGAAATGCCTAAAAATGACTTATAAAAAGACGTCTCTCTGAAGAGGGGAGGAGACAGTATTCGGTCCTGTTAGCATTAACATCTAAGTAGTTGCATTCGTAGAGGCACTGTGTCGACATTTCTGGTGGTCTATTCCATTCTGTTTGTTTAACATTTTATTCATTATTTTAAATACATTTTAATCATTTAAACTCTTTGTAAATATTACTGTTAATAAATTTAATTCATAAATTTTAAACTGTCTTAACGACAACATGTAAACCTTCACATTTAAGAACTTAAGTAAACAGCTAAGATCCAGACTATTAACAAGATGCCTGATCAGTCGGTTGGTAAGTACACTAACACATATCATTTAATTCACATATCGTAATGATGAACCCTGGATAACACTCACGCCTACTACCCGAACTCATTTATTCAGAAATCTCATTTCAGTTTGAGATTAGACATAATATTATACCACAGGCTCGCTACCTATTGGACAATAACTGGTACGTTGTAAAGTAACGTATCGGGCTAGCTACAATGGAAGCTCTTAATTCTCAAATGACGAACAAAAGTTTTTGTCAAAAAAACTGTTGATTTTGATGTGATTTACATTTCACTTCAATTTTTTGGTTAAATTTAGTGTAAAGTTAACGCTTACATACTGGTTAAATTATATTGTTAGAAAATAAATAGTGTTAAAGTAGTTTAACACTGAAAAATGACACTAACTGAATAAATGAAAATTTACACGGTGATTTGGTGAAAAATAGTAAACTTATACACTTCTGAATTTTTTGCTGTGTACCTATTATACTTTTTACACGTAATCCCTATTGTAAGAGGCACATGCCCGTTAATCCATCCTCATTCTTAAATCCACTAAACGTAGCTTAAAACATCTGGTTATAATATTAGAATACAATTCATCTCAGTGTACCACCGGTACAGCTTAGATAAAAATCTTTATAGCAAACAGGCACGATTAAATTCCTCTCCGTATACTATCAGTGACTCTTTTATGACATATGGAAGACAAAATCACGCCCTTTCCTCACAGATAAACCTTATCCGTCTCACAATCGAACAATCCATTCGACCCTTTACGACACAGAGCACGATTTGATCTTGTCTGTACATGACTTTTGTCCGTGCCTGTACGCAGACTGAAATTATGCAAATTCAACCATCTCTCTTTCTTCTTCTTCTCCTTTAACTCGTTGTTTGTAATGAAATGGGAAGAGAAGACAATAAAGAAAGCCAGAAAAATATTTACTCTTTTCGTAAAGAGAATCAAGTTGATGTAAAAATATTTATCATTCCAGTTGGATTAAAATAATAAGATAAATTGAATACTGGGGAGAATTGTGAGATGTTTTTAATGCCCTTATAAACATGACAATAAGAAATATTAAGTTGGAAATTAAAAAAATAATTATAATTCTATTATTTGACATTTGAGTTTATATTTGTTAACGTGCGTTGTATCGTAAACAATAAATATGACAAGAAAAATTTTGTTTATTTTAGTCGATTTCCATTACTGACCTTGTTGGGTACTGTAGGCAACCTGCTATGAAAGAAACTGATAAATAGTCAAGCTTGTTAATCTAGTTATTGAGTTCGGGGCAGAAAAATGAAATGATGACAAACAAGGTCTCTAAGCTCACGATTTATAATCTTTTTCTGGATGGTGAAAGATCTCAAGCAGTTCGATGAAACTCTAGATGGCCTCTAGAGACCTCAAAGAGCTGTTGGACCTTAAAGGTTTGTGTTTGTTTTGTTTGACTCTGGATATACAGGGAACTCTTGATGGTCAGGTACCTCAAGTTTTCCCAACTATTTATTTTAAAACAGTTAATTATAGTTATAAGTTTACAGTCTATTTGTTCGAGATTCTTACAAAAAAAAAGAAAATAAAAACACACTAGAAAATTTTATCTTATACGTCTTAGGTAAATATATGTAATTAAAAATAGAGACGAGGACCTTCTTTTCTTACGTCATCACTTGTATTTCAGAAGCGAGGACCTTTTTTTCAGGTCATCACTTGCATTTCCGAAGCGAGAACCTTTTTTTTAGATCACTTGAAATTTAGAAGTGAGAACCTTATTCATAATTTAAATAATTTTGTCTTACGCCCCCCCTCAATTCCTGGGTGCGCCACTGAGTTTAGAAGAGGTGGCACTCAGATCGCAAATTATTTTTAAAATTTGCCAGACATACATATCGTCTTTGTAGACATACACACTAAACGCGTAAACATACACACGCGTGGAAACACCAATAAAGAAACTGAAGCAAAGCTACAAAAATATTATGGGAACTTTGCTCCGTTGCATGTAATGGTTCACAAGTGGTTCACTGAATTTCGTTGTAGTCGTACGAACTAGAATGATGCTAATCTCCCGGAACGTCCGAACGAAGTCACAACTGAAACGATGGTAAAAAAAATTGGATACACGAATGCTGTATATATAGTATACATAGCCAAAATGGTAAACATCTTAGACAAAAGTATCCTGCAAAGTGACCATTCTAAAACAATATTTGGATATGTACAAGCGCAATCCGTTTTCACAAGCGAGAGTTTTACGGTGTTTCATAACCGTTGATGAAACAAGGATCCATCTCTATACACGAGAAATGAAAGAACAGTGAATTTTTCCTGACTAACGTACTCAGAAGAAGGCAATAATCGTTCCTTCGACTGGAAAGGTCATTACCACGATTTTCTGGGATACGCCAAGCTTAATCTGCATCAACTATCTGGAAAGGGAAAAACGATAACAGGACTATTATGTTGCTTTATTAGATCGATAACACGCTGAGTTTATGAAAAAGCGGCCCCGTTTGACGAAAGAAAGTTCTGTTCCTCCATGACAAAGCAAAGCTCATTCGTCCGCAATTGCAATGTCCAAATTGGTTGAATTGCTCTACAACTTGCTTCCACATCCACCCTAGTCTCCAGGTTTGGTCCCTTGCGACTTCTTTCACTTTCCAAACATGACGAGATGGTTCGCTGGAAAAAAATAGGCATCTAACGAAGAGATCATCGCTGAAACACACACCTATTTTGCAGAGTTCAAGAAATCGTACTTATGGAAGGCTTAAAGCCTTATCACACTAGAGTTATTATTCAAGTCTAAACTCGAAGTCTTGTGCGTGTGATAGTATGAAGAAAAAACCTAGGTTTTGAAGACCAGGCAAATGAAACAGGATACAATTTCTCGGTCTTTTTACCCAGGTCTTACAGCTGACGCGTCTTTGTCTTTTGTTTATGTCAAAATATAACTGTCAACTGTCATAATTTCACGATGTGCGCATGGGTAAACAAACAATTTCCAAGTCTTAACTAATATTCAAATACCGTGTGATATGTCAAGACCTAAAGACTTGGATCCTGAAAAAAAAACCTACAAAAATAAGACTTGGATAGCGTTCTAGTGTGATAAGGCCTTTCAAGAAATTGGAATATAATTAAGCAAAATGTGTCGAGCTAAAAGAAGATTATGTTGAGAAATAAGTAGCATTTTGGCAAAAGCTTCTTTCATTTCGAAGTCAGTATATATTTATAATATATATTGACGTATCAAAAACCTCTCGTGTCTCTTATTATTCATTTATTATTTCCGTTCAAATAATAAGTAAGTTTTCTTATGTACAAAAATACATCTAATAAAAAAAAAAAAAAAAACATACGAGTTCCTCAGCTAATACCTAATATAAAGTACTAAAGTTAAAAGGTGGCAAGTAAAAAAAGGACTACACAAAAAACATTGCGAAACCAGCACCCTCTTTAGAATAGGTAGACAGTCTCGTCAATTATGGACACATTACAACACATTTATCATGAGGATTCTCAAACGTTTCTGTGAAAATTATATAGTAAATTATATAATTTAATTCATTTATTTTCAGGTCATTATTTTTTTCTTAACGGTTAGATATGGTCTGCAAGTTCGTGCCGTATGGTGATTTTTCATCTTTCTCGGAGATCTTTCTGGCGTTGAATCACGATTTCAAAGAATTGACGTTGAAAATGGCAAATAAGACGCTAGGCACACGATATTTCATCATAATAATTAGATTACCAAGGACGAAATAAATGTTTACTAAAGAAAAATTAACTCAATAAGATATTTGTTTGAGATTTTAAAATGTAATTGGTTGTTAAATGGGAAATTATGTTGAATGAATAATTGAGATCATCAGAATGTTTTATTTTAAATGTTAATTCTTATAAGATACCTATGATATCGATGATTTTATAAGGAGTGACTAATTTATTAATTTATTTGTTACCGTGGCTTCGTGACAAATTTGCTTAGGGAGCACAAGGACGCGGACTGACATCCCGGACCCCACTTTTCATCTGCCGCTAGGGGCGGATTAAATCTGCTGGGGGCCCCTGGCGGTGAAAATGTATGAGGCATGTTGGGGTTGGAGGTAAGGTGTGCAGAAAATAAAAATGCATGACAAAAAGTTATATTAGTAGTTCTTTATTATTCTCTTTATTTTATTTTTTATTTATTTATTTATTTTTTTGTTATGAAAATAAGAAAAATAACTTCTTTTCATTTTCTATTATTTATAATTTTGTGTTATTTGTTTTATTTATTTTTTGTTCATTTATAAATTAAATCTATACGCCTTTCAGCACTACTTACAAAATGTATGATTACATTTTCATAAATATCGGATTTGGATTTTAAATAAGTTTAACACAAGCGCGCAACTGGGGCAGGGCGGGGGCTTAGTCTCACGGGCTTGAGCTGGCAAATACTGGAAAAACTGGCCATAGCTTATTTTTTAAGCATTACGTATATTCCATCTTCCCTCTATTCGTAACATCATTTACCTAACCAGCTTTACTCAGGTGATATATTGATGAACAACTTCCAGTGGCGCAGCCAAGGGGGGGGGGGGCTGGGCCCCTCACAGGACCAGCAGATTACACGGCGCTGCTCGGGGAGTTGAAGATAAAATTTGTTAAACACAACCAGTGGCGCAGCCAACCGGGGGGGGGGGGGAGGCGACGGGCCTGGGCCTCTCCCAGGATCAGCAGATTACACGGCGCTGCTCGGAGAGTTGAAGATAAAATTTGTTAACCATAACAGTAGTTAATTTTTAAATTACTTCATTATAAACAATATTGGCATTTTTTATTTTTATTTATTTTTTTTTCGTATTAATAATTTTTCCTCCTGACACATCGACTAACACATTCACCCAGTCAAATGATAAAACTGTTTTAAACAACTAATCACTCGATTCAGATAAGATAAAGTGGAAATCTGATTTCGGTATAACCTTCACACGAGTCTGTTCGTTCGGTACAAATTGTGGCCAAGCGGCTGATTTAGAGAACATAAGTAAGAAAAATATTAAGACTTCAAAAATATATCCCGCGAAAAATATAAATAAATATGTATTTATCGAAGAAAAAATCAAGTGAAAGTTTTTGATACATGGATTAACAATTACATTTTTTATCAACAAATAATGGAATAATTATTTGATACAAACATCAATATACAACAGCAGGGGTGTCGAACTGATTTGGGTCGCAGTCTATTTTACATACAAAATGATAAGCAGTGACGGAACTTTAAATATCCCGAAGGGTTTCTTGACATTTTTTTATAAACAGAAAAGGGGAAGAGAGTATATTTTATATTTTTCCCCTAAATAAGCTCAAGTGATTTTGATTACCGCTTTAGGGGCCACAAAAAAATGAGGTTGAGAGCCGTATGCGGCCCGAGTGCCCTCGAAATTTGATTCGGCCCTCCCGAAGACAAAATCCTGGCTGCGCCACTGACAACTTCCAATGGTCATCAACCTCTTATATTGATGCTACTTATGAGTTCCCCGACACTTTGATACTATACACCAAAGTTGTCAATTCATTTTTTAATAGAATAGCACCTAAATATTATTTAGCGAAACGTGCTTCTATAATAAATACATTTCTAACAAGTCGTACGAGTTTTATGTCATCAATGTCTTGTAAAATACTTATAAAACAAATAGTACATTGTTAATAGTGAGAAATAAATTTCGAAACCCTTTATCAATATAGTTCTTATTAATTTAATAACGACTTAAATTGGAGAAAGTTGCCGAATTTGGACTACCTAAACATTTTTTAATCTATACTGATAATGAAGTATTAAAAAAAAGAAAGTAAAGGAAAGAAATGTTACTATTTACATCTTCAAAATGACATAATTTGTTATTTCAAAAATACAATTTAGAACGGTAAAAGGTAATAAATTAAAATTGCATCAACAGTCCAATCAAGGCAACTGGTTTCCCAGAATGGCCCATTGGCTAAGAGGGACTACATGGCCCAACAGGAGCTTAATTTGTAAATCTACCAGTTTTGTTAAGCACAATTTAAGTCACTCCAGCACACTATGTGTGCGCCCAAATATGCAGGGCCGGCGCTAGGATTTGTGATACCATGTGCCAGGGCAGGCGCGGTGTACAAGAAAAATTTATATTGACGCGGTGGTCAAAAAAGGTTCTATAATGGGTGGTTCAATAATGATGGACCACGCAAAATGACGGAATGAACGAGATACATCAGTCGAAATGTAATTTTCATTACTTGGTGCTGTCCGCTACCACGCTATGTTTACATATTAAATACTTCTATAATGTTTCAAATGTATATATTTTAATGAAGGATACATTTAGTGAATGTTACACTTTTTTTTTTTCTGTAGCATCTATCAATAATAACTTCCGGCTGTGGGATTTTTTCTCGCATTCGGGGAATCACAGCGCTTCACAGCAGATGCAAAGCATCCCACCCGTTTTCTTCTTTCTACTTTCAGCGCGCTCGAAAACTACGTATACAATTTAGATGGGAGTTTGGTGTACGCGAGTACGAGCGGTTCAGAAAGTTCGCACCACGCGCGAGGCCTGTTGGGCCGCGAGGTGTGCCACTACACATGGTGCACATGCCTAGCGCCGGCCCTGCAAATATGACATTTCATGCACTATATCATGTTTTCTTTCTTGGTTTCTTCACATAAAATACAAAATCATGTAGTGCTTATTTTTATTCTTCGTCTCTTTTCTTGTTTAAAATTTTTATTTTTTTAATTTTTTTGTCTTTAACTCGCTGTAATTCGGATTCATGAGGACTACTTCTTGTTAAACTGTCTTCTGGGCTATTTTTCCAATCTGAGAAGACAATGGACCTGGTTGAGGGTTTTATTTTGGTACAGGTGATATTTCGTGAAGAATAACCTTAACTTGTTTTTTTCTTTCTCCTGTCGTACAAAATCAATGGCAGCATCGCTATTACTAATCTCAACTGCCAGGGCCGCCCCTAGGCGGGGGCAAGTGCGGCACCTGCCCCAGGCCCCGCGCCTTTAAGGGCCCCGCACTTCGACCGTCAAGTAATAAAATAATAAAATACATTAAAAATATTATTCCAAGTTTTATAAATAGTTGGAAAAAAATTATATTTTCATTGAATATAAGTATGTGTACTTTGTTAATAGTTAATAATATTAAAGAAAATATCGTTGTTCAATATATATACAGGGTGTTTGTTTGAAACGGGGCACCCCGAAAATCTCCTTTATTTGTAAAGATACAAAAAATCTTCAGAACAAAAGTTAAACTAGACAAAAAGGCCCATCTAAAGGTTACTATAAGAATTCTGAGGCACTTCCGATTTCACCGGAAATGATGGCAACTTTTGATCTAGCATAGGGAATCGATAATTTTATATTTTTTTCCTAAAATTACATTAAATTAGCTTTACAATGACACCAAAAAATCATATTTTTATGTTAATCATTTCAAAATGGCGACCATTTATTTACAAAATAATAATCAACATAAGTTTTACAAAGTAGAACGTAGCAAGCTTTGAAAACAATAAAAAAAAGAAACAAAATATCTCTAAAATAAACTATTTGACTATTTAGAAAAAAAAAAAAACTATTACATTTTACAATTATTATACAAAAAAAAAAAAAAATACAAATGTTCGATCAAACCACCATTATTGTCCACACATTTTCTCATTCTTAATAAAAACTCTTCCATCGCCCTTATAGGAGTACACTCTTGGAAGCAAAATAAACTATTAAACTCTTGTGATTTATAAAACATTTAATTGAAAAATTAAAATTTAAGTTATTTCATGTTATTTCATATAATAACTAGTTATAACAGTTTATTTTAGAGATATTTTGTTTATTTTTTTATTGTTTTCAAAGCTTGCTACGTTCAACTTTGTAAAACTTATGTTGATTATTATTTTGTAAATAAATGGTCGCCATTTTGAAATGGTTAACATAAAAACATGACTTTTTGGTGTGATTGTAAAGCTAATTTAATGTACTTTTAGGAAAAAAATATAAAATTATCGATTCTCTATGCTAGATCAAAAGTTGACATCATTTCCGGTGAAACCGGAAGTGCCTCAGAATTATTATAGTAACCTTTAGATGGGCCTTTTTGTCTAGTTTAACTTTTGTTCTGAAATTTTTTTGTATCTTTACAAATAAAGGAGATTTTCGGGGTCCCCCGTTTCAAACAAACACCCTGTATATATAGATGGGGCCCCGAAAATACAGTTTTAGGGCCCCGCAATTCCAGTTTTGCCCTAGGCCCCGCAAATGCTAGGGGCGGTCCTGTCAACTGCCATCAAAAGACGTAGATATTGGTGTCTCAAGCCTATTTGTAGTTGTAATTTCAGCAGGACTTTCAGAAAGTTGTAAAACATCGGATGGTGCAAACTGGTAGTCTTTAAAGATATTCCTGTTTACAAGCCAAATACCAGAGGCACGGTAGGCACTCTCAGCTATTCCCACAGGGGCCGCCCTGCTATATGCTTCATTTCGATCGTCACCTGAATTGGACCGGTCCAATTCAGGAGACTCCTTGTGGTCCAAACTAGGCAATTTATCTAGATAATTGAAAATATTTCACCTAACCCTAATTTTGAACTAAATTCTACAATCTGTCTTAGTAAATTGTAGTCATACAAGTTTACTTTCTGAGGATATAATGATATATTTTACTATTTACTTCGGGACAGCCTAAGGACTGCCAGTTTTATATTAATATATTTAATTAATAACTGACGAAAACCAATAACTGCTCACTTACTGCATCTACGAGGTTCTTTATCAAAAAAGTGATTGCATTGGTTAAATTAACGTCTACGCAACCTAAATTGCTTAAAATATGGCGCAAAATCCTTATACAAGTTAAGGTACTGTAGTGATCCAATCTAGGCGACGATCCAATTATGGCAACACTCCTCTACGAATGCAAATGTAGAAAAAAATTACTGGGATTTTTATCTAAATTTTATACTGATGAAATTGTCGCAAATTATTTAAATTTATATATAATAAAAATAATCATCAAAAAACTGTTGATTTTGATGTGATTACAAAAAAAAAATATTGTCCTAGACATCCAGCATTCTGTTGACTTCTTACACTTATTAAATATCTACAAAGCACTGAAATGTGTGAAAATTCACAACACATTTTTTTTTTTTATATTAATATTACAAAATAGCATATGGTTAACTGGAAGTTTATGTTGCCTTTTCTGTTATTTTTCAAATTTGCGTTGCATCCTTTTAAGCAGATAAGTATAAAGATTGTGGAATAAAATTTATTATCCTGCTAAAGTAGGTATTAGCAGTAAGGTGTAGTTAGTATAAAACAATGAGTCAGAGAACAATTACAATATTTTGCATAAATCATTGGATATCCGACGTTTCTTCAGACAGAAATTAATTGTCCATTTCCTACGTCTACATGTCAGGATGCACTGGTGCCTTTATGTCTAAGGAAGTTTTATCGACATCTATCGACAACTTAAAACTAAACTACCATTTAAATTTGTAGCTACAGATAGAAAAAAAAAAAAAAAAAAAAAAAAACGCATGAAATTTGGAACAGCAGTTCTCGAATAACGCTAAATATAAATCAAAAAGATGGATTGTGTATTACCTGCGAGCACATATATTATTATATATTTGGAACTACTGAACAGATTTTCAAAATTGGTTAAATTCTGATTGTTGCATAAATTATATACCAACTTTGCCTCTGACGAAACCTATGTTGTCGCTGATAATTTCAAGAAAATGAGTTAAATATGAACGGAATACATGAAATTTGATTTACCCGCGCATATAATTATTATTATAACGTTGGAACTACTGAACTTTTATTAAAACACTGTCGAAAATCTGACCAGATAATGTAGCTATTGACAGAAATTAACCGCATGAAAATCGGATTAGCAGTTCTCAAGTGAAAAGCGTACATACATACAGACAAACAGACAAACAGGCAGACAGACAGAGAGCCGTTTCGTTTTATGAATATAGAGAGATATGAGATATAGCGGGGTTAAAATAAATTTATGTTCACTGTAACCTTTATAAAGTTAAGTTTATTATTTTATCACTCTAAAATCATCTTAAGGAGCTCCACAACCATATATACGGTTGTCTTATACAAAACTAACAATCTGAAATAAAATTAGTAACAGTCTATGTATCAAAATTTGCAGCAAATTTTTATTTACCGTATATCCCGGCGTATAACGCGCACTTTTAACATTGAAAGTTTTGTCAAATTTGTTGGGTGCGCGTTAACGCCGGGTATAAAACTTACCCGTTCGAAGATTAGAATGGTAATAGTATAAATAGGGTATAAATAGGATTCCTGTTATATAATGAATACATATAAATACTAATCAACTAAACTATCTAAATTTATACATATTTATTTATATTATTTATATACATAACAAAATAATTACCTTAATTATTAATTTAAATAATGTTTATTATGACATAAAAAGTTCATCAAATTCGTCTAATATAGGGTATAAGGTATAATATCTTTGAAATTATTTTGCAATGGTCCAATATTAATGCGGACACCTTTATTTTGGACGTTTGCCATTGCTGATAGTACTAGACTAGAATAGTACAATATAATGAGTATTAGTATCAAAAAGATAAAATACTTCAAGAGTAATATAAAAAATAAATTTGGACGTTTCGGAAACTGCTCAACAATCTGTTTCCGTTTTCAGCGATCACGAGAAGTGATGAAACGTGATGAAAAGTGATGATCACTTTTCGTGATCGCTGAAGACGGAAACAGATTGTTGAGCAGTTTCCGAAACGTCCGAATTTATTTTTTATATTACTCTTGAAGTATTATATCTTTTTGATACTAATACTCATTATATTGTACTATTCTAGCCTAGTACTATCAGCAATGGCAAACGTCCAAAATAAAGGTGTCCGCATTATCAGGTATATCATCAAATTCAGATGTACTCGTCATTAGTTTATACATACGGTTGTTATGAAGGAATATTGGCATAAAAGTGTTTCCAGGAAAGCAGATTATAAGGGTGCGCGGTATACGAGGAATACATGCAAAAATTAAAATAAATCTATTCAGATTTGAGGTGCGCGTTATACGCCGGAATATACGGTATCTAAAAGGATAATTTTAATTGTAAAAAGAACTGTCATATTGTAGGCAAATTGTAGCTAAAGCTACATTCTACTAAATTTGTTTATAAATATTTTATTCTATTGTGAAAAATACTTATAGTTATTGTACTGGTAATCTACTTTTTCCGCCGTCTCGAATCTGCCGCGTTTCTCAAGGTTTTCAATCAGTGCTGCGGGTAAAACTGATTTGTAAAGTAAATTTTTGTAAAACTGAGTTTTTGTAAAGAATGCATGTACCAAGTGGAATTCCATTATCATCAAGTACAATATTTTTCGACGAAGGTTCTAAACTAATCATATCGAAAAAAATGTTGGCGTATTATTTGAGCATTTTTACACAAAACTATATAAATATAAAAGTTATTTGGAACCTACAAATATATTTAAAAAATTACAGAACATTGTTGTGTCACTAACGATCATTGTCAATGATCAACTTTAACGTCCCAGAAATATTAAGGACCCTGATCATGGAAACAATAATTGGCACCTCCTAAAAAATCACTCAAAACTGATGTCAGTAATATTGGCCTAAGACTAGGAGACGCACTCTAACCCACGGTCATCAACATGGTGTTAGACACCATCATGAGGAAAAATCCGACCCAACACTACCACTATTTATTTACAAATCTGAAGCCAACTGCTGTGCTATGCTGATGATCTCCGCATAATAAGCACGTCCGAAAAAACCGTTGACGAATCGTATAACTCTTTAAAGGAAACAGCAGAAATAGAGGAGCTTGTGATAAACACAAAAAAAACAAAGTATCTAGGGCATCGAGAACACTTCAAAACGAATGCTCACCAGCAACGCAAATAGAATTAGTAACACACAATAAATATCTCGGAAGCACCGTGTACAGCAACTGCAACATCACGGAATAAATAACTTCAAGAATCCTTTCTGCAAACAAAGCCTACTATGCCCTTAACAGTCTGCTCAGATCACGTTTGCTATCCCGAAAATAAGACTATACAAGACGTTTCTTCAACCCATACTCACATATGGAAGTGAATCTTTGACACTTACACAAAAACAAGAACGACGGCTGAGAATTTTTGAAAACAAGATTCTACGGAAAATGTTCGGACCTGTTCAAGAGGATGAAGTATGGAGAATCAAAAGAAATGATGAGCTGCGCGATTTACATAATGAACCGGATGTTATTGGCTTCATAAAAAGTTCCAAAATACGTTGGATCGGACACGTCATCAGAATGTCCGACAACACGCTAGTGAGGAGAGTATTTGATAGCATTCCAGGTACAAACAGACCAAGAGGAAGATCTCAAATAAGATGGATGGTAATGTAAGACCTGTAAGAATCGATGCCCATAATTGAAGAAGAATAGCACGTGACCGCGGAAGGTGGAAAGTTTGATGAGGCAGCAAAAACATTCTAAGGGTTGTAAAAGCCAATTGATTGATTAATTGTTGTGCCAGGCCTATTATTAAATTTTTTAGCGATAACATTATTACAATAATTTTTTCTACAATCAAAAATTAGATAGATAAAAATTCGGTACAAAATTTGATGAATAGATTGTTACTAATTTTGTTGGTTTGTTGATTGTTAGCAGTGCCGCAACAACATAAATTGGCGCCCCCCCCCACCCTCACTAATTACTTACGCAATTTTAAAAATTTTATGGTAGGGTGATTGCATCAGTAAGGGAAGGTTTAAAACATTTACTTACGTTGTTTTTTTCACCAAAATGTTATTTAAGATATTTACTTACCATATTTTATAGAGAATCCTTAAAATCTTATTGTTTTATTTTGATGCAAGTGAAAATAAAAGAATAACTTAGAAAAATAAAGAACATAACTTTATTAATAAAAATCACAAAATCGCCAGAAAAGGAACACTTACTCTAAATAAAGGAACTATCTTATTACCAGTAAAGGAACATACAAGAATATATATTATAAAGTCATTTTTTTAACAATAAATGTATAAAAAAATTAAAAATAAAACATTCGTTGGTATTATTTTTTAGTTTAGTTTTAACCTTTTTCTTTGGTTTGGTATAAATTGCAATATTAACGATTATATTAACAAATTATGTTACAAATCTTTTAATAAACTCAAAAATCATGATAATCAACTAATATAAAAAGGGACAAAATATAAACTCTAGGTCAATAAAACACAAAATGAAAACCACCTAAAATGAAACACAAAAAGGCTAAAGAAATATTATATTACATAATTGAATAACAAAATAAATAAAAATATATATATTTAATGACAAAAAAAGGGAAACTTTTCTGGCTTTTAACTGTGAAAATTCGTTAATTAAGTCTTCATAATTTAATGACTGCGCTGTAGTATTTTCTATTGATATTAAAGCTAAATTTTACAAGCTCCTGGACCATTGTAGAACGCAAATAATTTTTTATTAACTTTAATTTACTAAAACTGCGTTAATTCGAAGCAACAGTTACAGGGAGCGTTAAAAATATGCGCAGCGCAATGCCAATATTAGGCTACACATCTTTTAAATCGTAAGTGTGGATCACTTCTAATAATTGCATTGCAGTGGCAGTTGTACAGTCATCAATTAATGATCTTGCCTGCCATTTGAAACTTTCGATTATGAAATCAAATTTGTGTTGATTATAGTTTATTAATATAAAAGATAATAATAAAAAAAATAAAATTTGGCCATTCGGCGACCCTATGAATCCGGCGCCTGGTGCGGCGGCACCTGTCGCACCACCCTTGTTGCGCCACTGATTGTTAGTATTGTATAAGAAACTAATAATTGAGATCTTGATGATAACCACCAGAGATCTTGGGGTTATCATCATCATCGTCATTGGCATGACAGCCCGAGTTGACCCTAGTCCTCCTGTTTCCAGGTTTCATGGCCATGTTTCCAATCAATCTGTGCACATTCAGAAATAATATGGTCAGTATTACGTCCATTTTTTAGCGTTCTCTGGGAGTTATACTACCTATAGCGTTAGTGCAGTGTAGTAGGTAAATTTAAATATATTTTTAGGCTTTTTATATGTGGTAAAAAGACTGATTCGCTTTACAGCAGTGGTGTGGAAACTAATCCGTCCTATTTGCGTTTACTTGTACAAGGTGTCTCAAAAGAAATTTTATATTTAGTGGATCGATTAAAAAAAAAGTAAGCCATATATAGAAAAAATGTTTATTAATTATTAAAATACACTTTTTGGGGATTTATTTCTTAAAAATAATATCGTCTAAATGTAGACCCTCGCGTTCTCGGCACTCATTTAATCGAACAGTAAAATTACTTATGACGTCTCGGCAGGTGGACTCAGGGATGGCTGCCATTTCGTGACGGATATTTTCTTTCAAATGCGCCAGTGAAGTCGGTTTATTGGCGTAAACTTTAGATTTAAGATAACCCCATAGGAAAAAGTCCATAAGGGTTAAATCTGGACTGCGTGGAGGCCAATTTATGTCACCTCTCCGCTCAATCACCTGATTTACGAAATTAAGCCTCTGACTGGCATTTTGGGGCTTTAATTCTTGCACCAATTGAATTTTGTTGGGGTGCAGCTTTAGGTCTTTGTGCATAATGGGATGTAATGATGATCTATGCACATTTAAAGTACTTGCGCGCTTCCGAATTGAAAGGTTCGGGTCGTCACGAACAGACTGATTAACATTCTCCACGTTTCCTACGGTTCTTGATGACCTAGGTCGCCCGGATTTTGATTTATCCAGCGTTGTACCAGTCTCTTCAAACTTTTTAACCCAATGTCGAATGAGAGGAATGCTTGGCGCATCATTTAAGTTGCGAAAACCTCGAATACTGCAGAATTTTCTACGCGCTACAGTCGCCGAATCACCGTTTTTGTAAAACTCTCGCACGCATAACGCGCGGTCTGCTCCCGAGAAACGCTCCATAGCGACTGGATTCCCAGGAGCCAGGCTACCGATTGACATAACCCCCGCGCCCCTCGGATACGTTGCGTTCACGCAGTAAGCTAAATAAATATAAAATTTCTTTTGAGACACCTTGTATTTCATGTCGAAATTTTTATTTCATCTGATAAATTATGTATACTGCCGTGCACCGTTTGTTTCAATACATATGATGAAATTCAATGGATATAATGTTTAATATCTACAATCACGTTAAGAAGAGTCTAAAACCTTTGTACGCGAAATAATAAAAATGGAAAATACACATTATATTCAATACATCAATCGCGAAACAACTATCATCCCGTATCCCGTAAATCCCTAATGATCGGTGTTGTGGTGTCTCGCGGAATGTGTAAATGTCTGGAAGGTGTGCGGTACGGCTGAGTCCAGGCCCAGCTCGGCGAACGCGGACCCGCTACGGCCTTATCGCTGAAATCTCCGCGGCACTAGCGCTCAGACATTGACTTATGCTGGTATAATTATATTGTTTATAGTCGGTTACCATACCGAGCAAGAGATATCTCCGATATATATTGTTGCTCTTTTGTTCTTATTATAACTATACGGTAGAGGACAGCGGGCGCATGCGTCATTTTACCATCACATTCCTTATTCCAGCAACATTCCATACTTATAATGGATGGATATTGATGCGCATTATGTCCACTATTTTTATAGACGATCGCATTAATGGATTTTTATACAGATTGCCAAAGTTTTCAAATTGCCCTATACAACATACAGATTTTGCAGTGCCTAGGTTGTTTTTTTTTTCAGCATTCCCTTACACCAGGGGTCTACAGATCGTGGCTCGCGAGCTGCATACGGCTCTTTGAGGACACTCGTGTGGCTCTTTAAATTAAGGGATAAAATTAAGAAAATATTCAAAAAGTCATGTATTAAAAAAAAATTATGGCTCTTTAAAATGTTTCCAGATGCCGCAAAGGGTGAATTTGGTTCTTTAGCTTCTAAAGTCTGCCAACCCCTGCCTTACACAAATCAACACGATCCTTTTTTGAGCTTCAGTCAAATTATGCAGAATTCATCGGGAACAGATCTTTTTCACAGCTAAATGTTCATGCAAAATTGAATGTATTGCAGTCTTCGATATGGCAAAGGATGCCTCTATCTCATGGTAAGTCACATGCCGATCTTCTTCAATCATTTTGCGCCCAGCACCGATGTTTTTTTGAATCACAACGGATTTTGGTTAACCTGCACGAGATTCATCACTGGCAGACGCTCGATCACGACGAAATTCTGAAAACCAATTGTAAAGTCTTTTCTGATGGTGCTTCATTACCAAAAGTTGAACGAAGCGAATCTATGCATTGTTGTTGAGTTGGGCCTTTACTAAAATCGTAGAAAATTATCCAACGAAAACCTTCACGAGTAATATCCATTTTTTCACAAACTTAATTTTTTTTTAACACTCACTGTCAACCAACTACTCGGTCAATTTATAAGCTGTCGCTGATTTTACAGTAACAAATATCAAATTTTACGAATATAGTAATGGCATTTCAATATTGCCATCTAGTGGTCATTTATAAAAACATAAAAGGTAACCCTCGTACAGAGATTCAACTACATGCAAAGAAAAAATATAAAAACCCGTGTATATCTATTATCCAATACGTAGTTACTTAATCCATTAACCTTTGTTACCGTTAAGTGTCAGGCTGTGTTGGAATTTAAGTTTCTGCTAAAGTTGGTGATTTTTTTCCCTTACTCTTTAAGGCTTAAGCATACCTCCAATTTATTCCTCTTTTTTCAACCGCATTCTTCAGTTCTTCGCTCCATGCTTTTCGTGGTCTCCTCTATGTCTTTTCTACGATTTCTCCTGGATGTTCTCGGTTCCATGACTCTTTTCGCTTCTCTGTCATTATTCATCCTATTAACATGACCATACCATCGTAGCTGTCCTTCTTCAATAGTTTCATTTCAGTGCTTCTTTTGTACTTATGTATTGCTTCCATGGTAGTCCATGACACCGAGAGTAGTTTATTAATATGGGTATCGCTACTTTTTTAAAGATTTGTATCATCGCTTCTTTCCATATTTCTCTTTTATTGACGAATGATGTTTTTATAATGCTAAACATTCTGTCAGCTGTACCTACTTGCTCCAATACTTCAGCCTCTCACTTTCCATCTTTAGAGCTTAAAGCCCTGCTCGGATAATCTTTTCTGTATCCGCATCCGCATATCCATGATCCGCATCCGCAACTTATGTAAATAATAAATCCGCATCCGATTCGCATCCGCAAAAATATCCGCACAATCCGCTCAACAGGTTTTGCTGTCAGTTTGGAAAGAACTAACATGTTACGCCTTATTTGGTAATCGCTGCTCTAAAACTATTGAAAATATTTGAATTTTACCACTTTACATATTACTAACCTATCCTAAGGGACGCCAAAATTTTGGGGTCTAGACGCTAATAATTTTGGAACCTAGAGAGAGACAAAATTTTTGGGGGTCCTAAGAGTCCTTTTTCGTAGGGAGCAGCTGGCGAGTTGCTAATAAAATACGTGTTGATAGTACTGTCAAGTACCATATTAATGTCAACTAACATCTCACGTCAGTTTTACGTTATACAGGGTGAGGAAAAAGTAATGCAACGTGGTTATATTTTTTGTATTAGTTTAAAAAAAAAAAAAAAAATCAGAGATAAGTTGCTTGATAGAAGGTGCTTAGTATTTTTGTGACCTAGTAATGCTCCTACGCCATTCTGCACATGCGTTAGGCAATGCAATTTTAATTTTTCAAACATCAACATGTGTCATTTTTCAAATTTTTGGAATCAGGAAGACTTTTTACTTCGGGTAGCATAAAAAAATTGACCGGTTATAATTTTCGAGAAAAATGTATATAGGTAAATTTTGGTATTTTAATAAAACTTACTAATCAGTTTTATGTAAAAAAAATAGTTTATTTGATTTAAAAGCCAGAATTAGAGCAGAGGTAGGAAGAATAACATCGAAAGTGTACCAAGAAACTTTTGTCCAAAATATTATTTTCTATATTCAATAACAAAAAATTGATGTGAAGTGTGAATTTTCACACATTGCAGGGTTTTGCAGGTATTTAATAACTGAATGATGATTATTTGGGATGCCAAAACAAATTTTATGTCAAAATATTTTTTTATGAATTTTAATTCGAATGCCTAATACCATTATTTAAGTTTCTAAATATGTGCAGTATTTTTTTTACATAGCAAGGTTCATTAAGATTTTGAAAATTGCGCCTATGGCTTCTATTGGTTGCTTAAATCATTAGCCACGCCCTCTGATTTCGTATACATCAAACAGAATTAAATTATAATTTCAACACTTCCCACTGGTTATTAAATTTACGCTTTTAAAAATTATATGCAACATTTGCCAAAATATAGCTAGAATTTTTACTGTTAAATTTTTTAATTTTTAATATTAAATAATTTAAACAAAAGAAAACTGCAAAAAAAAAATTAAAATTGACAGGATTCGAACTCTAGTTTACAAGTTAACAGTGTTTAGCAAATTAGAAAACCAAGGACTAAACACACATCGCTATCAGCGCTGACGTCTGAACTTGGTTACATAGCGAATTAAATATTTAACATATTTTGGTTAAAAACACAAAAAATGCATTATTTTCCGAAAACATAATCTGATCAAAAATTCCTGTTGTACTATTCCGGTTCACACCAATATACATTACTTAGAATTTTTTCACATTTTTAGTTTAAACCATCTGGGCTACAGGGTGTGGGACAAAAATTTTTTTGCACAATTTTGGCAAAAATCTCGTCAAAATAATTTATTTTGCAAAAATAAAATTTTGATCGTTAATCCACGTACTAAGGGCTTTCATTTGATACCCTACTCAGAATTTAAAAAAAATATTTTTTTTTTCGATGAGCACATATTTGTTTATATTTTTAGGGGGATATGTTTTTTAGATGTTTTAGTATTTTTCCTATGTGCGGGTCAAAAAGTTGTACAATCATGCCAAATTTCAACTCTCTAGGTTTAGCCGTTTGGCTACAATTTTTACCGAACAGACAGACAGACAGACAGACAGACAGACAGACAGACAGACAGACAGACGACAAAATGACGGTATAAGGGTTTTTTGGTCATACCTACAAAACCCTAAAAACAAAGGTCACACTCCAAAAATACAAGTGATGAGCAAAAAACAGAGGCCCTCACTCAAAAATACTAGTGACGAGCAAAAAAAAAAGGTCTTCACTCCCAAAATAGAAGTAATGAGCAAAAAAAAGTATTTTTTTTATAAAAAGTAAGAGTATAGAATATATTACTCAAAAAGGAGTATAATACTCTAAAAAAGAGTACGTCTGGTCACCCTAATTATACCACACAAACAAAATAATATCGTAAAAAAAATTATAACGTAATCCAGAAGCAGAATCAATGATACCAAATAAACAATAATACCAAAAGTAATGCCAAAAAGATCAATTAAGGAATAAGATAAAACTATTTGCACGAAACAAAGTTGTGATGTGATTACAGCCAACAGTAGACTGCATATGTTAACAAATTTTTGTGTGCTTGTATCACGTGAGCGCTTTATTCCTATACAGCGTTGTCAATTTAACGGTTTTCGATTTTTAGTTATTCATTGTATTAAAAACAAAAAAATTTATAACTATTTATGTACATATAATATTTATTATATATCTATAAATTAATTCTAAAAAAAATACATATTTAAAAATTTTCGTGTTAATTGTTAATAAAAATAACAAAAAGATTATTAAGACTTGGCAACATGGCTCCTGCAGCGCTACTATGTAATGCGCCAAGTTATCACACTAAACTAATTTATTACTAAAAACGGAATCCCAGTTACCAGCCAATAAATATTTATTTATTATAAATGCCCTAAATATAACAAAACAATGTATTTTTTCCATTGCATGAATATTTAGAAAGTTAAGGAAGTCCTTATTATTGAATTAACATAAAACATGTGTATAACAGAACATAAAGGAATAAACATTTGTATTTAATACATTTTTAGTTTTATAAAATTCATATTTGTGAGCTATGAGCGATCGCCCAAGGTAAATTCGACTAAATCCCGAAGGAAGTACCGGAACCTCTGCTAGTACAAACTATGCGCCATAAATTCCTCTTAGATAGATATATAATCTAAAAATATTAAGTGAAGGCGGAATGCTGAGTGTGTAGGACATATTTTGCTTTGTAGTATTCACTGTAAAATGAACAATATTTTAAAAATAATTTATCATCTCTTAATCTAAGAGCTTTAAAAACAAATTTTATGTTAAAATATTTTTATGTTACTTTTAATTCGAGTGCCTAATACCATTATTTAGGTTTCTTAATATGTGCAGTATTTTTTTTATATAGCAAGGTTCATTAAGATTTTGAAAATTGCGCCAAATGGCTTCAAATTGCGCCAAATGGTTTCATTGGTTGTTTCTAGTCAGAGTTGGGCATTATTTAACTAAAATTTCAATCAACTAAAAATTTGAATGAAAATGTAATCAAACTAAATTAATCATCTTGTATTCAATCAATAATGGATGTAATCATAAATCCTTAACTAAATGACAATCATTAGTTTCAAATCATTAGTTTTTAATCATTTTGTGATATTTTGACAGAAATTTTTTATTCGCTTCGATCAATTTATTTATAATATTCCAATACTTTTATATAATATATATTATATATATCTACACACAAAATGCCAAAATATACCAAAATGACATAAACACGCACGCGTGGTAGGGCGCATATGCATGTGCAGGTGCATATGCGTGTGCAGGGCCGGCCTTAGCAAGTCTGGAGCCCTGGGCGAGATTTTTTTGCCGCCGTCATAAAAAAAAAAATAATAATAAGAAGAAAAATTAAGAAGGTCTTCGCCCCCCAGATCCAAGTGAAGAGCAAAAAAAAAAAGGAAAAGGTCCTCACCTCCCAAATCCAAGTGAAGAGCCAAAAAAAAAGGTCCTCACCTCCCAAATCCAAGTGAAGAGCAAAAAAGGTCCTCACCTCCCAAATCCAAGTGAAGAGCAAAAAAAAAGGTCCTCACCTCCCAAATTCAAGTGAAGAGCAAAAAAAAGGTCCTAACCTCCCAAATCCAAGTGAAGAGCATAAAAAGGTCCTCACCTCCCAAATCCAAGTGAAAAGCCAAAAAAAACAGTGTTCAAACACTAAATGCCAATGAACAGTAAGAGTGAAAAAATCAAATCTCAATCAAGATTTTAGTTTCAATCATAACTAAAAATTCAATCATGATAATGAGTAAATATTTAATTTAGTTACCAATGTGAATAACTGCACTATGATTGATGTACGTTATCATTAATCAAGTCTTGTAATTAAATTTTTAATCTCAATCGTTAGTCATTAGTTTGATTGCAATTTGCCCAACTCTGTTTCTAGTCATAGCTCCTCCCTTTGATTTCGTGTACATTCAAACAAAATTAAATTATAATTTCAACAATTTCCACTGGTTATTAAATTTACGCTTTTAAAAATTAAATGCAACATTTGCCAAAATATAACTTGAATTTTGAAAAAATAATTTAAACAAAATAACAATGCAAAAAAAAAAATAAAAAATAATCTTGTCTCTTCTCGGGGATTTGAACACTCATTTTCTCGGTCAGAACGCTAGTACCGTAACCATTGCACTAAGAGACACGTTATACTTTAGTGTGTTATATAACTATAAGTTTTCAACATTATTAGCAAAAAAACACAAAAAATGCTTTTTTTTCCAAATTCATAATCTGATCAAAAATTCCTGTTGTACTATTCCGGTTCACACCAATGTACATTACTTAGAATTTTTTCAGATTTTTAGTTTAAACCATCTGGGCTACAGGGTGTGGGACAAAATTTTTTTTGCACAATTTTGGCAAAAATCGCTTCAAAATAATTTATTTTGCGAAAATAAAAATTTGATCGTTAATCCACGTACCAAGGGCTTTCATTTGATACCCTACTCAGAATTTAAAAAAAATATTTTTTTTTTCGATGAGCACATATTTGTTTATATTTTTAGGGGGATATGTTTTTTAGATGTTTTAGTATTTTTCCTATGTGCGGGTCAAAGAGTTGTATAAGCATGCCAAATTTCAACTCTCTAGCTTTAGCCGTTTGGCTACAATTTTTACCGAACAGACAGACAGACAGACAGACAGACAGACAGACAGACAGACAGACAGACAGACAGACGACAAAATGACGGTATAAGGGTTTTTTGGTCATACCTACAAAACCCTAAAAAAGTGTTACGATATGCACTTTCTTTTTTTTTTTTAATTTAATGGCCTTTGCTACTGTGGCAATTAGCCAGGACGATTTTTATGTGAGAAAATTTCCATGCCTTAACGGGATTCGAACCCGAGACCTTCGCAACGCAGAGCACATAGAGATACGATTTGACATGATGTATAAAAATAATATAATAATATATAAAAATTGTGTATGTCATAAATATAAATAAAGTTATATTCTATATATTCCAATAATAACGATAACAAGGTTATCAAAAAGAAAAAAGTTATGTTGATTGTCCCAACTCAATCTCTATCATTGACAATTGTCTTAATAACAATAACATAGAGTGAGATAGAATGCTACAAAATATTACATGTGTATACAGAAAACCGAAGATTGCGTAGTCAGAACACAATCGCATGTTTCTCCGAAAGTACCCGAAGATTTAATGATCACCCGGATATTGCGAATAAGTGAATATGAATTTTTTTCGCATCCGCATGGTTTAAATGATAATTTATCCGTATCCGCAGAAAAGTTGCGAATATCCGCGCATAATCTTACTCTAATATAATAAACTCTATACTCCTCGGATCAGTTCTTTTTCTACACCCTTTCTTTCTAGGGCCTTCCACACATATCTCCTTTTTATTCTGTCGTACGCTTTTTTGAAGTCTATGAAACAAAGCTATAAGTATTGTGCTTCTTTCAAGGATTTTTCAGAAATATAAGTATAAAGACCCATCTTTATCCTTAAGGGGGTAAGATCCCAATCTTGCACCCCTCCGTTTGATCTAAAAGCATATTGGCTTTCTTCTATTGTTGTTTGCACATTTCAATTTTTTCTATGATTCCAGCGTATATTTTTCCAACAGAGCTAAGAAGCCGAGTTATTCCTCTATAACTTCTGCATTGTTTTGAGTAATCTTTTTTGTAGATTGGTGTTATTATGTCTATTTTTCAATCTTCCAGAGATATACTTTCCCTTATCACCATATTATCCAATAACAAAAGTAAATATACCACCCATATATTTACACGGTCTTTATACAAAATCTGTTATACAGAGTCAAAAGATAGAGAACATAGTACATGCACTACAAAATACACGCGAGCGTTCCTTGTTTATTGTTCCTCTGCTAACCACTGCATTTTTCTCGTTCACAGTCGAAGTCATTACAATCTTCCCATAAATTTTTATGATTTCTAAATACGAGTTTTGAAATAAAACATATCGCGGGCTGCGTGTGATTTCCCCCCTTTGCACATGGAAAGGGGGAACAGTAAATTCATATAATGCAGCTGCCATTTTTAAGTTTACAGTCGTTAAGCTTGTTTCATTAAGTTATTTAGTTTGATTTTATAGCGGTTTTTGTAATTCATTTTCTCTTTACTACGGTGCTTTTAAATATGAACCCCATCGAAGACTTTATGTAAAATTGTTTCAACCGTAGAAAGACGGCGACAGAAATAATTTAAACTTTGAAACAACTTTTCGAGAAGATATTTTGAGTCAAACTGCGTTTTTTAAGCGTTTCGTTTTTAAATATCATAGAAATTCAATCGAAGATGATAAAATATCTGGAAGGAGTTCATTTTCTAAAACTGATGAAAAGATTATCAAGGTGCGCGAATCAATAACTACTAATCGAAGACTGAATGTTAAAGAGGTTGAGTTTGTGGTAAATTGCCAATTTTATCGGAAATTCGGACAATCTAACAAACATAGAAAAAAATTACTTCGAAACAGATTTATTACTGTTTTTTTTATGAATATTATTTTTTTTTTTTATTAAACAAAACCCTTTTGTTATTCAACAAATACCTACAAGAAATGTCACTCACTGTCCAAAATTATATTTTAAAAAATTATTTTTAATTAAATATAAAGAACTTCAAAAATCATTTTGCCCAGAGCGGTGGAAATGCTAGATCGAGCACTGAATACATCGTAGTACGTAGTAATAGATTCTTATGTTTCTACATGCAGGTACATCTTCAAAATATTATTTCAATCTGAAACTGAGCTCTAAAACAATAAACAATTTCCCATATTTCCTCGAAGTTGAACAGAACAGTAACAGAGATCGTCTTGTGGAGCATAACAGATCTGTAGCCGTCCAGGCTGAATCTCCCCTCGGCTCCAAGTCAGCCGATAAATCAATCAAGTGTGCAGTGCCGCTGATTCTGCTGTGCAAACAATCCTCTCCGCCCGAGGACACCAGAAACACTTTTATTACGGCTCTGTGTCGTTAACAGTATCATAAAATATATATACGAGTTCATATATGTATTGGAGTGCAATAATGCAGACTTTAGTGTGCTTGCGCGTTTTTGCTGACGTCAAGTGATGGACTCAATGTTATTGCTAATGATTGTTCGCAGATAATTTATGTTGGTGTTGATGATTTAATTTGTAGCCTTTGTGTAAATAGAAAACTTTGTTTATTGAAACTTTTATGTTTAAGTGTAAATTACTTTTATACTTCAGAGAATTTGTATTATCTGACTAAAGGACCTAGGTCTGGGGTCGGGAACCTTTTGGAAACGAAGAGCTATTCTACCAAAAACGTACAAAAATAAAATTTAGAGAGCCGCAGTTTTAATTCAATTTATTTATTTACTATTTCAGTATTTACAACTGATACACATATACAAATGGAACTTTAAATCCAGTGGCGAAGGGAGACCTCCGCTAGACTTGCCCTCCTATAAAAAAAAAAAAATACATAATTTTTTTTTTTTAATTTATAAAAAGATTTATGTAAATCTTCAAAAATACATTAAATTATGTCCAATACAATTTTTTGTCCAAGGCTTGGTTTATTAGTTACGATTTTTTTTTAAGTTTAATGTTTAATAACTTCCGTTTCCGGTTTCAGATTTTAATAAAAAACAATAGGGTTCTTCCCAGTTACTAGGAGAATTTTTTAGTACCAGAACGAACTCTTTAAGTTAAACCGTTTTTGAGTTATCGTGTATACACACAGACACACAGACACACAGACACACAGACACACAGACACACACACACACACACACACAGACACACACACACACAGACACACACACATACGGACGGCACTTCGAAAATTTAATATTATTAATTATAAGGTTTTTTGGACTCCCTGGACCATGAAACGTGGTCATCAGTCAAAATCTCGACATCGAAAATTTTCGCGATTACAATACTTGCCCCTTATATATTAAGGTCGGGCAAGTAAAAATAGTTATTGTTTTCTGTAAGTACAATAAATAAAAGAATATAAATTTTCAACTCCTTTAATCCCTTAACTACGGGTATATTTCTAAAAAGCTAGTCTGTGGAACGCAAAAAAATTGAACTCAATATTTTTTTTTTATAAAACAATAAAAAAAAGACTAACCCATTAAAAAAAATTGCACCATTTTTCGCCATGCGTAACGTATTATTCGAAAGATCTTTTTAACCGTGAAAGGACATTTTTACCGTGTTTATATTGCAGTTTGATAGATCTTTTCAACCGTGTTTAGCTTAGTGTTCGAAAGACCCAATTTTACCGTGCATAAACCTTTTTGCATCTTGAGTAACTTACCGTTCATAGACCAATTTTATCGTGCAAAAACCTTTTTTTCACTGTGATTAACATACCGTTCGAAAGATCTATTTACCATGCGGAGGATCTATCTTAATGTGCCTTTAATATTTCCCTAAATAAAACGATATTTTTAATAAATATTTATTTTATTTATGTAAATGTAAATACAAGAAAGTTTTGCAAAAATAATACAACCATTATTAATTTTAATATTTAATGCGATTTTTGGACTTTTTCTGCCAATTTTTTCAAATTTGGAGTGTAATTCGTGAATTTCAGAAGCAGTTCCGCTTTTAGACTTGCATCCGTTCTATGTTACAATCTGCTTCTATGTTTGTTTTTCATGTAGTTCATCGTAGAGAAAAATTGTTCGTAATTGTATGTGGAAAACTAATCTTCTGGCATTAGAATAGTTAGCTGGAAAGGAGTTCCAGTATCCTATAATATAATACGCCTGTTTGTATGTTCGTATGTTCGACCGTTCGTTTCTTCATTCCCCGATAGAGGCGCGCATATGTTAATTATTTATGTCAAAATTGTTTAAAATATATTGTTGATGCAATAATAGTGAATTTTCTACGAACACTTTTTATAATTATTATAAGATGCAATAATAGTGAATATTCTACGAACACTTTTTATAATAATTGATAGAATTGTAAGAAATTATTGTTTATGTATTGGACAGTAGTGTGCTGTGAATTTTTGTTTTGAGTGTTGACATTAAATTAGTAAAAATGACAGTTGTGTTTTTCATTAAAAAATCACTTCACAATTATTAATTTAGTTGTAAAATACACGGATCGGTTTTTTTACGAAACAAAACACAGAAAAACGTTATCCTTCCGTGATATTCGACATTTTTGATTAAAATTATTATTAGCAGAAAAATAATTATTTTAAAAAATATTTGGTTTTGATGAAAGTAAGAAAAATGTGACTTTTTTTTCTTTATTATTATTTTTTCAATGCTTTATTATTTTTTTGTTTCTACGATTTATAGGACCAGATTTACAATATCCCACTGCAAACTCTATACAGATGGCAGCACATAACGACTACACTAAATAATTCAAGAATTATCAGTGGCTCTAAAACAATGGTTTCTGTTTATTTATTCACCTTAAAAGCACTATCTTAGGTTATGGTTGATAACTGTTTATTTTATTTTTTTTTTTATAAACCACCTAAAAATAAATTGTATTTTAACTGTTCTGTGCAGGGCTAGGGACAGTGATTCACCTTAAAAGTACTATCTTAGGTTATGGTTGATAAATGTTTTTTTTTTTTTTATAAACCACCTAAAAATAAATTGTATTTTAACTGTTCTGTGCAGGGCTAGGGACAGTGATTCACCTTAAAAGCACTATCTTAGGTTATGGTTGATAACTGTTTATTTTTTTTTTATAAGCCACCTAAAAATAAATTGAATTTTAACTGTTCTGTACAGGGCTAGGGACAGTGATTCACCTTAAAAGCACTATCTTAGGTTATGGTTGATAACTGTTTATTTATTTTTTTAGAAACCACCTAAAAATAAATTGTATTTTAATTGTTCTGTGCAGGGCCAGGGACAGTGATTCACCTTAAAAGCACTATCTTAGGTTATGGTTGATAACTGTTTATTTATTTTTTTAGAAACCACCTAAAAATAAATTGTATTTTAATTGTTCTGTGCAGGGCTAGGGACAGTGATTCACCTTAAAAGCACTATCTTAGGTTATGGTTGATAACTGTTTATTGTTTTTTTATAAACCACCTAAAAATAAATTGTATTTTAACTGTTCTGTGCAGGGCCAGGGACAGTGATTCACCTTAAAAGCACTATCTTAGGTTATGGTTGATAACTGTTTATTTTTTTTATTTTTTATAAACCACCTAAAAATAAATTGTGTTTTAAAAGTTCTGCACAGTCCCACCTGTTTAGAATCTCTGTATATTGAACAAATGACGTGTGTGTGACGCATGCGCAGTGTTCAGTGGGATATTGTAAATCTACCCCGTAATTTGAGATATAGCGTAAGTACGCTTTTTTCCGTGTGCCCTTTTTGCCGTGTGTGTATTTTTTCATGTGTGCTTTTTTCCGTGTGCGTATTAATCCGTGTGCGTTTTTTCCGTGTGCGTATTTTTATATTATATAAGAAAATGGAAAATTAATTTTAATAAATATATTTTAAATTTAACGTCTCAAATCATTTTTAGTTTTAACATTATAAATATAATGCACTGAGTGAAAATGAATCGTTTTCCCATCTTAAAAAGTTAATGAATTAATAATTCGGAATAATGCTCATTATTTGCTCAGTTTTTAATAATGGGCGAAGAGTTGATTCAATTTGAATTGGATGAAGTTAGGCGTATGGCGAGAGAATGAAGTCTGAGGTGTCGAGCAAGTTCCACATTAAGGTAATGATTTGTTTGCCAACACAGTTGGCAACAGGTGCACTAGTTTAAATATAATGTCCTGTAGTGTTTCCTCCATAGTTGTCTCATTTTTTAGGGTTTTGTAGCTATGACCAAAAAACCCTTATACCGTCATTTTGTCGTCTGTCTGTCTGTTCGGTAAAATTTGTAGCCAAACGGCTAAACCTAGAGAGTTGAAATTTGGCATGCTTATACAACTCTTTGACCCGCACATAGGAAAAATACTAAAACATCTAAAAAACATATCCCCCTAAAAATATAAAAAAATATATGCTCATCGAAAAAAAAAAATATTTTTTTACAATTCTGTGTAGGGTATCAAATGAAAGCCCTTGGTACGTGGATTAACGATCAAAATTTTATTTTTGCAAAATAAATTATTTTGAGGCGATTTTTGCCAAAATTGTGCATTTTTGCAATTGCCAATTTTGTCCCACACCCTCTAGCCCAGATGGTTTAAACTAAAAATCTGAAAAAATTCTCAGGAATGTACATTGGTGTAAACCGGAATAGTACAACAGGAATTTTTGATCAGATTATGTTTTCGGAAAATAACGCATTTTTTGTGTTTTTAAGTAAAATATGTAATATATTTAATCCGCTATTTAACATAGTAAACGAGTGATCCTGTTTAGCACAGTAGTAGCGTTGTTGCTTAGTGAGTTGAAACTTCCGTAAGAAACTGTGTTCGAATCCCGTCAATTTTTATTTTTTCAGTTTTTTTTTGCATTTTTATTTTGTCAATAATGTTGCATTTAATTTTTAAAAGCGTAAATTTAATAACCAGTGGAAAGTGTTGAAATTATAATTTAATTCTATGTTTGAAGAAATCAGAGGGCGGGGCTTATGATTTAAGCAACCAATGGAAGCCATAGGCGCAATTTTCAAAATCTTAATGAACCTTGCTATATAAAAAAAATACTGCACATATTTAGAAACTTAAATAATGGTATTAGGCATTCGAATTAAAATTCATAAACAAATATTTTGACATAAAATTTGTTTTGGCATCCCAAATAAACATCATTCAGTTACTAAATACCTGCAAAACCCAGAAATGTGTGAAAATTCACACTTCACATCAATTTTTTCTAGTGCTAGTGTCGCGAACATTACAGTGTTACCGGCATTTTCTATACACATCTACATTTTTTTATATTTACTTAACACACGAGATTTTTTTTTTCTGTAACTATAGGTGTCGGTCAGATTTTTATTTAAAATTTAAGAGCCGCACTTTTTTCAGCAAAGAGCTGCGGGTTGCCGACCCCTGGCCTAGGTTATTTTATGTTTCATGGTAGAATTAGGAAATAATTTCATTCACCTTTTTGGACAAGAAATCTTATCCAAAAAGCTGAATGAAATTATTTCCTAATTCTACCATTATACAAATTGGACGTTAAATAACTATTCTACTTTTATGTTTCATGTTGGCAATTATTATTGAGAATCATTTATTATAAAAAATAAAATAAGAAATTAGACAGTTGAAGACACAAAAAATCAAAATATAATGAAAATAACATTTTATAATGACAATTCACCCTAACCAAATATTGTTTAATCCTTTGTTTTCAACCCATAGATTGTTTTGTAACATTTCTTATGTGCTACCCTGTTCTCAATCAATCTTTTTAATTCCACGTATGTGTTGCAATTCATATCTTCCATTATCTGTTTCATGCACTCTAGCCTTGGACTACCCCTACTGTTCTTTCCCTCGACTGTTCTTTCCAGTATCATTTTCACCAATCCTTCCTGTCTTATATTATGTCCAATCCAAACATTTCTTCTCTTCTGCAACATTCTCCACAGACATGGTTCCTCTTTCATTTGCCGCAATATCTCTTCGTTCGTCACTCTATCTACCCATCGAATTTTCAACATTCTTCGACAGCATCACATTTCTTATCCTTTCATGTAAGTATGATTTACAAAGCTTGAATCTTTAATAATAATAATAGTGCATTTATTTAGCAGTAGCTAATTATACATTTCATAAATAATAATCTTCAACACAAAAAACTTTGCTTTAATTTAACTTTAAATTGTTTGACATTTTTAGCGTTTTTTGTTTCATTTTGTAAATTATTATACATAATTAAACCTTTATCAAAAATACTATCCTGGTTATTATTAGAAACATAAAAATTATCTTTTCCTCTGGTGTTATGACTGTGACTCTCACTAATTGTTTTTAAGTTATCCATAAAATAAGCAGGTCCCATGTTATTTACAATTTTATATATAAAGGTTAATAGATTAATTTCTAGTAATTTTTCTACTTTTACCCATTGAAGGCAATTTAGCATTTCCCTAATTGGGGTGTACCTGTTACATTTTAGTATACTTCTCATACCTTTATTTTGAAGGAGTTTCAATTTATTTATCTGATAATTTTTATATATAATAATGATTACGTATAATAATGATCCACAGTCAGGGGCACACACAGATTTTTGGCTTGGGGGGGGTCCAATTATACATAATTTTTATAAACACAGGGCAAAATATCAATTTCAAGTGAAGAGCAAAATAAAAAGGTCCTCCCTTCTAAATTTTAAGTGAAGAGCAAAAAAAAAAGTTCCTCCCTTCTAAATTTTAAGTGAAGGGCAAAAAAAAATGCCTCACTTCTCACAGTACGGGGGGGTCCGGACCCCTTGGACCCCCCCCCTTGTGTGCGCCCCTGTCCACAGTAATTAAAATGAGGTAGTATGATTGTATTAAAAATTATTAATTTAGCAAAATGCGGTAAATTCTTTCCTACTCTGTTTAAATAATTTCACATTTTTCGCTATTTTTTAGGGTTTTGTAGGTATGACCAAAAAACCCTTATACCGTCATTTTGTCGTCTGTCTGTCTGTCTGTCTGTCTGTCTGTCTGTCTGTCTGCTTGTACAACTTTTTGACCCGCACATAGGAAAAATACTAAAACATCTAAAAAACATATCCCCCTAAAAATATAAACAAATATGTGCTCAACGAAAAAAAAAAATATTTTTTTAAAATTCTGAGTATGGTATCAAATGAAAGCCCTTAGTACGTGGATTAACGATCAAAATTTTATTTTTGCAAAATAAATTATTTTGATGCGATTTTTGTCAAAATTGTGCAAAAAATTTTTTGTCCCACACCCTGTAGCCCAAATGGTTTAAACTAAAACTCTGAAAAAATTCTAAGTAATGTATATAGGTGTGAACCGGAATAGTACAACAGGAATTTTTGATCAGATTATGTTTTCGGAAAATAATGCATTTTTTGTGTTTTTAACCAAAATATGTTAAATATTTAATTCGCTATGTAACCAAATTATTACGTCAGCGCTCATAGCTATGTGGGTTTAATCATTGGTTTTCTAATTTGTAAACAAGTAACTTGCAAACTAGAGTTCGAATCCTGTCAATATTATTTTTTTTTGTTTTTTTTTTTTTGCAGTTTTCTTTTGTTTAAATTATTTTGTCAAAATTCTAGTTATTTTTTTGGCAAATGTTGCAGTTAGTTTTTAAAAGCGTAAATTTAATATCCAGTGGGAAGTGTTGAAATTGTAATTTAATTCTGTGTGATGTATACGAAATCAGAGGGCGGGGCTAATGATTTAAGCAACCAATAGAAGCCATAGGCGCAATTTTCAAAATCTTAATGAACCTTGCTATGTAAAAAAAAAAATACTGCACATATTTAGAAACTTAAATAATGATATTAGGCATTCGAATTAAAATTCATAAAAAAATATTTTGACATAAAATTTGTTTTGGCATCCCAAATAATCATCATTCAGTTATTAAATACCTGCAAAACCATGAAATGTGTGAAAATTCACACTTCACTTCAATTTTTTTGTATTATAATCTACATGATCATTAAATTTCAGTTCATCATCTATTATTACTCCTAAATATTTTATGTTTCTTACTCTATCTATATTACAGTTAAATATACTAACATTGAAATTGTTTTCAACACATTTTATTTTTTCTGATCTTGAAGATATTAACATAAACTTAGTTTTTTTTCGTTATTAACTGTAGATATTAAAACATTAATATCTTCATGATAGAAATAAATTAATGTGTCGTCTGCAAACATATGAATATGACATGAGGATAGGTATGAAGGCAAATCATTTATATAAAGTATAAATAATAGAGGCCCTAGAACACTTCCTTGTGGCACCCCATTTACACATAATTGATCATCTGATGTCGCACTATTAAAGTTAACAATCTTCCGCCTATTTAACAAATATGATCTAAACCATTCTAAAACAATATTATTAAATCCTAAACATTTTAAATTTTCTATTAATATCTGTCTATTTATAGTCTCAAAGGCACGTTGTAGGTCCAAGAATACGGCACAGATACTTTTATTTAATTTCCGAGCTTCTTTCTAATTTCTTAATACAAACTGCAGAGCCTTTTCACATGAGTGTTTTTATCGAAATCCAGACTGGTATTTTGTTAGAATATTATTCTTATTAATATACTCTACAGTTTGTTTATATACCACTATTTCTAACAGCTTTTCAATAGCTGGTAGCATATTGATTGAACTGTGTTCTTCAACTTTGCTCGTATTTGGCACTTTTGGAATTGGAACGATGGTAGACTCTTTCAGTTTTTCCAGAAATATGCCCTTGGATAATGAAAGGTTTACTATATTTAATAGGGGGTAAACCTATTATATAAAATACATTTTTTAGTAATTTGAAATTTATACCATCAGTACCAGATTTAATTTCTTCTTGATTCCAAATAATGTCTTTTAAATCACTTATAGATATTTCCTTAAATTTACATAGTCCAGTATTTTGCAATGAAGAACTATTATCAGTATTTGTAACACTATCCGTATTAATACGAGGGATGTTTCCTAAATTCTGGGAATTGTGCTATAATTAAATTACGCAGAACTTATAGGCAATGTTATTGGTGCCAGACAAGTCTTGACATGATTTTGCAACTATCTAGTGCAATATTGTTCAGTGTGATTTAGGTGTTCGACTGATATAGACGCGTTTTCATAGCACTGTTTTTGTAACCATGGAAGACGCAGCAAAATCTCAAAGAGCAATAATTTTCAACATATTATTAACCGTCTGCAAGGAGTATTTGGCGAGTCTGCAGAATCCGAAAGTACTCTTTATCGGTGGATCGATCGTTTTAAAACCGGTAGAACATCACTAGAAGACGATCCACGCAGTGGGCGCCCAAGCACGTCGGTAAATGAAAAAAAACATACTGCCGTCGAAGACCTACTGAAAGAGGACTGGCGAATGACTATTCGTCAAATTAGTGTGCGCCTAGGGATAGGTACACGACAAGTTCATGACATCTTGCATGGTTGTTTGGGCGTTAACAAGGTTTCGCCGCGCTGGGTGCCAAGGCTGTTGGGACCAGAACAGAAACTCAATAGGTCTGATACTTGTCGTCAATTTGAGGACGACTTAAAAAAATTAGTTTATCGTTGGGATAAATGTATTCAGTTAAATGGAGATTATGTTGAAAAACTACATTGTAATATTGACGAAAATTAACAAAATAATAAAAATTATAGCTAAATTCCCAGAACTTTGGAAACATCCCTCGTAGATCTTATAATGTCTTCAATGCTATTTATATAGTACTTGTTAAAACAGTTTGCAGTTTTTAAGTCATTTATTAGCACTTTATCTTCAAAAGTAATACTTTTAGGTGCCGGTATATTATTATTGTCTAATATATTTTTTAAAGTTTTCCACATATTTTTTGGTTCATTTTTATTCTTGTCTATCTTACGTTCATAATATTCCCGTTCACTTTCTCTACTAACACTAACAAATTTATATCTAAATTTTTTATAAACGATCCAGTCTTCATTTTTTAAAGTAATTAATAAAATCTTTAATCAATAAAAGTTATTATATTTCAAAATATGGTTGCGATTAAACGTTTGGAATAGCCTATATACCTTGTTATTAAAAATTTAATTCGTTAAAAGTTTAACTGCTGTGGATTATTATTTTTCTGTTTATAAGTATAATAGCCAATTAGAAATATAACAGTGTGATTTTCAAAGTTCAAAAAAGTTCCATCTTTAACCAGGAAATATAAGTAATTATTTTTAATGAACCACTGAAAAGTTTTACTGACGATAAACCCTGTACATTTATCAAAGTTTTTAAAATGGTATTCATGATTTGAATTGAAATACAAACATCCAGGTACAGTTTTGAATAAGCAAAACAGTAAATCACGTATTCATGAACTGTAGAAATGCAAAATGAAAATTTTGTTTATGAATAGTCATAATCAAAAATTCTCTTTACCATCAATCTCGGCAAACATCTCTACGCTATTATAAAAATTCATGTAAATATTTATTATTCAGATGTAAAACAACTTCCTGCCTACCAACTAAATAAACAATTGAGGTGAATATGAACTGATTAAATCACATTGGCTGGTAGGGGCAGATTGGACTTGTGTAAATAATACCAAAGTGTAACATTACAAATAAGCGCGAAATTCAAACTTAGGGACTACCAAAATTTGCTACTAAAAAAAAAAGACTACTGCGGTTTCGTGGTAACGACACTCCCTCAGACTGTACATTTGTAGTTTTTCCTAATAATATCAATACGACAAAACTCACATAGTATTTCAAAAATGAAATGGCCCCCTCACTTATTGATTCCAATAATGACTGATAGTATAACCATTATACCTGCTGCGTCTATGGTTCTGTTGATAACAGTTGCCAGGACCGTAATAATTATTTAAAATAAACGTGTTTTCTCATATGCTATTTAGAATGAACTATAGGTAAGTGGCAAAAAAGATCATTTTAAAATACATTTCTTTTTTGTTATTATTGATGTTGCTTTACAATCTATAAAAAAAAAAACATTTCGAATTATATGAAGACTAGCAGACCCGTTGCCAACGACGTTGGCAAACTGATATCGAATAAAAATCAATATAAGCAGGAATCAATTATTAAAATTTGCATGATTCTGCGTATATTAACAAAACAAAAACGTTTCTTGATTATACCTAGGAAATGCTAAAAAGCTTAATGCGTGTCGTTTAAAAATTAATATCGGGCCGGGTACGGCATCGACTTCAATGGTATAGCTGTTTCTGATTTTACCTAGGAAATCCTAAAAAGTTGTTCAATGCATGTCGTTTAAAAATAAGTATCGGACCGGATACGGCTCGCGGGCCATATGCTGGCCATGAATGGTATAGTTGTTTCTGATTATACCTAGGAAATCCTAAAAAGTTGTTCAATGCATGTCGTTTAAAAATAAGTATCGGACCGGATACGGCTCGCGGGCCATATGCTGGCCATGAATGGTATAGTTGTTTCTGATTATACCTAGGAAATCCTAAAAAGCTGATTAATGCGTGTCGTTTAAAAATTAACATCGGGCCGGGTACGGCCCGTGGGCCATATGCTGGACCTCAATGGTATAGCTGTTTTTGATTATACCTAGGAAATCCTAAAAAGCCGCTCAATGCGTGTCGTTTAAAAATAAGTATCGGGACAGACATGGCCCGCGGGCATAACGTTAATTGACACAACATTCTTTAATTAAGCCAAGGTATATACTGCCTGGAGAGCTAAGAGCTATATTCTCGCTAAGGCTAAACACATAGTGAAGCAGAGAGCAAAGCAGCGATGAAACGGAGAGCAAAGCGGCGAAATTAAATAAATGAATTCCTGTTAACACGCGCATAGTGGAGCGTACTGCAGCGAGGATATATCGTTGTTATAGTCGAGCAAAGCGACGCGTTCAAACAATTTTGATTTCTCTGCTATCATCGTTGCTAAAATAGTTGTTTAAAATGGATATTGAGGCATTTACAAGTAGTTCTCATTTACATATAAGAGGTATTTATAGTAGGTTCCGATTGAAATTTGTCCATTTTTTACCAATTTATGTTGAATTTTTTCCAAAATATAATCAAACGTTGAAATACTCATGCGAAAATAAGAATGAAACTTTTCTGGATGTTCGCGGAGTTGCATATAGAAATGATGAAATTCACCATGTATATGTCTACTTTTATTTATTCTGTGAACATTGCACCTTCTAGTGTGTTTATTTTTATTTTTTAGTAAATACCAAATTTTCAGGGAAGAGTTTTATGTTAGTAAAAAATCCATTATAATTTTGTGAACTTTCTGCTCGATTTTAAACGCGTCACTATGTGTAGACACTCTTTTATAAGCGCGACATTCTTTCGCTGTTTTACTCTTCGCTTTCATAGCTGCTTTGCTCTCTGCTTCACTATGTGCTTAGCCTAAGTGTGCTAACTGGTGGGGAGCAACTGACCACACACCTCAAGCCCCGCTAGCACCAGGAACTTAGCGTTACGAGGATACACAGAAATTAGGGATTTTATATATATAATATCGAAAAATCATTTGGTTTTCTTTACAACATAAACATTTTACTCGAAATTACAGAAAAACAATTAGAGACATGTTGCAAATCAATATATGCCAAATTAAATACAGATATTGATGAAACAGATTTATATACCGAATTATTTATATTGCGGCATATTGTGCCATAGGAATATTCTCCACTTAATATCCTGAAATATTTACCTAATCACAAATTATTTGACTGATATACAGATGATTCCGCTTAATTGGGGCAGCCGCTTATTTGGGCCAAATCTCAAAGAACAGAAACCAAACCAAGAAACCAACAGTAAATTTACATGTTTAATTGGGACAACATTCCGCTTAATTGGGACAGTAAATTTAAGATCACAGTACATATAAAAGAAAAAATATGTATAAAGAATTTAATATTACAGCGTTATTTTATGCAGGAAGGAAATGAAGGGAGCCCTACATCCGCAGTGAATACCTGTGCTGCTTTTGTAGAAGTGAAATGTTACAAAAACAAAACACAGACTACACTTGACGCATTTTTGCATTGAATTAAATTGTATGTACCTATTTATTATTTTTTGGTTACATGTAATTTATAGTTTTGTCCAAGAGTTTATAAAATAAAATTATTGAAAGAAAAATATGCATTGTTTTATTTTATGTGAAATTCGCTAATTGGGGCAGCCGCTTAATTGGGCCAAAATGCCTAAGTCCCGATGTGTCCCAATTAAGCGGAATCGACTGTATACCCAAATGTAACTATTGCATACAAAATTTTATTGACCAACCCTGTTACGGTTGCAACAGCAGAAAGATCATTCTCTAAATTGAAATTAATAAAGAACTGCATGCGGTCCTCCATGTCTCAAGAGCGCCTAACATCGATCGCCGTTATTTCAATTGAACATGAAATCGGAAAGAATATTAATTAGGATAATTTAAATGATAATTTTGTAAATAAGCGTATCAGATTAAAACAATTGTAAATTTTGGTAAAATTTACAATTGTATTAATTTTTATTTTTTATTATAAATCAGTGCTAATGTATTGGATCTTATTTCTTACATATAGAAAAAATCAGCTGTGGCCACCACAGGACCGACCGCCATCATAAAGTACTTGTATAAAATACATTCTAGCAGCAGAGTAGAAATAACTTGGCCTAATATTTTCTAACAGAGATATTATTTATTTATCATTACCATGGAAACGTTACATGTAAGTATGAAAAAATTGAGACAGGCTGGGAGGGGTTATGCAATTTTCAAAATCTCAATGAACCTTGCTATAAAAAAAAATACTGCACATATTTAGAAACCTAAATTATGGTATTAGCCATTCGAATTAAAATAACAAAAAAAATATTTTAACATAAAAATTATTTTGGCATCCCAAATAATCATCATTTACTTACTAAAACCTGCGAAACCCTGAAATGTTGTGAAAATTCACAATTCACATCAATTTTTTAATTTTAAATTTTTGGTACTTTTCGACAATTTTATTTGATGGCCTATTAATAAAGTTGTGTGTTAGCCACTAAATCTTCAATTTTTTTCTAAACTATTTAAAGTCTGAGGATTTCAAAAATTCAAACCGCAGGTCTCTATCTCTTACCTTTTTTGAAATATGATTGTTTGGAAAATTAAAGTTGGCATTTCCATATTTAAAAAAATGATAAATACATAATAATATTAAAAAAAGAATAAATAAAATAATGTAAACCTATGTTTGTTAATAATAATAATAATAATAATAATAATTATAATAATAATAATAATAATAATAATAGTTTATTTATAGTCTTTAGTATGACGCGGCTCAAAAGGTTGCTGAAGTTTGAGATTAGTGGACGCTTGTCAAGACCTGACAAACCCCATAATAATAATAGTTTATTTATTTAGCTAATGCTAGTAAGATCCATATTAACAAACATAAACATATAAACATTATAATAAACATTCAAATCAAATTTAATCCTTATTTTATCAATTTAAACCATTATTTGCCCACTTAGTTCATGCAAAACATGATTTTTGTCAAATTTAAATATCGATTTTTCGTAATTTAGCGCTTTAAAATTTTAATAACATATTTGAATTAATTGTTTGGGATCTTAAAAATAAGTAGGTCGTAAAATTAGGTTCCAAACTTGTTGCAAATTGGTTTGTAATGTTTTTTACAATAATTTCAAAACTGTATTATTTTAATATCAGCCCACCTACGAAACAAATATTTTTAATATCATCCCTGCCTACGAAATCCTGTAAACTATGAAAATTCACAGTTTATATATTTTTTCAGATAAACAGGTTTCGTCGCATAAATGTTTACGTAATTCCTGCTAATGATATAAAAATAAAATTTCCTTATCAACTTATTTAAGAGGATTAATTATTTTTTTAATCCCATACTAATTCATTTGTGGTTAGCAAAACATCGAGATAACATTAAAATGTCTTTCTTATAAATTCCAAGTTATTTTTTGTACGTATGTATTTTAACATGGAATATATTGAATCTCGTGAAAGTGTAGTTATTTTTGGAAATTTGGGTATTAAATCAAAAACTATATCTCAAACATGGTAAGAAATATAGACCATAGAAATAAAGGTTTAAATCTTTAAAAAATTTAGTTTTACGCTGTTTTTTCTGTAATATTTGGTCCGTAATGACCTAAAACTAATTGGTAAAATTTTGATTTTATTTTGTAAATTTCAAAAATTCATATCTCAAAAATGGTAAGATGTAGAGACTTGAGGTTTGAATTTTTGGAATTCTTACATCTTGTTTTGTCTAGAAAAATTAATGTTTGGTCCGTAATGACCGAAAACTATTGAAAATTTTGATTTTTTTGTAATTTTAAAAATTCATATCTCAAAAAAGATAAGATAGAGATTTGAGGTTTGAATTTTTGGAATTCTCACACCTTGTTTTGTTTAGAAAAAATTAATGTTTGGTCCGTAATGACCTAAAACTATTGAAAATTTTGATTTTTTTGTAATTTTAAAAATTCATATCTCAAAAAAGGTAAGAAATAGAGACTTGAGGTTTGAATTTTTGGAATTCTCACACCTTGTTTTGTCTAGAAAAATATAATGTTTGGTCCGTAATGACCTAAAACTATTAGGGAAAATTTTGAAACTTTTTGTAATTTTAAAAATTCATATCTCAAAAAAGATAAGAAATAGAGACTTGAGGTTTAAATTTTTGGAATTCTCACACCTTGTTTTGTCTAGAAAAATATAATGTTTGGTCCGTAATGACCTAAAACTATTAGGAAAAATTTTGATTTTTTTTGGAATTTAAAAAAATTCATATCTCATAAAATGTAAGAAATAGAGACTTGAGGTTTGAATTTTTGGAATTATCACACCTTGTTTTGTCTAGAAAAAATTAATGTTCGGTCCGTAATGACCTAAAACTATTAGAGAAAATTTTGATTTTAATGGAATTTAAAAAAATTCATATCTCATAAAATGTAAGAAATAGAGACTTGAGGTTTGAATTTTTGGAATTATCACACCTTGTTTTGTCTAGAAAAAATTAATGTTCGGTCCGTAATGACCTAAAACTATTAGAGAAAATTTTGATTTTAATGGAATTTAAAAAAATCTTATGTCAAAAAAGGTAAGAGATAGAGACTTGAGGTTTGAATTTTTGGAATTCTCACATCTTATTTTGTCTAGAAAAAATTAATGTTTGGTCCGTAATGACATAAAACTATTAGGGAAAAATATGGAAAGTTAGTTAACAGTTATTGATTTTATAGCCAAACGATTTTTACCAAAAGTTGATCAACTCGTGCTATTGATGGCAGAAGCTTAAGCTTAAATATGAAGTTTCATAAAAATCCTGTCAGCCGAATTTGCTCTGCACGTGTACACAGACAGACAGACAGACAGACGGACGGACGGACAGACGGACAGACAGACAGACAGACAGACAGACAGACAGACGGACGGACGGACGGACGGACGGACCGATAGACATCATGCTAAAAATAGTCAAAACGTTATGTACGGACCTCAATTCGTGGAGATCCATCGAAATCTCGAAACCTCACAATCGGTATGATCACAATACCGCCCTTATATATGTTGGCGGTCGGTAAAAACTATATTTTTTATATAATATTTATATGAACGTATAAAAATTAAAACATTAAATAAATTACCATGTGTCAATTTTGTAAATACCTATAATTTTTATATTTGAGAGGGGCCCCTTTTCTTTATTTTGCACTGGGCCTCGTAAAACATAGCGCCGGCCCTGAAATGTATTAATGTGTTATGCATATGTCTGTGATTAGATTTTAAATAGTAGAAATTTCAATAAATAAATTTATAATTGCTAGAGAAATCCTCAATTTTGTTGAAAAAGTTATCTAAATATTCCTGTTCAATTCGTCAATGAATTCTTTCAAAAATAAACCATGAATTGAAGAGAAATTCGTAATTCGCCCAGAGACACAAACATCCAAAATCCATATGTCCCCTTTTCCCCTTTCACCCTTTTCCTACCCTAACTTCCGCGAGTACATACCTTTGTCATCGCTCTGGAAGTGAACATCAGGCAGGGAACTGTATGCCAGCGGCGTGCGGGGTGGCTTCTCCGTCCGGTATCGATCTCCTTGGTGGCCCGTAGGCCGCGCCGCGAGCACCGCCTGGCCAATGGGGAGGCCGCGAGGGCCGACATCTACCAATCCCGTGGGCCGGGGTGGGGCCGAGTACGCCTGGCCCGCGGCTTGGCCACAGGGAGAGCCAGTCCGCAGTGCGCCTACAGTTACCGTATCGCATATACCTATACTGATACTCGATTCTATTCTGTTACCCGTTATTTTATGTTTAGTTTATGTTAAAAGTGGTTTTAGTGTACGATTTTTTAATATTTGGACTGTGTGACATTTTTTTTTTAATTAAGGACGGTGTTACAGGTGAGTTTTTTATTATTTTTTCAAAATAAATTGTTTAATAATTGATGTTTTAGTACTTTTTATAAAACTAAACGTTCCTGAATAACTCTTTTGATTTAATTATTTGTTTTTGAGGTTATTTTAAAGGTATTATTCCTCCTTTTGCTACAATAATGTTTACTTTATATTACATATAAAACAATTAATTAAAAATTACCCTGAATTAGCCAAAACAATCTTAATAAACAAAGCTTACTGATTTGGATTTTAATTTATTTTATATTTTGTAATTACATTAGATAGTGCACGAATTTAAATAACTTTTAGCAAACAAATTGTTGTTTTAATGCTTTTTATAAAAATTAATGGTCCTGAATAAGTTTGTTGATTTAATTATTTGTTTTTCAGGTTATTTTAAAGGTATTATTCCTCTTTTTGCTACAATAATGTTTACTTTATTTTACATTTAAAACAATTAATTCAAAATTACCCTGAATTAGCCAAAACAATCTTAATAAACAAAGTTTACTGATTTGGATTTTAATTTATTATATATTTTGTAATTACATTAGATAGTGCACGAATTTAAATAACTTTTAGCAAACAAATTGTTGTTTTAATGCTTTTTATAAAAATTAATGGTCCTCAATAAATTTGTTGATTTAATTATTTGTTTTTCAGGTTATTTTAAAGGTATTATTCCTCTTTTTGCTACAATAATGTTTACTTTATTTTACATTTAAGACAATTAATTAAAAATTACCCTGAATTAGTCAAAACAATCTTAATAAACAAAGCTTACTGATTTGGATTTTAATTTATTATATATTTTGTAATTATATTAGATAGTGCACGAATTTAAATAACTTTTAGCAAACAAATTGTTGTTTTAATGCTTTTTATAAAAATTAATGGTCCTCAATAAATTTGTTGATTTAATTATTTGTTTTTCAGGTTATTTTAAAGGTATTATTCCTCTTTTTGCTACAATAATGTTTACTTTATTTTACATTTAAGACAATTAATTAAAAATTACCCTGAATTAGCCAAAACAATCTTAACAAACAAAGGTTACTGATTCTGATTTTAATTTATTATATATTTTGTAATTACAATATATAGTGCACGAATTTAAATAACTTTTAGAAAGCAAATTGTTGTTTTAATGTTTTTTATAAAATTGAATGTTCCCGAATAAGTTTTTTGATTTAATTATTTCTTTTGATGTTATTTTAAAGGTATTATTGTTGTTTATTGCTAGAGTAGCGTTTACTTTATATTATGTTTAAAACAATAATATAAAAATTACCCTGAATTAGGGATGGGAACGATATATCGATATTTCGAAAATATCGATACTTTAGAAAAATATATCGATATTTTTATATCGATATTTGAAATGCGATATATCGCGCAAAATATCGATATTCGCACAAAATATCTGTATTCTTGTATATTTTTTACATTTAAATATATGCTGTTCACTTTTGTAAAAACAAACTGTAGGCTATTCCAAACGTTTAGGCGGCACTAGATTTTGAAATCTAGTAATTTTTATCTATTAATTCGGACTTTTGGTCATTTTGTTTAAGCTTTGTAAATCATGCTCACATTTAAATTCTAAATTAAATTGATTGTCATTATAAAATGTCCTTTTCATTGCATTTTAATTTTTTGTCATTTTTAATAAAAATTTCCCATTTATTTATGTTTTTGTCTTTAAAATATGGAAAAATGTATTCAAATATTTGACATATGTATGTCATTCGTTTCCATGGTTTCACTGTTAGAATTTTAAATTTTCACATACCAATACTGAAACATGAAATAACCAATACAAGGTCCGTTTTCGTGACTACCTAAAATAACGAAATTTCCATTTAGTTCCGTCTAATCGCTTGGAATAGCCTGTAAGACGAAATTTAGATTTTATACAAGGTGTCTCAAAATAAATTTTATATTTAGTGGATCGATTAAAAAAAAAGTAAGCCGTATATAGAAAAAATGTTTATTAATTATTAAAATACACTTTTTGGGGATTTATTTCTTAAAAATAATATCGTCTAAATGTAGACCCTCGCGTTCTCGGCACTCATTTAATCGAACAGTAAAATTACTTATGACGTCTCGGCAGGTGGACTCAGGGATGGCTGCCATTTTGTGACGGATATTTTCTTTCAAATACGCCAGTGAAGTCGGTTTATTGGCGTAAACTTTAGATTTAAGATAACCCCATAGGAAAAAGTCCATAGGGGTTAAATCTGAACTGCGTGGAGGCCAATTTATGTCACCTCTCCGGGAGATCAATTTGCCTGAGAAAATGTCACGAACACGTGGCAGAGACATATTGGACGTGTGTGAAGTTGCTCCGTCCTGTTGGAACTATGTTCTTTGGTTATAGCCAGGAAAGTTTTGCAGTACAGGTACCAAGAAGTCGTCTAACATCTCCACATAACGCTCTGAATTCACTGTAACTGCACGCCCCCTTTCGTCTTCAAAAAAGTAAGGGCCGATAATTCCTCGCGCCGACATCGCAGCCCATACGGTCACTTTAGGCGAATGTAGGGGTTTCTGATATTTGCGTTTCGGATTCGTTGCACTCCAGTAGCGGCAGTTCTGCTTATTTACGTGGCCATTAAGATGAAAATGAGCTTCATCCGAAAACAAAATGTTAGTAAACGTTGAAAATCGCTCAATCACCTGATTTACGAAATTAAGCCTCGGACTGGCATCTTGGGGCTTTAATTCTTGCACCAATTGAATTTTGTAGGGGTGCAGCTTTAGGTCTTTGTGCATAATGCGATGTAATGATGATCTATGCACATTTAAAGCACTTGCGCGCTTCCGAATTGAAAGGTTCGGGTCGTCACGAACAGACTGATTAACATTCTCCACGTTTTCTACCGTTCTTGATGACCTAGGTCGCCCGGATTTTGATTTATCCAGCGTTGTACCAGTCTCTTCAAACTTTTTAACCCAATGTCGAATGAGAGGAATGCTTGGCGCATCATTTAAGTGGCGAAAACCTCGAATACTGCAGAATTTTCTACGCGCTACAGTCGCCGAATCACCGTTTTTGTAAAACTCTCGCACGCATAACGCGCGGTCTGCTCCCGAGAAACGCTCCATAGCGACTAAATTCCCAAGAGCCATGCTACCGATTGTCATAACCTCCGCGCCCCTCGGATACGTTGCGTTCACGCAGTAAGCTAAATAAATATAAAATTTCTTTTGAGACACCTTGTAGTTCTCACTAGTTATAGAAAATTAAAAATCTTAAATTAATAATACACTATACTTCAAAAATTGTGGCGAATTTTTAGCTATCTAATTGGATACTTTTAATTGTAAAAAAACTGTTATGTACCTAATTGTAAATCACCAAATTGCCATTATATTGCTTCAGTCATCACTAATTACATTCAAATATTTGTTTTTCTGGTTATTCTAAAGGTTTTAGTTTTGTTTCCCTGTTACAGTAACATATTATTTACATTATATTTAAAACAATCAATTAAAAATTATCCTGAATTAGCCAAAACAATTATCTGAATAAACATTGCTTACTGATTTTGATTTTAATTTAATATACGAGTATATTTTATAATTACAGTACATGGTTTACGAATTCTACATATTTTTGTTCAAATCCATATTCTATAGCGCTTTTGTTTAAATACCTAGATACTTATTTATTTCATTAAGATAAATTAAATTAACGTTATTTTAGTCCTTGTGATAACTATCTACACTGTGATAACTCCGTTATTATCAATATTTGATGTATAATGTAAAATACTTTGTTATTCTGAGTGAAATGCTCTAATTATTCTAAAATAATTAATACACCGCCATAAAACTCCGATGTTATGTACCTACCGATAAATCTAATAATACAAAAACTATTACATGTAAAAACAAAAATTTGGCAAATACATGATATCGGTGAACGATATGTATATGCCCTACGGATTTTTTTTTTTTTATAGTTGTGACGTATTTTACAGATGTGAAGTACCACATCCAAAAAGTTCTAGTTAAGATCTACATTTTTTGTCTACATTATATTAAAATATTTCTAAGGGCCGGTTTCTGAAAACTTAGTTATCTATAACCAAATAGTTAGAATACGGTTGCTATGGTTACTTTTGGGATTGTTATATTACGATCGTACTTGACCATTTGCTTATACAAGGTGTCTCAAAAGAAATTTTATATTTATTTAGCTTACTGCGTGAACGCAACGTATCCGAGGGGCGCGGGGGTTATGTCAATCGGTAGCCTGGCTCTTGGGAATTCAGTTGCTATGGAGCGTTTCTCGGGAGCAGACCGCGCGTTATGCGTGCGAGAGTTTTACAAAAACGGTGATTCGGCGACTGTAGCGCGTAGAAAATTCTGCAGTATTCGAGGTTTTCGCCACTTAAATGATGCGCCAAGCATTCCTCTCATTCGACATTGGGTTTGAAGTTTGAAGAGACTGGTACAACGCTGGATAAATCAAAATCCGGGCGACCTAGGTCATCAAGAACGGTAGAAAACGTGGAGAATGTTAATCAGTCTGTTCGTGACGACCCGAACCTTTCAATTCGGAAGCGCGCAAGTGCTTTAAATGTGCATAGATCATCATTACATCGCATTATGCACAAAGACCTAAAGCTGCACCCTTACAAAATTCAATTGGTGCAAGAATTAAAGCCCCAAGATGCCAGTCAGAGGCTTAATTTCGTAAATCAGGTGATTGAGCGATTTTCAACGTTTACCAACATTTTGTTTTCGGATGAAGCTCATTTTCATCTTAATGGCCACGTAAATAAGCAGAACTGCCGCTACTGGAGTGTAACGAATCCGAAACGCAAACATCAGAAACCCCTACATTCGCCTAAAGTGACCGTAGGGGCTGCGATGTCGGCGCGAGGAATTATCGGCGCTTACTTTTTTGAAGACGAAAGGGGGCGTGCAGTTACAGTGAATTCAGAGCGTTATGTGGAGATGTTAGACAACTTCTTGGTACCTGAACTGCAAAACTTTCCTGGCTATAACCAAAGAACATGGTTCCAACAGGACGGAGCACCTTCACACACGTCCAATATGTCTCTGCCACGTGTTCGTGAAATTTTCTCAGGCAAATTGATCTCCCGGAGAGGTGACATAAATTGGCCTCCACGCATTCCAGATTTAACCCCTATGGACTTTTTCCTATGGGGTTATCTTAAATCTAAAGTTTACGCCAATAAACCGACTTCACTGGCGCATTTGAAAGAAAATATCCGTCACGAAATGGCAGCCATCCCTGAGTCCACCTGCCGAGACGTCATAAGTAATTTTACTGTTCTATTAAATGAGTGCCGAGAACGCGAGGGTCTACATTTAGACGATATTATTTTTAAGAAATAAATCCTCAAAAAGTGTATTTTAATAATTAATAAACATTTTTTCTATATACGGCTTACTTTATTTTTAATCGATCCACTAAATATAAAATTTCTTTTGAGACACCTTGTAGTTTACTAAGTTTTAGAAACCGGCCCTTAATATTTAGCCAATGTAATCAATTAAAAACTGATGGTTTACTCCCTTATAACGCCCCTAGAGAGACACAAGCGAAGTCGAAACCCTCACTAAAATTTTTTTCGGATTATTTTTCCTCTCTGTACCAATTTTGGTGAAAATTGGTCTCTACTTTTGGCTTTATATAGCGGACAAACAAACAGATGGACAGACATTAATTTTTATGCATAAGATTTAAAACAACCAGTTAAAAAATATTTTTTGGGCGATTATATCAAATACAATTCTTTTTTGTCATCTAGTACTATAGCCAAAAAGTAAATCTTGTTCGGTCTAGGCCGATTTGCTTATTTTTTGGCCGCTGGATGTTAGCGCCATCTATATGTCTTAAGTTACAAGATCTCCATGGTTACACTTACACGGAAACAATTGACAAGCGAAGAACATCAGCGTCATTGTTAGCTGATGCCGGAACAGATATATTAACATTAAAACGTCACGGGGGGTGGAAATTTTCAACTGTGGCGGAAGGCTATGTTGAAGACTCTATTTTATGTAAAATAGCAATTGCTAATAAGATTCTAAAAGATAACAGCAACTTGCCAGACAATAAACGGAGCTGGTACAAGTACTACTACTTGCACCAGCTCTACCAATGCACAGATTGTTTCAAACTGTCAAAATAATGAAAATATACAGTAGAAAAATGGAGCTACAAATATTAATAATTGTTCAATAATCATAAATTATCGAATGTAAATAAATAAATTTAATTTTTCTAATAAAAATTACTTTTGGTTGACCAAAAAATATAATATGCACCTTTGCCAAAAAGGTCTTTTTTGTCCTCATCTGTTTGAAGGTCTTGGCTGCGCCTCGGCCTTCTACTAGATCTACTTTTTGGCCATGGTAGGTACATAACTAACTATTAAATTAGCCAAAATTAAATTTTTTTTTCAACGACACAAAAGATTGATTTTTCAAAAATAAAAATTTACCTGCTTATCCTCGCATTAAGAGGTTTCATTTGATACCCCACTCAAATTTTTAAATACATATTTGCAGTGATAGGATTCACCCGGTTCGCACCGGTTCGCTCGAACCGTTTTTAAGAAATTTTAAGTTCGGCGAACCGCTTGTTAAAATACTTTAGATACAGGGATGGCCATAGCCGTCAGTTCAGCAGAAGCTGAAAGAGGCTTTAGCCTTATGATTAATATATGCACAGAAAAACGAAACAGACTGATCGTTTCAAATATAAGTAATATAATGGTTATTAATTTGAATGGTTTGCCTTTAATAGATTGGGATCCAGTACCGATAGTACTAAATTGGTTATGAAGCAACCACAGTTCGGATGATCCTCGTGTAAAAACAAAAACGGAAGTAGAAGTGACTGAAAACAAGAGGGCTATTTGGCAATATTTAAAATAATTACATATCTTAATGTTTAATTTAAATAAATATATTATTTTGAATTTTTGGAAAATTTTGTGTTTTTAAACAAATACCACTGCGAACCGGTTGTTAAGCAAATTGAATCCCATCACTGCATATTTGTTTATATTTATCTAGCGATGTGTTTTTGAACTTTCTAAAGTTTTTCAGTATGTGGGTCAAAGAGTTGTAGAAGCATGCCAAAGTTCAACTTTCTACGTTTAGCCGTTTGGCTACAATTTCTACTGTACACACTGCAAATCTCAAGTGAGTACTAGTACTCATTTAAAGTGCGTACATTGCTTGTCCTTGTTTTTACTCACGTACAAGTGAGTACTTTTGTACGCACTTTAAATGAGTACTAGTACTCACTTAAAGTGAGTACTAGTACGCGTTTTAAATGGATAGTGGAAACGAAGAGAGGGTAGTAATACGCACTTATAGTGCGTACATTGGTATAAAACTCTTATAGGCTACACTCTATATTCTTGAGTGACGTCACAATAAAGCTTTAAAATTCAGGAAAAGTAAAAATGTTGATTGAACATCAGAAAAATAGTTTTTAAATTATTATAATCAATAATTTATACACTTTTTTGCCAATTTTCAATGCAATCCTTTTCCAGAATTTATGAAGCTTCATATTTTTCTGTAAATAATAAAATGCGATTATTATTATTTCTTGAATATATTTATTTAAAAAATTTTCAAACCTTTCAGATATTACAACTAAAATAATCATAATGATTAAGTATAAGTATGAACTTAGTTATCATCTAAAATTCAATAAATTATTCTAAACAATTTCTACGAATAATAGAAGATAAAAATTATGATTTTCTCCTTAGTTACATTTTGAAACGTATTATTTTAGTATTTAAAATATAATGTAATTGTCTCGGTAATTATGTCGTATAATAGAATCAATGTTAAATCTTTAAACATATCTAGAAGGTACCTGAATTAATCTGAGCGCATGTATTCTTAAAATAATGCAATCATCACATGTGCTATTATTATATCGCATTTAAATTAAAACTGCATATTTGTATAACTAATTTTGAGGCTTCCGAACCTTCTTAAACAAAAACTATGCAAAAATAAATTCTGGCTTCAGCAGCCTCTCAATGCTACATTTCACTTTATTATTATTATTTTTCACTTTTACTTAACTTTAAATTCACTTATTAATCAGCAGATACTTTGGCACTTTTTTTTTAATTTTTAATTGTCTAATAAACGTTAATATTGTACTATTATTTGGTTGTTTAGTTTTAAAGAGCTTATATGACAGGAAATTTAATATGTTAGGTTAGGTTAGAAATTCATCGCAAGTATATTGAAAGTACGCATTTAAAATGAGTATTAGTACTCACATATAACGCGTAGTTTCAGTTCCGCTTTAGAAGTGAGTACTTGTACTCGTTTTACGTGAGTATTTTGAAGTACTCATTTATAACGAATGCTAGTACTCACTTCAAGTGCGTACACTTATCTCCTTCTTCAAAGTGAGTACAAGTACGCATTTTAAATAAGTAATATAAAAAGTACTCATTTAAAAGGAGTACTATTACTCACTAAGATTTGCAGTGCAGACAGACAGTTATAAGGAATTTTTGATCATACCTACAAAACCCTCAAAAGATAATGTCCAGAGAAATGTATTGCGTAAATAAAAATTACTAGGATTTTTGGACAAAAGTATTTATTATAGGAACATCTGTAACAGAATTCCAAATTCGTTTCTATGTCAATTTACACGAATTCCATTTACACGGCCTCTGCAAATAACGGAGCAATGGCAAGACTCTACCTTTTAAACCGTTTTTTTTTTTTTTTACTACGACCCTTTTTTCCAAGTGAGTAGTAATTTAATTTATCCAGTTGAAGGACTTGCTTGGAGCGAAAAATTGAAACTTTGTTACCCATTATTTAATTTAACGTATAGAATTTCTATACATACAGTATGTCATGAGATTTTTTAATTTATTTGTATATAAATTTAGTTATTTACTTTATCTTGTTTACACGTTTTTTAGTTTATTATTCAAATTTATTAAACAAATATTTTGAAACAGGTGCCAATGTAATAAAAATAAACTGAATGATAAACTGAAATTTATTTTTATAACAAAAGCAAATGTCGAATATTGCCCGAGGGAGTGGTGAAGGTGATGTCACTTTGATCCGTCTTCCTTTTTTCTTGCTCATTATTTCGATCCGTTTTCCTTTATTTTTGCCTATCAGCTTTCAAAATAGGGCCAAATGCGTTCACTTTTGTAAGTACAAACCAGATCTGGTTGTTTTGGTTAGTTTTATAGTGTAAAATAATTGCTTACACAGGCATCAGCCAGTAAAACAGGCTTCAGATTTGTTGGTTATGATCATTATAATTAAAATATTATTTTTCAGCATAACATATGTCAAATTGTTCGACATTTTTGAATACCAACATGACATACAATTTCAAAGATGCAAAATATTGAAATCAAAATTTCCTGTTAGATTGTTTTTACAAAAGTGAAAACAGTATAACTTTAATGCCCAGTTGCATAAAAGTCTTAAAACTATATACGAGAGTTGTCCGTAAAATAAGGTCTGCAATTATAAATATCCAATTGTAAATAAACAAATTGCATTATAGATACTATATTCACCCATCACCAATTTCATTCAAATATTTGTTTATCTAGTTATTCTAAAGTTATTATTTTTGTTTCCCTGCTGCAGTAACATATTATTTACATCGGCGGTTTCCAAAGTGAAGGGGCGTGCAAGAATCACCAAGGGGTCGCGAGTTTATTGCAAATATGTATTTTTTTTTCGATCGTTTATTGTCGAATATAATGATAATTTTGAACTTATGAACAGGAAAAATTAATAGAACTTTCTTGTGATAGCTCGCTAAAAGATCAATTCAATCCTAATAATCCGGGGAAATTCTGGTTGGAAGTAAGCAAGGAATATCCCGCCTTATCATCAAAAGCTATAAAAAATCTTTTACCTTTTGTGACCTCATATATGTGCGAAACAGGATTTTACACATTAGCTGTTATTAAAACAAAATATCGAGCAGATTATTTTTCACAAAGAATAATATTTTATTTGCAATGAATTATACATTGTTGGAAAGCCTGGACTTCCCGCCGCGGCGCGCAGGTTGCGTATGACCTCTTCTTTCAACTCCTCGTTGGTCCTGAAATTCATCCCACCCAAGTATGACTTCAACGCAGGAAAGAGATGATAATCACTTGGCATCGTCGCCTGTCGATCTTCAAGCATTACCCTCTCCACTTTTGCAATCATTTCGTCCGAAATCGATGGCCGTCCGGCACGCTCTTCATCATGGACGTCAGTACGTAAAAACAGACGTACTTCTCTGCACCATTTTCGCACGTTTTTGATGTCCATACACTGTTGTCCATACAGTTCACATAACTGTCGATAAATTTCTATAGGCGTAGTGTCCTTAGCACACAAAAAACGAATCACAGAATGTAATTCACACCTGGCGTGCGCGATGGGCTTCCACTCGCCGGTACCAAACCAAGATTAAGCGTCGCAGACAGCTCGGAGTGGTGGGATTTGTAGGCGGGGAATGAAGCTACACGGAAGTGTTACTAGATCTTGCGTTAAAGCGTTCCTCGCGACTCCAACACCTTGGAGACCTTATTTTACGGATAACCCTCGTATATTCTTTATTACCCCGAGGCCTTGCGGCGTTTTGGGTAATAACAATTACAAACTATATAATGGATATTTTACAATATTTTTATTTCATTTCTTTGTTCTTCTTCTAGTGTCCCTCTCTTTCTTCCTATTCTCCTTTCGGCTCTCTCCTCTATATCCCTCCTTCTTGCCTTTAGTTCTCTACTCCATCTTTTTCCCTTGCCTCATCAATTCCATTATCTCTTCCACCCAGACTGCCATCTTTATGCATCTCTTCGCTAAATGCTCCAAGGTTTCCTCTTCTTCCTTGCATATTCTACAGAGCCTGTTCTCTAGTTTTGCCTAGTACCTGTTGTTCCTCTCTTCGTTGCCGTATCTTAACCTCGCTAGCCTCCTGACTACCCTCTGATCTTCCTCTTTTCCCCTTCAATTATCATGGTATTCCAATCACTCTTATATCTTTTCACACTCAGCGATTTGTCTATTTTGTATGTTCTTTCCTGTTTCTGTACCTCCTTATCCCTCCTTCTCAATTCTTCTACTATATCTGTTCCACCGTATCTCTTTCTCTCTGATTCTCTTATGTTCATTCCACACCTCCAAAAGTACTCTTGTCTTGTCTCTACCCATGCCGACAGTTTGCTTTTTTGTTCTTCCTTCATTCTTTCTTCCCAGCATTTCCTTATTATTTTTCTAGTTTCTTCCCTTCTGACTTTCTCCTTATATTTCACTGCCCTCGCTCCGGCACCCACTCTCAGCTTTTCCCTCTCAATTTCCTCTCTCACAATATATCCTGGTGTCGTTCTGTTTACCCCCAATATCCATCTTATGAACCCCTCTTCTGCCCTTTGCAACATCTCCCATTTCTTTCATCCCCCACATCTTCACTACATAAGGATACTCTTCACTATTGCATCGAATATCTTCATCTTCCACTTGATATTGTCATTAAACCTCCTCTCCCCTATGCTCCATAGCTTTCCAATAACCAGCCTTGCTTTCTTCACTCTTGCCCTAACGTGTTGCTCTGCCCTGTTGTTCCTCGTTAGCACGTATCCCAGGTACTTAATACTCTTAACTTCTTAGATTTCTCTTCCTGATAATTCCCATCTTATTTCTACTTCCTCCTCCTTTTCTGAACATCATCACCTTCGTATTGTCTTAAAGACTAGTCTTAAAACTAGTTACAAGCTAAAAGTCGATGTAAAACATAAAATTGCCTAGCACCACAATGCGCAAGATTTCAAAATATAGTTCCGCTTAAGCGTTTGGAATTACCTATACCTAGATAGATTTTATTCAGTAGTACTATTAATTAACAAACTATTTATAATATTTGTCGAAATTTCAGATTTTAAATATGTAGTAATATATTTGAAGCGATTGCAAAATTCGTATTGTTAGTTCCGTTTGAAAAAGAAACTGACACCAATATTATAAAGCAAAAACCGTTGCGTGTTAATCTGTCTTCAAATTTAAAATCGGTTAAAAATAAAAGTAGAAGTTACGTTATCTTAGCAACAGATAATTTTAAAATTCCTTGCGAAATATCCCAAATTATGTGCTTAATTTCCGACCATAACAATAAACGCTAGTGCTAAATATTAAAATTCCACGTTTAACAACAAGATAATATCATCAACGCCATGTGTCGTTTAAACAAGTGTTTCTTTTATATATTTTTATAATTAAATACAACTCTCGTATAACAGTTTTTAAGTTTCTAAGATATGCCGTGTTATGTGAATTCGTGTTATACGAAACTAGAACTGGTACAAAAAAAGCAGGGTTAGTTTCTATAATATTCTTATTAAATTGGTTTTACACACTTAATTTATTGATCAATAAATTGATCAAGTTTTTTGTCAATTAATTGAACAATTTATTGGTAATAATAAAATGTAAATCACTTTATACAAATCAATTTATTTATAATTTTTTTTGAAAACTCTTATAGACCGGGAGCTCATGACAGTTTTTGGTCTCCGATTTCATACAGCATGCCTTTTGGAGGAGAGAATATTTACCCTGTGACAACAAAAAAGGGATGGTACTAAACCCCTGCATGCTTTCCGGTCATAGGGAAAATTGCATTTCCACTTAAACACAAAATTTTTGTGCTTTTCTCTAATTTAATATTGCTTGCCCTTTTGTCAAAAGAAAGTTATAACAAATTTAAAGTCTTTTAAATATATGCATGCGATTCGGAGGGTCCCAAAGGGCTCAAACGGTCATGTGATCTTGTAATAAAAAAAATATGATTTTCCGCGTTTTCATAGAGCATGCCTATAATTAAAAGACTTTAAATTTGTTATTACTTTCTTTTGACAAAAGGGCAAGCAATATTAAATCAGAGAAAAACACAAAAATTTTGTGCAAGTGGAAATGCAATTTTCCCTATGACCGGAAAGCGTGCAGGGGTTTAGTACCATCCCTTTTTTGTTGTCACAGGGTAAATATTCTCTCCTCCAAAAGGCATGCTGTATGAAATCGGAGACCAAAAATGTCATGAGCTCCCGGTCTATTACTATGTCTGTTACCGGTCTGTTACCGGTCTATGACTGTAAAACATGTTGACATATTTATCAAAATGAAAATATTGAAAAAATATTCACAAAATTACGAGCTGTGAACAAAAACAAAAGAAATAACCTAGATCAGGCCTGAGCAAATAGCGGCCCTCGGGCCGAATCCGGCCCGCGAAGTATTTTATAAATTATTGTGTCCTGCAAAAATATTACTGTCTGTCCAATATTCTTTCAAATTTTAATTTTTTCCAATTTTCTTTTCAATATTTTTCTTTAAATTGCATAAGAAATAAACGTTTTGGTTTAAAAATATTGCTTTTAAAATTTATAAAATATCCTTCGTAACAAAAACACTATTTAAAATTAGAAAAAAATGTTGTCTGGCCCGCGGTGTATATTTCATCTGCAATGTGGCCCGACAGCCAAAAGATTTGCACACCCCTGATCTCTATGTTGGTGAATTAGAACGTATGCGGTTCTGTCACATTTGAAAACGAAACACAAAACTTATACATTTTTTGGTTATGGTACAACTTGGTTATGCTGCTAAACAGTTGGCAAAACTAAACAGATAAAATTAAACTTAGAATTCCCTAAAAAATTAATGAAAAAAAGAACTTGTTATATTTTCAAAATAAATTGATCAATTTTTTCGTCAATAAATTGTTCAATTTATTCATGAAATTCGAACACTTAACACACATCAATAAATTGATTTCAATTTAGATAAGTAACCCAAAACTAATAGAACAAGTTCTATTTTTCATCAATTTTTTACGGAATTCTATTTATATTTTTACCTGTTTAGTTATTACCAATTGTATAGTTGTAGCATAACCTAAAAATGTATAGGTTCTGTGTTTTGTTTCCAAATTTGACAGAATCGCAAAGTTCTAATCTACTATCATCTAGGTTATTTCTTTTATTTTTGTCCACAGCTCGTAATTTTGCGAAGATTTTTTGAATACAGTCGATTCCGCTTAATCGGGACACATCGGGACTTAGGCATTTTGGCTCAATTAAGCGGCTGCCCCAATTAAGCGAATTTCACATAAAATTAAACAATGCATATTTTTCTTTCAATAATTTTATTTTATAAACTCTTGGACAAAACTATAAATTACATATAACCAAAAAATATAAACTTTTAAGAAAAAATAATAATAAATTCCAAAATAAAATAAAAAATAGGTACATACAATTTAATTCAATGCAAAAATGCGTCAAGTGTAGTCTGTCTTTTGTTTTTGTAACATTTCACTTCTACAAAATCAGCACAGGTATTCAGTGTGGCTGTAGGGCTCCCTTCATTTCCTTCCTGCATAAAATAACGCTGTAATATTAAATTCTTTGTACATATTTTTTCTTGAGAATATGTGTAACATAATATGTACTGTGATCTTAAATTTACTGTCCCAATTAAGCGGAATGTTGTCCCACTTAAACATGTAAATTTACTGTTGGTTCCTTGGTTTGGTTTCTGTTCTTTGAGATTTGGCACAAATAAGCGGCTGCCCCAATTAAGCGGTGGCCCAATTAAGTGGAATCGTCTGTATTTTCATATTGATAAATATGTCAACATGTTGTTAATATAAAAGTTTTTTTTTAACATACGGAATTTCTTGGTTACACTACCGATCACTATAAATATCTCTAACCCATGGTTGTCTTAACTGAACTTCACATGATGTCTCCCTTAACTCAACTCTTTTAAACATGACCTAACCTTATGATAGTTAAACTCAACTGCCTTAAACACGGCTTAACCCCATGACCCTTAAAACAGAACTACCCTCAGAGGCTCAACAGTTTTACAGATTGCTCAACTGTAAAATATTATTTCCCACCCCGGTCATCCAGACAACAGTTATTATTCATAAATTAAATAGCATAATCTCCCTAGATAAGTAACCCAAAATTAACATTTATTTTAAAGACAGAAAATAATAATTTTTCGCATATGGTCCCAATAAATCTAATCTGATAATTGACAGAGTTGTCATCTGTTTAAGAATTTACGATTCTCTTTTTATCTTAACTTTACAAAGGTTTCAAGTTACAATAATAAACATATCTGCCCTTAAGTGTCCTTTCTAAGAAATAGATTTTTTATCACTTAATATTTTTTAATATTTCACTCTAATTCAGCGTTTCTCAAATTTTTTAAAATTTCCGGCGTGGCGGACCCTTTAAAAATTGTTCGAGAGCTCGCGGACCCCTATTAAAAAAAAAAAAAAGGAAAAGTACAGTGAATAAAACATTTATTTTACAAACAAATATGTATTCAGAATATTACATACAATATTACATGCTATGAAATCGTTAAATAACAAATAACAATTTTAATGGGATGGATGCATTCGCTTTTCCTGAACTAATTCTTCTGTGTTTGGCTTTGTTTTGGCCAGTGCAACTCTCATGTCATTTGTCGCGCATAATCTATTTCGAGATTTTGTCTTGATACTAAGTAGTGTAGAAAAAGCCGACTCACACTCATAGGTGGTTGCAAATGGAATGAGGACTCTTAGAGCCATCTTTGCAACATCAGGATAGGACTGTGCCATTTCAATCCAAAAATCACTACAACAAGTTCCACGGAAAACATGTTTTGCACCCCCATTATTTATTAAATCAATAAACTGTTCCTGAATTAAATTTTCCTCCGAAGGCAGGTCACCAATGGAAAGTTCAAATGGGTTAGTGATAAACTGATGGTGTTTGTCAAATTCTCTCAGATTAGGAAAATAGTAAGATATTTCTTTGCTAAGAACGAATACATTTCACGGACCTACCGCATCGCTTCGCGGACCCCACTTTGAGAACCGCTGCTCTAATTGGATAGTTATATTAAATTTAGTTATGTAATTTTATTTCTGAAACAATACCAAAATTACTTCCCTTACATTTAATGGGCCAGCAATTAGGACCTTGCAAAGGAAAATCTGCTCCCGAATCTGGCATCTCATCCTTGCTCCTAACTTCCGAAACATACGACGTAATGAAGATTTTGGCGTTTCTTAATCCTGGCCCGGGGATGGCGCCCGCTTCACCGTTCCATTTGCACGGCTCTGCTAACAATGTCCAATTTCCGACAATTTTTCTGATATCATCTGGCCATCTGGTACATAGTCTACCTCTACCCTAGAGTATCATGGACTTCACAGTACACCTTATAATTCTTAGATACTGATATCAACAATTTATATTTATTAATACAAATTTATGCATCAAAAATACTGCATTAAAATAATCTGAATTAATATTGTCAATTTACTATATAAATAGAAGTAATAAATTTGTAATACATATATCTATAACTAGATACATATTTTATATATATTTATCACTTTCTTTTAAAATCATATCCATTTGAATTGCAAATAATTTGATTTATAAGTAATAAAATATATTGCCAAGGTTAATATTTTAGAAAATAAATTATTTAACATTTGAATTTATGATCTCTTATTTTTAACACATTTATTGCGTTATTTATAGCTAATATTAACACTAAAAGTATTTGATATTTTTATTTTAAATACGTAATTGACATTTCTTTTCTTTCTTCTTCGACGTCTCCAAGTTTCGAAGGTTGGCAATCATCATAGTTGTTCTGTTTTTTGATACAACAGCTTGGAATAGATCCATAGATGTCCATCCCAATCATACCGCAGATTCTTTAGACATGAAGTTCTTCTAAGATCTAAGCTTCTCTAGCCAAGGTTTTTTCCTGGACTGATAAATTGAAATGATTTAATTTTCGTAAAGAACACATGTATCAAATGACAGTTAGGCTGGTATTACACTGGAACCGGCTACGTACGACTGCCGACTATGGACTAGGGATCGATGTTTGTTTTAAAAACATCGATGTTTTTACCAGCGATGGTCAGCTGGCGATAGTATCGATAAAACATCGACTACCGATGTCGATGTTTAAACTTTGAAATTCAGAAACTACCGCTAGAGGCGCTGGAATCTTAAAAATTTAATTTTTATTAAAATTAGTACACAAAATATAAGCGCCATCTATTGTGATATAACAATACTAATAGTGTTAGTTCTTATTCTTCTTAGCAGTTAGCAGAATACGAAAAAATAAGAAGAAACTTATAATTTTTGCAAACAATGTGAACGACCAAAGACGCCAACACACTTTTTCTTGTTGAGTCTTGTTGACACTTTCCCAGTTGTTATTCCTCCAATCCCTGGATTTTTGTAAGTTGCCATTAGCTATTTTTTTATATATTGAAGTAGGCTTTTCCTGAACAAAATGATCAAAAGCTTCAATTAATCGGTAAAAGTAAGTAGAATTGAAAATCTAGTTCCGCCTAAACCAAAGGAACAGACTTTATTTCAGCTTAAAAAAGTATAAAAATAATTGTATATGACAGTGTTATTTTTATGTTAAATAATATAAAATTAACATTAAGATTACTATATTAGTATTGTAATAAAATCCAATATTTCATTTTAGAAATGTAAAAATAGTAAGGTCTGTTCCTTTGGTTTAGGCGGAACTAGATTTTCAATTCTAGTTACTTTTACCGATTAATTGAAGCTTTTTATCATTTTGTTCAGGAAAAGTCGACTTCAATATATAAAAAAATATCTAATGACAAATTACAAAAATGAAAATTGCGGTTAGATCCGTCTAATCGTTTGGAATAGACTGTAGGTACAAATTAGGATTATTATATTGGGTATAATAATGTTAATGTGAAATTAATTACTATTAAAAAGGAATATTTCTATTTCAAAATCTAATAAATGCTTTTTGTGTATTATATGTTACTTTTTTCGTATTTTATCTTTACATTATTAAATAAAACCTATATAATATAAATAAATAGCTTTTTTAATATTAATAAAACATCGATGTTTCCGATACATCGATGTTTTTCCTTCGATGTTTTTTCAACATCGATAGTAAGCGCCGATGTTAACATCGATGTTAAACATCGATGTTTTGCCTTCGATGTACAACCCTACTATGGACGACTTGAGCTCTCGCATTGGAGCATACTTGACAGAGTCGTTTGTCCTTCACAGGTGGTTGTGGTTGCCGTGAATTTTGATTCAGTTTTTTCGTATTTGTAGGTTTTATTCGTATTCGAATAATTTGAAAATATGAATGGATTGTTTTACCTGGTTGAAAGTAGTAGTTTGCTGATGAGGCGAAGAAGAAGACGTTCAAGAAGAACAAAATGGGTTAACCAGATATTCCTGAAGAGAGAAGAGCATGACGAGTTTTACCATTTATTTATTTTATTTATTTATTTATTTTACATCTGGCTATTTCTACAACGAGGCTAATCGCCGATGTCAGGGGGCGAGCTACTACACCTGGATGAGGGGTGAATGATTGTGAAATGGGAGTAATGTAAACATATTATTCTCGCCCGAATAATATCACCAACGGAGGAGAATCGAACCACCGACCGCACAGTCCAGACTGTTTCTACCAGTCCAAACTACACGACTTAAAGCGTTCGGCCACGTTGGCGAGTTTTACCATTTAATGGACGATTTGAAGCAAAATCCTGAGAAATTCTTGACTACTTCCGTATGAGTTTGGGCAAGTTCAACTATATTCTGGCAAATGCCAAATCTGAACTGACGAACCTCATCTTTGGAATTGTAATCTGTAATTTTCTGGTTCCACAAAAATTGTGGTGTTTTCCCTGACCTTACAATCAAGAATATTGTTGAACTTCTCAAATTCAATCTCATAAATATGTTGAATTGTGAAGGAATCTGGTTGTCAGAAGCATCGGTTCAGCTGACACGGTTGTTGGACTGTCGCGCTTACTGATATTGCTGACGGCCGACGGCGAATGATACCTACGCTTTCGCGCGGTTTCTTTGTTAAATCGTAATCCCACGCAACATTATTAATTCTCTAATAAAGTGCCACGTTACAAACGTAAAATTGGATTTCATATTGTATGCGATTTGAATTAATTTTTCGCGCCACAATTAAACCAATGATGTTAGTGCATACAGCTGCTTGCACAAATTTTAAGTAATGTTATAATCGACCGGCGTAGCATCAGTGGCGGACTAAGCCTTCGCCGGGCCCAAGACATTTTTGATTTACGGGCCCTCAACAATGTTTTTTTAAAAAAACAAAAAAAGGTCCTTACCTCCCAAAACCAAGTGAAGAGCAAAAAAAAGGTCTTCACCTCCCAAATCCATATGAAGAGCAAAAAAAAGGACTTCACCTCCCAAATCCAAGTGAAAAGCAAAAAAAAAGGTCCTCACCACCCAAATCCGGGCCCTTGAAAATTACGGGCCCAAGACAAATATCTTAGACAAACTTTTGTCCAAGGCGATAATCCGTCACAGCGTAGCATAGTGGAAATCACGTGCCCTACGTTGCTAAGGCCTCGGCTTCGAATCCTGTTTAGGCATGGAATTTTCAGCATGAAATACGAGTATTGTTGGCTAATTGCCTTAGTAGTAAAGGCCATAAACGTGAAATATATAAAAAAAAAAAAAAATAACGTCTTACAACTAATTGCGAGTTACCATTGTTTTATTGCTTTTCAAAATATTCGCCTTTAAGATTTATACACTTTTGCATGCGTTCAAACCAATTCTCGACACATTTTTTCCATTCTGAAGTTGGTATCTCAAAAACATTGGTTTTCGAAGGCTTCAACAGCTTCTGGAGGAGATGAAAATCACTGTCCACGCATTTTTTGTTTGACATTGGGGAACAAAAAAAAAGTCGTTAGGGGATAAATCAGGTGAATACGGGCAATGAGACATTAATTCGATGTTTTCCTCCTTCAAATAATCAATTGTGTGACGTGCTGTGTGGAAGTTTGCATTGTCATGATAAGGAATGATGCGACGTTTTTGGTTGTTCCTGATTTTTGTCGATGACTTCTGGCAAACAAATTGTTGTATACCATTCAGTATTAATTGTTCTCCGATCATCTAAAAGAATGGTTGCGACATGTCCAGTACAACCGAAGAAACAAGCGATCATTTTCTTGGAAGTGCTTCGTGAACGAACAACTTTTGTGAGTTTCGGTTCATCTTGGAAAACCCAAACAGTGAATTGTTGCTTAGTGTCCGGTTCATATGAATAAATCCAAGTTTAGTCATTGGAATGATGTTGTATACGAATTTTGCAGTGCCTTGGTTGAATTTTTTTTAGCATTCCCTTACACCAATCAACACGAATCTTTTTTAAGCTTGTGTCAAATTATGCGGAATCCATCGGGTACAGATCTTTTTCACAGCTAAATGTTCATGCAAAATCGAATATATTGTAATCCGTGATATGCCAAAGGATGCCTCTATCTCACGGTAAGTCAAATGCTGATCTTTTTCAATCATTTTGCGCACAGCATCGATGATTTTTTGAATCACAACCGATTTTGGTCGACCTTCACGAGATTCATCACTGACGGACGCACGACCACGACGAAATTCTGCAAACCAATTGTAAACAGTCTTTTCTGATGGTGCTTCATTACCAAAAGTTGAACGACGCGAATCTATGCATTGTTATTGAGTTAGGCCTTTACTAAAATCGTAAAAAATCATCCAACGAAAACCTTCACGAGTATATCCATTTTTGCACAAACTTTTTTTTAAACGCTCACTGTCAACAAACTACTCAGTCAATTTATAAGCTGCCACTGATTTCACATTTCAATATTGCCATCTAGTGGTCGTTTGTAAAAACATAAAAAGTAATCCTCGTATTTTTGTAAATTTATTATCGCAGTTAAGAAAACCCTGGTCTAGCATGTCATACTATTGTTATGTGCCTCCAACGGCTCCAACTATTATACGTATTTCGTTGCGCTAGATTTCCAGGAATGATCCCCATACCAGCTGCGGACTAATACTAACTACAAAGAACAAAATTACTACAAAATTCTACAAAAAACTTCTACAAAATTCTACAAAAAATGTTACAAAATTCGAACAGAACAAACCCAACAGCAGTCAACTCACAAATGACAGCTACATCCCAAATGTCGATAATCACACTCTCCATTTACTAGGTATTCTACAAAGCGCGCAGTTCGCATACATTTTTACTAAACCTTATACCTACAAAAAATTTCATATTTTTTTATTTACTACACTACCTACATAAGATAACTGATTTAAACATTGTGTTACCATAAAGATTTAAATATTCGGTTTCTCTCCATTCTAGTAGTGACAAGTGCTACTAGATGTCCTACTGTTAGCTATTGTGCAATTTTGTATTCAACTTCTGAACAACAAATTAATTCCTATTGTATGCAAATCTGCCCATTCATTCTTTACAACCGTTAATGAGCAGTGTAAACAAACAACAGCATCTAGTAAACGACTGCACATCAACTAATTAACAGATTTATTACTCAATTATATCAATTACTTCATCATTGGACTAATCAATCAAGTACCAATGAGCCGATGTACGAGCTGCACTCTAGAGATTGCCATTAATAACAGTGTAAAGATGTCGCTAGTCTATCGCAAACCACGACAGCTGACAACCTTAAACTTTAATAATCTTTAACTAGTTAATAGTTATGGTAAATTATTAATAAAAAATTATCGTTGCGCAAGCATTTAGTAGGAAGAAGTGTCGATGTTTAATATTTTTTAGATATGATTATTTCGATATGTTTTGCTAAAGATCTTTAAACCATGGATATTTTTCTTCGATTTTCCTCTAATAAATAAAAATAAAATCTATATCTTTAAAAATTAATCAAGTTGAAATAAAAAATTAGTTGGCTTATTTATTTTGGATTATTTCTTCTTTTTTTTCTTCTCTTTCTCCTTCTTCTTCTATATCGAGTGTGTACTAAGGTCCCACGCCGAGACAGTGCACTGATTTTCGTAGAAAAGGCATTTGAGGAGAAATTTATTTAATAAAAAACACGAAACATATGTGGGAAAGAGAGTAGTTACTACTTGTTACAAATGAAAAATTGACGTGAAATGTAAATTTTCACACATTTCAGGGTTTTGTAGATATGAATGAGGCGCCCAGTAAACAATCAACCACCGGCCGAATGCTGGTAAACTACCTTTTCTGTTGGTAAATTGCTGGCACTAAAAGTTTGTGCACGCCAGTATTAATAATATACTTCACATTTGTATTTCGCACTCCTCCTATACGAAGTACTTTACCAGCATTTTATGAGCACTCCTTATTTTTGTTAGTATGTTACAATTGTATATTGCGACTATATGAAAAACTAACAGATTCTCTATTAGAAATCAATCCCAGCAACCAGCCAGTTATTTATTTATTTTCCTAGTCGATATTTGCAAAATAAATTTACGTACCTCTTCTCTACCCATAACAAAATTTATAAGAATGTATACAAATATATATTTTAAATTTTAGAGATATTAAACGAAAATCATAATACTTCGCAAAATTTAGTCAAAATGAAATGTATTTCAAAAATCAATTACATTTAATAACCCAAAATAAAATTTAAAAAAAAATTCAATAACACAAAAACTGTAAAATTTTCCAAAAACGAAATTGGATAAAAAATTCGTTTCGTACGTTTCCGGTTCATAGCAATATACATTACTTAGAATTTTTTCAGATTTTTAATTTAACCTTTTAGTGTTAAAAGTTGCGGGACACTGATTTTTTAGTAATTTTTTGGAAAAAATCGTATTAAAATAAAAAAAATAATAATAAAAAAATACTTCCCGTTCCTTTATCTACGTTTTAAGAGCTCTCTTTTGATATCACACAATAAATTTTAAAAAAATTTCCTGTTGAACTATTCCGGTTCCCATCAATGTACATTACTGAGATTTTTTCAGATTTTTTGTTCAACCCCTCTGGGAGATACGGTGGGGACAAAAGTTTTTTGTCGTTATATTGACAAAACACCATAAAAAAAAAAGATTTTTCAAAAATAAAAATTTGTTTGTGCATCCCCGCATTAAGAAGTTTCATTTGACACCCCACTCAAAATTTTAAAAAAATATTTATTTTTCCATTAAATACATATTTGTTTATATTTATTCCACGCTGTATTTTTTTGAACTCTCTATAGTTTTCCTATTTGTGGGTCAAACAGTTGAACAAGTACAGGTAGGACTCGTTTTACGCCGGTGTTACGTTCCGGCGTAAAATAAATCGGCGCAAAAAGAGTCCAAAATGTGAAATTCCAGAGACGGATTGACTTGAAATCTACATGTTATTGATGTATTTTTGTCTTGATATTTCAACGATTTTAAATATATTTGCAAGTGTTTTGTATGAATACCACGAATTTCAAAACTTTGTTTTCAGGGACGGACCTATATAAATTTTATTAAAATGAATTAGACATAAATGAAGCAAATAAATATTTATTCTTTTGTGCTATGTAAATACAATACAACGATATGATTTAACAACAAACTTACGACTAACAAAACTAACAACAAAAAATTAATAATAATTTAACATAAAGAAAAATATGATGTAGAAAAAAAAAATAGGATAATTATATTAAAAAAATATATTGTATAAAATTATTTTTCTGTGAATTTTCTCTTTTTTTCACGGATGAGCTCTGGATACGGTGCCAAAGAAGCTGCAACACTCCTCTTTACTTGCATACTGCGTTCACTATCATTATCGAGCTCACAAAGTTTTTCAGTAAGGATGTCTATATTTGTCAAAATTCGTTCTAAAGTATTCTTAATGATGGTTGTAACAGTCGATGGAGGTAAATTGAGGTCCCTACAAACTTTTGGACGTGTTTCTCCATCTAGCATTCTTTTAATCACCTCTATTTTCTGTTGGTTTGTAATGGATCTTCGTTTTTTCTTAGCATTTAATTTAAGTGGTTTATTTTCCTTGTTAGAAGACATGGTTTGTGAAAAATTTATCTAATTTAAAAAAAAAATAATCACCTAAAAATTATAAAATACATTACACTATATATTAATATATACTACACTATATATAATACAATAAATTATTACTTACAAACAACAAATTAAATTTACCTTTAGGAAAATTAAATTTGGCAGACGTAAAAATTTATATAATATATTCTATATAATAATTGCAATAAACTCAATGTGCTGAATGCAACCCTGTACTGGCAAAATATTACTAAGCAATGATGTACTTTATTAACTGCGCGTGCGTAAAACCTCAGAACATCCCCGCTTCGACCCCGGATTCGGCGGCGAGGTCGACACACGACTCTGGCGTTCAAGCGGCGTTATTTCGAGACCGGCGTAAATAAAACCAGCGCAAAATGGGTCCTACCTGTATGCGAAATTTCAACTTTCTATGTTCAGCCGTTTGGCTACAATTTCTACCGTATAGACAGACACATGACTGACGTTATAAGAGTTTTTTGGTGGCATACCTACAAAACCCTAAAAATGAGATACTTGGTTTTTGCATTATTGATATCTTTTGAGCTTCGACACGAATAAGGTCAGTTAGGTATAAAAAATACTTATAAAATTACAGTTGTAAAATTTTATAGAGGAAATAGTGTAATTGAAGATAGTGCTCATGGTGAAGAATTAAAATATCTAAAATGATTATCGCGGGGCGACAGGTGACGGCCGTTCTGTAAGATTTCGCAGTATTTAAATGATGTGAGCACGCCACTCGTCACCGCAGGGTGGCGGCCAGATCTCTCTCTAAACACTTCAACATTGACGTACATATTCAGGGCACACATTAAGATAATTCCTTCTACGATATTTTTTCTAGTATATCAAAAGCAGGTGGAACGGTCCTTAAAGCTAATGGTACACTAGAATATGTGATTTATTATTGTTATTATCAAATCGTTTCTGGCATTTTCTCAGCATAAAGAAAGAATTCACCTATCCCAGATATGTACCTCAAAGAATTAGGCTTTGTAGGGGTAATAGTATTGGTTCTTTTTAATTCTTCGCTTTTCTTCCATAGTATATATCTTCTTTCTAGCATTTACCCATGTTATTTGGAGTCTGATTTCCTTAGTTTGCGGCTACCACATTATTCTGTCTTTGGTTGCTGTGTCATCTAAATCTAGTGTCTCCAGATCTTTCTTAATCGTTGTCATCCTTGTTGCTCTTCGACGTCTAGGTCCCGCTTTATGGTCTTCTATGTCAAGAGCTTTTCTTACCATGTGGTCTTCATCACATGTCCGTATCGTCGTAATCTGTTTTTCTGGAATGACTGTTACTTTAAATGTTATAAACGTATCCCATAAATGTAATTAACAAATGAAATAGTCTCTGTGGGGGGCAACAGTGTTGGTCCTTTTTAATTGTGCATATTTCAGGGATCTGCTTTCCTTCATTCGAAGCTTCCACATTTTACTGTTTTGGATTGATGTGTCATCTAAATCTAGGATCTTTTTTAATTGTTGCCATCCATGCTGTTTTTTGACGTCTATGTCCCGTGCCATTGTATTCTGTTTTTCTGGAATGACTGTTACTTTAAATGTTATAAACGTTTCCCATAAATGTAATTAACAAATGAAATAGGCTCTGTGGGGACAACACTGTTGGTCCTTTTTAATTGTGCATATTTCAGGGATCTGCTTTCCTTCATTAGAAGCTTCCACATTTTATTGTCTTGGATTGTTTTGTCATCTAAATCTAGGATCTTTTTTAATTGTTGCCATCCATGCTGCTTTTTGACGTCTATGTCCCGTACCATTGTATTCTGTTTTTCTGGAATGGCTGTTACTTTAAATCTTCCACGGATATGCACATTTATGATGCTATCTAACCCCGTCACATCTGAGCATTTCCATTTCCATTATATGGAATTTATTTTCTTCCTTCTTCTTTAATGGATAGTCTTATAGCTGTCTCGACTAATTTGCCTTTCAGTTTTACTGGCAGTTTCTTATCACACTCCAGACATAGTTCTTCACTTCATCCAACCAACCTGGACCCTATGTTATACATCGGCCTCGATTTCACCATTGCTGGTTATTATTGAGCCCAAACGTCAAAATGTGTCATATTGATAGTATACAAAGATTTCAGAAGAAAGTGTTGCGTAAAGGCCTTATCACACTATCACACTAATCGAAGTCTTGTGCGTGTGATGGTATGAAGAAAAAACCTAGGTTTTGAAGACCAGGCAAATGAAACAGGATACAATTTCTCGGTCTCTTTACCCAGGTCTTACAAAATGCGCGTGCGCCAACTGGTTTTATCTCGCTCTCAGCTGACGCGTCTTTGTCTTTTGTTTACGTCTCGTGTTGTTAAATGTGTATTTTTGAAAAGTTATTTATTAAAAAAAAATTATATTAGAAGAAGAGTTGATAAATTTTGTTAAGAAAACCCAAAAAATAAAAAATATATTAAATATTATTATTGACGCCGACAAAATTACTATTTCTTCCTCATTCATTATAAAAAATAAAACTTTAAAAACCAATTTTAAAATAACATTTCAAAATGTAACTGTCAACTGTCATAATGGGTAAACAAACAATTTCCAAGTCTTAACTAATATTCAAATACCGTGTGATATGTCAAGACCTGAAGACTTGAATCCTGAAAAAAAACCTACAAAAATAAGACTTGGATAGCGTTCTAGTGTGATACGCCTTTAATATGGTAAATTCACCGTGGTGTACGTAATTGTGACATCCATCGTGATCTAGTAATCAAGGATGTAGCCAGCGAAATTAAAAGATTTGCAGCCAAACATGAAGCAAGATTAAATCCACATGTTAATGCCGAAGATCACAAGATCTGAACCGAAGACTGAAAAGAACAAATCAATTCGAATTAGTCTAAATATTCGTGAATATTTAGACTATAAGAACTAGAAGAACTCCATTGGGTGAACTTTTAGACCAGTTTTAATATTATGAAAGCAGTAGGCGTTATTAAAAAAAAAAAAAAAATTGAGCCCAGATATTTAAACTGATTTACCTGGGGTAGTGGTATATTCTTAGTGGTTTTGTTGGGCATTTATCTGAATATTTGGTGCGAATTTATAGTACATGTAATCTATTTTTTTTTTTTTTGCTGATGCGAAGTCTGTTATCTTCTAGGGCTTTCTTTCAATGCTCTAAAGTATTGCGAAACTCAGCAAGTTCTCCACTGATAAGAGCTATATCATTAGCATAAAAGTAGATTCTACGGTGTTGGTTTTTTGAATATTTGCAGTGAGATGGTTTAATGTGAGATTGATAGTAATGGGCTTAAAGTGGAACCTTGATATACGCCCACACGGATATCGTAACTATGGCTCATTTCAGCCGCAGATTTGACACATATCCTGCATGTCCTGTATATGTCCTGATACATACCCTGCAAGATAGTAATATAATTTGCAGGCACATGGTGGGATATTATCGCTTGCCAAATTCGATCACCTAGGATTCTATCAAAGGCTTTCTGTAACTCTATGAAGACCATGTGTAGATCTTTATATTTATCTCTACATTACATACTGCATATCTGCTGATATGTAAGAGCTGCGGAGCTGAAGCACCCCCAAAATTTAAATATTACAAACTTTAATGACCTCTCTCTCCATCTTTCTCAAAATTGATTTAAAAATCATTGCTACTGTCGTGTGTCGTGCGTAAAACAACTTGTTCGTCTACGTTCGTTACGGTATATAATGAGCATAATACGAGTCAAGTGCTGCTCGCATTGTCAGTTCTAGTTGCTATGGTAACGGAGCGATTTTTATTGAGTAGGGGTAAGGATTGAATAGCCACACTTGGTGCTGCAAACCTTTGTAGTTAAAAACTTCATTATATAACTTCATTCAAAATATTTCATTACTTTTTTTATAGTATGCGTATAAAAAATAGTGCAATTTAAATTATTTTAAATTAATTTAATTTTTAAAATAATTTCAAGAATAGTAGATGACTAATGAAAATGCAAAAATAAGAATGCAGAATATCGCATGTTCTATAAACACATAAAAAGTTAATTTTCTTTTATATATTTTTTTCGAAAAGCTAATCTGATCAAAAATTCCTGCTGAACTATACTGGTTCCTATCAGTTTACATTTTTGAGTTTTGATCCAGATTTTTAGATGAACCCCTATGGAAAATAGGGTGGGGGATTTTTTATTACATATTTTTGACGAAAATCTCATAAAAACTGATCTTAATAAAACAAAAAATTTGTTGATTTATCCACGCATTAAGAGGTTTAATTTGATATCCCAAACAAAAAAATTTAAAATATATCTATTTTTTCATTATCTAAATACATATTTGTTTATATTTTTCCCGAAATATGTTTCATATTCTGGGTCAGTGCAAACGAACAGACAGACAGACAGAGACCTGAGTGACTTTTGGCAAAAATCCAATAAAAAAAATGATATTTCAAAAATAAAAATTTGTTGGCTTATCCACGCATTAAGAGGTCTCATTTGATATCCCAATCAGAATTATTAAATATATTAAATTTTTCAAATATACCAAATTTCAATTTTCTATTTTCAATTATTGGGCTACAGTTTCCATACAGGCAGACAGACAGGCAGAAAGACAGGCACTCAAGCAGACAGATAGATAGATAGACAGACAGGCAGACACATAGACAGACAGACAGACAGACAAACACACACACAGACAGATACACAGACAGACAGACACACAGACACAAGAGTGACTGTATAAATTTTGTTTTTGTCTTACATACAAAACTCTAAAAAAAGGTCCGGTAAAACTTTTAAATCATCGGGCCAACACTATAGTCCCAGTCCGCTCCTGATCTCAGGGTCGCGCCAACCCGAGGGTGCAATGAGTGCACCGCACACGGGCGGCAAAAAGCCTCGTCAATCGTTGTTTAATAATAATAATAATCATAAAAACGTTTATCATGTTAATTAAATAATTGTGGATTGTAAAAAAAATATTTTTGTTTAAATGGCGAAAATAAAGAATGCTGGTAATGTTAAATAATTTTTTAGTTTATATTTTTTACAGTCAAATAATAATTTTCAAATGGATTTAAAAATATGAGATAATATAGATACATTTAAAATTTTATTGTTTTATTGTCGATATGTAGGGGCGGCAAATAAAGTCTTGCACCCGGGCGGCAAATTTCGTTGGCGCGCCACTGCCTGCTCTAGTATAAAGTAGTCTTAAATTTTGAGTACGACACTGTTTCCACATACCCATACATATACGTATAGCATACACATAGCATGTATATTGTTGTTATGCTAATTTGGACATCTTGTAGAATGGCCGTGGGCAATACTTCACGTAATGTTGGATATTCAGTTACTGTAATTCAACTTTTGGACAAGATGTTTCTTTGTTTCGCCTCGGTACGCGCCTCAGCACTGATCTCTACACGCTGGTACCGGTGTTCGACGTTGCTCGTGCTGCTATTATTTAATTTCAACTCCACGGCTAATTTGCATTACTATGCTATGTTGGATTCTCTTTACGTGACTTAAGACTATTTTAAATTAGCTTCAAGGTATGATTCCTACTATTTATTAAACTCGAGGTAATGCCTTGCTTTCTTAACTATTGTGTCTTATTATTTTATGGCAAAAACCACGAAAATGTCCAAAGTATAATTACACCTGATACACACATTTTCGTTGCATTCACAAATTTTATACATTCATTTAATCAAAATTCCCGCACATATCTCCTTTCATAATATACAAGGTGTCTCAAAAGAAATTTTATATTTATTTAGCTTACTGCGTGAACGCAACGTATCCGAGGGGCGCGGGGGTTATGTCAATTGGTAGCCTGGCTCTTGGGAAGTCAGTCGCTATGGAGCGTTTCTCGGGTGCAGACCGCGCGTTATGCGTGCGAGAGTTTTACAAAAACGGTGATTCGGCGACTGTAGCGCGTAGTAAATTCTGCAGTATTCGAGGTTTTCGCTACTTAAATGATGCGCCAAGCATTCCTCTCATTCGACATTGGGTTAAAAAGTTTGAAGAGACTGGTACAACGCTGGATAAATCAAAATCCGGGCGACCTAGGTCATCAAGAACGGTAGAAAACGTGGAGAATGTTGATCAGTCTGTTCGTGACAACCCGAACCTTTCAATTCGGAAGCGCGCAAGTGCTTTAAATGTGCATAGATCATCATTACATCGCATTATGCACAAAGACCTAAAGCTGCACCCCTACAAAATTCAATTGGTGCAAGAATTAAAGCCCCAAGATGCCAGTCAGAGGCTTAATTTCGTAAATCAGGTGATTGAGCGATTTTCAACGTTTACCAACATTTTGTTTTCGGATGAAGCTCATTTTCATCTTAATGGCCACGTAAATAAGCAGAACTGCCGCTACTGGAGTGCAACGAATCCGAAACGCAAACATCAGAAACCCCTACATTCGCCTAAAGTGACCGTATGGGCTGCGATGTCGGCGCGAGGAATTATCGGCCCTTACTTTTTTGAAGACGAAAGGGGGCGTGCAGTTACAGTGAATTCAGAGCGTTATGTGGAGATGTTAGACAACTTCTTGGTACCTGAACTGCAACATTTTCCTGGCTATAACCAAAGAACATAGGTCCAACAGGACGGAGCAACTTCACACACGTCCAATATGTCTCTGTCACGTGTTCGTGAAATTTTCTCAGGCAAATTGATCTCCCGGAGAGGTGACATAAATTGGCCTCCACGCAGTCCAGATTTAACCCCTATGGACTTTTTCCTATGGGGTTATCTTAAATCTAAAGTTTACGCCAATAAACCGACTTCACTGGCGCATTTGAAAGAAAATATCCGTCACGAAATGGCAGCCATCCCTGAGTCCACCTGCCGAGACGTCATAAGTAATTTTACTGTTCGATTAAATGAGTGCCGAGAACGCGAGGGTCTACATTTAGACGATATTATTTTTAAGAAATAAATCCCCAAAAAGTGTATTTTAATAATTAATAAACATTTTTTCTATATACGGCTTACTTTTTTTTAATCGATCCACTAAATATAAAATTTCTTTTGAGACACCTTGTACTAATAGATTCTTTCCGCGGATAATCCGCGGATACCCGCGGCTTTGCAGGGCTCTAGATATATGCCACTAACTAGATACCTGCAAAACTATTTCATATTTTACACTAACCCCTCTGGGGTATAAGTGTGGAACAAATATTTTTTTTACACATTTCTGACGAAAATCGTTTCAAAATAATATTGAAGGTTATCAAAACAACTTACATTGAGAAATTTCACTTGTTGTGAGATGTTTTGATGAATGGTATTAGTCCTTGATGAATAAAAGGTCATTACCTTTACATTTTCCGTCATTTCATTAGTCATAAGTAATGTTTTCATTGTTTGTGTGTAAATTCATAAGTAATTGATATTTTGGGCTAGTACATTAATGGGACGCTGTTGTTTAGTGAAACTGAAAGCTAAAACAGGAAATATGAGACAACCACTGTCAAAACTCCAAACAATTCAGCCACATTGCCTGACGCTATTACAATAACTTTTACTTTCCACCAGTATATTAGTGAATGTTATTTATCATTTCAAGTACTCAATGAAAACAATAATAGTATACGAAATATGTTTGTGTTCAAAGTAAAAATATTACTTAGGGCCGCTTTTACAAACCTCGGATAAGTAGCGGTATAACTATCTGTATAAGTTTATTCCGATATTTATTCCAACGTTTGCTTATACAATGCATTTTTTACTCTCGGATAGTTATCCATGATTTTATTGTATTTTTTTTTTTTTTTTATTTATCTCCATTGTATGTTTGCAATCTGTTTCATTAGAAACAATAAGCAAATTGTCTAATTAAATGTACATGGACATGATCGGATAAACCGCCCAATGACTGTATCCTTTATGTACAACTTCTTATATACAGTCTGTTCCAAACGGTTAAGCGGAACTAAATGGGAATTTAGTTCTTTTAGGTTGTCACGAGAAGGGACCTTGCTTGGGATATTTAATTTTTCACGTTGGGATGTTATAATTTAAAATTCTAACAATGAAACCATGGAAACGAATGACATGTCAAAATTAAATATTTTTTTTAGATATTTTAATGACAAAAAAATAAATAAATGGGAAATTTGTATTAAGAATGACACAAAAAATCAAAATATAAAGAAAATGACATTTTAAAATGATATTAACCTTAACCAAAAAATGTTTATTGTAAGTATGATTTACAAAGCTTAAACAAAACGGCCGAAAGGCACGATTTAAACGATGAAAGTAACTAGATTGCAAAATCTAGTTCCGCTTAAGCGTTTGGAACAGACTGTATGTTACTACTGACTATTATTGTAAATAAAATAAAGTTGGTATTGTTTGACACATAAACTGACATATTAGAACAGTCATATTTTAAAATGACATTACTGTTAACATAAGGTGACCATTCGTACTGGTTTTACCAGTACTGAATTTTTTTTTTTTTTTTGTCATTGGTCCTGGTTAGTCGTGAAATATAACCAGTACAGTTTAGGGACACAAAATCAAAAATTATTAATTTTTCAAAAGATCGAGTAATCGTTCCATCTTTCAGTACGCATATAAATTTAAACACAAAATACGGCTCAGCAGTGTAGCGGCCTTTTCAAAATTATTTTCTTAAGGCCTTAACACACTAGAGTTATTATTCTAGTCTAAACTTGGAAAAATAAAGTCTTTGCATTCAAATCAAAGTCTTGTGTGTGTGATAGCATGACAAAAAACCTAGGTCTTTAAGTCTGAGCAAATACATCGAGATATATTTCGTCTGTCTCTAGAAGACAGACGAAGTCCAAGTCTTGAAATGCGCGTGCGCGGCCTCTCCCTCTCAGTCAGATCAAGTGAGATGGGTGTATTGTTAACGTTATGTACGCAGACGCAAGTTACTTTTCCCTGTTTCGCGTGTGATAGCTGAAGACTTGAAGACTTGAATCCTGGAAAAAGACTTACAAAATAAAACTTGGATAGTGTTCTAGTGTGATACGCCCTTTAATCTACAATATAAATATAAGAAGTACATTTTATTTTTTCACTTAAAGGTAAAAAAACTAAGCATACTCTGCAATATTTTTTTAATATATATTCTACGATAGCCACTTTTCTTCATGCTCACTAAGCAGGCGCGCTCCTAGAAAAATTAACTGAGAGGGGGGGCCTATTTCTAAAAAATATCCGATAAATAATATAAAATTTATTATTGCCTCTTTAGGGGGACGGGTGGTCTTATATGTTAATTACATTTTGACTATGATTTGTTTTTATCAACAAAAGAGATGATTTTATTTTCAGTAGCTTAGTTTATATTAAGTATATGATTTTTTAGTTCCTGGGGGGGGGGGGTCAGGACCCAAGGACTTCCCTCCTATTGCACGCGCTGTACTTGGGCTAGTTTAAATGTCCTGGTTTTATATTTGACAAAAAATGGTCACCTTAGTTAACAACACATTTAAGCATGTTTGGGGAAATATTGAGAGATACTGAAATATTCGACAAATAATTATTTTATTGTGCTATATTTGGCACGTAAGTGTCAGTCTCTCGTGTGCAAATATTCATAAAACTGCTCTCTAATAGAATCGAGCCCAAATACCGCCCATGTGTAAATTTTCATAAGATCGCCCTCTACTAGTAGAATTCTATTAGAATCAATACCAAATGCCGTCCATTTGATGAGTCGCTCGTGTGTGGTGCAGACTATGTACAACCGGACGCAGTGGCTTTGATTGTGGTTCATATTTATGTACTGTAATCCCTTGTCACCGCGGAGCTTACGTTCCACTAACATATTATGTACAGTGGTGGACTGCCAAAATAGAATCAACCAGTTCTCTCAGGAGGAAAATTTCACTGGTTAATAACAGTCCGTATTTTGAAAAATATATAAAGGAAATAAGTGATTCATTCGAACCGGCTACAGCCCAACACTACATATATACATATACAAAAACTGGAATTATGTGTACATTGTGTGGAAGGGGTGATAGTGGCCAGTTAGATTCGAAGCGCTCAAAGTACTAGGAGCATATTCCAGCGGTAATCGGCTGCTACTGTTCATTGCTACGTTATTAAAAAATAAATAAAGCTATTATTTCACAACTGCGTATAATCAAAACTGCTGAACATAGACATGGTTAGCGAGGGATTACTGTATTATTATTATTTCGTATGGCAATGTCTAGGATTTTTAAGATTTTTAAGGTTTTGAGCTGTAAATATTTCAACGCGCAATAGTCATCTGCATGCTATAAATCTATTGGTGACAGTTTTTCAACCATCATAACTGCGATATTAATTAAAAAAATTCTCACAAATCTATGTTACAGCTCTGTGTTTAAGAGATTGAATCTGACATTTTCTTTTTTTCTTTGTGTTGGATGTATATTTAAGAAATAAACAAAATTTTAATTAAAGCAAAAAAACTTTATTTCTTTGTAATATTTAATAAATTTTAGCAAATTCATTAAATTTAATGTATATAATTTTGTGGTAAACAACGAAGATCAGAGTTCTTTATCTGTTATATTATTTAATATTAACATTGAAATAAACAACAATTTTATACGCTTCAACGATCAAAAGCAGATATATTTAGCACTAGTGAAATTTAAAATAACTTTTACTTTCATCAATAATGTATTAAACCAGTAGCTCTCAAGCTTTACCTCTCTCAACACTGCTTAAAAATTGTATTTAAACTGTGATTTTTCAAACATTTCAGGTTTTCGTAGATATTTAGTAAAGTAAAGTCGTGATGTAATTACGTTAAAATGAGAAATATTTAGAAAAACATTTATCATCTGTTAATCTAATTATTTATCTAATTTTATCTAAGCATTCATCTAATTCCAAACATGAAATTTGTTTTTTTTCGTTAAGTTCGGGCCAACAAATTTTTCAGCAAAGTATCTAACTTGATTTCGAGTTTTCTCTTAATGCCAGTCTGCAAAAAATAAATGAAAAAAGTGTGCAGAAAAACAAAAAGATGTTGAATTCCCTTAGGAGTTAAATGGAGGAGTTTCGTTAGAGAGAAAAAAATAAGTATGTAATATACGTGCAGAAACAGAAGTATGAAATAAAAAAGATGAGGACAGAATGAAACTATATATCAAAAGTATTATTTTTATTTCAGTCTGCTACGAAAATCAGATTTTTTTCAGTTATCCTCATTTATTACAAAAGTAAAACTAAATGATATAATTATATCATATCGTTATCAACATGAAAAATCGAAATGAAAAACATGATGCCGTTCCTACGTATTAGAAAAAAATTGATGTGAAGTGTGAATTTTCACACATTTCAGGGTTTTGCAGGTATTTAGTAAGTGAATGATGATTATTTTGGATGCGAAAACAAATTTTATATTAAAATATTTTTTTTGTTGATTTTAATTCGAACGCCTAATACCATTATTTAGGTTTCTAAATATGTGCAGTATTTTTTTTTTTATATAGCAAGGTTCATTAAGAATTTTAAAAATTGCGCCTATGGCTTCCATTGGTTGTTATAAGTTCCGCCCCTCTGATTTCGTGTACATTGAAACAGAATTAAATTATAATTTAAACAATTTCCACTGGTTATTAAATTTACGCTTTTAAAAATTAAATGCAACATTTGCCAAATATAACTAGAATTTTGAAAAAATAATTTAAACAATATAAAAATTAAAAAAAAAAAAAACAAAAAATAATATTGTCTCTTCTCACAGGGTTCGATCCTATTCGGATCGGGTTACTTGGTTGAAAAATCAGCGTCAAATACCACTACAACAGCATACACGTTCCAGTCTGGCGTGTTACAAAGCTATAACTTGTGTACATTATTAGCCAAAAATCACAAAAAATGCGTTTTTTTCCAAAAACATAATCTGATCAAAAATTCCTGTTGTACTATTCCGGTTCACACCAATATACATTACTTAGAATTTTTTCAGATTTTTAGTTTAAACCTACAGGGTGTGGGACAAAAAATTTTTTGCACAATTTTGGCAAAAATCGCTTCAAAATAATTTATTTTGCAAAAATAAAAATTTGATCGTTAATCCACGTACTAAGGGCTTTCATTTGATACCCTACTCAGAATTATAAAAAAATATTTTTTTTCCGATGAGCACATATTTGTTTATATTTTTAGGGGGATATGTTTTTTAGATGTTTTAGTATTTTTCCTATGTGCGGGTCAAAGAGTTGTATAAGCATGCCAAATTTCAACTCTCTAGGTTTAGCCGTTTGGCTACAATTTTAACCGAACAGACAGACAGACAGACAGACAGACAGACAGACAGACAGACAGACAGACAGACATACAGACAGACAGACAGACAGACAGACAGACAGACAGACAGACAGACAGACAGACAGACAGACAGACAGACAGACAGACAGACAGACAGACAGACAGACAGACAGACAGACAGACAGACAGACAGACAGACAGACAGACAGACAGACAGACAGACAGACAGACAGACAGACAGACAGACAGACAGACAGACAGACAGACAGACAGACAGACAGACAGACAGACAGACAGACAGACAGACAGACAGACGACAAAATGACGGTATAAGAGTTTTTGGTTATACCTACAAAACCCTTATAAAAAAATAAAAAATCAAGCGAATATGATACAGCAGGAAATTACAAATAGAATTAAAGCTGCTAATGCATCGTATTTTGTACTTGGTTCCCTCTTGAAAACGAAACTCTTGTCTAAGAACACCAAGATCAGGTTATATCAAGTTAGAGTACGTCCCATGGCTCCGAAACATGGACCTTAACAAAGCGAGATCGATATCACCTCATAGTTTTCGAAAATAAAATATTACGCTGAATTTTTGGTCCCATTCAAATTAACGGTGAATGGAGAATCCGTAAGAACAAAGAAATCCGAGAACTGTACTTAAGGCCAAGTATAACACAAGAACTCAAAGGTTTACAGATGATTACAATGGACAGGACACGTTATGAAAATGAGTGAGAACAGAATGGTTAGGAAAATATGGGAAGGAATATTGAATACCCGTCGACCAGTGGAAAGACCTACACCGCCCCCGCCACCCAAGATAGAAGGAAATACCAAATTTTTCACCATGGTCTTATATGTATGATAAAACGCTTTATAGCGTTCATGATAATATCAGTTAAAACACACAAATCCAAGCACATATAAGCATTTATTACTACGTCTGTTTACAATCTGTCACATATATGTCATTATGTTATCGTTACTATCGTAACATATTACAAAGGAGGTCCAAGAACTAGTTTTGATCCTAACACGGCCGTTCTGATATTGCCACGTCCTCGCGGCATTATCTAAATTTAACTGAAAAATAAAACAACTTATTATCGTAACACGGCCGTCCTGCTCCTGCCACGTCCTCGCGGCATTTTCAGAATTTAATAACTACAAAATAAAACAGAGTAAACGAAAACATAATGTTAGTTTTGCCCGTCTCCTTGAAGTTCCTGACCATCCAGAGTTTCACTGAACTCCTTGAGGTCCTTGAACATTCAGCGTCGAACAAAACAAACACATCTCCTTGAGGTCCCTGACCATCCAGAGTTTCTCTGAACTCCTTGAGGGCCCTGACCATCCAGAGTCAACAAGACAAACACGAGCATTTTAGGTCAAACATCTCCTTGAGGTCCCTGATCATTCAGAATCAAACAAAACAAACACAACTCTTTGAATTACCTTGTTAAGTCTTTATCCAAAATTTCTAAATTATCAAGAACAAATTAGAAATACCATACCTCATTATTCTCTTATTATTTGGCGTCAAATTTTTTATTTAACCTTTGCAATGTTATCGGAGAATATATTTGCATCTTGTAGGATGTTTTCCTGCCCTTGCTATTAGTTTTAACGTACTTTATCCAAATTCATTCTAGAAAATTTCAACTTCTACGCATCACTGTGGCTCACCATAATATGGGTACGCAACGTTTTGGGGTTAATTTTTTTTTACAGTTTAATTATAATATAGCACTTGTGTTTTCCATTTTAAAAACTCTTGTCACCCAATTTTTGACATTTCAATTTATTTTTAGAACTGACAATCTTTCTTTGAAATATTTTGATGGTATTTTGCGCGGCTTTTCTTGAACGCTCCATTTTTTTTTTTTTTTTTATTTTCACCTGCGACTATCTGTGAATGGAGCAATATAATTTGACTCCTTTCTGCCACAGTGAGTTCACGTTTTTTAGCAATAATATAATTAAAAATATTCACTTGAACTCAATAAAACATGAAAAGAAAGTGTTCACTTCAAACGCATGTGTTATAATGATCCAAGCCCTAGTTGTTTATTTTTATGTAAACAAAACGTAACAGATCTGAGCCTAATTTATTTGTATTTCAAGGTTTATCATAACTCTGTTTACATTTTTGGTTATCTAATTAGACGTTCGTCTTTTAGAATGTGTCAATGATATTTTAAAAACATTTTGTCAAATATATACAAGTTACAGTGTACATAAATTTAGATATTATATTATATTATAACTGCATGGGTGCTCCATACATTTGTCCAAGGCTGTATATTGAATTTATTTATGAAATTTTATATCTGAAACCATACCATAATTACCTTCATTACATTTTTTTTTTCGAGCAATGTAGGTACCTACGAAATCCAGAAATGTGAAAAATTAACACTTATTCGGGTCTATTCTGTATCTTAAAAAGTTAAAAATTAACCTCAAGGTCGAAGTTAAAAAATTTAACCACGCTTTACAATATTTTGTTATTTTGTTACTCTATGACGTTTAAATTTTAACCTCGATATGGTTAATTCAGTAGATTATAATCGGAATTTTAACTCCAGCCAAATACATGGCGTTAACTTTTAACCAGCTGTAATTTTAACCTCTAAAAGTCAAATAGCCAGAAAAAGTGCATTTTTAGAATTAATCATGACAAGTCTGTTTATTTTAAACCAATTATTACTAGAACAAATTGAACATCAAGAGGTTAATAAGTAAAAAATTAATATAGGTGAATAAATAAAATATATAAAAATGCTTTTTAGAAGATCAGTTCGAATTAAACAAAGGCAACTGCATGATATGAGTGACCCTTTATATTTTCATTTGTCTAAAACTTCGGAACTACGGAATATCTCGTTTTACAAATGTTGTTTTTTGAAAATCCGAGAAGAACCAAAAGATTTCCCAATATATTGCAAGTAAATAGTTAAAACTTTAAAATTGTGATACATTTATAAATTTTGATTTCCCTGTTTGTTTAAAAATAAAAATAAGGTAAACATAACCTGAAAATAAAAGTATCTTAACACAGAAGAAAGAAAAGAGATAAAAAATATTGATACATTTGCATGTTATGGTAATATTATATTATTTACTTTCTGCACCCATAATTATTTATGTATAAAAAAAATAGAAACCTGCAAATATTGTACATTTGTGCAATATAGATTTATTATATTTGATCGTTGTTGATTCACGATTCAACCATAACACATGTTTACATTAAATTCACACTTACACAAGCCAAATACCTTCTCTTGTAGATAATTTCACAACATAATTTTAACCATAAGGTTAAAAAGTTAGAACTTAACGCTTGGGTTATAACCTGAGATACAGAATAAGAAACAAGGTTAAAATTTTAACGCCTAGTTAAAATGTTACTTTTTAACCATCATTTTTAACCTAATATTTTTAACCACAAAAGATAGAGAATAGATCCGCATATGAATTTTTTATTTAACCTTAACAGTAATTTAGTTGCAACAGTATTACATTCCAGTTAAAACCTAATTACAATTAAGTGTCCCATTACCTGACACTTATATTAATTCAGATCTTGGCATAATTTGTAAATAACACCACAAAAGAACCCAAGGGGAAATGTACAACAAAACAGTACTCTAAGAGAAAACTCATATTCTCTCATTAAAGATGTGTTAGCCTGTAGAGTCATGTAATCTAGAAACAAGAATTAATATATGTAAATTCTCACTAAACGCCTACGTGTTAAGTTGTATTCCACATGTCTTGCGCGTACTTGAAAGCTTTCCTGACTTCCTATTAACTTCTTTTCTTCACTATTAAAACCAATCTTGCTATCAACACGGAAACAATCTCAAGTCGCGCGTTTACAGATTAACATTTCTACGAATCTGAATTTCAAATTGCCACGAGCCATCTAACTGTAACCCGTTTTGCTATGTAATTTGAATCGCATGTGCCTGTCTGTTGCATATATATATATATATACGCTGCTACTAAAACTATGTAATTATCTAAGTCACCTTTCTAAGAGTATATGCCCGTATGCTCATATGTCTAGTTTCACCTATATGTGGCTATGACGAATTCACTTCATTCTTGATGAGTTTGCATGCACACATATTACAATGTCGGAAAATTACTAGACCAGTTAGTACGAGGATTACCTTTTATGTTTTTGCAACCGACCACTAGATGGCAATATTGAAATGTGTCCTTACTAGAGCTCGTTCAACTTAACTTCAGTACAGGCAGATGTTATCCTCTCTCCTGCTCAGAATCCAAATTTCGTCCATTACGTTATCAACAGATAGTTTAACCCTTTACCGCATAGTGTGCCATATATGGCACATTCCGATTTTTATTTTTTATTTTACTTTTAAAACTGAATCAGAACGCTACTTCATGAATGTTCATATATGCCACATACACAGCAATGGATCCTGCAGTATCTCAAGTAATGGGCTGCAATAGATTTGAGAATTTCAAGCGGAATTTGCACTTCAACGATAACTCTATACATTTATTGAGAAAGGACAACTAGAAGATACGACCTTTTCTTTCAAAAATTCGAGGGCGACTGCTTTTAATCCCTAATGAAGAACACCTAGCAATTGACAAGCAAATAATACGGAATCATTTTCTTTTGTAACATAATCTAGAATCATATAATATTCCATGTATGGCACAAACCTTATTTTCATAAAAATAATAATTAATATTTTAAATATATTTTTTTAATTAATTTTTCCATTAATAAGGATCAATTTCTAATGCCCATGAATTATTTCAGCCAAAAATAAAAATTCATGCAGTAAAGGGTTAACACATTTCAGTGGCATTTCACTTGATTTGTTTTTGAATACGCGTATTGTGCGATGTTGTTTGTTTATTTCCGTTATTATTTTTTATTTCTCATACGTTTCAAGGTATACCGTGTACTAATATTAGTAAAAATGTATTTGAAATACATGATTTTGTTTGTTTGGTATCTACAACAATTGTTTAAAACCCTTATGTACAGTCTGTTTCAAACGGTTAGGCGCAACTAAATGGGAATTTCGTTCTTTTAGGTTGTCACGAAAAGGAACCTTGCTTGGGTTATTTCATTTTTCACGTTGGAATGTCAAAATTTAAAATTCCAACAATGAAACCATGGAAACGAATGACATATGTCAAAATAAAATTATTTTTCTTACATATTTTAATGACAAAAAAATAAATAAATGGGATATTTGTATTAAGAATGATACAAAAAATCAAAATATAAAGAAAATGACATTTTAAAATGATATTAACCTTAACCAAAAAATATTTGTTGCAAGTATGATTTACAAAGCTTAAACAAAACGGCCGAAAAGCATGATTTAAACGATGAAAGTAACTAGATTGCAAAATCTAGTTCCGCCTAACCATTTGGAACAGACTTTAGATACGTCTATGTCATCGGCTGTTTTCGCGCGCAAAATTGATGACGTAATTTATGATACCCTGTACTGATGTTAAGTTGAACGAGCTCTATATTCGTAAAATTTGACATTTGTTATTGTGAAATCAGTGACAGCTTATACATTGACCGAGTAGTTTGTTGACAGTGAGAGTTAAAAAACAAGTTTGTGAAAAAATGGATATTACTCGTGAAGGTTTTCGTTGGATGATTTTTTACGATTTTAGTAAAGGCCTAACTCAACAACAATGCATAGATTCGCTTCGTTCAACTTTTGGTAATGAAGCACCATCAGAAAAAACTGTTTACAATTGGTTTGCAGAATTTCGTCGTGGTCTTGCGTCCGTCAGTGATGAATCTCGACCAAAATCGGTTGTGAGTCAAAAAACATCGATGCTGTGCACAAAATGATTGAAGAAGATCGGCATGTGACTTACTGTGAGCTATAGGCATCCTTTAGTATATCGCAGACTGAAATACGTTCGATTTTGCATGAATATTTAGCTGTGAAAAAGATCTATTCCCGATGGATTCCGCATAATTTGATCCAAGCTCAAAAAAAGGCTCGTGTTGATTGGTGTAAGAGAATGCTAAAAAAATTCAACCTAGGCACAGCAAAATACGTATACAACATCGTTACAGGTGACGAAACTTGGATTTACAGTCTATTCCAAACGATTAGGCGAAACTAACAGGAATTTTCATTTTTGTAAGTTGTTATTAGCTATCTTTTTACATATTGAAGTTGGCTTTTCCTGAAAAAAATTATCAAAAGATTCAATCAATCGGTAAAAGTAACTAGAATTGAAAATCTAGTTCCACCTAAACCAAAGGAACAGACTTTATTCATATGAACCGGAAACTAAGCAACAATCCACTGTTTGGGTCTTCCAAGATGAACTGAAACCGACAAAAGTTGTTCGTTCACGAAGCACTTCCAAGAAAATGATCGCTTGTATCTTGGGTTGTACTGGACATGTCGCAACCATTCCTTAAGAGGATCGGAGAACAATTAATGCTGAATGGTATACAACAATTTTTTTTGCCAGAAGTCATCGACAAAATTAGGAAAAACAACCAAAAACGTCGCATCATTCTTCATCATGACAATACAAGCTCCCATACGTCAAACAATTGATTATTTGAAGGAGAAAAACATCGAATTAACGTCTCATTGCCCGTATTTACCTGATTTATCGACTTTTTTTGTTTCCCAATGTCAAACAAAAAATGTGTGTACGTTTTTCATGATCTCAAGAAGCTGTTGAAGCCTTCAAAAACTATGTTTTTGTGTTGCGAACTTCAGAGTGGAAAAATTTTTTCGAGAATTGGTTTGAACGCATGCAAAAGTGTATAAATCTTAAAGGCGAATATTTTGAAAAGCAATAAAACGTTATTTTAGGTTTGTTCGTTTGTGTTGCACCAAACTTGTCCAGGACAAGAGCATCTGACGTTACAGTGCAACTAAAAACTTCTTCTGAACTGCTCGAAACAGGAATACAAACGAACGGTTTCCCAGGCAGGCGAATGACATTTCCAGACAAAGTTGATAACCTCACTTTTTAAAACAAATTTGTGCTAAAGTAATAGTAAATAAATAAGATAATATAAACAGTTTAAATGCTGAAATAAATTTTATAAAAATAAATAATAAAAATTCAAGTTTTGACATATTTTATAAAACTTCTGAATTTATTTATGTTAGTTATTATACCAGCATTGTAGGAAAAGTACTTTCCTTCTGTTCATATTACTCGATTCATGATCGATAAATGATAGATACATGTAAAATAAAAATTTCCGCTAGACCAAATACAGATTATAACCAAGTTAGATTAAGTTTACCGCCTTTTTACAGGTTGCCTGAAGCTACACTCACTCCCGAGCAAGTGTAGACTTTGCCTGTCCTGAACAAGTTTATAAATACAAACGAACACTTTACGTACAGGTGTCAGAACACAAACGAACGCCATAGTGTAGCTGTGGTGTAGTCCAGTGTAGGTTAGGGTTGTACATCGAAGGCTAAACATCGATGTTTAACATCGATGTTATCATCGGCGCTTACTATCGATGTCGAAAAAACATCGAAGGAAAAATATCGATGTTTCGGAAACATCGATGTTTTATTAATATTAGAAAAAGCTATTTATTTATATTATATAGGTTTTCTTTAATAATGTGAAGATAAAATACGAAAAAAGTAACACATAATACACAAAAAGCATTTATTAGATTTTGAAATAGAAATTAATTTCACACTAATATTATTAGACCCAATATAATAATCCTAATTTGTACCTACAGTCTATTCCAAACGATTAGGTGGAACTAACCGCAATTTTCATTTTTGTAATTTGTCATTAGATATTTTTTTATATATTGAAGATGACTCTTCCTGAACAAAATGATCAAAAGCTTCAATCAATCGGTAAAAGTAACTAGAATTGAAAATCTAGTTCCGCCTAAACCAAAGGAACAGACCTTACTATTTTTACATTTCTAAAATGAAATATTGGATTTTATTACAATACTAATATAGTAATCTTAATGTTAATTTTAAATTATTTAACATAAAAATAACACTGTCATACACAATTATTTTTATACCTTTTTAAGTTTAAGAAAAGTCTGTTCCTTTGGTTTAGGCGGAACTAGATTTTCAATTCTAGTTACTTTTACCGATTAATTGAAGATTTTGTTCATTTTGAAGTTTTCAATTCAATATATAAAAAAATAGTTGATGACAACTTACAAAAATCCAGGGATTGGAGGAATAACAACTGGGAAAGTATCAACAAGACTCAAAAAGAAAAAGTGTGTTGGCGTCGTTGGTCGTTCGCATTGTTTGCAAAAATTAGAAGTTTCGTCTTATTTTTTCGTATTCTGCTAACTGCTAAGAAGAATAAGAACTAACACTATTAGTATTGTTATATCACAATAGATGGCGCTTATATTTTGTGTACCAATTTTAATAAAAATTAAATTTTTAAGATTCCAGCGCCTCTAGCGGTAGTTTCTTAATTTCAAAGTTTAAACATTGACATCGGTAGTAGACATCGATATTTCATCGATACTATCGCCAGCTGACCATCGATGGTAAAAACATCGATGTTTTTAAAACAAACATCGATGTTTTCGATACATCGATGTTTTTTCCCCATCCCTAGTGTAGGTTGGGCAACACAAACGAACACACCTTTTGAAATCAATAAACGTCCTCGGCCTTCAAATTCAGATGCGTCCGAAAATGATCTACTTTTTGGCCATGGTACACAAATAACTATTTGGCCACCCAGTATCGTCAATGCAGTTTTCTGTTGAATAATTAATAAAACCATACACACTAAAAATATTTCTGTATATCTTTTATTGTATCATAGATAATTCGAGTATATTTATACTTATCATTATCTGATTTATTTCCATTCTCTTCTAAACTCTTTCCATGTACACATATGATTGCTTGAAGTATGGGAGAGTAGAATTGAATGATAATCAGATATATTAATGCAGCTAAAGAATAGCCGATAAAGGCTAACACTGAAAGATTTATAAGAGGTGAAAAATTTTCTGCTTGACGAACAATATGAGACTTTTTAGCCATGAATAGACGTAAATTTATTATTTCCTTACTTGGCGGCAGTTCGCAGCACGTATTGAGACCTAAAAACAAATATTTGAGTAGATTAACTTTACAGGATGTATCAAGATAGAGGGAATACGATTTTTCTGAAAAGGCGATATGTAAGCATGTTGTAAATTCGAAAAATTCGGAAAACCATTCGATTCTTTTCGAAGCTTTAGTTATCAGAAACATATTCCCAACCTGCTCACACATCGCGTTCTCGAGAAAAATCGATTTCAATTTTATATAGTCCAATTTTGCTATCTCGAGAAATATAATAGTTACAAGATTGGTTAAATTAGACAACATTTGCCATTTAAGAACATAATATCATGCGAAAAAAATGTCCTTTTACACCAGTGGTTTTGTGGTATTTTCGAAACAGGTTCGCACCCAGGATTTTTTTTGTGGCAGAGGGCTTGGATGACAAACTTGATTTACAGAGGCAGGTATGGATCTACATTTTTATCGGGAAATTACTGGGTCAGTAATTATCATAATCATTTTACAAGAATGAGCTGGTCGGGTGACCGGCACATTCTAATACACGTTTCTCTAAACACAACAAGTGCTGACCACGTGTTTTTTGAGTGCTTGGGGGGCTCAAGCTCCTGAGTCAAACCACTGGGTGCGCGCCTTTTTCTAAATATGTCAAAAGGAGGATTCTTAGTTCCAGTCTTCGAAAATACCGCGGGATGGGAACCTCTCTGGTACGGTACCGTTCTTTGTACATATTTACAGCAGAGTATTTTTACGACACAAAATGTATACCTCAAACATAATTTTCTTTTTCGATATGGGTAATAATATTCATTTTCTTGTCGAATTAGGTACTAATTAAATACTTAATTTCTTTTAACAAAATAGTATCCTAAAGCCTAGGTGGGCGTATAAGGAGCAAAAAAGGTAAGTTTTCCGTTTCTAGACCACCGGCCATAGATATGAAAGCCAGGTTGGGGCAGGGCCGGCGCTAGGATTGCGGGCCCATGTGCGAGAAGAGCAAAAAAGGTCCTCATCTCCAAGTGAAGACCATACGCGGGGCCTGTTATTGAACCGCGGGGCCTGCTGTTGACCGCGGGGCCATGTGCCACCGCACATGCTGCACATGCCTCGCGCCGGCCCTGTGTGGGGGGGAATTAAACCCGCAACTCTATGTTCCGTAGACAACCGTCTTACTACGGAAACACGGTAACTATTAATTCAACAAATAGTATTGACATATTACAAACTGCAACTAACAACAATTAATGGAAGTAAATACAGTAGACTTGCATTTGTGTGTCGCCAAATTTTTAGTTTAAAAACAACACCTATGAAGACATATTAAATCTAGTGTAAAGCATAAGTACGAGGTGTGTAAATTAAGTAACCGGACTGGCAACATATCGTTTGATCTGGCAACATTTGGGACGTGGGACTTGGAGAGGCGGCAGGTGATACGCCTTCAGTACGTGCTTGAAATCGCTAGAGTAAATTTGTTGTCCGCAGCAATTTTTTTTTGTGAAACATTTAAGTATAGTGCGTTCTAAAAATGAGCGACATTCATTTCGAGCAACGGTGTGTTATCAGGTTTTGATTCAGACTTGGGTGCAGTGCAACGAAAACTTTTGCAAAACTTCAGCAGGCCTACGGAGACAGTGTTTTATCAAGGACCCAGGTTTTTTGGTGGTTTAAGGCATATTCAGAAGAAAGAGAGTTGATTGAAGATGAATCACGCAACGGAAGGCCTCCATCTTTAAAAACCGATGTGCGTTCAGATCGTCGATTGACAGTTAGAATGATCGGGGACGAGTTGAATTTGACTCACACTACCGTTCATCATATTTTGACCAATGAATTGGGGATGAGAAAAATCTGTGCAAAAATGGTTCCAAAAAACCTTTTACAGGACCAAAAGGATATCAGGAGGCAAAGGGGCCTTGACTTTTTGGAATCTATTGAAAATGATACCCAATTTCTGGATCATGTCATTATTGGTGACGAGACTTGGGTGTTTGAGTACGACCTGGACAGGGCCGTCGAGAGGACTTCTGGGGCTCCGGGGAGAAACTTACTTTGCGGGCCCTGGGTAATGATTAATTCTATACCCGGAAATTTGTATTATAATATAGGTGAAAATACAACTGATGAACAAAAAAAAAAAAGGTCCTCACATAGAAAAAACAAGTGATGAGCGAAAAAAAGTCCTCTGCTCCAATGCCAGGCCATTCCTAGGGCTCCGGGGCCTCTTGTTGGGCCTGGACCCGGAAACCAAGCGCCACACCGTGGAATGGCACACTTCAAGCTCTCCAAGGCCCAAAAAAGCAAGAATGAGCAGGAATTGCTCCTCAGCCTTCTTATTCGCCAGACTTGAGTCCTTGTGACTTTTTCCTCTTCCCAAGATTGAAAAATCACCTCAAGGGACGTGGGATGATCATTTTGGGACACTCGAAAACATTCAAACGTCCGTAACCGACCAGCTGAAACCTATTCCAATATCCGAGTTCAAGCACTGCTATGAGGATTGGAAGCACCGTGTCTAGTGCTGTGTGGCTTCCCAAGGAAGTTATTTTAAGGGAGAATATATTGAATTGTAATTCTATTCGAATAAAAAAATAATAATTTAAATCAGTCTTATCGGTTACTTAATTTACACACCTATAGTAATGTACCGTAAATACCAGATTTCAACCAAGTATAAGATTTTTCTTACCAAAAATACAGAATTGCTAAAGAAATGTTATGTTTGATAGATTGATTAATAATCAAAACAACCGACGACGAATCTGTTAAAAGTATCTCGTTTAATAAATACTGTTGATACACATTTACATATACATATATAATGTACAGAATATTACGGAATATTGAGGTTATGTTTTTAAACAGAACTGTCATTTGAACAAAGTGCCAAGTTACCAATAAAAATCATTACTAACCACAACCAAATATCTGGTTTCTTTCTCATATTTAGGGTACATACTACCCTATTAGTTCCTACTGTATTTGAGCCAGCCGTAATAGATTTTTACAAAATGAATTCTTACCAGGACTGCTATAGTAATCACTGCAACATTTTTGTTTCCACGCCATTGCAAGAAATTCCGCAGGTTTGCATGACAATTCGTATTCCACTTGTGTAATTTTTTCGATAAATATTCGAAGTAAGCATAATGCAATGATTGCAATAAAATTAATCAAAGCAGTTAATACACATGACACACCAATCATAGTTTCTATTATTGTTAATAGATAGTTTTGTTTTCTAAAAAATAATTAATATATAGACCAGGGTTTCTCAACCGGTGGTCCGCGGACCACCGGTGGTCCTTAGCAAAATTTTAGTGGTCCGCGAAAAGTTTATAAAGTATTATTTTTGAGATTTTTTTGAGATCTTTTGTTCATTTTCTGTGTATTTTTTTCAGTTTTCAGTGATTTTTTTTTTACTAGATATATGTAGAGTTTACATGTACAATTTGTTTAATAGTACATTTATTTTTAGTGGTCCGCGGTAGAAAAGTAAATATTTGACTGGTCCGCGGTAGGTTTTCAGTAGAGAAACACTGATATAGACTAACCGCTGCATATCTTCTACATGTCTATGAGTATACGAGAGGCGGTTAAAAAGTAATTGGCCTAGGCAAGAAAACACAACTTTTTCGGCAAAATTCAATTTATTTCTCAACATAGTTTCCTTTTAGAACTATACACTTCGTACAATGATTCTCCAATTTTTCGATGCCCTCCGAATAATACGATTTCCCGAAGCCCTCAAAATAGGCCTCTGTTTGAGCGATGACCTTCTCATTCGACCCAAATCTCTTACCACCAAGCCATTTCTTCAAGTTTGGAAATAATTAATAGTCACAGGGGGGCAATTCTGGCGAATATGGTGGATGAGGAACCAATTCATAGCGCAATTCATGGAGTTTTGCTATTGCGACTGCGCACTTGTGGAGCGTTGTCCTGGTGGACCAGCAATTTTTTCTTCTTCGCTAAATGCGGCCGCTTTCTCTTCAAATCGGCGTCGAATCGGTCCAACAGCTCTGCATAATATACGCCCGTGACCGTTTTTCTTTTTTCCAGTTAGTCGATATGAATGATACCGTGCGCATACCAAAAATTGTGGCCATGTTCCTTGACCTCTGGTGTGTGGTGATGGATCCATGTTTCGTCCACGGTTACGACGGCGCAAAAAGTCCTTCTTATCGTGGTTGAACATCGCCAAACATTCCTTCGAAATGATCAGACGATCGCGTTTGTTGTCGACTGAGAGCAAATGCGGCACCCATTTTTCCTCATTTCCAAATATTCATGCAAAATGTTGCGAACCCGTTCGGTTGACATACCAACAACCGCAGCGCACTTAGTCACTCGTCTATTATCATTCAATGGAATTTATAGACCATTTCTGGCGTGGTGACCTTTTTTGGACGGCCTGGACGCTCATCATCAAAAATGCTCTTACTACTGCGTTTAAATTCAGCTGTCCAATATTTAATTGTTATATCGAAGGTGTAGAGTCCCCATAAACATCGTTTAATTCGGTATTGATCTCATCGTTCGTTTTTTTTTTTTTTATAACTAGTAACTAACAATCACAGCACGATATTCGATTTTATTCATTATTGTAAAAATGCATAACTATTCGTTTTCAATGACAGTCAAACACATACTAAAAGACGCAGCTGGTTGAAAATTTTACAGTAGTCATTTGAAGGTTAGGATTTACGAAAAACAGCATTGATTTGATACTGTTGGCACCATCTCTTGTCTAGGCCGATTACTTTTCAACCTCCCCTCGTAGCTCAGAAAGTAAAGATCGTTTAGTTATTACAGTCTGTTCCAAACGGTTAAGCGGAACTAAATGGGAATTTAGTTTTTTTAGGTTGTCACGAGAAGGGACCTTGCTTGGGTTATTTTTTTTTTCACGTTGGGATGTCTGAATTTAAAATTCCAACAATAAAACCATGGAAACGAATGACATATGTCAAAATTAAATATTTTTTTTAGATATTTTAATGACAAAAAAATAAATAAATGGGAAATTTGTATTAAGAATGACACAAAAAATCAAAATATAAAGAAAATGACATTTTAAAATGATATTAACCTTAACCAAAAAATGTTTATTGTAAGTATGATTTACAAAGCTTAAACAAAACGGCCGAAAGGCACGATTTAAACGATGAAAGTAACTAGATTGCAAAATCTAGTTCCGCTTAACCGTTTGGAACAGACTGTAGCAACATATTTGTTTAAAAGACTGATTGTGTCCCAACTATATATGTAATGAGTAAGGAACGGACACAACTACTCTTTTTAAAAAATATGTTTAAATCATTCAATTCAAGCCCGCAAATATATTCTAATGTGTTTATAAGCTGTTCACTTTTGTAAGAACACACTAGATCTGGTTATTTTGGTTACTTTTATGGTGTGTTACTGACTTTAAATGTCAATTAAAAATATTTCTTACGCTGTAAAACCGACTTTAGGTTGATAAGGTTATGATCATTATAATTAAGATATCATTTTTCATTATGACATATGTCAAATGGATCGACATTTTAAAAAAGTGACATACAGCTTCAAAGGTGCAAACTATTGAAAACAAAATTCCCTCTTAGTTTGTTCTTACAAAAGTCAACTGCTTATAATTAAATATTTTGTGTAATTCGCTTCTTTAAAATTGTGATTCATTTTGTTTTGCAATTTTCCAAAGAAATACTGTTTATACAATGTTCATGAATCAAAGTTAAAAGGTTCATAAATTGGATGGACTTATGTAAAGATAAAATTGTAATGTGACTGATTAATATCATTATTTGCGCTCTTTACCGACATTATTAATTTTCATTCTGATTTATTTTAAATGTTTAAGCTTGTAAAAGATGACAAAATTATATTTTTATAAACTAGGCTTATAAAAACATTCAGTCAAGTTCAGAACATAAATGCTCTAGTCGTTATGCAATAATGAGCGTTTATGATTATGAGCATTAATTTATCCAATTTTAATTGATAAATTTGCAACATCATGAAAAAAATTAATTGTTACTATGACAATGTTATTTGTTTTTTAGTGTGAGTGTTAAATTACATTTAGGCCCGGTCTTTCCACCTTCAGATAAAGTTCCAGGTAACTATCTGACAGATAAGGTTATTTGTAACTTCATCTGCTGAATAAATGTCAATACCAGTCAGTGAATCCAATACGTCAGTCTCATTATCGGTTAGAAAACTATCCGATAGATACATTTGTATAGAAAGAAGGGATGACATTTACTCAGCAGATGAAGTTACAAATAACCTTATCTGTCAGATTGTTACCTGGAACTTTATCTGAAGGTGGAAAAACCGGGCCTTAATATGTTAAATATGTTCTTACATATTCTGTCGAATAGTGATTATCATACCCAAAACAGCCAAAATACCGACCATCAATAGACACGTTATCAAAGAACCATACATGCTGATGGGGACATCTTGCTGGTGTTGTGCGGGAAATACTTTCGAGCAAGACACTTGTGTCAATATTGCTGCAATAATTCCATATAAAAACATTTGATTCCAATTTATCATTTTTATTATAAAATTTAAATATATTTGTAAAAATATGTTTGATTAATATGAAGTTGTATAAGTTTATTTATTAGTTGCTAAGATATTGATGTTGCTAAGTTTTCTATCAAGATGCATCCAGTCAAATAATCCATAGAGGTAGGCTCAATCAAATCCCTGTTTGCACTGGTGTCAAACAAGGTTGCCACTGTCGCCTATTCTGTTCAATATCGTTTAAGATGATACGTGAAAAGTTACTGAGGACAATAATGGGATTAGGAGGACAATGACGAGCTATTTAGACAAAAATGACGATCATAAAATGTTCTTTATTAACAAGTCAAATAACAAAGGCAAATATGTTTGGATAGCCTTGAGCTTAATTGAGAAAAACCAAATAAGTCCTAGAGAGGGTGTATTTCATAAAAATCGCGACTTATATCAGGTCTTATCAAATTTAAATATTGGTTGTTATTTACCGATTTGAAATAGACGTTTAAATATTTAAAATCTAGCGTGCCATGTTTCATTCGGTACTGCTATTTGTAGTAGTCGATTCTTGTCCTAAGTATCGAAACAAAAAGTAACGCATATTATTATTCGTTTCTTACCTTCGGTCGCAATTAGATTTTGAAATCTAGTTCCGATTCAAGTTCTAACGATTGATTGAGGCTTTTTATCATTTTGTTTAGCAAAAGCCCACTTCAATCTTTGAAGTAAACTTCTGAGAAAGTGAGCTCGTGACAACTTGACGAAATAAAAATTTCATTTAGTTCCGCATGAAGCTAGAAACGAATTATAAAATAGTAGTATTAAAAGAAAAGTATTGAAACCCTCAGGGCCATTCCATAGGTTATCACTCCCAGGGTACAAAATTCATCTGCTGCCTTTCGAAAAATTTTGTAAATCGAAAAGTACAATAAAGCGTTAGGAAACATAATATTTCAATGCAATGACACATTAATTCGATGATTTTCTCCTTCAAATAATCAATTGTTTGACGTGCTGTGTGAGAACTTGCATTGTCATCATGAAGAATGATGCTACGTTTTTGATTGTTTTTCCTGATTTTGTCTATGACTTCTGGCAAACAAATTGTTGTATACTATTCAGCATTAACTGTTCTCCGATCCAATGAAGGAATGGTTGCGACGTGTTCAGTACAGCCGAAGAAATAAGCGATCATTTTCTTGAAAGTGCTTCGTGAACGAACAACTTTTGTGAGTTTCGGTTCATCTTGGAAGACCCAAATAGTGGATTGTTGCTTAGTTTCCGGTTCCTATGAATAAATCAAAGTTTTGTCACCTGAAACGATGTTGTATACGAATTTTGCAGAGTTTAGGTTGAATTTTTTTAGCATTCCCTTACACCAATCAACACGAGCCTTTTTTTGAGCTTAGGTCAAATTATACGAAATCCATCGGAAACAGATCTTTTTCACAGTTATGTTCTTGCAAAATCGAATGTATTGCAGTCTGCGATATACCAAAGGATGCTCCTATCTCACGGTAAGTCACATGTCGTTCTTCTTCAATCATTTTGCGCACAGTATCGATGTTTTTTTAATCAAAACCGATTTTGGTCTACCTTCACGAGATTCATCACTGACGGACGCACAACCACGACGAAATTCTGTAAACCAATTGTAAACAGTCTTTTCTGAAGGTGCTTCATTGCCAAAAGTTGAATGAAGCGAATCTATGCATTGTTGTTGAGTTAGGCCTTTACTAAAATCGTAAAAAATCATCCAACAAAAACCTTCACGAGTGATATCCATTTTTACACAAACTTGTTTTTTTTGACGCTCACTGTCAACAAACTACTCGGTCAATTTATAAACTGCCCCTGATTCAAAATAACAAATGTTAAATTTTACGAATATAGTAATGACACATTTCAACATTGCCATCTAGTGGCCGTTTGTAAAAACATAAAAAGTAACCCACGTATTAAATGGAACAAATTGAAATATGTATTTAACGCAGGAGTGGAATACCATCTGGAAAAGTAATTCGAAAATGCAAACGTGTATAGAATAGAAAAACTCAAACTCGCACAAGCTTCACACCGAAAAGTACAGAGGCTAAAAAGATTAAGATTTTTAAGATTTCCGTAAAAACGAAAAACAGCTGTGGCCACTACAGGACTGACCACCATCATAAAGTACTTGTATAAAATACATTCTAGCAGCAGAGTAGAAATAACTTGACCTAATATTTTTTAATAGAGATATTACCTATTTACCATGACCATGGAAACGTTACATATTAGTATGAAAAAACGTCTCAAATAAAAGTTATTAGTTATTGCATTTATAGCAACTTTTGTTAAATACATTTTTTCGAAATATTTTTCTGTTGCTAAATATTCGCAAAAATCTTAAAATCGACAAGAGTAAACTCCCATTTCTAGTCAACCGATTTTTACCAAAAGTTGATCAACTCGTGCCATTGTTGTCAAAAGCGTAAATATGCAGTTTCATAAAAATCCTTACAGACAGACAGACAGACAGACAGACAGACAGACAGACAGACAGACAGACAGACAGACAGACAGACGGACGGACGGACGGACGGACGGACAGACGGACAGACAGACCGACAGACATCATGCTAAAAATAGTCAAAACGTTATGTAGGGACCTCAATTCATGGAAATCCATCGAAATCTCGAAATGTCAAAATCGGTATGATCACAATACCTCCCTTATATATATTGGCGGTCGGTAAAAAAAATGGTGTATGACAGTATGTTATTTTTATGTTAAATAATATAAAATTAACATTAAGATTACTATATTAGTATTATAATAAAATGCAATATTTCATTTTAGAAAAGTAAAAATCAGAACATTAACATTATTATATTGGGTATAATAATGTTAATGTGAAATTAATTACTATTAAAAAAGAATATTTCTATTTAAAAATCTAATAAATGCTTTTTGTGTCATATATGTTACTTTTATTCGTATTTTATCTTTACATTATTAAATAAAACCTATATACTATAAATAAATAGCTTTTTTACCGACCGCCAACATATATAAGGGAGGTATTGTGATCATACCGATTTTGACTTTTCCAGTTTTCGATGGATCTCTACGAATTGAGGTCCCTACCTAACGTTTTGACTATTTTTAGCATGATGTCTGTCAGTCTGTCTGTCCGTCTGTCCGCCCGTCCGTCCGTCCGTCCGTCCGTCCGTCCGTCCGTCCGTCTGTCTGTCTGTCTGTCTGTCTGTCTGTCTGTCTGTATACAAGTGCAGAGCAAATTCGGCTAAAAGGATTTTTATGGAACTGCATATTTAAGCTGACATCAATGACACGAGTTGATCAACTTTTGGTAAAAATCGGTTGACTAGAAATGCGAGTTTACTCGTGTCGATTTTAAGATTTTTGTGAATATTTAGCAGTAAAATATTTCGAAAAAATTTATTTAACAAAAATTGCTATAAATGCTATAATTAATAACTTTTAAATGAGACGCTTTTTGATAAAACGAAAAATTTAGACAAATTTTTGTAAAGATTTTCGAAAAGAATCTATTTTTTCATACTTATATGTAACGTTTCCATGGTCATGATAAATGATATCTCTGTTAGAAAATATTGGGTCAAGTTATTTCTACTCTGCTGCTGGAATGTATTTTATACAAGTATTTTGTGATAGCGGTTGGTCCTGTGGTGGCAACAACTGATTTTTTAATATTAATAAAACATCGATGTATTGGAAACATCGATGTTTTTCCTTCGATGTTTTTTCAACATCGATAGTAAGCACCGATGTTAAACATCGATGTTTTGCCCTCGATGTACAACCCTAGTATGTTTTATAACAGATATGTACGAAATTCTGAAATGTTGAAAAATTCACATTTCACAATTATTTTTTTTTTGTTTCTCACACATGAAAATTTAGAAGCATTAACAACTGTGATTCGTACGAAAATTGAGTAGGTACATTAAGAGACAGGTACAAGCAGATTGCCGTATATAGACAGACAATCGCATGTCTACATATGACTGGAGTTATACATTAGCCCGGTAATTTCAGGTCATTTTGAGCGCACGCGAGGTCCCCAACAACATTCCACACATTCCCCAGCTATTAACTCGAGACGGACATATTTGAAATGATGTGAAAATTAACAATTTACCAATGGTGACAAATACCTTCCGTAGAAAGTTAATAAGCGTATAATTAACGGTTACATTTGTCTACTTGTTAATGATTTTACTATCTTTTTACAATGTATGTATTAGAAATGCTATCAGTAGAAATTATTAGTTGTCTATTAATTGGAATTCAACAATTAACTTGTCTCAATTTGAAGGGTGTGCTAATAGACTTAACTTTCTTATATCTTTATTTTTGCTAATTTATTTTTTGTTTATAATTTTTAATTAGAATGTCAGGCACACCTATCAGTAAAAAAATTGTGGGCTTAGCAGACTTCTGTGTAATACTTATTGTGATATAAAACAGGGTTTCTCAAAATGGGAATCAAAGGAGAAATAGTTAATAGTTAATATGATATTGTTAACTTAAGTTGTTAAATAAATTTATTCAACGATGGTGAAACTGGCCGATTGTAAATTGTATTAACAGTTATAATTTATTGATTTATTTATAAATATTAAATAAATATATTTTCAGGAATAACAGGAATTAGTTTATTTAATTTATTAATTTAATTTTAAGAAAATGGTTTTCTGCCATTTCGGCCAAACCAATTGCATCCTAAAGATAAGGGGTGACTAATAATTTTCGCCAATATTCGTCTTGTATTGTCGACCACATCTTTTTCCCCTGACTTGAAGAGTGCCAACCTAAAGAAATCATACTTGTTAAAATAAATTCAATAATCAAATTTTATAAGCATTAATGCTATAAGCTGTTCACTTTTGTAAGAACAAACTAGATCTGGTTGTTTTGTTGACTTTTATAGTGTATTACTGACTTTTAGAAACTTGGTTATATTTTAAAAAAGACTTTACAGTTTTGAATTATGTTTGTATTATTTTAGGTTAGTATTATATTTACAAAATATTTAAGATGTCACTATTCAAAATGAAATATGACAAATTATATTTTTTAAATGACATATTTATAATCTTGTAACAGATTTATTAATAATTGAAAATTTTATTACATGAAAAAAACTATGGTTGAACTAAACTAAAAATTAAACAATTTAACATGAAACAGTTAGTGTAAACTACGTCCTTAAATCTAACAAAACACACACAAATCACAATAAAACATTGTATAATGCTCACAAAACAATAACTATTCAAATACACTTCTTGACAAACTGTCCACAAACACTTCTCAACTTGTACTGACTAACTAAATATTAACAAAAATAAGGAGTGCTTATAAAATGCTGGTAAAGTACTTCGTATAGGAGGCGTGCGAAATACAAATGTGAAGTACATTATTAATACTCGCGTTGCACAAACTTTTGGTGCCAGCAATTAACCAACAGAAAAAGCAGTTTGCCGGCATTCGACCGATGGTTGAATGTTTGCTGGGTACTTTTTCTTCATTATTCCTTTATTCTATGAATATTTCCAACTACATTTCCACCAAAATAACCCCAACTCCATCACCGAAGCACCACCATGTTTCACAGAAGGCGCCAAACATTGGTCATCTTAAGGCCTCATCACACTAATTAATATTAACGCCTAGACTTGGAAAATTAAAGTTTTTGCATTCGAATCGAAGACATTTATGTGTGATAGTATGCAAAAAAAAACCTAGGTTTTAAAGACTAGGCAAATGGAACATGATTCAATTCCTCTGTCTTTCTATCCAGGTTTTTCCATAAGCGCGTGCGCCAATTGGTGTTCTCTCACTCTCAGCTGTTGCGTCTTTGTCTTTTCTTTACGTTGAGGTTAGTTTGTTGTATAATTTTTATTTTCGAATATAATATTTAAAAAAAATATATTTTGGAAGAACAACTAATTAATTTAGTAAACTGTCATAATAACACAATGTACGCATACGCACCCAAAAAAAATTTCAAGTCTTAATATTCAAATACAGTGTCATAAGTCAAAACCGTGAATCCTTCAAAAAACCTACTAAAGTAAAACTTGGATAGCGCTCTAGTGTGATACGCCCTTTAGCCACCTGTCTTACTTGGGATTTGCTAGTTTAATTAAATCTTGTATCCTCCCTAAAAGCATTACGTATTGTAATGTTGAACAAACATATAAGTAAATTTTATACAAGATACACACATTAATCATTTTGGAATTATTATAACTTATCACTTTTCATATGTCAAGAAACTGTGATTATAATTCACCGCAAAAAGTGTATGCTTAGTAATTTCTTTTACTGTTATTATAATTAGATTATATTTAATGTAGGTAGGTATTACAAAAAAATATATTGTATTTGAAAGTATGCGATACGTTGTTGCCTTTTATATTTCGGGATTTGAGATCAAAAACAATTATTTATCAACAAAAATGGCTTTATTGTGTTTAAAAATATTCTCCATGAAGATCAATACACTTTTGCATGCGTTTGAACCAATTTTCGAAGCACTTTTTCCACTCCTATTGAGGCTTTTTCCACTGCGATTGTCAAATTATGTGGGATACAACGCGAACAAATCTTTTTGACAGCCAAATGTTCATGCAATAGTGAATGCTGGTCCCACTAATGCCCAAGGATACTTCAATCTCACGATAAATCACAGGACGATCTTGCAGTATCAGTTTACGCACAGCATCAAAGTTTTCCGGAACAACAACCGATTTTGGACGAGCTTACGAACTACGACTAACTACGGCCACGACTGTTGGCAAACCATCGATAAACAGTAGTCCTTGATTGTGCTTCATCGCCAAAAGTCGAATTAAGTTCATCGATGCACTGTTGTTGGGATAATCCATGTCGAAAGTAAAAAATGTAAAAAATACTCGGTCGAAAATGTTTGATTCAGTAAAAAATACTTGAGAAAAAAACGAAAGCAATTGCACCTTTGGAGAGCCAAATGTTCTTTATTTTGTGGAAAGGAATGTTATGTTGAAATCGAGATATACATTTTTGTTGCAAACTATATTATATTCACCTAGTCTAGTCCATAAGCCAAACAATAATAAACACACGTGCTAAGAGACAGAGTTAACATATAGACGTGGAGAAGTTAATACAAAATAATAGATACACAGGCAATAACCCAAAGAATATATCTAACGGCGCGCTACTGCATGTCGTTGTACTTAGGTTTGAGTAACTTTTGCTCACAAACGTAGGTATGTAAAACAAATAAAAACATATAAATCTTTACTAAAGACCCAAGAAACTAAAAATGTTAAGAAAAATCGTACATATATAATTAGCTACCGTGTGTTAGTGATTTTGTAACACTGTGACGTCATTTTTCCTAAGGTTCTCGTGATTGGCTAACTGGGAAACAGAGTGTTCCCAGTTTGACTTGATTGACAGGTATTTTGCAGATTTATTCTCTAAGAAACTACGAATGTAATTACAAATAGAAATTTGTAGGATTTCGTAGGCATAAACAAGAAACTCTAGATACTCCTATATCATTTGACTGATATCAACAATATTTTGCAGATTCATTCTCTAAGAAACTGCGAATAAAATAACATATAGAAATGTCTAGGGTTTCGTAGGCATAAACAAGAAACTATATACACTGCTATATCCTTCGACCAATATGAATAATATTTTGCAGATTTATTTTCTTAGAATCTACAAATTATAATTATTTACAGAAATGTCTAGGGTTTCGTAGGTATAAACAAGAAACTCTAGACACTGCTATATCCTGTGACCAATATGAACAATATTTTGCAGATATATTCTCTAAGAATCTACAAATATAATTACATACATAAATGTCTAGAATTTCGTAGGCATAAACAAGAGACTCCTATATCCTTTGATCGATATAAACAATATTTTGCATATTTATTCTCTAAGAATCTGCGGATAAAATAACATATAGAAATATCTAGGGTTTCGTAGATATAAATAAGAAACTCTAGACACTCCTATATTCTTTGATCGATATGAAAAACATTTTGCAAATTTATTCTCTAAAAATCTGCGGATAAAACATCGTAATGAAATATCTAGAGTTTCGTAGGCATAAATAAGAAACTGAAGACACTTCTATATTCTTTGATCGATATGAAAAATATTTTGCAGATTTATTATTTAAAAATCTGCGGATAAAATAACCTATAGAAATGTATAAGGTTTCGTGGGCATAAACAAGAAACCCTAGGGTACTCCTATATCCTTTGACCGATATGAACAGTATTTTTCAGAGTTATTTTCTAAGAATCTACAAATATAATTATATGCATAAATGTCTAGAGTTTCGTAGGCATAAACAAGAGACTCTAGATACTCCTGTTTCCTTTGACCGATATGAACAATATTTTGCAGATTTATTCTCTAAGAAACTGCGGATAAAATTTTATATATAAATGTTTTGGGTTTCGTAAGCATAAAAGAAAAACTCTAGACAAATCTATATCCTTTAACCGATATGAACAATATTTTGCAGATTTATTCTCTAAGTATCTACGAATATAATTACATATAGAAATGTCTAGGATTTCGTAGGCATAAATTAACGTCTCAAATTATTTTTAGTTTTAACAATATAAATGTAATGTACTAAGTAAAAATCGTTTTCTCATCTTAAAAAGTTAATGAATAAATAATGAATAAAGTTAATAAACTATATAATTAGCAAGTGTATGTATGTAGTGTCGGTAACATTATGACTTCAATTTTTCTAAAGTTCTCGTGATTGGCTAACTAGGGACACCCTGTTTCTTGATTGGCTGACAGGTGACGCCCTCTCCCGTGATTAGCTAACTGGTGATATCCTGTCGCATGATTCGCAGACTGGCGACGAAATTAGGATACGTTAAAAACTAAAACCAAATAAACATACAAACAATTGAAATTTTTATATTATAAATCCGTCATTGTTGACGGGTAATAACCTAGTATTCAATATAATAATGTGGAGTAATGAACCAGGAGAGTATATTTTATAGATATTTATTTATATGTGTCAAAATGTAAATTAACAAAATACAATACAATAAACATATTTCTTTGCCTAGTTACACCAATACCAATATAAATTATTAGTACCAACTAATACATAATATACAAGATGTTACATCCAAGAATACAATTTACAAATATCACAGCTACAAAAAAAAAATAAAAAAATGTAGTTTATCGAAATTTTGTTTTGCGCCCCAAACTTACTTGCACCCGTGACGGGCGCCTCTTTCACCACGCCCTTGTTACGGACTTGGTCAAATTTAGTGTAAAGTTTACACTTACATACTGATTAAATTTTAGCCAACGTGGTGGCCGAGCGCATTAAGTCGTACGGTTTTAGACTGTTAGAAACAGCCTTGACTAGGCGGCTGGTGGTTCGAGCCTGCTTCGTTGGTGATATTATTCGGGCGAGAATAATATGTTTACATTACTCTCATTTTCACAATCATTCACCCCTCATCCAGGTGTAGGAGCTCGCTCCCTGGCATCGGCGATTAGCCTCGTTGCAGAAATAAAGGCCGATGTAAAATAAATAATATAATAATAATAATGATTAAATTATAGTGTTAGAAAATAAATAGTGTTAAAGTAGTGTTCATTTTAACACTGAAAAAGTAATATTTCATAAAAATACTATCTGAATAAATGAATATTTTCCAAATCACCGTGATTTGGTTAAAAATAGTGAACATTTTACTTTTTATTAATGAAAATTTTAACACTAATATTTTAACCAAACTGAGAATGACCTTTTTTACATTTATGAGTTTTTTGCTGTGAATATATTTGTCTTAAATTCTATTTGTGAAGAAGTTTATAAATACTACTCTTAACTGATCAAATTAATTTCAGATTCAACCATCATCGTCCTCCCAAACTAGTGTGACGTGCCCCATTAGTGGCGCCCCTGTTGTTCAAGTGCCGTAATGTCCTTTCTTGCCACACTGGACGCCAACGCCTGGCAGGTAAGTTCGAGTTTCTCTTGTTATCCCGGCTAAACCATTCGGGAAATAGTATCAATTTCCAATTCTCTCGCAGACCGACAACCAGTATATTGGATTTGGCACTAAAGTGGTCATCCACTGCAATTCAAGTGTTGACGGAAATTCACTTAGGGTAGTTTTGTTATGTCTGTGTGGTAGCATTGATTGGATTTACAATATATTTCTAGGGTTATTTTTTGGAGATATTGTATCATTTCAACCCTCAAAATTGATTTTACTAAAAAAATGTGGTTACCTATTAATAATATATTAGGTCGTCAAGGATGAAATTTGTAGAAAAAAAGGCTAAGTTGGTTGATAACTTACAAATATAAGGAATTATTTTATTCATCAAAATATGCACCCATATTGTCTATACACTTTTGCCATTTAAGCGGCAGGTTGTTCAGGCCGGTGCTATAAAACCCTGGTGGACGAGAGTCAATGAATTCGTGAGAGGCCAGTTTTACAGCATTTTCGGAATTTTGTTTTCCTATTAAAAAGTTGTCCAAATTGCAGAAGAAGTGGTAGTCAGTGGGGTCTAAGTCTGGTGAATATGGAGGATAATGAAGAAGTTCCAACTCCAATTCCTGTAGTTTTGCCACAGTCATTTGTGCAGTGTGTGGACTAGCGTTATCATGTAGTAAGATAGGAGATCTGTTGATCAATCTAGGTTGTTTTTCTTTAAGTTTTTGCATCATTTCGTCCAGTTGGTTGCAGTATATTTCTGCTGTGATCGATGAGCCAGGTTTTTTTTACCAATTTGATATTGTCTGCTGCGTAGTAACACTAGAGCCAAAAACACTATTAATGTCTCATACTTCATAATAGTGCGAATTTCCGACCGTTCCATCTTCAACAAAATAAATTTTTAAAAAAGTTTTTGATATTTTTTAGAGCATACAATGATTTCTTTAAGGGTGCGCACAACAGTACAGTTTCTTATACAAGACTAACAACCTGAAATAAAATTAGTAACAATCTATATATCAAAATTTTCAGCGAATTTTTATCTATCTAATAGGATATTTTTAATTGTAAAAAGAACTGTCATGTAATTGTAAATAAACAAATTGTGTTATAGACGCCATCTTGTAAACCATTCGACGCATATTTGTGTACCATGCGGCAAATTGTATCTAAAGCTCCATTCTAGAAATATGTTTGGAGATAATTTGTTCTATTGTGAAAATTACTTATAGTTATTGTACTTGGTAATCTACTTTTGCCTCCATCTCGATTCTGCCGTGGTTTTTAATATAGATGCTGCGGATAAAAATGATTTATTTTATGTAAAGAATACTTATACCAAGTGGCATTTCATTATCATCAAGTATAATATTTTTCGACGAAAGCTCTATATTATAAACAATCAAGTCGAAAAAAATGTTGTCGTATTATTTGAACATTTCTACACAAAAATATATAAATATAAAAAATATTTGAAACCCACAAATATATTTAAAAAATTACAGAACATTGTTGTGTGATACCTATTACTAAGTTATTGAGCAATAATATGTTTACAATATTTTTTTCTACAATCAAAAATATCCTATTAAATAGATAAAAATTCTGTGCAAAATTTGATGTATAGATTGTCACTAATTTTATTTCAGATTGTTAGTTTTGTATAAGAAATAATAATCTCTGGGGGTTGTACGTAGCTTTAAACATGCGAATGTGTAACTTTTCAAAAAAAAAAAAAAAAAACAAACCGGTAAAATATTAAGCTAATGTAAAATAATTAGCTGTTAAAGTTGGCAATCTTATTAACTACAAATTTCATCCTTGACGACCTGATAATTAAAAATAACAAAGATTTTTTCCAAGAAATTCCACGCTAGTGATAAATATTAATAACTTTTTAATAACAAGGTATAGTAACACAAAAGAAGGACATTTTAGGCTGAATGGATGAGGAAGGATTTTATTTAAAAAAGGAGGGCATATGCTTCTTTTGGATACCATCTGGTAAGCCTAGTTGTGTTAGACGCAAATAAGCATCGTTCCTATGTGTCAAAAATTTTCAGTAATTAACTCACTTGCACATTGCACACGGCCCCGCAAAGTTTGTAGCCGAATTTGTGAGAGATTTATGAGACCGTAAAAAAAGATTTAAATGCAAACTAGGCAAGTATGTCGACACAAAAATGTTTGAAAAACACTGCTTTAAACTACAAATGATTTAGATTCGGCAAAAACCCTACATAACCTCACCAACAAATTTCACATGAAATATTAAAAACAAGAGTCCCCTTTTCATATATTAATGTGAACATATTTACACATTCGGTGCAATATAACATCCCTTGTGATTGTCCAAAGCTTTGCCGACGGTTGTGGTTTTTGACTCACCGCTAACGTGCACGCGTTTAACAACAAACATAGTTCATCTCATATTGGGGACACTTCACTTCCCCAAAGCTCTAGGACACGTGGCGCGTTCAGCCGATATTGTCATTCGATGCTCCGGTTGCTTATTGAATCCTGAGTCGAGTGGGAAATGAGAGGTTGGAGACGGCACGCATTATCTGCTTGTGTGACTTGATGATTTTCAGATGAGTACTTGATGGGAGGATTTATGTTTTGTTAATTGGAATTCGTAATTATTTTATCGTTAAGATGTTCAGTAGCTGGAAAAATAAAAGATATGTAGAAGGGCTACCTAGATGGGGGGTATGGTAGCTGCAAACTACCCGGGTTTCGATTTATATAAGGGTATCCAATTCGTTATATGGAGCCCCAGAAACAGAGAAACAATAATCCTACGCTGCTCATGTGTTCGGGAGCGAATTTTTGCCTCCCGCACTCCAAGTGTGAGATTGAAAATTTATCAAATTCCAATACGATTCCTTCCTTTATTGTATTTTCTTTAATATTTGGTTGTTTTTCGCGAAAAGATGTTTATTTCGGGCCCAAAAACCAATTAAAAAATTTTAAAAATTATCTTTTCGTCATCTTCAGTAGAAGAAACACTATTCTACTAGAAATTCTACTAGAGTTCCAAAGATAGCTAGCATATGTTGGACTTATAATGAAGAGCGATGACAAATGTTGTATTCTACAGCAGCGTTTCTCAACCGGGGGGCCGTTATGGCTTCGTTGGGGGGCCGCGAAGTCATACAAGATCGAAACATGAAAATATAATAAAAATGCAGTCAATCTTGCAAGATATAAATTTTATTCATATTTATAAAGACGACTATCTTATATTTATATTCATAAAAATAAACTATTCATAACATAAATAAAATAAATATTCTATTTATTTTTATATGTACATAATATACTTATCTTGACAACTAATTTAAACTACAGGTTATTTCAAACGTTTAAGTTGTCACTAGCAGAGCCGTAATAACGGCCTGGCATCGGGGCGCGAGGCCTAAAGAGGGGCGCCTGGGCGTGTGTTTTTTTTTGTTTTTGATCATTATTTGTAGTGCAAAAGCGAAGATTTTTTTTTAGGTCATCACTTGTATTTTGGAAGTGAGGACTTTTTTAGCTTGTATTTTCACTTGTATATTAAAAGGGCGCGATTTTAAGTTAATTTAATTTATTTTCCAAGGGCGCCAAAAACATTGCTACGGCTCTGGTCATTAGCTAAGTTTATAATGAGTAAATGGGCTTTTACTAAACAAAATGATCATTCAATCGATAAAAAATACTAGATTTGAACATCTAGTTACGCTTTAACCAAAGAAACAGACTATAAGTAGACTATATCAAGGTCAAATCAATTGTATGTGTCGGTTGATGGGTTTCTCTGACAATGTTTCGCGTTGGAGGTACTTCAAGTATTTTCAAGTTTTACTTTGAAGTAGGTACGACTTGAAAGTGCAATATTTTTTATTATATATTATTTTAATTGCTCTCCGAGCTACAGATAACTCAAGAGTAAGGATGCGAATGTGTTTAAATTAAAATGGAAGGCACTTTGAACACTTGTAAATAAAAATACTTTACTTTCAAATCGTTATAGGGAATATAATCGTCATTTAAAAATGTCACAGTAAATGGTATTAAATGGTATGTAAACCGTAAATGGTATTAAAAAAATGTTTAAGTAAAAGTTGTTGAAAAGCTCTATCTGAAGATATCCAATATGATATAAATTCCCATTTAAAAAAAATCAATACTATCATTCAATTTCGTGGATAAATTTTAGTTTAAAATTTTTCCCAACTTGCTCACACGTCGTCTTCGAATAAACTCTGATCTCATTATCTTGATACACCATAATATAGGGGGGGCCGCAGACAATATTTACATCATTTCGGGGGGTCGCAGGCCAGAGAAGGTTGAGAAACACTGTTCTACAGAATATTGCACAAGAATAGGTGCAGGTAGAAGAAAGAGATCCAAGACAAAGAATGATAAACAACGTTCGAAATGGATAAAGCAGCATAGAAGAAGAAGAAATATCTTGTGAAATGAAAAGTACTCCATGATTATAAAAGTTCAGGAATCACTGCTTCAGGACATAAACAAGTAATGTGTCAGCAATGTGAAGAACAAGACAATAAAATTATTAAAAAAATTTAATATACCACCTACGCAAATACCTTTAATTCAATAAACAGCGGCATTAAATTTATTCAAAGGATAAATTGAAAATTAATAATTTTATAACATATTAATAACAGTATTTATTAATTGATTAGTAACGGTATACAGTGATAATGTTAGCGCAAATAACTATTTTTGCTAAGTTATTGCTCACGGCGCTCAAATTATCGAATAGTTTATTACTCACAAGTCATCAATCTCAGCAGACAGTTCATGCAAAACTGGAAACAATCAATAGTATTTAAGTAATATGAACTAGAGATGAGTCGATGTTTTATAATTTTTGAACATCGATAAATCTTAACGAACTATAGATATTTTTGATATTGATATTGCGAGACCGATGTTATCGGACTCGATGTTTTGGTCCGATATACTTTCCTCAATTTTTCCTAAATAAAAAAATAAAATCTATATGCCCGAAAACTAATGTAATTGAAATAACAAATTGGTTAATTTAATTTCCTACATTTATAATATTCTTCAGGTATTCGGCCAATTTCAAGACTGATTTTAAATATTTTTGCAGAAAATAATTTATAGGGTTGCGACGCACATTTCGGCATTATTCAGTATTCGGCACGATTCTCTATTCGGCCGACCACCAAATAATGGAATTATCATTCGTTGTTTGGCCGAATATTTATATATTATTCGGCATAATAAGTATAAAAATGTTGATGAAAACTGATTAATGAATCATTTAATATTTTTTTTTTTACAAATTTGTACAAAAATTGTAGGTACAAAAATAAGAAACTTATTAAAAACTTTACTGATTATACTGACGAGTATATAAAAACATTTTATTTATTTATTGTATTGTACAAGCGGTAAATTGTAATGAAGGAAGCTTAAAAATTTCACGTTTGAGGCAATAATCGGTTGTAGCGTTCTTCGTAAACATTTCCTGCTTCAGACAATAATGTTTCTGAATAGATTGCACTTGCCAAAGGTGGTAGAAATGTTTTTGCTAATGATGCCAACTTCGGTAAAGTATTATAATGAATTTTCAAAGGAAACCGTTGTCAGATGGCAGCACATTATGTGACGTCACACTAATATGGTCTATAGCAAGACTTTAAATCCTTGTTTTTGAATCTTGCTTCGTCCAAAAAACCAACCAATAGCTCTTGGTGCATCGAATTTAAATTTGTAGAATCCTTTTCCAAAATGCGCATGCATTTATTTACTATTTGGTATTTGACCCAATATCAACAAAAATTTTAACTGAATTGTTGATATTCGTAATCGCTCCAAATCGAAAATTCACTTGTTTGACAATATCATTATTCGTCGCAACCCTACCAATTTAATTTTATTTAGTTAAATAAAATTGCAATAAATTTTTTTTGTATTTTATTTAACAAGTATATAATGTAGGTTATATTACACGAGGTGTAGTTTACCACCAGAGCCGTAGGCGAGGGTTGTAATCATTACGAGTGTGATATAGCCATTATATGCGAAACCGATACAATATTTTATCTAAAACAATATAGTTTTATAATTAAAAAATAGTTAATTTAATTTAAAAACACAGAAATTTTGAGCGTCAATTGTAAAATGGATGTAGTACGGAAGGTTTGTCAGAAGAACCTAGCTAACCCTTCTACGACGTTACACTCAACTACGGTGACGAGCACGAGTCCGACTCCATATACGAGTACTTCCGGGTAGACCAAACAGCAGTCCCATTGTGAACAGAAGAAGACTTCACCAGGTTCCTCGACTCCCTGATGGACAATACCCGCTAGACGGCAGGTTCAAGGCAATCCCAGGCAACACGGGGTAGACAGGAGAATTCCATCAGCTCCCATAGCAATTTCCATCAATACTATCGTTATGATCTATAATTATTTAATATACTGTATTGTTAAAACCATGAATGATTTTTCCATCAAATCACCCATGTGACAATATTTTTCCATTTTCGATGTAAAACATCCGATGTTATTATCGATGTTAACTATCGAAACTTGTGAACAGATATCCATCCCTAATAAAAATAAACTATTGTCAAAAATAATTATAAAATATTGCATCATTTATATAAATTTAAAAAGGATTAAGTCCGGTCCTGTCGCCTTTGGCATGAAAACAAAGAGTTAAGAATTCGTGAAGAAATTAACGAAAAACTCGTGTTATATCAAAAACGTAACAATTACTAATAATGATGTGGGAATAGTGGTTGATGAGTCTGAGAACAGACGAACAGACAGACAATACGGGTGGGAGATTTAGTTTGGACGCGGATATGGACCAGTAAATTACAGGGCTTTAGCCTTTCCATGAACTTTGTGAGAATTGAGGTGGTTTTTACGATTTGATTAGACGGGTGGCGTTTAGCACGCCTAAATAACACGCTAGCTATATTACCACTTTGCAGAATTGTGCTTTTTTTGAATTTTAGGAATTTTTAGGAACTAAATATAAACACAATGTAGGATTTTATAAAATTGTGTGAAACCATGAAAGATTTTAAGCTGAAATATAGAAAAGTCCTTCTTGCATTCAATAAATACTCCCTCCATCCGTAAATATGGTATACATTACTTTAAAAATCAGCTGTGGCCACCACAGGACCGACCGCCATCACAAAGTACTTGCATAAAATACATTGTAGCAGTAGAGTAGAAATCGTAGTAACAAAGTACTTGCATAAAATACATTGTAGCAACAGAGATATTATTTATCATGACCATGGAAACGTTACATATAAGTGTGATAAAATAGATACTTGGAAAAAATTTCGAAAAATTTTTCAAAATTTTTTCGTTTTATCTAAAACTTTCTCAAGTTCTTAGTTATTACATTTATAGCAACTTTTGTTGAATAAATTTTTTCGAAATATTTTTCTGTTGCTAAATATTCGCAAAAATCTTTAAATCGATGAGTAAACTCCCATTTCTACTTAACCGATTTTTAAAAGTTGGAGACAAAGAGAGAGAGAGATAGAGATCTCCCCTATGGGTCCCAAAACTGCAAATTGCGGTTACATTTTTTAATGTATTCGATAGAAATATTTATGTTCAACCACGTTTGACATTTATTTGTGTACTTGTTTTAGGTATGCAACCCGGCATACATGAAATCGTACAAAAAAAGTTTACTCCACTAACGATTTGACGTGTTTTCCATGATCATTTCAGAAAAACCATTTTTTAAAAAGCTAATCTTTTCAAAAAGCCTGAAACCTTCGTCTATGTTAATACGGCATTATACAAGATTCCCAGTTATTTGGTTTCAGTAAAGATTTAACAAATCACAGAAAAAGAAAAACATATGAATTCAAATTTGTATTAAAGGAAAGTCATTGATTCGTTAAGAAGAGTTGGTTTTTGACATGAGCGCCGCTTGGGGTACCTGCAGTGTGCAATGTGCAGCGATCTCATGCTCGGCCTAGCGCATAACGCGAGCGTCACGCTCGCTCAACCGATAAAACGATGCACCGCCACCGCGAATATATTAAAGACAAAACCAGAACATATCACAGATTCGGATAGCAATAAATCTTAGAATTAAATGCTTGTAAAACTATTTGATTTTCTTAACATTTAATTCACAAACCTTTCATGTTATGGAGCTGGGAAGTAAGATTGTGTTTTTCAATTACTTAAGTCTGTTTCCGGTTCATAATTACTTTCCAGATTACTCTGACTCAGAACTTATTGCTAAGTCCAGACATACTTAGGAGATAATTAGAGTAGCATAGCAATTTATTTATTTAAAAAATTATTGATGTAAAATTTACTTTTACATAATTTTCCCAATACATTTATTCGTATTATTCAAACTTTTTATTACGAACTAATAAAACGTGAATTTTATAAAGACATCAAAAGAAAGAATCTTAAGACGTAGATTTAACACGAATTTTTCTGAGTACGAGAGGAATTTTTGGTTAGATTTCGTTTTTGGAAAATATTGCAGATGACAAAATTAACTGTTTTTTTTTTAATTCATAGCTAAATTATGGCTAATAATGTTATGGATTCTTTTGTATTTATGGCTAAGGTAGTGAGTGTCTTTTTTTTTAATTAAAAATATAATAAAAAATTTTGAACAGTTGAGAACTGACATCATGTGTGTAAAGAATAATGTATATTGTTCAATAGGCTCCGCCTATACCAGGGGTCGGCAACCTGCGGCTCTTTTAGAAAATTTTGTGGCTCTTTGAAAATTGGCTGGTTTTTATTTTAATATAATTTAATTTTTAACTTTCAACTTTGTGCCTGTACAAAGGGAATACTGCATATTGTCTTTTAGAAAAAGTAATTTGTCTCGAAAAAAAGTTATGTGTATTTGTGAATGTTTTACGTGCAGAAACATTTTTACATTTTATTAATTTACAAAAAATCAAGGACAATAACGTTGTTATTGTCAATAACAACGTTATTAATGCAAAAATTTTGAATTTAAAAATTGAAATTCACAATCTTCAAAATGTAGATAAAATTGTTTTCGAAGCTTGGAACAGTCTTCCAGAATCGTTTAGTCATTTAAAAAATTATGCTTTTGGACTATTGACAATTTTCGGATCCACATATTACTGTGAGCATGTCTTTTCACATACGAAATTAATAAAGAATCATTTAAGAAGTAATCTTACTGACCTGAAACTTTAGTGCTGCCTTAAGTTAAAGATTACTGAAGATTCACCAAATATTGAAGTCTTATAGAACACTATACAGGAGCAATCATCCCATTAAAAAAATTATTATATTGTAATATACTGGCAAGTGCAATAGGTATCGCAAACTAAACGCATAAGTAAATATTAATTTATTGTAATACTTGATTATTTTTAAACAAATAAACAGTTTTTAAATTAAATATAGCATATATTTTTTAGCGGTTCTTCCATGTTATTGTTTTTTTTTCTGTATAGATTTGGCTCTTTGTCACCGAAAGGTTGCCGATCCCTGGCCTATACTATTATACGTCGTGATTCAATTGTTTGAATTGGAATATTATGCTAGTGAAGACTGGAATACGATGCAAATGCAGAAAAAAACGTAACGATTTTATATTTAAAATTTTTGCAAATTATTTAATTTTGTTTAAATGATATCTCTAAGTACTCAAATATCGAATAAAAAAAATCATGAAAATTCTGTTGATTTTGATGTAATTATAGAACAAATATTCTTAGACATAGAGATAATTATTTTAGTTGTATTCCTTCAACAATAACTTTACCTTTAAAAAAATGTCCCTAGTTCATACTTATTATAGTGTATAATTTTAAATTATTAATATTATATATGAACAAATTTTGTGGTGACATTGGTTTTCAATTAAATAATAAAATTAACGCTGTTCTTAATAAAAATCAGGGATGGGGAGTCGACAGACTTCCCCACTCCTTTCACTTGTAAATTGTAAAGTCTATTCCAAATGTTTTAGCGGAACTAAATGTAATTTTTATTTTCTTACGTTATCACGAGTTCAATTTTTAACGATCAAAGTGGGCTTTGTTAAACAAAATGATACAAAGCCTCATTCAATCCTTAAAAGTTAGTAGATTTCGATATCTAATTCCGCTTAAATCAAAGAAACAGACTTACATTAAATATCTTGGGTTGGGGTGAGCTGTTTTTATCAAATGCCATTTTCATTTAATTTTGACTATTGAGTCATTTTTAAAACAAATTTTCGAATATATTAATTTTTAAAATTTTTGTTTTGTATTTTATCTACTTTTTCATAACATGTCACTTTTTAGGGTTTTATAGGTATGACCAAAAAACCCTTATACCGTCATTTGGTCGTCTGTCTGTCTGTCTGTTCGGTAAAAATTGTAGCTAAACGGCTAAACCTAGAGAGTTGAAATTTGGCATGCTTATACAACTCTTTGACCCGCACATAGGAAAAATACTAAAACATCTAAAAAACATACCCCCCTAAAAATATAAACAAATATGTGCTCATCGAAAACAAAAATATTTTTTTTAAATTCTGAGTAGGGTATCAAATGAAAGCCCTTAGTACGTGGATTAACGATCAAATTTAATTTTAAACATAATAAACAAAGTATACAAAAAAAGAAAAATTAGATATGACTAAAAACAAAAATCTTTATCCTACATCATAAATTTGTTAATAAGTACTAATAGTATTAATTAAATTTTTAACTGTAAAGCATGAAGGAAACCGGGAAAACCAGGTAAAAAATTCTGATAGCATGGTATTTTGCTGTCGTTTTCGGATTGTTCTCATCCTTGATAAAAATTTAATCAAAGAGTCGGAAATCGATAACTTTTTTCGATTCCCGACTCCGACTCCGACTCCTCCAAAAAACTTCGACTCCTTGACTCCCGACTCCCGACTCCCGACTCCCGACTCCCGACTCCAGACTCCCGACCCCGACTCCGACTTCCCATCCCTGATAAAAATCCCGATTTTCACATTTTTCCAAATTTATTTGAAAACTGCAAAAAACTGTCATATAAGCAAAGACGAATCCTCGACACTTTTTATACTTTTTACTGCGCTAGAGGCGCTGGAATCTTAAAAATTTAATTTTATTAAAATTAGTACACAACATATAAGCGCCATCTATTGTGATATAACAATACTAATAGTGTTAGTTCTTATTCTTCTTAGCAGTTAGCAGAATACGAAAAAATAAGAAGAAACTTCTAATTTTTGCAAACAATGCGAACGACCAACGACGCCAACACACCTTTTCTTTTTGAGTCTTGTTGACACTTTCCCAGTTGTTATTCCTCCATTCCCTGGATTTTTGTAAGTTGTCATTAGCTATTTTTTTATATATTGAAGTTGGCTTTTCCTGAACAAAATGATCAAAAGCTTCAATTAATCGGTAAAAGTAACTAGAATTGAAAATCTAGTTCCGCCTAAACCAAAGGAACACACTTTATTTCAACTTTAAAAAGTATAAAAATAATTGTTTATGACAGTGATATTTTTATGTTAAATAATATAAAATTAACGTAAAGATTACTATATTAGTATTGTAATAAAATCCAATATTTCATTTTAGAAATGTAAAATTAGTAATTTGGTTTAGGCGGAACTAAATTTTCAATTCTAGTTACTTTTACCGATTTTTTGAGGTTTTTGATCATTTTGTTCAGGAAAAGTCAACTTCAATATATAAAAAAATATCTAATGACAAATTACAAAAATGAAAATTGCGGTTAGTTCCGCCTAATCGTTTGGAATAGACTGTAGGTACAAATTAGGATTATTATATTGGGTATAATAATATTAATGTGAAATTAATACTAGTAAAAAGGAATATTTCTATTTCAAAATCTAATAAATGCTTTTTGTGTATTATGTGTTGCTTTTTTCGTATTTTATGTTTCCATTATTAAATAAAACCTATATAATCGCTATAAAAATAACTTTTTTTAATATTAATAAAACATCGATGTTTCCGATACATCGATGTTTTTCCTTCGATGTTTTTTCAACATCGATAGTAAGCGCCGATGTTAACATCGATATTAAACAACGATGTTTTGCCTTCGATGTACAACCCTATTTGTCACTGAACTGACTACTTTAAAAAACTAAATTCTACGTAAACTAATTCAGCTATTTTTACAAAGTATCCTTAACTTAGTTCATATTTAATGATTTTTTTCATTAGAAACAAAAACATAAAAATGTTGCGGCATTAAAGAAATAGGTAGTCAAATCTTCATATCTAGTTTCTATTATAGTTATTTGATTACCCCTTTTATTGAACTGTCTGACTCTTTAGAAGATGATATGTCTAGCATTCGAAAAGTATATGTAATAACACAGCACAAAAGTGAAGTTAATTTAAAAATAGAGTCAATAATAACAAAATTAAATGTTTGAAAAGCGATGAATATCTAATATACCACAAGTGTGGGTTCAGAGAGGAACTAAACCTACAATTTACTCTCGATTGGATACCACTGACGCCTAGGCCAACATTAAGACTTAGATATACTAATAGTTTTATTGTCTGATCTAACATTTAACTGTTTTAATCAAATTATGTTCAGATTTACCTAATACTGAGAATTTTAGAACCTTGCAAAAAATTTAGAGGTCAGGTATTAATCATTATATTGAGAATTAGTCAGTTTGGGGATCAAAAGAGGTTGGAATCAGTTGGAGATATGCCCGGTGAATACATAGAAGGAGACAGGATCTCCCACTGAAATTTATTTATTTTTTACCGACCGCCAACATATATAAGGGAGGTATTGTTATCATACCGATTTTGACATTTCGAGATTTCGATGGATCTCCACGAATTGAGGTCCCTACATAACGTTTTGACTATTTTTAGCATGATGTCTGTCGGTCTGTCTGTCCGTCCGTCCGTCTGTCTGTCTGTCTGTCTGTCTGTCTGTCTGTCTGTCTGTCTGTCTGTCTGTCTGTCTGTCTGTCTGTCTGTCCGTCTGTCCGTCTGTGTACACGTGTAGAGCAAATTCGGCTGAAATGATTTTGATGAAACTTCATATATAAGCTTCTGCCATCAATGGCACGAGTTGATCAACATCCGTAAAAATCGGTTGGCTAAAAATAGGAGTTTACTCGTTTCGATTTTAGATTTTTGTGAATATTTCACAACAGAAAAATATTTCTAAAAAATTTATTGAACTAAAGTTGCTATAAAAACAATAACTAATAACTTTTATTTGAGAAGTTTTTTGATAAAACGAAAAATTTTGAATAATTTCTGTAAAATTTTTCTCAATTTTTTCATATTTATATGTAACGTTTCCATGGTCATGATAAATAATATCCCTGTTAGAAAATATTAGGCCAAGTTATTTCTACTTTGCTGCTAGAATCTATTTTATATAAGTACTTTATGATGGCGGTCGGTCCTGTGGTGGCCACAGCTGATTTTTATACCTTGTAGATATGTCCAAGAAACCCTCATACCAAACCTTGACCAAACTACGGCTCTCGGGATAGATCCGGCCCGCGAGGAGCATTCATGTGGCCATTACCAAGGCCCATACCCTGGGGGGGGGTCAGGAGCTTGAGTCCCTCCAAGCACTAAAAAAACACGTGTACTCTTGTATTTTGGAAGTGGGGACCTTTTTTTGCTCATCACTTGTATTTTGGAAGTGAGGACCTTTTTTGTCAACACTTACATTTTGGAAATGATAACCAGTTTTCATAGATCAATCACTTATATTTTGGAAATGAGGATCTTTGTTTTTAGGTCAACATTTAGATTTTGAAAGTGAAGACCTTTTTTTAGGTCATCATTTGTATTTTGGAAATGAGGTCTTTTCGACGATTTTGGTTTTATAAAAATGTAGGTCCCAGTCCAACCCTTCCCTATAAAACAATTTTGTCTTCTAAGCCAGTGTTTCTCAACAGGTGGTCCGCGGACCACTGGTGGTCCTTAGTAACATTTTAGTGGTCCGCGAAAGACATAAATTATTATTTTTGAGATTTTTTGTTCGTTTTTTATGATGTTTTGTTCATTTTCTGTGTATTTTGTTCATTTTTCAGTGATTTTTATTATTAAGATATATGTAGAGTTGTAATATACAATTTGTTTAATAGTAGATTTATTATTAGGGGATCGCGGTAGAAATTTTAATATTTTACTGGTCCGCGATTCGTTTTCAGTTGAGAAACACTGTTCTAAGCCATCCCAAGACAAAATAAAAGGTGCGCGCCTGCCATAGCCATTGCCTTTTATTGCTCTGACTTTGTGTGACTCGCAACCCTTTTTGTCAGATATGTGGCCCGCGATAGTAAAAGTTTACACATATCTGCCTTATACCATCATTTATGTGTCTATCTGTCTGTTTAGTATAAATTTTGGCCAAACAGTTGCAACTAGATAATTGCTTTGATATACAATTCTTTGAGCAAGCCTGTGGCTGCAAGCACTAAATTGTTTGTACCTGCTGTTTGATCGCTAAGCAAGGGTATGGACGTGAGTTCAACTCCTGCCTATGTCAAATAATTTGTGTAAAAAATATTTCTACAAAGTTCTGCTTAGCAACGGCTATAAACTGAAGGTGTCTTTCTGTGTACGCTAAAAAATGGACTTAATACTAACCATTACTCCTGAATGTACACAGATTGAAAATATGGTCATGAAATCTGGAAACAAGAGGCCTAGACTCACCTCGGGCTGCCGCCCCAATGATAATACTATTCTTTGACCCGTATATAGGAAAAATACGAAGACATAAAAACCAGGGATGGGGAGTCGGAGTCGGAGTCGGGAGTCGGGAGTCGAGGAGTCGAGGAGTCAGAAAAAGTAATCGTCGGGAGTCGATTACTTACTCTTTGATGAGAACAATCCGAAAACGAAAGTAAAATACCATACTACCAGTATTTTTTAAAGTACGGAAACAGGAACGACATTTTGTTCTCTGTTCATGAACGAAAATGAAATTTAAAATATTCAATACCGGTTTTACACGGTTTCCTTCATGCTTTCCAGTTAAAAATTTAGTTAATATTATTAGTATTAACAGATTAATGATGTAGGATAAAGATTTTTGTTTTTAGTCATATCTAATTTTTCTTTTTCTGTATACTTTGTTTATTATGTTTAAACGAAACTAAACTGGATTTTTATTAACTCAAGTTGTAACGAGCTTTGTGATTATCTCATGTTTCATGTTGACAGCTAAAATCTAAATGTCAAAAGAAAAAAGTGACATGTTATGAAAAATAAAATATATAAAATACAAAACAAAATTTTTTAAAACTAATATATTCGAAAATTTGTATTAAAAATGACTCAATAGTCAAGATGAAATGAAAATGACATTTTATAAAAACAGCTCACCCCTGTCTGTTTCTTTGGTTTAAGCGGAATTAGATATCTAAATCTACTAACTTTGTTTAACAAAAGCCCACTTTGATCGTTAAAAAGTGAAGTCGTGATAAATTAAGAAAATAAAAATTCCATTTAGTTCCGCTTAAACATTTGGAATAGACTTTTCAATTTACGAGTGAAAGGAGTCGGGAGTCGGAGTCGGAGTCGGTTTTCAAAAATACCGAGTCGGGAGTCGGTAATTTTTCAGTCGACTCCCCATCCCTGATAAAAACACATATAAAAAATAAATAAATACATATGTATTAGTTTTAACATAACGCACTGTATCCAGTTTTATGTCTGAGTACGTATCACAAATCAAAACAAACGAACTAAGCTAAGGACACCGGGCGAAATTCACTAATACATACACACTAAATTTAATACATACACACTAAAGTTGTCCTTTCCAGTTCATTTTTATTAATTGCGTAGATAAATATATAGAAATCACATGTGGCAACACTGTGCATTGGGTCACTACGAGTAGTGTCCACCTGACTATTGTTTTCTAGATCTAAATTTTTAAAATCTTACACTTATATGAAAAATCTTTGAATTAGAAATAATAAAAATACATATATGCAGATAGGTATATTTAGCTAATTTAATGCAATGCATAAGTAAAAATGATATTTTAAATTCAGTTTTTTTATTAAAATTTTTTGTCACTGTCTCAGCTGCCGCTGAATAAGTGCATCCAATTGGACAACTTATGCACAAAATGGCAAAAGAACCTCGAGAAAGTCGAACAACGAAAAACTATTTTAACGTATTGGGTGCCTAAAAGATAAGAGATAAACGAAAAGACTAATTTCTTATCTCAAAAAAATTTGTTACAAGTGAGTAATTTAGTTTCTCACACGTTCTCATGATTTTCTTCACATGTCTACGTTAAAATAACAATTACAGCTTACCTGGTGTATAATAAATTAACCAATTATGTCAAATTACACAAACATTTAAAAACAAAAGCTCTAGCTCGTGGTAAATTAGGATTGTGCCCATAATTTAAAACACGATCTGACATGTTGAACATTATCATTTATAAAAAGCATCATGCATCCATCCATCTCTACTTTAAAGCCCTTTAATCTTCATTAACCAATTATATTAAAACACTCAAACATTATAAATTTTCAAAACATTCTTTATCCACTCCGTAAATCCGTTGTTTTGTTGATTATTTTTTGTTAAAGCAAAGGTCAGAGTGCCTATGCCGCATGCTGACCCCATGTATAAAGTATCGTATACTCTAATTATATACGAACGCCGCCCGCTATGATATAAAAGACCTTTTACTGAGGCACGTGCACTTCGTTAAAGTTGATCCCTAAAAAATACACTTCACCTTGTTGAAGCATTGACGACCTGTCAAATGGCTACTCGTGTTACATTATATCCGTTTTTGTTTGCTTATATCCACGTCTCGAGTGTTATTGAGAAGGAAAATGTATTCATTTAGTGACCACCCTCTTCTTGTTTTATTGAGACGTAAAAAGATTAGCTTGGGAAATACGTTCTCATCAGATTATTCACACAATAGTTATGAGATTGTTATGGAAAATAATTGGCATGGCTAAAGTATCGCTTGTATTTTCCAATTATGAATTAAAATTTGCTAAAATGTGGTGTTAAGATTACTGTGTTGATGGTAAAAGGTCCTGAAATAAAACAATTGGTTAAGTTTCACAAATATGTTAATGAAAAATACAGATTGCACTTTTAACCATTTTCAAATCTATGTTATTGTTAGATAATTCATGCCAAAGAGTTTTTAAATAGTAAACAATATTAGACGACACATACTCTTTATATCAGGCGCGCACCCAGAAATTTTTCTTGGAGTAGGGGCTCAGAATTCGAAATTATTGAAATTTGAAAAAGGTTCTCACTTCTAAACTACAAATGATGACCTAAACAAAGGGGGTCTTCACCTCTAATATGCAAGTGATGACAAAAAAATGGTCCTCACTTCTATTTTAACAAAAACGTATATCGCGTTCTTTATATACGTATATCCGAATAAAAATAAAATGTCCTGACTGACTGACTGACTGACTGACTCACCAACGCCCACCCCAAACCACTAAATCAAGAAACATTAAATTCGGCCAGTATATTCCTTCCATGACTTAAGCACACACTAAGAAGGGATTTTTCGAAATTTTACCCTTAAGGGGGTGAAATGTGTTTTCGCGGATTCTATAGCTCTTAGGACCGTTGAGATATCGATTTGGTTTTTGCTTACAAAGATTGCTCATACACAAGTTTAAAAACAAAATTTAGGATTTTGCCCTAATCAACTCCTAAAGGGGTGATTCTACATTCAGGGTGAATTATAAGTGAGAACCCTACGCGTTTCCTATTTTTGTTAAGTTAAGGTGTCCTTTCAAAATCTTAAGAAAGTGTTTTGAAAGTTTTTTAGTTTCACTCCTAAAGGTGTAAATTGGTATTTTTTTATACCCTTATTTTAGTCCCCTGGCATAGAAACATGAAATTCGAGGAGGAAGGAATATTCCCTCCATCATGTAAGTACCCATTAAGATAGATTTTTTTCAAATACGACCCCTTCGGGCAGGGGCGGCCCGACACGGTAAGCGAGTTATGCATGGCATGGGGCGCCTTGTCGGAAGGGACATATTTTTTGTTAAATTTTTAAAAAGGGGGCGCCGTTTTGAATTTAGCTTGGGGCGCCACTGCCTACGGGTTAAAAATGATTGAAATGTGTTTTTAAGGATTCTTAAATATCTCTTAGGTCCGATAAGATCTCGACTTGGTTACAAAGTTTACCTGTACATATATATAAGAACTTAATTCAAGATTTTGCCGTAATCAACACCTAAAGGGGTAAATCTAGATTTAGGGCGAATTATAAAAACCCGTCGTATCTCCTGTGCTCGTTGAGTTATAATATTCCTTTCTGACAAAGGTGTCTTTTTATAATCTTTCGATAGAGTTTTTTAATTTCTCTCCTAAAGGATAAATTAGTATTTTTGATTAGAAATAAGAAATTCAGGGAGTATATTCCTCCGTATGACGTAAGAACCCACTAAGAAGGGATTTTTTCAATTTCGAACCCTAAGGAGGTAAAATGGTTTTCACGAATTCGTCAATATATCTTAGGACTGATGAGATATCGACTAGGTTTTTGCTTATAAAGGTTACCGATACACATGTTTAGAAATATAACTGAGGATTTTACACTAATCAGCCCCTGATGGGGCGAATCCATGTTTGGGGTACAGAATAGACTTCAGGAAGGACTGCTTCACACATGGCCAGTTCAACTTGCTCCAGAGTGAGCTCATCCAGCAGCCTGGTGATCCGAGCACCTCAGGGGAGAGTACCAATGTGATTTACAAAGAACCATGAATTTTAATAATTGCAGGATGAGGACAGACCGTCAATATACCGAAGCGAAACACGTGTGCGCAGCTAGTGTTTTATATCCTCTGCTGTGAAGATATGGAGGATATGATTTTGTTTTTGAAATATGCCCTATCCATCTCCATCTTCTATGCATCAGTGTTGTTTCGGTTTTCTCATGTCCAGTATTTCTTATATTTTCTCCTCATTTTATATATTGAATTTTATATACGTCGTTTTAATTTTTTTTTTTTTGTTGTTGTTAAGTTCGGTACGTTTAAAATTTAAATTATTTTAATTGTTTAAAATCCAATATTAAATTTTAGAAAAAACAAATTAGTTTTTGTATAAAATTATATTTTTATATAAAATTTGATAAAGAGGAATAATTTAAATCTTTCGCAACATCGAAGTTGATCGTCTAGCCAAAACCTTGCGGTGTTAAAATTTTCATACATTTACATTTTCTGGTAGCAAACAGTGTTCAATTATTATATGTACAGTACATTTTTTTTTTAATTGTGTCATTTATAGTCTTTTATTTAATATGTTCTTCATCCAGGTTTCATCCGGGTTTTCGTCATTGAGTATTTGTATGGCTGATTTCGGGTTTCTCACTTCTTCCTTGCAGTCACGTGTTAGATGTTCTATTGTCTCTTCATTCCTCTCACATATTCTGCACTTCTTTTCTTCTTTTTCTCTCCAATATTCGTTCCTTCTTTCATCGTTTCCTACTCTGAATCTGGCTATTATTTTTTGGTTTTTTGATTGTTTTCTTAGATACACAGGAATGCCTATTGTTTCTAAAAACCTGTATCTGGGTTTGTATTTTGATATCTGTATCTTCTCTCTTCGTTGTTGTAGTTCCATGTCCTTTTCCCTTCTCACAATTTCTTCTTTTAAGCTAACTCCCATTCGTCTTCGGTTCTCTACTTCTGTTGTTGAATAGCCTTTTCTTTCGTAATACTTTGTGCGTTCTAGTTCTCAATCATTCTTTTCTAGTTTATTTTCTTCTTATCTGCTCCCAGCATGCAAAAACCAGTTCTTTCCAATTCGATCTTCTTGTTTTCTCCTCGTATATTATTGCTCTTCTGCCCGTTTCAACGCATAGTTTATGCCTCTTCGTTTCCTCGTGTAATATGTAGAGCGCTGTTCTTTTATCGATTGAAAGTGTCCATCGTAGGTATTTGTTGTGGATTTTCTCTATCTCATCTTGCTCTTTCCATCCCCATACCTCAGCTCCATAGTACAATATGGGTGCCACGAGTTTGTCGAAAAGGAGCATTCTTAATCTAAAGTTGTTTCTGAATTTTCTTTGTCCAATTCCCCATATCTGCGAAAGTGCTATGTTTGCTTTCCTTGCCATCTCCTTCATATGCCCTTCCGATTTCCCGTTTCTTTGGAAAGTGTATCCTAGGTATTGGACTGATTTTACTTTTTCTATCTCCGTGCCTTGCCATAGCCATTTTTCATTTGGTTCCCTGCCTCTTGCTTTACTGAACCTTACTATTTTTGTTTTAGCCGTGCTTATGGTCATGTCCTTCCTCTCCAAGTACTTTTCCAGCCTCTTAATCATTGAATTCATTTCTTCTCCGGTTCTTGCTACTAGTACCAGGTACCAAGAAGCAGTTGTAAATGACTTCTTATTAAATATTCCTCTAACAGTAATGAGATTATGCCAATCTTCAAATCTTCCATGTAAAACCAATGGCAACAAGAATACTTAGATTCTCTACAGTTCAAAGGATCATATTTTGGTCATATTTAACATCTCCCTCCTAGAAAGCTTTGGTTTTCTTCTCACCAAAGCAGATCTTTTATATGCACTTTTATCTGGCTTGGAATTTAATCACACCTTCTCTCCATATCATCTGCATAGAATTAATATGGTTTCGTCGGCGATTAGCCTCGTTGCAGTAACTAATTCATACAAAAATTAGTTGTCCAAAAAATATTCTTACCTACCAATATTCAAACGCTTCTTGCTACGAATTCTCTAGATATTTATGATATTATTTATAACTATATTAACCCTATAACTGACAAATTTAAAAAAAATATATTTTTGGTAAATTCTTGTTCTAAATGTTGCTAGTAAACGATATTTAGGTGTCTTTAGTCATATAAATAAATATATTATTCATAATTTAACATTTTTATTGATACCCAAATGGGGCTCATGGTACATAGTGTTAAAAATTATGTAAAAATTAAATAATATTGCATACACATATAGAAAATTATATTTTATGCCATAGAGGAAATCATTCTACATGTAGTCCAATATTACATTTATTACATTGTTTTCGCACGTTATTACCACAAATAGCGCGTTTTCTTTGCTTTCCTTCCTGAGTTCTTTCCAATATATGTCCAATGGGATCAAACCTAACATCTTCAGGTATACATATTTTCCTTACTCTACTGGAAATTGGTCTTCCGGAAACCTTAGTATTGGATAATGAATCTATTTTCATACACGCTCTTGTAATAATGCGTCTAAAGTCTAATAACGGTACGTTATCATTTACAACATTATGAAGGGCGTGGGCGTTGACAATCGCAGCGTTTGTAAAAAGAGGAAAGTACTATTTCTTGCCTCTAAATTTGATGCGATACTTCTGAATTTTCCAGTATAATTTATCAACTTCACCCATGTACTTGTTATATTGCCTTACCGCATTTGGCCTATCCACTTGACATTCTTTCTTTTCTTTTTTAGAATATCTTTTAACTTTAGCCATGGGCTCTAGTCCTAAATATTTTGATAATATTTTGACACAGTTATTGTCATTCCAAACCAACGCAAAAATATCATTATTTTCATTATAATGATAATCATATGCTCCACGTATTTCTTTTTTCTTTATTTTATCAGATTTGAAAGGACACAATTTGTTGAAAGTGTAAAATTATGACGGTTGTTTTGTTTAGCGAAAATTACACTTTGCTTCACTATTTATTGTAACAAATTTTCGTCGAGAAATTCTTCAAATATTTGAACAGGTGTTTTGTTTTTCATATTTTGAATATCACTAGATTTTAAAACAGAAACATTGTTACATTGATTTACAATGTTGGAAAAGTCAGCATCCCGCTCCTTCAAATCACTCCTTGGATATTTAGATTTTTGATTATCTTCTAAAGCACTTGAGTGTACCTCTAGTTGACCAGGGACGTGTTGCGAATCTGATACTATATGAATATTATCGGGTGGCAATTCGACAATATCAATAGTATCTCTTTCTAAATCTTCAAAAAAATCATCATTTTCGAATAATTCTTCAATATCTCGAATACAAAAATATTTTTTAGCAGCCATATTGAATTACTCACATGCAACTGGGTAGTACTGTATTTTCATAGTGGCATGTGCCACGAGCCCCAAATGGGTATCAATGTATTTCATAACATAACTTTCATAACAAATATTATATGTACTTACATTGTGCATCAATATCAACTTAACAGATGAATTATTACTCGTATGCACGAATTTAGTCTTAAAAGTACAAAATACGCACAAAAAGTTTATCAGAAATTACGTGTACACTCTGAAATGAATTTTGTTGTATAGGTTAGATATTTTTGTTTAGTGCACTTGTACAGGCTGGCAAACTGTCAAACAAAAAATATATTTGAACAACATGAAATGTTTATTTTCACTGGATATTACTTTTCTTGTATAAAATTAAATTTTAAATAATAAAAAATAAATAAAACATCCGAATCCCCATTTGGGCATCATGGCAGCTAATGGGTTAAATCAGAAAATATCAAATTATAAACGTAATTTTAAAAACCCTTAATCACTTCATTTATACCTGGCTAATAGCCAATGCCAGAGCCGTAGCAATGCCGTGGCATCGGGGCAAGTGCTAGGGGCGCGAGGCCTGAGAGGCGCCATCGTGTATTCCACCTGATATACATATAAAACAAGTTCTGAAATACTATTAGCAGTGCTGTAGTCGTAAAATCAGTAGAAGGTATACGGTACATGTATACCATTCACAATCAGAGGGTATTAAAATTACAAACATTGAAATGAAAAAAGATAAAAAACCCGCTATTTTAGGTTAAATTAATTTACAAGTATCTACTTTGAGTATTTCCCAAGGGCGCCAAAACCATTGCTACGGCTCTGGCCAAAACTGCTAAAGCCAACAAATAAAAGGAAAATGATTAATCAAAATCTATGAATAATGGCTCTATAAAATTCTCATTGGTAATAACATTCACTTGATATTAAATATATGAAACATATCAATTAAACAGCATAAAACTTTATGAATAATAAAACAAACTTTACATAAAAACATTTTTAATTACAACCTAACCTTAATAACTTTCATGTAACTTTTTTCATTCCATTCACTGAATAATTAAACATAACACAGCAATGTTTGCGTACAGAGGTTATGTTCGAGTGGACGGATGGACGGGGTACTCGCGACAAGAGGCAGGCGTCGAGAGCTCGTCAACATAACGAGTCCTCTCCCTTACTTAACGTACATATTGCACCCTGCTACTGCACGGACTCATTATAAACACACTGGCACTGGGCACAATAATGCCCTTTTGTTTCATTGTTTTGGTGCATGAGTTTGGTTTTAACATTACTAAACATTTTGTTTAGAAGTATTGTAATCTACTAAAGTTTGTATTAGTTGTTTTAGTATAGGTTCGTTGTGGTAACAGTGAATCAGGCGTGCACGGTGAATCAATCAAATTTAAGTTTATTAGATCAACATTCCAGGGCAGCGATTTCCAAACTTTGTTCACTAACGCCCCCATTATAAAAAATCCCATCTCTGGCGCCTGTCTGTCTGTCTGTCTGTCTGTCTGTCTGTCTGTCTGTCTGTCTGTCTGTCTGTCTGTCAGTCTGTCTGTCTGTCTGTCTGTCTGTCTGTCTGTCTGTTCGGTAAAAATTGTAGCCAAACGGCTAAACCGAGAGTTGAAATTTGACATGCTTATACAGCTCTTTGACCCGCACATAGAAAAAATACTAAATCATCTAAAAACATATCCCCCTAAAAATATAAACAAATATATTCTCATCGAAAAAAAAAATATTTTTTTACAATTCTGTGTAGGGTATCAAATGAAAGCCCTTGGTACGTGGATTAACGATCAAAATTTTATTTTTGCAAAATAAGTTATTTTGACGCGATTTTTGCCAAAATTGTGCAAAAAAAATGTTGTCCCACACGTGTCCCACTGTGTTTAAGCCCAGATGGTTTAAACTAAAAATCTGAAAAAATTCTAAGTAATGTACATTGGTGTGAACCGGAATAGTACAACAGGAATTTTTGATCAGATTATGCTTTCGGAAAATAACGTATTTTTTGTGTTTTTAACTAAAATATATAAATTATTTAATCCGCTATTTAACTCAGTAAACGAGTGAACGTCCGTAGTCCAGTGGTAACGTTCTCGCTTCGTAAGTTGCAAACTACTGTTCAATTCCCGTCAATTTTTATTTTTTCTGTTTTTTTTTTTGCATTTTTATTTTGTCAAAATTCTAGTTATATTTTGGCAAATATTGCATTTAATTTTTAAAAGCGTAAACTTAATAACCAGTGGGAAGTGTGGAAATTATAATTTAATTCTATTTTTGAATGTATACGAAATCAGAGAGGCGAAGTTTATGACTTAAACAACCAGTGGAAGCCGTAGGCGCAAAACCTTGCTATATAAAAAAAAAATACTGCAAATATTTAGAAACCCAAATAATGGTATTAGGCATTCGAATTAAAATTAATTAAAAAAAATCAGCTGTGGCCACGACAGGACCGACCGCCATCGTAAAGTATTTATGTAAAATACATTCTAGCAGCAGAGTAGAAATAACTTGGCCTAATATTTTCTAACAGAGATATTATTTATCATGACCATGGAAACGTTACATATAAGTATGAAAAAATTGAGACTTGATCATACCGATTTTGATGTTTCGAGATTTCGATGGATCTCTACGAATTGAGGTCCCTACATAACGTTTTGACTATTTTTAGCATGATGTCTGTCGGTCTGTCCGTCTGTCTGTCCGTCTGTCCGTCTGTCCGTCTGTCCGTCTGTCCGTCTGTCCGTCTGTCCGTCTGTCCGTCTGTCCGTCTGTCCGTCTGTCCGTCTGTCCGTCCGCCCGTCCGTCTGTCTGTGTATACGTGCATATTTAAGCTTCTGCCATCAATGGCACAAGTTGATCAACTTTTGGTAAAAATCGGTTGACTAAAAATGGGAGTTTACTCGTGTCGATTTTAAGATTTTTGCGAATATTTCACAACAGAAAAATATATCGAAAAAGTTTATTGAACAAAAGTTGCTATAAAAGTAATAACTAACAACTTTTATTTGAGATATTTTTTGATAGAACGAAAAAAAATTGAATTTTTTTTCGAAATTCAGTCTCAATTTTTTCATACTTATATGTAACGTTTCCATGGTCTTGATAAATAATATCTCTGTTAGAAAATATTAGGCCAAGTTATTTCTACTCTGCTGCTAGAATGTATTTTATACAAGTACTTTATGATGGCGGTAGGTCCTGTGGTGGCCACAGCTGATTTTTTATAGTTTGCAGATACTGATCTAGTTCAAGTCATAATCAATTACGATTTTTTTAAATAAATCGTACAACATTGTAGTAAGGAAAAACTGCTTTTATTTCAATATACCTGAGCATAAAAGCTTAAGTTCATCGAGATGTACTAAGTACTTAGAGCACAGGCCAATAAACGTGCCTTGTATATACTAGCGTGATCGCGTGCCCAAGAATGCTCGTTCGCGTGCAAAGCGCGCGCCGTGGGAACTCGTGCTCGCGATGTCTGTGCGTGTGTGGGTGGGACCGAATTACCTCTCTCCCCTTCGTCCGCCGTCCATGAACATCGCTCGGCACGCCGCAATAACATACCCGCCCGAAATTATAGGGAAGAAATTATCAGAATTTACATTTTGGGAATTTTTCAGGTTAAATCCCACAGTTTGTTTTGAAGAATTTCTCAAGGAATTGTTTAAGTGTTAATTTTGGATTATTATCCTCAGTTCTTTGGGTTTTTAGTATTGTTATTAAATTGGAATTAAAGGCATTGTAATGTAAATTAAATGGGTCGTGCAAATGGTTCCACTATTATATGAGGAGGTCAAAGACAAAGTAATGTAACAATAATGTCACATTTTCAGAAATTATATATTATTATCATACGAGTTTTATAAGGCGATGCATTGTCACACGAGTACGACGAGCGCAGTGTGGCGTGCTCCAAAGAAACAAGTGTGACAATACGTCGTATAAAACGAGCATAATATACAATTTTTACCGACCGCCAACATATATAAAGGAGATATTGTGATCATCTCGATTTTGACATTTCGAGTTTTCGATGGATCTTCACGAATTGATGTCTGTCTGTGTACACGTGCAGAGCAAATTCTGCTAAAAGGATTTGTATGAAACTTCATATTTAAGCTTTTGACATCAATGGCACAAGTTGATCAACTTTTGGTAAAAATCGGTTGACTGGAAATGGGAGTTCGCTCGTGTCGATTTTAAGATTTTTGCGAATATTTCACAACAGAAAAATATTTAACAAAAATTGCTATAAAAGCAATAACTAACAACTTTTATTTGAGACATTTTACGATAAAACGAAAAAAAATTGAAAAGTAACTATTTTTTCATACTTATATGTAACGTTATGATAAATAATATCTCTGTTAGAAAATATTGGGCCAAGTTAATTTTCCTGCTGCTGGAATGTATTTTATACAAGTACTTTGTAATGGCGGTCGGTCCTGTGGTGGCCACAGCTGATTTTTATACTTTGTATCACTTATTTTATAGAAATTTTAAGATTTCATTTATAAAAAATCCGCTGTGGCCACCACAGGTCCGACCGACATCACAAAGTACTTGTTTAAAATACATTCTAGCAGCAGAGTAGTTATTATTGTAAAAGACAATAACGTATTATATTACGTTGACAATTTCATAATGTGTATTTATAACTTACGATAACCATGGAAACGTACCTGCATACATACAAAAAATAAAAAAATTAATAAAAATAAAAATAAAAAAATAAAAAAAAAATATAAATATCTCAAATAAAAGTTGTTCGTTATTGCCTTTATAGCAACTTTTGTTAAATAAATTTTATCGAAATATTTCTCTGTTGTGAAATATTCGCAAAAATCTTAAAACCGACACGAGTAAACTCCCATTTCTAGTTAACCGATATTTACCAAAAGTTGATCAACTCGTGTCATTGGTGGCAAGCTTAAATATGAAAATCTATTCATAAAAATCTTTCAGCCGAATTTGCTCTGCACGTGTACACAGACCAACAGACAGACAGACATCGAAATTTAAAAATGTCAAAATCGGTACGATCACAATACCTCCCTTATATATATGTATATGTATGTAGCGGTTGGTAAAAACTTAATCCATAAGTCTTAAGTGTAAGAAAAAACTATTGAAATACTATCTATAATATTTGAACACACTTGTCGTCTACTGGACGTTCTGAGACGGAGACTTTGGCAGTTTTTTTTTTTTTAACAATCCGTACTTTAGCCATCGATCCAGCGAAAAATAATCGCAGGAAAAACAAATAAATAACACTGCACCACTATGACTTCCCGACTTCCTGTCTGAATTATAAGAGATATAAAAAATCAGCTGTGGCCACCACAGGGCCGACCGCCATCATATAGTACTTATATAAAATACATTCTAGCAGCAGAGTAGAAATAACTTGGCCAAATATTTTCTAACAGAGATATTATTTATCACGACCATGGAAACTTTACATATAAGTATGAAAAAATTTAGTCTTAGAAAAATTTTAAATATTTTTCAAAATTTTTCGTTTTTATCAATAAACGTCTCAAATAAAAGTTATTAGTTATTGCATTCATAGCAACTTTTGTTAAATAATTTTTTTCGAAATATTTTTCTGTTGCTAAATATTCGCAAAAATCTTAAAATCGACACAAGTAAACTTCCATTTCTAGTCAACCGATTTTTACCAAAAGCTGATCAACTCGTGCCACAGATGTCAATCAGCTGTGGCCGCGACAGGACCGACCGCCATCATAAGGTACTTATATAAAATACATTCTAGCAGCAGAGTAGGAATAACTTGGCCTAATATTTTCTAACAGAGATATTATTTATCATGACCATGGAAACGTTACATATGAGTATAAAAAAATTTTGCAAAAATTATTCGAAATTTTTCGTTTTATCAAAAAACGGCTCTAATAAAAGTTATTAATTATTGCTTTTATAGCAACTTTTGTTCAATACATTTTTTCGAAATATTTTTCTGTTGTAAAATATTCACAAAAATCTTAAAATCGTCACGAGTAAACTCCCATTTTTAGTCAACCGATTTTTACCAAAAGTTGATCAACTCGTGCCATTGATGGCAGAAGCTTAAATATGAAGTTTCATAAAAATCCTTTCAGCCGAATTTGCTCTGCACGTGTACACAGACAGACGGACGGACGGACAGACGGACGGACGGACGGACGGACAGACGGACAGACAGACAGACAGACAGACAGACGGACAGACGGACGGACGGACGGACAGACGGACGGATAGATAGATAGACAGACAGACAGACAGACAGACGAACAGACAGACCGACAGACATCATGCTAAAAATAGTCAAAACGTTATGTAGGGACCTCAATTCGTGGAGATCCATCGAAATGTCAAAATCGGTATGATCACAATACCTCCCTTATATATGTTGGCGGTCGGTAAAAATATAGGTAATTCATATTCCCATTGCATGAAACGTCACAACATTCATTATCTATTATTTCGCAAATTTTAAGTAATTTGTATTGTATTATATGCCGCTCTTGTAATATATCAACCCTGTAATAGAACAGTCACTCAGCTGTATATTTCTATTTCATAATGGTTAAAACTTTTTCAATGACCAGTTTAACTATTGAGATTCGATTATCTTTAATAATATTTATTGGGGGCAATAAAATACTATTGTACTGGCTTTTGTTATCTTCAGTAGCGTATTATTTCTGACTGAAACGTTTGTTTTGAAAAAAAAAACACTATTTTCACATCTGATCACATTTATTTTTTTTTACTTTCTGTCTAATCTGCTCGCGGAGCACTAGTAGACGCACCGCGTAGCACCAAGTGCTCCGCGGAGCACAGTTTGGGAAACCCTTTTCTACTCAGTACTGAAGTTATTTCCCCGAATACATCTGTGTGGTGCGTGTTGCGTCAATAACAAGGATGAGTGGGGCCTACAATTTTAACGTGGGTTCCAAACTACTTTTATTTGTTTTTGGGGAATTTTTATGGACAAATACCATGGTAGCGGAGGGCTCACTTTCCTAGGGAGAACGACTGTGACTGTGTGTGTCTTAAAAATGTTTGCCGGCAACTGGTGTTGCCGGTGATACATTATCCATTGCTGCCACAACCTAACAAACTAAGTTACAGTCGTTCCCCAATTAAGTCTTAGTTTTGTTTCAAAATTTTCCTTCATCAGTAGCCAGTTTGGTACATCTAGTACGACTATAAAAATAAAATTTTGAAACTTCAGTGTCATTATTTAATAACAAAAATTAGACAAAAAGTTCGGTGCAAGGACACGGTTGCAACAAATAAGTAACTAGAAAGTAAAAATCCCACTGTAATTTGTTTTGCAATTAATAATGAATGTCTATAGTAGTAATAAATAACCAATGAGAGGTAAAATAAACAGCATTTAATTGTAATTAAAAGTGTAAAATGGATTTTACGGTCGAGTCATCTCGTACTTTGCATACACGAAATCATATGTAGATCGCTACATAATTTTATTTAAATTATATATAAATACTTGATTGACCAAGTGTTAACATATCATTTGACTTTCATTTAAAAGTAATAAAGTCCTTTTACAACTTTTAGATTGAATATCATTTCTGAAATTAGCATATGCTAATAGAATATGACGACTTACTACAATAGCGCTGGAGGACACCCGATACTATGACAGAGATTTATTTAAAAATAAATGGACTACTTATATGACAGATATACACATACCTTACCCACTACTTTCACCTACACGATCAATGCAAAAAAACTGGCGGAATTTTCTAGAGAATTGTCTTATCTATTCTTTATAATTTCGATACTTCTTCTCTTGCCTTATCTGTTTCGAACTTTCGTTTTTATCTGAAATTCCTTGGTTCGGGCAATCTGTACCTTGCTTCCTTGCCATCCGAAATAATTCTATCGAACTACGAATCATTACTTCACATTAACGAGTAGAGCAGCGTTTCTCAACCAAAAACATACCACGGACCAGTAAAATATTAAATTTTCTACCACGGACCACAAAAAATAAATGTACTGTTAAACAAATTTATTGTACATGTAGACTCTACATCTATGTAATATCTCAGTAACGAAAAAATCACTGAAAAATTAACAAAAATCACAGAAAATGAACAAAAAATCTAAAAAATAATAATTTATAAGCTTTTCGCGGAATACAAAAATTTTGCCCAGGAAAAAGGATCACCAGCAGTCCGCGGACCACGAGGTGAGAAACACTGTACTAGAGCCTCTTCTCCCTTCAATCTTTTCCTGTACAATATTATGTAAGATACAATATAAGAAGTGTATTCGGAAATAATCCTAGCTTGTGCTATACCAGGAGAAAAAGTTGATCTTGGTAAAGTAGCTATGATGTCCTTTTCAAAGTACTGCCCTTTGGATGCCACAACCTTCTTCCCTTCTTCTAGCGATCTTCTTACATGCGGAAGCACTCCCTAAAGTAATCTTACGGAATAGCAAACTGCTGCCTCGTCGCATTATGTTTTATGTTCTTTTTGTCTCATTTTTTTTTTTTTTTTTGGACGATTTTTCAATTTGGGGAATAGATGAAAATCGCAGGGAGCCAGACCAGGACTGTATGGAGGCTGATGAAGTTGTACAATGCCGTGTTTCAGCAGAAATTGCTGGATAAGTTACGATAAATAGAACAGTGCGTTGTACAGCCAAGTCAAAAACGCGATTCGTTCCCAAATCTTGGGTTCTCAAACCTACATATATTGTTTATCATTTTAATGATATTTGCAATACAATTGCATTCCCTCCAATTAATCGCATACAGTATTGGCGCATACTCGACTAAATGTTACACTTGTCGTGTCATAGTGTAGCTAATTTCACAACTTTGGACAGTATCCCAACGTATCCTTACGAAGCATACAGAACTAGGATATCTGTTACAGTGCGATGCAAGAGGAGTTTACAGAGCGATATAGGCAGTGTATGAAAATATTTAAAAATTTAAAAAGAAACATTTTTCGTGGGTGGCATTGCTCATTTGATTTACATAAAAGTCGCCTTTGATGCCTCTAGCCTTTTGTTTCTGTTTTTGTTATATTTTTTTACTATATACATATAACATTTCATAATCCTCATATTCGGAAATTAACAATTTAGTTGTTCAAACACACATGTAAACTTAATTTCCGCCTTGTTTTCATATTGATAAATATTTTATTAAAGATTGTCTATTATACTGTCATATATATTTTATAAAAGGTCTTTTAGAAAGATTTTTCATAGAGTAATGCATGCCTTGATTGACTGGCAGATCGTGATCGACTTGTTGGTAATTGTAATACGTAATAATACTTGAAATAATAGGGTTTTTATAGGTCCGGGCGCCAAACCCAATTTGACTGCAAAGTTTGTTTATGAATCTATCACTTTTTTTAGCTATTATCAGTATTTTGGGCCCCTTTTTAGGGTTTCTATTGGTAGCGTCCGCGTTGACAATAGGTACATTAAGTAACCATATCTTATACTCCTATATTTTATTACGGAAAAATAAATAACAATTCTATCTACGTTCTGTTTCTGTTTGACGGTAATTATTTTTCCTGGGAGAGGGTGATTATTGTTATCCCGATGCCCGGAATTATTGTTTCACCGGGGCCTGAGCTTACTTTCGATGCTCCTGGACACATATATTATAACGAAAGAGTTTTAAACGGGGCAGCATTAACCAGAGTCTTACTATACTTGTTTAAGCAAAGAAACTGGAAAACTTTGGGTTAAAATTATATATATGGTCACAACCCGAGTTATGTCTCTTCGGCTTACGGACATTTTAAATTATTACCATTTTTCGACGTTAGCGAGCTTGATTATACTAAATATTTAGCATTTTAGCATCTTAAAATATCCGGTGAAATGTATGTTATTTCTCAAATTTGATATCTGGACTTATTAAGCCCTCCCATCGATGTGCAACCTAATGAATTCTAATTCTAATCTGCAACGGTCTAAACTGGAAAGAATAAACTGTCTTTTAATTCTGTATTTCTTTTGGTTTAGTTATGGTCGCAAGAAGTATCGAATAAACAAAATCAACAAATTCAGGTCTGTATACTTATATGATTTCTTACTTTTATGTTATCTTTTTTATGTTATCTTTTTTATGTTATTATTTTTATTAATACGGCATAGAAAAAAATAAATAACTACAAAGTAAAATAATCGGGCATGATACTGTCTTGGACACATCCAATACGTAGAATACGTATTGGACTCCATCAGAATCGTTTTATGGACTGCGTCAGTGTAGTTTTATTGGACTGCGTCAGTGTCGTTTATATGTAATAATAAAACAATGGTTATCAATCAATTTCATTTATTTCAATAAATTTCATTCGATTTTCATTCTATGTTAATGCCGCCTGCCGCTACAATGCTTTCTCCAGGGTCAGCACCGTAGCAACGGGGTAGCGTCGAGGCATTTACCAGGGGCGCGGGGTCTTATGAGGGGCGCCATTGCGGGTGAAAACCTTTTTTTTTTGCTCTTCACTTGAATTTGGGGGGTGAGGACCTTTTTTTTGCTCTTCCTTCTCTTGAATTTGGGAGGTGAGGAACCTTTTTTTTGCTCTTTACTTGAATTTGAGAGGTGAGGACCTTTTTTCTTGCTCTTCCTTCACTTGAATTTGGGAGGTGAGGACCTTTATTTTTTGCTCTTCATTTGCTTTCGGGGAAGTAAATTTAAATTTTATCAATTTGCTTCATTTGCTAAGGGCGCCGAAAACATTGCTACGGAAGCAGGTCTTCTTTTTTCCAACATCCGCATATTATACCGTTTTACATATTTACTTTGCAAATGCTGTGACATTTCGAAGTTACGACGAAATTTTTGTCACGGATATTAATTGCTATATTAGAGCTATTTTTGAACTCTAGTATTGTAGAACTCGTTGTACTCGCTTCGGCGGTACATATACTAAAATTGGAACGATACAGAGAAGATTAGCATGGCCCCTGCGCAAGGATGACACGCAAAATCGTGAAGCGTTCCACATTTTTTCTAAATTTTCCTGTTAATCGTGACCATTTAATTGACAAAAATTCTTATAACTGTACCATGAATAGTATATTTGTACTGAACTGGTAAAATAAATGAAAAAAAAAAAAAAAAAAAGAACTCGTTATTACGAATCGTTTTAGCGGTCAAACACGAGTTTAACCTCTCCGATTGCTGAGTTATGACTGCTGAAGTGGTACGGAATAGCATCATTTTTGCCTCACATGTACTTGGTGGCGCCGCCTCGCAAGATCACGAGACTGTTATTAAAACATATTAGGACACCTTTCGATTGGTACGTCTAGTCATCTTCAGTCTAAAATACGTGGTCAATTTAAAAAAATATATATTAAAAAAATTGAAAATCCGTCAAACAAATAAAATAATGGTAGTGGAAACGTAAGATCGCGATAAGTCGCAGTAAGTATTATACGTATATCTAGGCGCCCACACAGAGGGGGGGGTCTCACGGGTTTGACCCCCTCCAATCACTCAAATCATGCGATTTTAAGAGACACATTTGACTTGCAATTTAACCTGAACCAGACCCAAAAGATTGTGGCTTCTGAGCCAATCTAAGTAAAAATTTGGTTTGTGAGCCTCCCTTCCCAGCAAATGTTAGGTACACACTTATATATATCTATCTATGGTGTATCACGTGATACTATTGCCATGTGCTCCGATTATTGTACGCATAGCAGTAAACGTTTGAAATATATCCTAATTTGGTTACACTAAGTTTCAAGGAATGACTCTTCTTGTGGTATTCCACGCAGTGGCGGCGCCATCGGGCTTTCTGAGGGGTCTAGCAATTATCCTGGCCCCCAGTTATGTCCAGTATGCTTGAAAATTTTTTTAGATAAAACTAAATGCTCAGTGCGAGTCCAACGGCCATTTACGGCTTGCATCTTTTCAAAATTCAAAACCATAATTTTTTTTCGTTAATATTTATAACGATAAAAAAATGGTGCCCCCCTCAAAAATTGCCTGTACCGCTCAGATTTTAAAAGCTTGTGCCGCCACTAATTCTACGTCAAAACATCGGAAACTGATCTAAAAACGGTTCCAAAAAGTGGTTATAAAAGATATTTCTAGAAGTGGAAAAGGTGCTGACAGTGATGTGCAGTGGCGCACCCAGGGAGGGTGCCCGCCCCCACCCTCCCTAAGAAGGGCGAAAATAAAAATAAAAACACACAAACACACTAGAAAATTTTAAATAGAGATGAGGACCTTTTTTTATGTCTTCACTTGTATTTTAGCAGTGAGGACCTTTATTTTAGGTCATCACTTTATATTTTCATAATTTGAAAAATTTTGTCTTCCGCCCCCCCCCCCCCCAACAAAAATTCCTGGGTTCGCTACTGGTGATGTGTAACCGTAGAAGGGTAGTGTTTTAAAAGTGGTAAATATAAAACAATATCTTAGTAATAATTTTTTTTTAGGCTAGTCCATGAATATTTTGATCTGGTATATTAACTGTTACAAACTAATACTCGTGTAAGTACTAATTTTCAAAAGCACACAAAAAGAATGCTCTGAGTACAAATATGTAAGTAGAGCAAAATTATAATAAAAAGTCAATTAAGCCTGCGTGTAATAACAAATAATGAAATGTTATTGTCTTCCATAATTGCGCACGTGCATTTACTTAATTTCTACCTTTTTACACCAAAAAAACACAAATAAACAAAATAAAATAGCCACAAAACCTTACACAAAACACAATAACAAAACACACAACAAACAATTTACTTTTAAATTTCATTAGAAAAACTTCAATTTAGTTTCTTATTTAAGTTTTTGTTTAAGACTTTCCCTTAACAAATATTTATTCGAGACTATAAACTCGTGTTCGTTGGTTGAGTGAATTTGTTAGCTGATGCAGTTGAGAGCGAAATGAGTTGAGTAGAGTCGTAATTGGAAGTCAACACAAACGAAATTATGGAAATAGACTGCGGCTCACTTCAAAGACACAACGGGAAGGGAAAATAGAAATATGAAATGAAAAGATACCGACTAGAATTGCATTATAACTGATAACGTATACTATATAAAGAACAGTTGTTTTCTTTTCAGTGAATAAACATATGATCAAAGTAAAATTGTTTTATTTAAAATTAGAATTTCGTTTGATTGAACTATATTGATCATTTTTACTCTATAATGATTAACAAATGATGTTTTATAATGGGTTACGTTATTCAGCCCAACAAAATATGATTTATTAACGACAGATTCATGGGTCCCCGCAAATCTTTTTTAAGGGAGGCAAAATATGAAGGAATATTTATTTAATAAACTTTCATAATTGCAGAACACTATTTAAATAGAAATTGAAGGCGTTTGCGATCATTGGCAAATTAACATTATTGACTTTTTCTATAAAATCTATTTTATTGTTAGTAATTTTTCTTTGTGCACACTTAACATACTCAAACCGGATAAACGATCCAGAGCCGCAGTAAGGAAAACTTGCGCTAGGGGCAGAGCCGTGTTTTGGCGCCCTCGGTAAATCAAAACAAGGTTTTTACCTCTCAAAATTTAAGTGATGAGCAAAAAAAAAGCCCGTCAGCGCCCTTTTCCTTAGTGCGCTAGGGGCTGTCGCCCCCTCCGCCCCCCCCTTACTGCGGCTCTGAAACGATCATCTGTTCTTAGTTGACCTCATAGTTGACGTAATAATAATTGAAATAATAATGACCATCAAATAATAAATGCATTATATGTACAACTGTAAATACATAAAGCTGTTCATATTGCACGCAGTGTAAAAAAGAGACGCGCATGCGTACTCACCCCGAAAAATTAACGTTTTTTACCATGTAAGTTTTTATTTATACTTCATTTTTTTTAAAGAACGAAGTGTGGGCAAGATAGGAGCTATTTCGATCTTGTTTTTAATTGGGTAAGAACGTGGAAAAGTTTACACTGTGGAAAAATAGATTTCTGTCTCAACTTATTCTATTTGTCTCTGTTATTTTAACCCAAATTTGTAAACATAGGCGTACAAATTAAGTTTACAGTGAATATATTACTACCTATTATTTCTAATAAGTAAAATGGAGGTATAAGTTTAAATAATGTTAGAATATAAAAGCCAGTGTATAAATAGATTTGAAATTAATTTAGAATATATATATTAAGAGAAATATTGTAAAATGAAGTCTGAAAATGAATTAATGTACGTACGCCTCTGGTACCAAACACAACAGTTGTTTTGCTGTCATATTCTTTGCTGTCAACGAGCGCCAAGATTTTTTAACTTAACTGTAAATCTCTACATTGTCTTTCTAAAGATTTATTAATTGATTGTGATTTTTATTTTCTAAGATAATTATTTTGAAATTTTGTGAAACATAATTGGATATCCTAACGGTTTTTGACGTGAATTTAATAACGCTATAATTTTGGAACTATACCTCTTTCTGACCCTTTTAAATACTGAAAGCTATTATAGTTTATTTATAGGCGTGTAAAATTTTTTCGCTATTTCTCTTTGTTTATATTAAATCTTAAAATTTCTATGTGAATTTTTATCTATATTAATAAAAACGATGTAACTATATCGTTTTTATTTTTTTTATTTTTAGGCCTCATTGTTAGGCCATTTGGTTTCTATACGTTTCAGATTATTATAAGACAATACCCGCAAAAAATCAATTGTCTGTCTATCTGTCTGTCCGTCTGTTCGATATTCACGCAAAAACGGCTGGACATATTTTTACGAAATTTGGTATGATGATAGAGTAAAATTAGGATTCGAACATAGGCTATAAGGCATTTCAAAATTTTTATTCTAGAAGATGTTTCGGGATTAAAACTGTTTATTAAAAAACTTAAAATATCTCCTTTATTATTGACTTATTATAATATTAAAATATTTACAACAAAAATTGTTTATAGTGATAAAACAAATCTTTTGTCTTCAATACATTTTTTTCAATTAGATGAATATTTGGGAAGTTATGGGGGGACACCCTAAAACTAAAATCTTGAAAATTTCGACCAGGACGTATTGTATCAAATGCGGCTAAAATTTCTTTTTTAGAAGGTTGTTTAGAAGGGTTTCTTCTGTATCATTTTCTTCAACCTTTTCGTTTTCTCTAATATATAGTCTCTTCTGTTTCAAGAGAGCTACGAGGTGTGTAAATTAAATAACCGGACTGGAAACATAGCGTTTGATCTGGCAACATTTGGGACGCGGGACTTGGAGGGGTGGCAGGTGAACATGTGGTACGCCTTCAGTACGAGTTTGAACTCGCTAGAGTAATTTTGTTGTCCGTAGCGATTTTTTTCGTGAAACGCACTAGAAAAAACATTTTTTCTAGTGCGTTCTAAAAATAAAAGTAACATTCATTTCGAGCAACGGTATGCTATCAGGTTTTGCTTCAAACTTGGGTCGGTTGACAGTCAGAATGATCAGGGAAGAGTTGAATTTAACTCACACTACCGTTCATCAGATTTTGACCAATGAATTGGGGATGCGCCTTGTCAGCAATTTCAATAAACGAGTTTTTGTCCAGTAAAAATATTCCTGTGGCTCCTCAGCCTCCTTATTCGCCTGACTTGATTCCTTGTGACTTTTTTCTCTTCCCAAGATTGAAAAATTACCTCAAGGGACGTCATTTTGGGACAATCGAAAACACTCAAACGTCCGTAATCGACCTGCTGAAAGCTATTCCTTTATCCGAGTTCCAGTACTGCTATGAGGAATTAGAAGAACCGTCTCCAGTGCTGTGTGGCTTCCCAAGGAAGTTATTTTGAGGGAGACAATATTGAATAGTTATTTTATTCAAATAAAAAAAAAAAAAAAATCAGTCCGGTTACTTAATTTACATACCTCGTACATACCTCGACGTATTGTATCAAACGGGGCCAATTTTTCTTTTGTAGAAGGTTTAAGGGTTTCTTCTGTACCATTTTCTTCAACCTTTTCGTTTTCAGCCTCTTCTGTTTCAAGACAATTTATAATGTCTTCATCTCACAAGAATTCGATGTATAGATACACAGAAACAATTTTTTATAAAATGATTATGGGGACTAACAAGAACTTCGTTATACGGAAATTCTATGAATAGATGTCCAATTGTATTTGAAATAAAAGTTGTAAATTTAATTTTTAGTCACCTGTATATTGTTTGCAGTGATAAAAAATGACCTAAAAATGTCTTTGCAAAATTTTATAGTTCATAAAATTATTTAAAATCGCAAACAAACCGCCTCTTAACACCCATTTTTATTAATTGTTGCATAAATAAAATGTAAAAACATGACAAATTGTATCCGCCCTTATTTTGGTTCCGCGCCTTGGGCTACTTACAACCGTAGTGGAACAGTGAAAAATATTATAAGACTTAGGGCCCCGTGGCTATTTTAGTGGGATAGGACTGACCCAAATCTTAAGCCTGTAATACATGATGCGATTTCTCGTTTTGAATCTCGTACGATTTATCGTACAAGAATTATTGTATCGTGTACTACAGGATTTTCGTACGAGATCTTGTACGATATTGAAAACCATCCAATATTTATGCTCCAGACTTAAAATATTGTATAGAAATGAACAGATATCGACGCAGTAGATTATTGCGCATAGTCACGTGACCGATACCGTTAGGAATAATTATCGTACGATAACTCGTACGAGATTCAAAACGAGAAATCGCATCATGTATTACAGGCTTTAGACATCTGTTCGTAAAATATAACTATGACGTATGTTAGAAAAAAGTTGACTCATAAGTTAATTAATTTATTGGTCAATATTTGGTCAGTGCTTAAAATTAGGTAAACACATATTACTTGCAGACTAATTTTAAAGTATAATTTTACACATATTAAAATAACTAATAACAATTAGGCATGAGTATATCGATATTGGATTTTTTAGACGCATATATTTTCCACTAAAATAGAAAAATAAAATCTATATGCCTAAAAATTAACGAAGTTGAAATAAAGAATATTTTTATTCTTCTTCTTTTATAATATCTACAATGAACCGCGCACACTGGGGGGGGGGGGGGCTCACGGACTTGAGTTTCCTCCAAGGGCTGTGTTTTACGTGCTAAATACAAGTGTCGACCTTTTTTTGATCATCACTTGTATTTTGGAAAATAAAGTGTATTTGACCAGCACTTATTTCCGAGTGATTTCCCAATTCCTACCTTTTAAAATAATTTCGTTTTTTACCCCCCCCCCCCATTCAAAATTCTTGTTTGCGCACCTCTCTACAGTAAAACCTCGGCTAACGAATTTATTCATTCCATGAGGTATTCGAAATACGAATTATTCGATACTCGAATCACGATTTTCCATAAATTTCAATGCAAAAATCTTTTAATTCATTCCACAACGTTCTCAGAAGGAGGACTGACTGAACATTTCATGTCCTGGCATGAAATGTATGGTTGTTAACCAATAGTCCGGCTCCTATATTCTCACAAAAAATCTTTGTTCTTTCATTTTTTATATTGAGTTACTTGAGAAAATTTTGCAGATATATAGCTTCTTTAGCAGCTTCAGTCAGTCACATATATTCTGATTCTGTGCTTGACAGGGCAACTGTCTTTTGTTTTTTTGCTTCCCAACTAATTGATGTACCTGCAAATGTAAAAATATATCCCGTGTATGATCGTCTAGCATTTACACAAGATCCCCAATTTGAATCTGCATAACCAACTAAATTCTGTTTTTTCTTGTAAAATTTGAGACCATAGTCCATTGTACCTTGCAAATATCTCAAAATTCTTTTGACTGCATTCCAGTGCATCTTCTGATAGCAGGTATTAAATTGACTGAGAAAATTCATTGCATATGTTATATCCGGTCTTGTTCCCATAGCGAGGTACATAAGGGATCCAATCAGATTTTGATATGGATATTTTAATCCTCGAGCTTTTTCGGATTTCGTTAATTAGTAGTTTGTTTCCAAAGGTGTTTTGATCGGTTTTGAATTTTCCATTCCGAAACGTTTCAGCAAATCTTTAACATAATGCTTTTCAGACATTTTTATTGTCCCCTCCTTTTCGTATTTTGAAAATTCAATACCAAGGCAATGAGTAATTTTTCTCACGTCTTTAATTTCAAATTGTTTTGATAATTCCAATTTAAAATTATTTATTATTTTAGCATTACATCCAATTTCTTGTTCCTTTGCCTACCTGATTTTCGCAAGCCGTATAGGGACTTCATAATAAAATTTAACCATTTTTGAGCCCTCTTTAAAATTTTTGTTCCTTCTTCCTTTTTTCTTAGTATTTGTTCCAACGATTTTTCCAAATATTCTGGGATTTTCATATAAATCCCCTCTTCAATGTCACCATTTAGGTAACCGCTTTTAACATCTAATTGATGTACAGTCAAACCTAATTGTACTACGAGCGCCATTATCAAACGGACTGATTTTAATCTCACTACAGGTGCAAAAGTTTCATTAAAATCTATACCATGAATTTGGCTATAACCTTTTGCTACCAAGCGAGCTTTTCTTTTTATAATATTTCCTTCCAAGTCAAATTTATTCGTCAACAACAGGACGTATGAAACGGACGACAATTTCTTAAGTACTTGGATAAAAAATTCATGGAAAGCTGTAAAAGAAAAGACTGAGCAAGGCATTGGATAGTATCGAGGATGACTTGGTTTTTGAAGAGATTGACAACATTAGTTCAGACGAAAATAATACGAACAGTGACATTAACGAGATGAGTGATAGTACAGAGAATGAAGATGACCAAAATGTTGCTGGTACAAGTTATTGTAATAATAAATATTTTTTCCAAAAATTGTCTCATAAATTTGGGGTGCGTCTTATCGTCCGGTACTTATGGTCCGAAAAATACGGTAACTGGTTTAAAATAATAAACAAATTAGTTCCAATGCTAATTAGTATAAATTAGTATAAAACATAAACGCATTTTTTTTTTTTTAACAAAAGGTAACATCAAACATTACCGCACAGGATAACACCACTGTTAGCGACGCTACTGCACAAAGTCATATGTAAAAAATTCAGTAGTTTCATGTGTCATTAGTCATGCAGTAACATTACACACAAAACATGACAAAGCTATGTGAAAAAAGTAACATTTCGATACTTTAAAAAACGTCCAAAGAACTATAAATATAAAGGATTAAGAAGTGATGTATGCGTAGATATTCAAATGTGATTGAAAATGATTTCCATCAGCTAACGGTGTAAAATCCTTGAAGTACGAGACAATACCACGCACAATTAGGCAATGAGGCACGCGCTACAGAGGGGGACGTACGCAATTTCAAGCCCTTTTAACCACCGCCCCAACAATTACTGCGCAATTTAGATATGTAGATACGACACGATCAACCATCTGTACTATAATATATAAACCTGCAAGCGTGACGAGCATTCGAGAAGTAAGAGGGGTCAACTAGACCCTATCGGCGGCCTCAAAGCGACCCCGCTAGCCTAATAAATCTAAAAACACATACCCTAAGACTATAGCTAATTTGGACCGATTTTTAACCCGTACCACTATATGATTACATCGCTTTGTGTGGTTGTTGCCGGGATGTCTGGTACAGTTAACGGTCAGTCTGTGATAGGGTGAGGTAATTTAATTTTGGTATGATGTGTGGATATGGTTTTTTGAGGTAATTTTCATGACAAAATGTGATAGATTGATCAGGAGATTAAGTGCGAGAGCAGGTAATGTTTGTATACTCTGTTTTGATTGATAGTGATTTTGGATGTGTTGTACTTTACCTGCCTCACAGGCGTTCGTGCCTCCAGGTATTTATACCCTTTCATTAGGAAAATCAAATGTTTTCTAAATACAATAATGCGTTTCTTCGAAATTAGCGTTTCCACTCCGTCATCATTATTTCAAATCTATGGGAAAAATATTAAATTTTATGGATCATTTTTTAAATGCTCTGAAATTATTTTATTTCGTGAACAATATCTGGTGGGAAACACGGATTAATTGGCGCTTAATACAATTATAACAACAGAAAGATAACCTGAGAAAAGGATTTAAAAAAATAAAAGAAAAATTTGTATGGGATAGTTGCCCAATGAGTACTGGTCGTCTATATCAGTCCTCCTTAAACTTTTTGATGTCGCGGCTCCCCTGTAACTCAAATCAATAACCCACGGCCCCCCTAATTTTTGTTTTTGGAACCAAGATTAGTTAAAATATATACATACATATAGTTTTTTGCGCTCAGATCATTCAGTAATCTATGTATAATGAAGAATAATATTTATGTAGCATTAAAGTTAAAGCTACTCATCCTTTTTAAGTAATAAAATAATTAAGTGTTATATTTACGACTCTTCGCGGCCCCCTTGTGGGAACACCAAGGCCCCCTAGGGGGCCGCGGCCCACCACTTTAAGAAGCACTGGTCTATATCGTACCTGTTGAATTTATTTGTAATTATTTAATCTAAGTCTAAGATTTTCAAAAAACGGATGAACTAAATTTATTTTCCAGAATATAGAACATAAATGTTTAGTATGTTTAAAACCCCAAACAAAATTATATCATTACGTTCTATCCAGATTTGGTCAATATTTAGTTTACCTTTTTTTATTTATATTGGCCAATATCAGGTACTGTTTAACCATACATTATTTATATAAATTATTACTATACAGTTTAACTTTATAAATCTGCAATTTTGCCGATCAGCGTAACCTAGTGGTAACACACGTGGCCTGCGTTGTTACGGCTCGGATTCGAATCCTGTTCAGGCATGAAATTTTTATAAAGAAAAATTAGAAACGTCCTGGCTAATTACCTCAGTAGCAAAGGCCAGAAACGAGAAATATCGTAATAAAAAAAAAAAATATCCTAAATTGTTATTTAGAGAAAAAAAAGTGAAAAGTGATAGATAAAAAAGAAGATAAAAGTCTATGAAAAAAATTTTCATAGATTTCAAAATGTGTAAGAAACAATGATGGCGCCAACGGGGTGGCTCTGCCCCCCCCCCCCCAACCTCGAATAGTTTGGAGAAAAATGTGTGTGCGGATTTTTTATATATTCATTTTTATTCGTTATTTGAGTACCTATTAAGAGCTAAGAGAACTAAATTTAAATAATATACGAAAATTCCGTGACAAAAAAATTCAAATAAAAAAATTCCAGCGATTTATTCTGAATTTGTTTCGTATCTAAATTTTCATTAAATTAATAAAAAATATATTGATAAATGGATTTTTTTTTCAATTTCAGAGATGCATCCCTCACTATTAAAAATGTGTTATTTGATTTATAAGTATTTCACTACTATAAAAGATTTATTCCTCTTTGATACCTTAAAATCAAACAAACTAAATTAATTCAAACAATAGGTTGAATCATGACGTATAATACCAGGCAGAGCTTACACACATGAACACTTAACTAGTTTAAAAATCGATTCTCTACTGTTTTTTTTTTTTTCTTATTAAATTTTTAATTTTAAAAGGAGATCTCAGCCATATGTACAAAAATTCCATAACATTCCCAGCAAACATTGAACTAACGGCCGAACGCCGGCAAACTGCTTTTACGCTGGTACATTGCTGGCACCAAAAGTAAGTGCAATGCCAGTATTAATAATGTACTTCACATTTGTATTTCGCACTCTGCCTATACGAAGTACTTTACCAGCATTTTATAAGCATTCCTTATTTGTATTAATACAAGGTTATTTCTAGCGAGCCAGTGCTTATGTTTATAACTTTTTTTGAATGTAATAATTTGAAAAGTCTGACCGTTCTTAGTCATAAAACACCCTAATGGCGTGGCCTTCGAGGGTCGGTACAAGTGATATTCTGTGAGTTCAAGTTGGGACGTGTTGGTGAACAGTTTTTAAAGATGTGTATTTGAATAGTTATTGATTGTGAGCATTATACAGTTTTTTATTGTGATTTGTGTGTGTTTTGTTAGATTTAAGGACGTAGTTTACACAAACTATTTCATATTAAATTGTTTAATTTTTAGTTTAGTTCAATCATAGTTTTTTTCATGTAATAAAATTTTCAATTATTAATAAATCTGATACAAGATTATAAATATGTCATTTAAAAAATATAATTTGTCATATTTCATTTTGAATAGTGACATCTTAAATATTTTGTAAATATAATACTAACCTAAAATAATACAAACTTAATCCAAAACTGTAAAGCTTTTTTTACAATATAACCAAGTTTCTAAAAGTCAGTAATACACTATAAAAATCACCAAAATAACCAGATCTAGTTTGTTCTTACAAAAGTGAACAGCTTATAGCATTAATGCTTATAAAATTTGTTTATTGAATTTATTTTAACAAGTATGAGTTCTTTAGGTTGGCACTCTTCAAGTCAGGGGGAAAAGATGTGGTAGATAATACAAGACGAATATTGGCGAAAATTATTAGTCACCCCTTATCTTAAGGATGAAATTGGTTTGACCGAAATGGCAGAAAACCATTTTCTTAAAATTCTTCATTAAATTAATAAATTAAATAAACTAATTCCTGTTATTCCTGAAATTATATTTATTTAATATTTATAAATAAATCAATAAATTATAACTTTTAATTCAATTTACAATCGGCTAGTTTTACCATCGTTGAATAAATTTATTTAACAACTTAAGTTAACAATATCGCATTATTCTATTGACAGCAATGTTAATTTCTTCATTAATAGTTTAAAACCGATGCGATATTGTCAACTTTACTTGTTAAATAAATTTATTCAACGATGGTGAAAATGGCCAAATGAGTATTTATTTTGCACCTAACCATTAATTTATTTTAATACTGGGTAAGTACACATATATTACATTTGAAACACTAGAGAGTGGGTATAATATAAGCACTAGTCTGTCAGAAATAAATCTTGCAACTAATGCGATTATTTTGCACTTTACCGTTGCTGGGCCAGCAACTGATACATCAATGGGCCAGCTAACGGCCACGGGGACACCGGGGTACTGGCCCAGTGCAAAATGCCAGCACTGGACCAATGCGAAATGCCAGCACTGGCCCAGTGCGAAATGCCAGCACTGGCCCATTACTTTCAATGCACTTTACCGTTGCTGGGCCAGCAACTGATACATCAATGGACCAGCTAAGGGCCACGGGACACCGGGGTACTGGCCCAGTACGAAATGCCAGCACTGGCCCATTACTTTCAATGCCGGCGAGTATGTGCTTTACCAGTACTGGTCCGGATAAAAATGTTTGCTGGGTTACTAGCAATAATTTAGTCATGAATTTAAAAAAAAAAAAATGTCAAAAACACAAAAACTACTTTCCAAAATTATTTTCAAAACCGCAATCTGATCAAAACTTCCTAATATTCGTTTCCGGTTCAGATTAATGTACATTACTTAGATTTATTTCAGATTTTTAGTTTGCCCCTTTGGGTTTAACCCCTTTGAGTTAAAGGGTGTGGGAGAGTAATTTTATTACTACATATTTTGAAAAAAAGAAGGTGTAAGAATAACACATCGGTTTTCTCAAACAGGCGCGCACACAGCAAATTGGTAGAGAGAAAGGTCAATATTGAAAAAAAAAAAAATGATAAAATTTTGGGCGGGGAAAAATTTAATTATATTCAAAATTAAATTAATATATTATTAATTTAATTTTGAATATAATTTAATTTTAATTAATAAAAAAGATGATTTTTATTTTCAATTGCTTAGCTATTATTAAATAACTATATTATTTTTCCACTCCTGGGGTGGAATCGGACCCGCGGACCACCCTCTTGTGTGCGCGCCTGTTCTCAAGACATTCTTCTCATGACAATCACGATAACGCACCAGCTCATATTTCTCTTATTGTTCGGCAGTATTTGGAAAACTGACTTGGCCTCGTGTCACGAGGCCCAGTCACCTCGTGTGACTTTTTTGTTTTCAAAATTAAAAGAGTTCGTTAAAGGGGCACTAGATTTAAACGACTGAAGAAATTCGGAACTCATTCGGAAACTGACAAAGCGATTAGGAAATGTGCCTACAAAACGTGCAGAAGTGGTAAAGACGGTGGCAGATTTATAGCCGCAAAAGGGCAGTATTTCAAAGATGGTAATTTAAATGTAAAACAATGTCAGTACTAAAGTTTTATGATGCTAGTCCGCGTATTTTTTTTTTTTTTTTATCAAAACTATGGTCTATTTCAAAGTAGAAAAAAGTAGATAGCGCTGCGAACCGAGTACGATTTACACTGATCAAATACAGTATAGCGGGAAATTTAAAATAAGTTACAACTAGGGTATGGGCGTAGCAACTGGGTTAGCAAGTGATTTTTTTTAATATAAAAAAGGTTAATGAGATATTGAAATAAACAAGGCAGATAATACACTTACGTTATTTATGCGACAAATTCAGTTTAATGGGAAATTTGAAAAAGTTAAAAAAATATTAATTTTAAAAATTATGTACTGTATATAAAAAGAGAGATTTGGCTAAAAGAGTTTAAACAAAGCAATAAAACAAACAATATATCTTCAGTGCTAAAGTTTCTAATTTAAATAATTATTGTAAATAAAAATTAAAAATATATGTATATATGAAGGTCTAATAATTATATCAATAACTTCTTCTTTGGGCACAATCAGCTGGGCTGTCTTTTGGCCTCACATTAGTCCTCTCTCTTGATCTGTTAAATGTCAAGTGTCAAAAAATATTTATATGTCAGATAACCTAAAAAATATATAATTGCGTAAAACCAAATTACATGGAAAATTTTCTCCATAAAATTTACGCCAAGAATATAAATAAAAGTCTAAATATGTAAATAATAACAAAATATATGAGAAAAATTAAATAATATATATTTCCAATGTACGACACTGAACATCTGTCAACTTGGACTAAAAACAATATTTTTACAGTGTAATAGGGATGACGATTTAAACCAATCCGAAGCAAGGACAAACAGCTCCTATCTTCTTACACACATTTTTCTACTTTGAAATATACCATAGTACATTTTTATTTTTCAAACTTATTTGAATATTTTGGCTATATTTTAATTTTCTCGAGGCATGTTAACTTGACAAAATGGTTTTAGTATCATAATAAGGTAAATTAAATTCAGCCTGTAAATAAGATTGTATAATCCAAGAAGAAAAAAGGTATAAACAAAATAAAAAAAGTAAAATAGATTAAAAGAAATACTTTTTTGGATGATTTTTTGTAAGTTGTTTCTTTAAAAACGTCTTTTGAAAAGTTAATGAACTTTTGAAAAGCTAAGAACAATACACCATATATTCAAATAAGCTACAGCATCTGTAACCAAATCATCAAGCAAGGATATGAGACGCGCGCGAGACTTTGTTAATTAAAAAATGAATTAGTAAGACGAAGATCAGTTCTCGTCTGTCTTTGAGGAGCCATATGTCTGTCCGCGCTCAGGTAACACACAACCACATACAAAACAATAAAAACACACACAAAATTCGTCTTTGAAATATTGTTTCGAGTACAAGAATTGTTTGCAATATTTGAAAGGAATGACAGAAGTGGTGCCCTATGTTGATTATGGCAAAAAGCTTTCCATATAACTGAAATTGAATCATTTTAAGTCGAAAGATTTAAAAAAATTTAAAAATACAGGCTATTTCAAAATCTAGTTCCGCTTAAGCTAAAGTAACAGGCTATACTTTATATCTATATACCAAGATCAGGCTGCTAGCTTATTCGACATTTGTCATATAGACTTCACAAGTTCATTGGCAAACATAATATTGTTATTCAATTTAAATAAATAATTAGAGAAGGTATTCATAACCGTCTGGGATACTGCTTATAGTCGGATTGCTGATAGGTGCTACAAGTATCGATGTACAATACTATATGCTTTCTCTGTCTATATCATTATAATTATTTGCATACCCATAGTAACGTATAGTGACACAAGTTGACAACTAACCTTCCAAATTATTTTAATAAAAAACAAAGCATTAGAAAGAAACGGCATGATTCGTAGATATCTTTACTAATTAGAGCACGAAAATAAATTCACAGCAGTACTCAAACAAACAAAATTATTAATTTTAAGGTAATAATTATAAATAAGAAAAAATTTATACTCATACGTAAATTTTGGATTATAATTTGTTGTTTGATTAAATTAAATTTTTATGTTTCCCCTAAGTACAAAGTAATAACATATTTAGTAAAAATATATTTATTCATATAATATATTGCTACAGTCTGTTTCAAACGGTTAGGCGGAACTAAATGGGAATTTCGTTCTTTTAGGTTGTCACGAAAAGGGACCTTGCTTGGGTTATTTCATTTTTCACGTTGGAATGTCAAAATTTAAAATTCCAACAATGAAACCATGGAAACGAATGACATATGTCAAACTTAAATTAATTTTCTTACATATTTTAATGACAAAAAAATAAATAAATGGGATATTTGTATTAAGAATGACACAAAAAATCAAAATATAAAGAAAATGACATATTTTAATTAATATTTATTACTAGACACTGACAGCTAAGACAAATAACAAAAAACATTTTTAAAATCGCTGAAAAATGGTAACTAGATTATTATATGAATACACTACTTGATACATACATGTAACAGTCACCTATCAGCAATCCGACTATAGCACAAAAAGGAAGTCTTTTCGAACATTATAAGTTTTGTTCTGTTTCTAATTGTTTCTAATTTTCACATTAATAAATACTGATTCCTAAAATTATTGAAATATTTCTGTGAGATTTCTTTAATGAGTTACTAAATCAGTGGTTCTTAACCGGTGTTCCGCGGAATATTGGTGTTCCGTGAGAACACGTTAGAGAAAATGTTCCGCCAAAATTTGAAAATCAGTGAAAAATTAAAACGGTTAAGACGAAAAAAAAACGAAAACGAAAGTCATTGCTTTTAGTTTTCTCGTCTCTACTTGTTCTTAGTATTTATGATAGCTTTTATCGATTTCTATAACGGATCGTACTCTCAAAATGAAATTTTCCAAAATAACAGTTGAAGAATTTTGGATTTCTGTTCAAACCGAGTTTAAAACTATTTCTGAGAAAGCGATAAAAATTTTATTACAATTTTCAATATCGTACTTACACGAGCTTGTTTTTTCAACATTAATGAATATTAAGACGAAGAAACGTGAAAGGCTGACAAATATAGAAGAGGAAATGAGAGTAGCTATTGTATACATAAGACCAGATATTGAAAACATTTATAAAAGTCAACTGGCCCAAATATCCCATTAAAAGGATTGTGATCTTTTTTTAATTTCATTTACTGATTGTTATTTGCTATTGACTGCGCACGCACACGGCAACTGTCACTTAAGTGTTATCAAGCTGGATTATGCTGCCACCTAACGACATTTTTAGAAATAGCTCACTACTATTGCCAGCTTTCTAACATCGGTTTGTGACCTAATTACTGACTTCCCCTCGTATATTGGTAAATGAAGAATCCGCAAGAATGAAGATGTATATATTTATTTAAGACAGGATAGAGGTAAACGATTACAGAATAGGACGCGTGATAGATGAAAGAGGACACAAATATTAAGTACCTAGATAAGAAAAGAAGACTCCATTGACCAGTGGGAAGCCCTCGCAGGATATGGAGAAACCAGTTAATAGACGTTATATAATAAACGTAAAAAATAATTTCTTAATTTCTTAATGAAATTTTTGAATTAGTACTATCTCAGTTTGGTACTCCATCATTTTCTCCCCTACAAGATCACATATAGCAGTTAAGATTCCAACCACAGTCGACAGCGCACAGTTAAAGTAGTGCATACCTGGTCGAGTTGAATTTATTTAAATTGGACCGAGCTTGTGATGAGAACGAAATTAGTAGGAACCCCCTATTACTGCGGAATGCGGGAATGACTTGACTCTGTCTTGACGAAATGAAACTCTCTTCGCAAATATAACTGACCGAGTGCGAAGTAATATAAATTTACAGCTTAAATTCAGATTTTCATCAGCTGAATTAGATTATCTGATTTATCGTGTCCAAGTATTTGATGGTATAAAATCTTCCAAAATTATTATTATTAAGTTGTAAGCTGGTGTTCATTTCATTTCTTTACACCTTTAGGTTTAAATATTCTGATAAATATTTATTAAAAATTCTCACATAATGTATAGGAAATTGCGTACTAAATAGAACATAAATCAGCTTCGATTTATTCTTGTACGCATAAAGATATAATGGGAAAAGCAAAAGTTCATAAGATCGAGCATAAATCAAATGTGTGATGTCATGAATTTTTGTTCATAAATCGAAAGTACGTAAATCATGAGATAACTGTATTTATATGTTTTGTGCTCGTTGATAACTAGCAATGTTTTACTATACCTTATTAACTCAGGCTTTTTACTTACATTGTACTGAAATTGTTTGTAATACAGTGGACCCTCGCTTTTTGTACTTAATCCTATCCAGAAGGGTGTTCCAGACCCAAACTATTTTTCCAGTGAGAAATAATGTAAACTGAATTAATCTGTTTCATATCTTAGATATAAGTAACAATTTAATACTTTACTATGAAGAGCTAATGGCAGACTAATAGGTGGAGAGGTGGAGTGGATAGGTAGAGAGGAGGGATGGAAACAGACGAGGACCCGGGGGGAGGCAATAACTCAAAAAACACTTGGTTTTTAAGTGTTTTTCTCAAAATATAAGTGATGACCCCCCCCCCAAGAAAATTTGAAATGTGGTTGCTACGTGTTTTTTGTCAAAATACAAGTAGAACATTTTTTTTTTCATCACTTGTGTATTTTAGAAGTGAGGGCTTTTTTTTAGGTCATTACTTTAGTTTAGATGTGAGAACCTTCCCAGCAAACATTTTTATACGGGCCAGTACTGTTGAAGCACATACTCCCCGGCATTGAAAGTAATGGGCCTGTTCCCCGGTGTCACCGTGGCCGTTAGCTGGCCCATTGGTGTATCAATTACCGGCCCAGCAGCGGTAAAGTGCAAAATAATCGCATTAGTTGCAAGATTTATTTCTGACGGACCAGTGGTTATATTAAACCCACTCTCTAGTATTTCAAATGTAACATATGTAAATTTACCTTATACTTACCCAGTATTAAAATAACTTAATGGTTAGGTGCAAAATAAATACTCATTTGGCCATCTTTGAATTTCACCATCGTTGAATAAATTTATTTAACAAATAAAGTTGACAATATCGCATCGGTTTTAAAGTATTAATGAAGAAATTAACGTTGCTGTCAATAGAATGATGCGATATTGTCAACTTTGTTGAATAAATTTATTCCACGATGGTGAAACAAAAGTAAAATGTAACATATTAACAAAAATAAGGAGTGCTCATAAAATGCTGGTAAAGTACTTCGTATAGGAGGAGTGCGAAATACAAATGTGAAGTATATTATTAATACTGGCGTTGCACAAACTTTTAGTGCCAGCAATTTACCAACAGAATAAGCAGTTTGCCGGCATTCGGCCGATGGTTGAATGTTTGCTGGGTTTTTAATATTTTAAATAATTTCGTCTTTTGAGCCCCTCCTCCCAAGAAAAATTCCTGGGTGTGAGCCTGGATGGATTGATTATATAGAATGGGAATCTTCAGAGGTTCCTTCCGTCTTCTGTCTCACTATCACTGTCACTATCACTAACACTTGTCAAAAGTGACTGTTTGCTACTTCTGACACTTTAACAAAGTGATATTTTTCCACAAAACCTTGTAATTCTCCTCATTTTCGAACCATTTCCTTAACCAGTGAGTTAGAAATATCATTCCTTCCCTTCTTCTCCACTGATATTTCCTCAGCTGCCGTTTGATGGTGGTCCCTCTGAAGGTCTTGAAGTTCCTGTGTGGTGAATTCATTCTTGTGGTCCTCCACGTCATCATCACTCACCTACAAACCCATGGAATCGCAAATCGAATATGAAAATATGGTGTTCGTGGAGCTGCAGTAGAAGAATATCATCAGTAGTTTCCATATCGTAGAATTCCGAAAAGAAACGTACCTGTCAATGTCCTCAATACAATATGTAAAAATGGTACACTTTTTGGTGCTCATATAACAGCTGAACGTACCATGGACAAGACGTAGCTGAAGTGGAAAACATTTTTGATTCAGTGGAACAGAGACCTACGTCTAGCTGACGAAAAATTGTCGGTCAACTTGAAATTCCTCACACAACAGTGATGCGAGAAATGAACAAGAAATGTAAAAGCCGATGTAAAAAAATAAATAAATAAATAATAATAAATGAAGAAGAAACAAAAATATTTTGGAATAATTCAATTATATTTTTAGCCATATTCTGTAGTAATTACAATGTTCTGTACCATTTTGTATCGGAAGGGATCATATGACTATACACAGAAAAAATAAAGTAGGTCTATCATCTAAAAATAGAGGAAAATTTATGATTGATTTTCAACCTATTGCCAACTACTGTCTCAATCATTGGATCGTCGAGTTAATTAAATGAATTAAATACATTTCTGTATATGATTCAACTAAACCGTGAAAACAAAAAATAAAAAACAAACTCATAAAATAGTAGACGAATAGTGTGACAATATTTTGTCAAAAAAATAAATAAATAAAATGTCTACCTACTGGATACAAGATATTTATGAATCAATGAAAAACATAAATATAAATCAATGAAGGTATTTATCATCTACATCAAGGGTCCCCAAAGTGGTCGATATCGACCCTCGGAGGTCGATATGACATTGTAAGGGGTCGATTCTGGCTCGGGGGTCGATTGGAGGTCGATGGAAAAAAGTTAAAAACTACTAGTATAATAACTACACAGTTATATATAAATATAAGTGAAGTTAAATTAGATTTATTTAGATCTTCATTGTTACGAAGAGATTTTCTGTATTTTCCGAATTTGCGACGACTGGAAGTAAAAGATGAAGACTTGGAAATATACACAGAGCATCTTCAAAAATTGAGCGTGGATTTTAAATTAGGTTTTGAGAATTTTTAGAAAATACACATCCTACATTGGATTATCGCGCCCTTTACTGCAGATGTTGAAAACATCGAAAGTACTATGCAAGATGAACTTATTGAATTGTCGCTTGATCTTGAAGCTAAATCACTTTTTAAAAATGTTATTTTAAGTTACTTTTGGACAAATGTAAATGTTATACAGAAATATCCAAAACTTTCGGAAATGATAGTTCACTTTTTGCTAGCATTTCCAGACTCGTATATGGTTAAGGCTGGTTTTAGCCATGTTAATTCCATCCTGGCAAAACAGAGAAACAAGTTAGATGTAGAATTCCGTGGCGGTTTAAGACTGAAATTAAATCATTTTGAACCCGATATTGCTAATCTTGCAAAGAGTCACCAATCACCCCCGTCACATTGACAATGACAGTAAATTTTATTTAATAATATTGGATATCTGATTAGATATAATTATATTAGATAAATGTAATATAAATAAAACACTGTACAATAAACAATATAAGTAATCACATAAGCGTATTTTTGCTTGTTCTATTATAATAACGTAATTGTAAAATAGAGGGGGTCGATAAGAAGTCGAGAAACTCTTCTGGGGGTCGACGGTCAAAAAGTTTGGGGACCCCTGATCTACATCAAAGTAGATATTTCTACTTAAATTTTTTCAATTTGAACCCTAGCGGTGACCGGCTAGCCGCAAAGCTCTCCAAATTTAACCGTTCCACACTTTTTTCTGTGGGTTTATCTTAAAAGAAGTGTCGATGCCGACAAACCAATGTTGATTGAACAACTAAAGAACAATATTCGAGCAACAATAGTTGAAATATCGCTTGAAATTTTTGTAAATTTTATGAGAAATGCTCTTTGAAGAGCTCACATTTGTGTATCAGTAAGAAGCATGCATTTGGTCGACATTATATTCCATAAAAAATTTCAAGGTACAAATAAAATATTTACATAAAATATTATTAAATTTACCTATCATTACACGAACTTTTAGACAAAGATGTTCGTAACTATCCGCAAAAATATAACAGAAATCACTCATTCAATTGAAAATAACGCCTCTCCCGAATAATTACAATGTTGACCGAAGGCTACCAAACACCGTACAACCGTACAACCAGCTATTTATAAGAAATTCCTGTCTTGTCGCTATATTTTTCAAAACTATTTAGACGTGCCCATATAATTAAAAACAAATTTTTTGATAACCATCAAATTTGAAGTATTAAAATTCTATTCTATCATTGGGAACAAAACGATTCTACTGTCGGTTGCCAAGTACCGATTGTTTTCTGTCAACTATAGAATAGAATGCTATTACTCTCTCTTCATAGACCGGGAGCTCATGACATTTTTGGTCTCCGATTTCATACAGCATGCCTTTTGGAGGAGAGAATATTTACCCTGCGACAACAAAAAAGGGATGGTACTAAACCCCTGCACGCTTTCCGGTCATAGGGAAAATTGCATTTCCACTTGCACAAAATTTTTGTGTTTTTCTCTGATTTAATATTGCTTGCCCTTTTGTCAAAAGAAAGTTATAACAAATTTAAAGTCTTTTAATTATAGGCATGCTGTATGAAAACGCGGAAAATCATATTTTTTTATTACAAGATCACATGACCGTTTGAGCCCTTTGGGACCCTCCAAATCGCATGCATATATTTAAAAGACTTTAAATTTATTATAACTTTCTTTTGACAAAAGGGCAAGCAATATTAAATCAGAGAAAAGCACACAAATTTTGTGTTTAAGTGGAAATGCAATTTTCCCTATGACCGGAAAGCGTGCAGGGGTTTAGTACCATCCCTTTTTTGTTGTCACAGGGTAAATATTCTCTCCTCCAAAAGGCATGCTGTATGAAATCGGAGACCAAAAACTGTCATGAGCTCCCGGTCTATCTTATCTAATATAAATATACAACTTGTAAGAGCTAAATTTTACCAGAAAATGGTCTGTTGATATTAGGATACCAAAATTTTCATTGAATATTGTTACATTGATTATTTTAATGAAATTGAATTCAAAAGAAAATCAACCTCTGTGCAACATATTGCTCATCCTGTATAACAGGTAAAATAATAATATTATTTCGTCCTCATGAACAGCTTCGCCAATCGGCAGGTCCAAGAATGTGTCAGTTCTGTTTAATTTCAAATTGTGCCACTGTTTCAACTTTAAGGATTCCGTTTAAAAAATCAACAGTTAACTTTTAATTATGGGTTATTTTAACCGTTAAAAAATTAACGATTGTTTTATTATATAATTTAACTAAAAATAAAAGCAAATTAACCAACAAATTTTGCACGGTAGTAAATAAAGATAATCAAAGTAAATTATAAGTTAGAAAGACCCTAATGAAAAACAAATAGGCGTTTTCAATTATCTGGTATAACCCCTAAAACGGAAGTGACAGGTAGTATGTTGTCGGTAGTTCCGGTAGCTGTTGAGCACGATGTGTTGTACAAGTGAACGCCCCTCAACTAACCCCCAATTAACCGGTAGGAGCAGTTAGTTAGCCGCTAATCGCACAGCCGGGCCTAACGTAATCATCGCTACCTGTACCAACTCCGCTACCGCTCCTGGAATATGGCACGGTACGATGGCTTGTATTAATGCCATCACGTCTCAATTAGTCCCCGATAATGTCCTGGTTTAATCACATCCGTCCAATGATCTACTCATTACGGTGTCATCAGCAACTATCAACTACTCTTTACTACTGCTAGACTAACTCTATAACATTTCATTATACTACATCAACTTGTGCCACGGTTTTTTCCACCTATAATTTTTATTAATTGCTAGTTCGGTTTTAATAATCCCGAATAAATTATATATTTTGGGATAGTTTAATTTCATATTCTTTAATATGGAATTAGAAAGTTTTAATTATAAGATTTTTGGAGGAACAGATTGAACATATGCCTACATAAAGAAGATGTGAGTAACATAAAAAAAGATATGGTGTGATTTTCACACATTTAAGGGTTTTGTAGATATTTTGCAAGTGATAATAAACTGTGGGTATAAGCTGTTCACTTTTGTAAGAACAAACTAAGAGGGAATTTTGTTTTCAATAGTTTGCACCTTTGAAGCTGTATGTCATGTTGGTATTAAAAAATGTCACTTTTTTAAAATGTCGATCCATTTGACATATGTCATAATGAAAAATTATATCTTAATTATAATGATCATAACCTTATCAACTTAAAGTCGGTTTTACAGCGTAAGGAATATTTTTAATTGACATTTAAAGTCAGTAACACACCATAAAAGTAACTAAAATAACCAGATCTAGTGTGTTCTTACAAAAGTGAACAGTTTATACATATTAAAAACCATAACTTTCGATAACTCTTGAAAGAAAAATCCACGTGCTTCCATTTAGAGGTAACAACCCTATTTGACATGTAACGTTTTAAATTTTCAAAAATGTAAATATAATGGAGTGAGTAAAACACGCTTTGATAAAAATGAATAATGTTTACCAAAAATTACCGGCCGAGTTTGGTCATTCATATCAGCACCACTAGGTGAAAACTTATTTGTGTAAATTTAAAATTCGTTCGAAATATTTCAAATATTTTGGTAAAAATTACAAATTGATACATTCAATAGTTTGCACCTTTGAAATTGTATGTCATGTTGGTATTAAAACATGGTAAAAAACTTCACTTTCTTAAAATGTCATTCCATTTGACATATGTCATAACCAATCAGTTATAATGATCATAACCAACAAATCTGAAGTAGGTTTTACAGCGTAAGGAATATTTTGAAATGACAAATTTACATTTAAAAGTCAGTACTACACTATAAAAATAACCAAAACAACCAGATCTGGTTTGACCATATAAATGTGAACGCAATATATTAAAGCGGGAAAACAATTAAATTTTACTGTGTAATAGTTTCTCACGATTTATTTCATAATTTCATAAACTGATTTGAGATATAGTGTAAGTACACTTATTTCCGTGTGTGTGTATTTTTTCATGTGCACTTTTTTCCGTGTGCATATTTTTAAATTATATAAGAAATTGGAAAATTTATTTTGATAAATATATTTTAAATTTAACGTCTCAAATCATTTTTACCGACCGCCAACATATATAAGGGAGGTATTGTGATCATACCGATTTTGACATTTCGAGATGGATCTCCACGAATTGAGGTCCCTACATAACGTTTTGACTATTTTTAGCATGATGTCTGTCGGTCTGTCTGTCTGTCTGTCTGTCCGTCTGTCTGTCTGTCCGTCTGTGTACACGTGCAGAGCAAATTTGGCTGAAAGGATTTTTATGAAACTTCATATTTAAGCTTCTGCCATCAATGGCACGAGTTGATCAACTTTTGGTAAAAATCGGTTGACTAAAAATGGGAGTGTACTCGTGTCGATTTTAAGATTTTTGTGAATATTTCACAACAGAAAAATATTTCGAAAAAATTTATTGAACCAAAGTTGCTATAAAAGCAATAATTAGTAACTCTTATTTGAGACGTTTTTTGATAAAACGAAAAATTTCGAATAATTTTTGTAAAATTTTTCAATTTTTTTTTTATATTTATATGTAACGTTTCCATGGTCATGATAAATAATATCTCTGTTAGTAAAAATTAGGCCAAGTTATTTCTACTCTGCTGCTAGAATGTATTTTATATAAGTACATTATGATGGCAGTCGGTCCTGTGGTGGCCACAGCTGATTTTTAGTTTCAACATTATAAATGTAATGCACTGAGTGAAAATGTATCGTTTTCCCATCTTAAAAAGTTAATGAATAAATAATTCGGAATAATACTCATTATTTGTCCAATTTTTAATAATGGGCAGTTATCTAAAAAGAATTATCTAATCAGTCTAAAAGAGAGTTGATTCAATTTGAATTGGATGAAATAAAACGTATGGTTAGAGAAAGAAGTCTGAGGTGTCGAGCAAGTTCCACATTAAGGTAATGATGTGTTTGCCAACACAGTAGGCAACGGGTGCACTAGTAAAATATATATTTCAAGACACAAGAGCGATGATATAAGGATTTCTTGGTCATAACTACGAAATCCTAAAAACGAACATGTACCTCGTTTTCCCCTACCCCCTTCACCCATGAATCAAGATTATCACCGGTCTAATTCCCTGTAATTGTACTTCTCATTGCCTGTGTAATACTCGGCTACGTTATAGCTACGAAACCCTAAAAAGTTACATGTAAAATATATTTTAGAAAAATAAATGTCAAATTAAACAGGATCAAATTAATCCCAATAACATCTACAAAATTACTTTCTAAAAAGTACTTTAAAGCAAAATTAATTTTCCTTATAATCATTTCAGATTCTCCATTCCCCACAAAATCAAAACCGCAATCACCAAAACCTTTCAGACATCTTAATTAATTAATCTCACATTTCTAAAAGCGGTATCTTTAGATCAAAACAAATCATAACAGATGAAAACATACCTTAAAATTCTTCCGGCGTAATTTTCCAACAATTTACCAAAATTAATTTCACCAAATGATCCCTACGGATTCGATTCAACACATTTGACTTAATGAAAGCAGATTACAACCTTAAGACTAGACAAGCTCTAATTTAGTGAGTTGGCTTTAAACTCTGCCTCGTAAATTATATTTTTTTCCAGGTTAATTTATAGATCTCTAGAGGACTGATGAGGGTATGACGGTGAAGAAAAAAAAAAAAGGAAGCGGTGGAATATGGCCCTACGAAGAAGTATCTTTTTATTACTGGATATAACGATTATAAGTTTTTATAAAGTTATAAATTTGATTTGTTTGCGAGGTGAATTTTTGCGATGTTACTATCGTCGTCCTCTTTGATGTGACGGATTTTATTTAGATTATTATCTTGAGTTAAAATAACGAGAGTTATATTTTAAATTGTAACTGAACTGGTTTCTGTTTGTATATGAGGATTATTTGAATTAAACAAGTGGGTAGTTTAAACATGTAGACATATTTACAGTGTATCTCATGAATATACAGCAATAAACAAGTCACAAATTGTTTAACTATTATTACTTAATTTTTAAAGCAAAAATAACAGACTTCTTGTATTCATTTATTATACAAGGGTTACCTTTTATGTTTTTACAAACGACCACTAGATGGCAATATTGAAATGTGTCATTACTAGAGATGGGTCGTTCATGAATGAACCGGCTCAGTACACTGACCGAAGTGACACGGTTCACCAAATTGAAATGAGCCGGCTCACGACTCACTGTATAGTTTCAAGTTTCAAGAATACGATTGGTCGGGCGATTGTAAGCAGTGACCGGAGTGATCCGGATCTGGATCGATGTCATGTTGAACTTTGCGAGAACTCGGCTTGTAATGTATTATCATAAAGTGTATTTTGTCATCAATTTCTAGGGCAGTTTATTTAAAACTAATAGGTTTAGTCTGTATTTTCTTACAACCATACTATATAAAAATATTAAAAATATTGCCCAAATCCCAGATGTAGCCATAAACCTAACACATCTGGTTTAAAATACAGTAGCTAAATAAAGTGAATTGTTTGTTTCAAAAATGTTAGATAAGAGTCGGGGCTAAGCGACGTTCTACCTACGACCGAACGACCGGCAACTGACCGACCTGTGTCTCGGGATCATGTTTAAAATTCATATATTGCAAGAACCGGCTCTAAGCAAGAGCCGGCTCTAAACGACGTTCTACCTACGACCGAACGACCGACCGACCTGTGTCTCGGGATCATGTTTACAGATCATATATTGCATGAACGGGCTCTAAGCGACGTTCTACCTACGACCGAACGACCGGCAACTGACTGACCTGTGTCTCGGGATCATGTTTACAGTTCATATATTGCAAGAACCGGCTCTAAGCAAGAGCCGGCTCTAAGCGACGTTCTACCTACGACCGAAAGAACGACCGACCTGTGTCTCGGGATCATGTTTAAAATTCATATATTGCAAGAACCGGCTCTAAGCAAGAGCCGGCTCTAAACGACGTTCTACCTACTACCGAACGACCGACCGACCTGTGTCTCGGGATCATGTTTACAGATCATATATTGCATGAACGGGCTCTAAGCGACGTTCTACCTACGAACTAACGACCGTCCTGTGTTTCGGAAACATGTTTACTTAACCGGATCACTGAGCCGGATCAATGAACCGGCTGAACAAACTGAACGACTTCCACTGATCTGGTTCCGCAAACTGAGCCGAAATTCCCATCTCTAGTCATTACTATATTCGTAAAATTTGACATTTGTTATTGTGAAATCAATGGCAGCTTATAAATTGACCGAGTAGTTTGTGGACAGTGAGAGTTAAAAAAACAAGTTTGTGGATATTACTCGTGAAGGTTTTCGTTGGATGATATTTTATGACTTTAGTAAATGCCTAACTCAACAACAATGCATAGATTCGCTTCGTTCAACTTTTGGTAATAAAACACCATCAGAAAATACTGTTTACAATTGGTTTGCAGAATTTCGTCGTGGTCGTGCGTCGGTCAGTGATAAATCTCGTGAAGGCCGACCAAAATCGGTAGTGATTCAAAAAAACATCGATGCTGTGCGAAAAATGATTGAAGAAGATCGGCATGTGCAGAGCCGCAGTAAAGGGGGGGTGGAGAGGGCGACGGCCTTGGGCGCACTAAGGAAAAGGGCGCTGACGGGCTTGAGTAAGGGGCGCCATTGCGAAGGCGAGACTTTTTTTTTTGCTCGTCGCTTGGATTTTTGGAGGTAAGGACCTTTTTTTTTGCTCATCACCTAAATTTTTAGAGGTGAGAACCTTGTTTTTATTTGCCAAGGGCGCCAAAACACGGCTCTGCCTCTAGCGCAAATTTTCCTTACTGCGGCTCTGGACATGTGACTTACTGTGAGATAGAGGCATCCTTTGGTATATCGCAGACTGCAATACATTCGACTTTGCATGAACATTTAGCTGTGAAAAAGATCTTTTCCCGATGGATTCCGCATAATTTGACCGAAGCTCAAAAAAAGGGTCGTGTTGATTCGTGTTAGGGAATGCTAAAAAAATTCAACCAAGGCACTGCAAAATCTGTATACAACATCGTTACAGGTGACAGAACAAAACAACAATCTACTGTTTGGGTCTTCCAAGACGAACCGAAACCCACAAAAGTTGTTCGTTCACGAAGCACTTCCAAGTAAATGATCGCTTGTTTCTTTCGGTTGTACTGGACATGAGGACCATTCCATTAGAGGATCGGAGAACAATTAATGCTGAATGGTATACAACAATTTGTTTGCCAGAAGTCAACGACAAAATCAGGAAAAATAACTAAAAACGTTGCATAATTCTTCATCATGACAATACAAGCTCCCACGCAGCATGTAAATCAATTGATTATTTGCCGTATTTACCTGATTTATCTCCTAACGACTTTTTTTTTGTTCCCCAATGTCAAACAAAAAATGCATGGACAGCGGTTATCATCACCTTAAGAAGCTGTGAAGCCTTCGAAAACCATGTTTTTGAGATACCAAATTCAGAGTGGAAAAAATGTTTTGAGAATTGGTTTGAACGCATGCAAAAGTGAATAAATCTTAAAGGCGAATATTTTGAAAAGCAATAAAACAGTTTGTTTCAAAAAAAAATGTCTTTCTTAGTTTTTGTAAAAACTTTAAAGGTAGCCCTCGTATAATATCGTTTGATACAAACCAAGGTGCATTCGCAATTGCTCATAGGGTTTTCGATTGGAATAATTGAATTTCATTGATATAGTCGAATTGCTGATAGGTGACTGTTACATGTATGTATCAAGTGCATTCAAATAATAATCTAGTTACCATTTTTCAGCGATTTTAAAAATGTTTTTTGTTATTTATCTTAACTGTCAGTGTCTGTTAATAATATTAATTAATAGATCTTGCGGCCAATTATTAAATTCACAAACCTTAATTTTAAATCTGCTGGAATATTTTAATTCCGAAAAAGAGAACAATGGGCCACTTATTTCTCGATCTTGTGTCCGTCAAAGAGTAGCAGCTGCCTTAAAGATTTTGGAATCAACAATTCGTAGAATTATAAAATGTAATAAATCTGAACTTCTCACTAACAAAATCACGAGAAAACGAAGGAAATTAAAATCTGAACCAGTTTATTTTATTGATACATTGGCACAAACGTATGGTCATGAAGTACTAAGATTACATCGTTATCACTGCCAGTTTAACCCCATTGAACTAATTTGGGGTATAACAAAAAATTATTATGATAGACATATTGGACAAAACGGATATAGTGATAACGAAGTTTTGAAAATGTGGCAAGTAGCCTGTGATCAAATTAATTGTGAAACTTGGGCAAAATCTGTTAAAAAAATCGAAAAATTAATAAATGAATGGTGGGAAAGGGAAAGGATTGTTGATGATATTAATCCAATAATAATAAATACAAGAAATGACAGCGATAGTTCAGATGACGACGATATCATGCATTACAGTCACTAATTTTTTTAAAATAAAAATAAACATTTAAATACAACTTGTAGCAATATATTATATGAATAAATATATTTTTACTTAATATTTTATTACTTTGTACTTAGGGGAAACATACAAATTTAATTTAACTAAACAACAAGTTATAATCCAAAATTTACGTATGAGTATAAGTTTTTCCTTATTTATAATTATTACCTTAAAATTAATAATTTTGTTTGTTTGAGTACTGCTGTGAATTTATTTTCGTGCTCTAATTAGTAAAGATATCTACGAATCATGCCGTTTCTTTCTAATGCTTTGTTTTTTATTAAAATTATTTGGAAGGTTAGTTGTCAATTTACGTCACTATACGTTACTATGGGTATGCAAATAATTATAATCATATAGACAGAGAAAGCATATAGTATTGTATATCGATACTTGTAGCAACGAACAGTCACCTATCAACAATCCGACTATATTAGATTTACCTACTAGCAATACCCCAGAGCCGTAAACCGTAGGTCCAAATTGTTTTCCAAATTACTTTATATATAACAACAGATCATAGGGATTTTTTGCTTCTGCCCCCCCCCCCTACCCTACAAAATCCTGGGTATACAGCTGCGTGATACTATTTTTATATGCCTTCGATTATTGTACGCTTAGCAGGAAGCGTTTGAAATCTATTCTAATTTAAGAAACCCAGACAACTTCGAATGACATGAAACTTCGTAATTATTAGTTAACTAGGTTATTACCCGTCAACAATGAAGGATTTATAACATAAAAATTTCAATTGTTTGTGTGTGTATTTGGTTTTATTAAATTTTTAACGTATCCTAATTTCGTCGCTAGTCTGCGAATCATTGGACAGGATATCACCAGTTAGCTAATCACGGGAGAGGGCGTCACTTGTCAGCCAATCAAGAAACAGGGTGTCCCCAGTTAGCCAATCACGAGAACTTTAAAAAAATTGACGTCATAATGTTACCGACACTACATACAGACACTTGCTAATTATATAGTTAGATTATTTATTCATTAACTTTTTAAGATGAGAAAACGATTCATTTTTACTTAGTACATTACATTTGTATTGTTAAAACTAAAAATAATTTGAGACGCCTACTAAACCTAATAATTTATGCCTACAAAACCCTAGACATTTCTATATGTAATTATATTCGTAGATACTTAGAGAATAAATCTGCAAAATATTGTTCATATCAGATATAGGCTTGTCTAGAGTTTCTCGTTTATGCCTACGAAACCCAAAACATTTATATATAAAATTTTATCCGCAGTTTCTTAGAGAATAAATCTGCGAAATATTGTTCATATCGGTCAAAGGAAACAGGAGTATCTACAGTCTCTTGTTTATGCCTACGAAACCCTAGATATTTATTTATGTAATTATATTCGTAGATTTTTAGAGAATAAATGTGCAAAATATTGTTCATTTTTGTCGAAGGATATAGCAGTGTATATAGTTTCTTGTTTATGCCTACGAAACCCTAGACATTTCTATATGTTATTTTATTCGCAGTTTCTTACAGAATAAATCTGCAAAATATTGTTGATATCAGTCAAATGATATAGGAGTATCTAGAGTTTCTTGTTTATGCCTACGAAATCCTACAAATTTCTATATGTAATTATATTCGTAGACTCTTAGAGAATAAATCTGCAAAATACCTGTCAATCAAGTCAAACTGGGAACACCCTGTTTCCCAGTTAGCCAATCACGAGAACCTTAGGAAAAATGACGTCACAGTGTTACAAAATCACTAACACACGGTAGCTAATTATATATGGACGATACTTAAAATATACCAAACTATGATTGTTTTATCTTAATGTATGTACAATATTTGGATTTATTCGTTTTATTTACATTTTTGTTAGTTCTCATTTTTAATAAATAATTAAGTTTAATGTTTAAAACTGAAATCCACCTACTACAAATCAAGTTCAACAATTGTGTACTATTTTTAGTGATTTGTTATTAGATTTTTTTGTTGAATTCGACATATGTAATTTATCAATAATGAAAAACGAGTTCATTAGATACAAGTTCATTAACAGCAACCAGTTTGTTATTCAAATGCGTTCAGTCAGTAAAATAATTTGATTTTAAATTCATTAAGTATGATTTGACACAGTTGATCTAGCATCAGCTGATTTGGAAATTGAAAGCAGATTGTGTTATGGGCGGATTAAATCAATAATGTTTTTACTTTCTTAATAATAAATAATATACGAACTTAAAGCATCCGATTTACTGAATCTCTTCTTCTTATTATTCCTCATCTTCGTCTTCTACTTCTTCTTCTTCTCCTTCTTCTTCTTTATCTTCTTCTTCTTCTTTGGATTGACTTGTTCTGGTGTGACGATTTTGCTTTAAATATATAATCCCACACATGGAATTTCAGACGCAAGTGAAAATTAAAGAAAAACAAATTTATCTGTCCAAAGAGCTTGTTTCCGCCCGATTATTGATGAATTTCACTTTCATCCCATGTTTCACTTACACACGGACAGAGTAATAAGGGAGATAAATGTAGATTTTAGTTTTATGGTACCTCCCTGTAACTCCCCAAATATTCATCTAATTTAAAAAATGAATTAAATAAAAAATATAATAATAATAATAATAAATCTTTATTTATGAAATGCATTACATTTATCATTGCGTCACATAGTAGTTAACTTGGCCTAATATACTTAACAACTAGAAAAAAATTAAACATAAAAATTATGATATAAAATATAATAGGGGATAGGCATGATTTTTTTAATTTTTTTTATTATATTCCTCTTGTTGCATATAAACATAAAAAACAGTTTTTAAGTTTTTTTTTTTGTAATTTGAAGGCTTAAAAAAATCATAAATGTATGTAGCGAGCGAAAACGACGTGTGACGTCATACCCCTTCTAACTGACGCATGACACTACTAGCTTACCGGCGTACATAGTCCGTTGTGCACTTATTTGTTTGTATAACTTTTATAGTAAAGTTAGAGTGATTTTAATTAAAAAAAAGTTTAATTCTATAAAAACAATTTATACATGTTTACCGAATTAAATTTTTTATTAAAATAGATAACTTATATTGCAGTATTTCAATTATGCCTCTAACATTTTGTAACTTCATGTAAACAATGTAGTAAAATTCTGCCATCTAAATTACATAAATATTTACATTTTACAGAGTTGCAGCGTTTGTTTACATAAAGTTATAGAATATAAAATAAAAATTACTTTGACACCACTTATTTCTTCAGCACTATAGCATTCATTATTTTTCATATATTCCATGAGCATAAATGCATCAATGTTGGGTAAATTATCACTCTGAGCCCTAACAAAATCTTTATCTGCCATTTTAATAATAAATGCGTGAAAAATTGTTTAAAAACAAATACAAAACTCTCGAACAATACAATACACACACGTGTAAAGATTATGTTGTAGCTGTATCTGTGATGTGAAACCCCTATCGTTTGACGTCATACTCAGTCGTTTTTACTCAGCAACCTTCGCTCTGTGGTCGGCTTATTTCAAATTTACAATATTTTAATTCAAAAATTTGGCTATAATATTAATTAAAATGTAATTTTTGTTTTGTTAGGTGACATAACTAACATTAACATATCAAAATAATGTAGTTTTAAGGAAATACAAATTTTATGCGTATCCCCTATTCTCCCTGTTTGGGAAATGAAGAAAAAATCCATTGAATAAACTGTAGGTTAATTTTCTGCAACTATATTTATGTTTGAGTCAGTCTCATATTCTGCAATATTATAGTATGCCTTTTTTAGGATTTTTTTTAACATCCATTTAAATTTGACGTTTGTTACGCATTTGATTTCCGCAGGCAACTTATTAAATAAATTTATCCCAACTATGTTTGGTTGATTTCTAATGAGATATCGACTATAAGGTACTTTGATATTATGTTTATTTCTAGTGTTGTATCCATGAATGTCACTATAAGTATGGAAACTAGCTATTTTCATTAATGTGTATCAAAATGTTTAAGAGATAGAGCGACAGGAGTGTTAATATCTCATGTTGAATGAAAAGCTCCCTGCAAGGGGTGTTCCACATAACTTTACTAAGGATTCGAATAGATCGTTTCTGCAAGCGAAACAGTCTTATCGAATCTACAGAGTTGCCCCACAAAATTATGCCGTATGCGAAAGTAGACTGCACGTATGAAAAATATATAATTTTAGATGTCATGTAGCTTATGATCTTGCTTAATTTTAAAAGAGCAAAATTGAATTTATTGATTTTACCAGCCACAAAAATCTTGCTTCGGTGCTATAATCTGTTAGATTTAGTCTTGGATTGTATGAAAAGAGTAAGACTATTATTTTGTTTGTATTCATACTTAATTTATTGGCACAGAACCAAGCTTGTGTTTCTCTAATATTACTCTCCATGGAGTCACTAGCGTTTAAGATACTCTTCCCTCGGTTAATGAAAGTTGTGTTGTCAGCGAATATCACGATTTTAGAATTAGTATGCAAAGGCAAGTAATTAATATAAAATAAAAATAAAATTGGTCCCAAGATGGACTCTTGGGGCACTCCCGAATTAATATCTATACTACTAGATTTACTGCTGTGAAAATGTACAACTTGTTGGCGATTCTTAAAATAGCTCATTAACAACTTTAGTAGTAATATTAGTTTTCTTACTATAAACAATTTTTATTCTTTATATTTTTTCTGTTAAGTCAATAATAAGGGAGATATTTAAAATCTTTAATAAACAGTTTTAACCCCAAAACGCCCCCCTAGAATAAAAATTTTGAAATGCTTTATAGCCTACGTTCGAATTCTGATTTTATCAAAGTAAAACCAGGGTAAAATCATCTAATTTTAATTTAATCATAAAATTTTACCAAAGTAAAATAAGGTAAAATCATCATATTAATTTTCGTAAAAATATGTCCAGCGGTTTTTGCGTGAATCTCGGACAGACAGACAGACGGACATACAGACAGATGGATGGACAGACAGACAAAAATTGATTTTTTGTGGATATTGTCTTATAGCTATCTGAAATGTGGAGAAATCATATATGAGGCAAAAGAAATAAAAAAACAGATATAGCCTCCAATTTTCTTAATACAGATAGTACATTGTCTAAAATGTTTAAAAAAAAAATTTTTTTTTGAAGTCCATATGGATAATTATCAGACAAAAAAAGCTTGAAATAATTTATCTACTTCTTAGTTTGCTCCTCCTGAAACATCAATCAAAATCCCGATAACAAATTAGCAATAATTTATTATTATAATAATCTTGTATGCAAATGTTAAGCAGGTAGACCTTTAAATTTTTAATGATATACTACCCAACAATATATTTTATTTTTTTGTCATTTTTTAGTCTTCCCAATTTTAGCAAAAATGTTAGTATCAATTGTCAATTCAATATTAAATTTGGCATGTAGGTAACATACAATAGATCATGGAAATCTAAGCCTGGATAAAATTTGTAGATGCTATTTACATTGTCTAATAAACTCTGACTAAATGATGTCATGAATGCCATTTGTTTTTTACCAAAAATAATTTTCTTACAAAACTTTGTTTTTAGATTTTTGTTTAGATGTCGTGACGAAAGAATTAATTCGATTAAAAAATTGATGATTCTCCTGAAACCGAAAATTACTTAATGACTATAAAAACTTGTGTAAAAACTAAAAACAGATGGATGATTCAGAAATTGGCGATTAGCATTTACGAAATCGACGATGCTTAAATGCTAAATTATAGAAACTCTATCTACGGTTTTAGTGAGGGCTAGTTACATCATTACATAGTAAAGGGTCATCTTTAAAACCAGATATTAATTCGGTGTTGGTTCTTTGCCAGTTACAGTTTTCAGAATTCTTCTAAATATATTGTGACTAGTGCCTTAAGACGTTATTAATAAAAAATATTTAAATTAGCACCTTCCAAATACTTACCTTCTGCAACTACACGTCTCTGCCAGTATCTTTTCCACTTCTAGAACATATGTTGTAGGAACTTTTTGGGGTAATTTTTAGAACAACTTACTATTTTCTTTCTGTCTTTAATCATTTGAAAAGGCGTCCTTTTACAAAACGCTTCAATTTTCAACGTGAGAGAGTGACTATGTTCTTTGCTAAAAACTGCCAAACCGTAAGAGAATTGTGACCTGGTGCGTTGTCGTGATGCAACATCCAGGACTCGATCATAACGAGAATTTTAAATTTAGTTTGTTTATTTTTTATCAAACTTTTTATATTCATCTGCGTGAATATATGTATAAATATAAGAATGCATGTCCGCCGATATTTATACAAAATGATATTGCTGTATCCAAATATTCAGTTTTTTAAACTACGTTAGGCGCAAATAGCTTTTGCTGCTGGGCGCCAAAAATTTTAACTAACTCAGTTTTTCAAACACACACGAAACCCACATCATATGGATCCGCCCGTACTTTTTATAAATTGATCAATCTTGAAGTCTTGGATGGTGTAAAATAATATTTATTTATAAAACTGGACTTCTAGTAGCTCGGATCTATCCCCATTCGAACCATTATGAAATAAAAAGAAGAAAAAAAGTGTGATCGCTTCAAGGTCAGACGATCCTTGCAAGACGATGATTCTCCAGGAATTACAAGGCTGTTTTTAATAAATTTAGTAGTCCTCTTCTGCAAAAGACTCAAAATCTTATGGACATTATGCCGCGACGTACAAAAGCAATTCTGAAATGTCGGGGTGACGTTACCCAGTAATAAATTTTATTTTTTGGAATTGGCCGAATTTATATGATTCGTCTAAAAAAGTTTTACACAAGCATATTTATACTTAGTACATTATTTTTTAGATTAAAATTAATTGAAAATTTTCCATGTTCATTGTAATTTAAAAAAAAATCTATATAATAAAAACCATGACCTGTCTGTCAGGATGTCTTATGTCCTTCCAGAGGTTTTCTTCATACTTCCTGGTGACCTAGAAGGTTGAAATTTTTCAACGTGGTTGCCTGGGTACCTGAGGATGATAAGCCTGTGACCCAATAAAATTTCTACGCTATCATTTTATTTTATTGCGTTGAAATTCAATATTTGGGGCCATTAGTAACTCTTAAATATGACACTGTTATTGTTTTACTGTTAATCGTTTTAATCATTTGATAATCCAAAAATAATTATAAAAATGTCACATTATTAACATGTCTTAACTCATAAAGATTGACATAATACGTGACATCAATATAGAAATTTGTATAATATTGTCATTTTTTCATTTTAATTAAAAGCTGTTCTACCAAATAACCATGGGATATATCTTCCATGGTTAACATCTTACAAGAGTAGCAAAAAATCAAAGAAACGTGTAAATTAGTACAAATATAGTAACACAATCTCAACTGAAGGAGGTTGAGGCTTTCTTATTATTTTACAGAAAATTTTCTTAAAATTTTGTATTTTCTTCCCCATCGAATGACGGACTTTTTTTCGCAGCAGAAAATAAAATTCATCTAACTTAATTTTTATTTAATAATGTATTTAAATTTAAATAAAAAACTAGTTACCTGCGAACTCATGTGAGGCTGGTCTCGTATATTGAAAATCTTCATCCAAGTGCTCGTTTTTTCTACCCATACATACACATTATTCGACATTAATGGGAAATAGTACTAATCTGTTTAAGATATCCAAAGCTATCAATGTTTACTGCTCTCCTGTTAGGAACGAAAATTAAATTCAGAAGTCTTTACAACTGTTGAAAAAAAATCAAACATAACTAACACGCGTATTTAAAATACAATCACCAGTTCTTAATAATTTATACGATCTCATCCTAGAGACAAGGAAACCAGTCTCGAGCTACAGCAAGACAAACCTTGGCTCGAAGAAAGATGAGTGTCGAGCAGAGTCGGTATGGTCCAATGTTTCATTAGCTGTACCAGTGGCGGCATCATAGGGATAATAAAGAAAATACATACTTTAAACTTAATTTAATAATATCTCCATCTGGTAATATTCGCTAGAGTTTTTATTTGGTTCCAGATTTTCCCCTCTTTATTTCTCATTCTTTCTAGGGTGCGTTGACATATCTGTCTTGATCTTCCAACTCTTCTTTTACTCTGTGAATTCTAGTCCAATGCTCTCCTTGCAATGATTTCTAGTCCTCATCTAAGGATATAACAAACCGATTTCAATTTGTGCTCTTTGATTTCAGGTCTTATTTTTGTTTGTTCTATAAGCTGCTACAGATCTTTTTGGCTATGGTGTTCAGGTATTATATTCCAACTATAGCCATCAGTTATTCGTTGACAAATGTTTGTAAATGGTTAAATATACCAGAACAGATTCGTAAATTAATCTGTACCAATTAACGATTGATTAAGAAAAAGTAGGAATATCATACGGATTTTGTCAATACATTTTGATCAATATCAACAACGTACCATCTTACACTTCCCTTACGGTTCGCCAATTATTGACGAAGAACAAAGACATTATCATTCCCCATCTACCATATTCACCAGACTTTGCCCCGTGTGCCCTTTTTGTTCCCAAAACTGAGGAGTTTGTTGAACGTTGTCAAGCGACTGAATAGATAAAAAAAAGTCGGAAACTGATCTAAAAGTGATACCTAAAAGTGTTTCCAGAAGTAGAAAAGTCGGAGACAATGATTTGTAATCGCAGGAGCTCAGCATTCCGAAAGTGAAAAATTTCTTATTAATAAATTTTTGTTGTCCACAACTTTTTTATCAAACCTTTTACTTGTTTGCAAGGGTACGGAGAGCGGCCCCGGGCCCCGGTAAAATAATAATTTCGATCCCGAGCCCTGGTAAAACAATAATTTGGCCCAAACCCCCGATAAATAACAATTACGGATTCGATGATAGATGATTCGGCGTAGAGAGAAATGGTTCTATATTTATTTCTATAATATACAAGAAATATTTACGTGAGGTACTCATTGTCGCAAATGCTACAAAGTGGTCCAAAACACTGAAAATGACAGTGTAGAAAATATACAACTGAGGCACAAATAATAAAACTGGACCTGCTTGGGCTCCTCTAATTTGTGTTGGCTTCTTCCGTTTCTCGGCGTTCCTGGTTATTTGTTGAGATCCCACTGCAGTTCTTAATGGTAATCATTAACTACGTCGACGTTTTAATCTTTAAGTGGGAAACAGAATGCAACGAGTTTGACGGCGCGTTGACGCCGTTCGTACGGCGCTATCTGTTAGGAGAGTTAAACCCTAGCTCTCGTACGCAAGTGCACAGAATGGACAACGTCCTACGCCGTTCGACAGCCGTTGATACTGAATGTTCGTCAACTTCCAACTTTTGACGCCGTTGAACGTTGACGCAGAACACCTAACCTCAGTTTTTACTGAATAATAAAGTGTTTGTATGTATAAATAACTTGCATACAACATAAATAACATCACACACAAGTCTTCATCATCCATTATACTTTTAATAAAAGAAAGCGCATGTATAAACACAGATATAGGTTGTCAAGTGACACTTGACGGCGTTAAAAATTATTGCATTGTGTGCAGGCGAAAATTCTCAACGGCGTTAACGCAACGCTGTCGCACATGACGGCGCGCTGACGCCGTAGCGCGCTGACGCCGTAGCGCGCTGTGCATTCTGTTCCAGGCTTTAACGTCGATTCGATGACAGCACTTCTTTATTAAAAATCAAAGTATGCCATATATCGACGAATATTAGTCTGATCGTAACTGAATAAGTTAATTCTGGATACAAAAAATTTTCCAGTAGTACAGAACTAAGCAACAGCTTCTGCTGTCTGGATTTGCGGTTATTCGGTGTTTGTTTCGTTCGTTCTATACGTGTCTTCAGGTTGCCTCATGTACTTCAACATTGGTTAACTAAACAATTGAAATAACTTGAGGTTATTTTTGTACCTTGTCTTGATATCCAGTCCAGTGGTGGTATTATGATGAACAGAATTATATCATTGCCAGCAATGCGTTTCTATTGGCGGTAACCAAGTAACTGTTAGTCATTTGTCAACTATAGAATAGAATTCTATTACTCGTAATCCCACCACTGATATAAGTGCTACCTTTTTCATGTATGCTTTAATGCACATGTCCCTAAATATTTGAACATAAACTTGATGAAGTTCAGATTCGGGTATTGTTCATAAAATAATAAATAAATTAAGTAAGCATACGCTACTGCTTTCGAGTCGCTAGAATATATCTCATCTTGTCCAAGCTAAAATAATGCTGGTTTATAATTGGTCAGAGGAGATGTGTATGCCGGCTCTCGACTCGCTGGAATATATTATGTAAGACAAGTAGAGGACCAGTCGATAATGAAGAATTCCTTCTAGATGTGTTATGCGCTGCTTATATTATTCCATAGATAATTGCCTTTATTGATATATTGATTCTGATTGGAACTTAGTATATTGGAATTTTTCAAACTGTTAGTTATATGTATCAGACTTGTTAAACATAAAACCAATAATAAACTACGAGAACTGGAGACAATACTGATTTATTAAAGACAACTAAGAACAGATAAAATGAAAGAATGTTTTTACAAGGCTAAGAATAGGATATACAAAATTTGATCCAAAAATTTTATACTAGCGTCATAACAGTTTATTAATAAAAAATTAATTAGAAATATTGTCCTTCTGCTAGTGTTCATCGCTGCCAGTGTTTTTTAGGTGCATAGAGTGCACAGAAGTTAGTCAAAACAGTTTAAAGCAAAAACTTAATAAGCCTAATTTTTCAATGAATTAGATATGGCTACATGTACCCTGGTTAGTCAAAAATCAAAAACGATTTGAAACAAAACAAAACACAATTATTCACGTTTAGTCAGAAAGCAAATTTGTTTGAAGAAAAGAAAAGCACCAAAAATGGTCCCTCTAAAAAAAATCTCATTAACATAGCCAGCCGCAAACTTTATAGGACCCTGTATAAGTGAGCATCAGTGGCGGTGCTAGCTCTTAAAATCTGGGGGGGGGCTAAAAAAAAATTGAGCAAAATTTGGGGGGGCCAGGAAATATTTTTTTATCGTTTACATATGAAAATACAAGTAATGAACTAAAAAAAAGGTCCTCGTTTCTAAAATATGAAAAAAGCAACCTTTAGGGGGGCCCGGGACCCCCGGACCTCCGGCTAGCGCCACCACTGGTGAGAATTGACTGTACTTCATCTTTCCGAGGCAATCACTTTTATCAAAGTCAGAGATATTATTATTTAATATGAAAAACAGTAAATGTAGAGACGCATATGGCCTAAATTCAGATGTGATTAAGTCAATGAAAAATTCTGTAATTTCACCCTTAACTAAGACAATTAATTACTTTTCAATAAATCTCAATTCGGATTTCGCTCTCAGAAATCTACTGTTGATGCTATTTTATCATATATAAATAAAGTTACAGAAAGTCTTGAAGCTGGTGAATATTGTCTTCCAACATTTTTAGACCTATGTAAAGCTTTTGACTTTGTTTCGCATAGCATACTAATAGAAAAACTAAAAGTATATAACTTTTTATCCATGTTTAAGCTGTTTCACTTATCAAATAATATCTAAGCAATCAGAAACAATTTGTTATTTTTAATAATAAAGTCGCTGAATGTTGAACGAGGTGTTCCACAAGGATCCATTTTAGGACCACGTCTATTTCTAATCTACGAAAACGATTTCTCAAATACCCGGGAGCGAACCCTAGTTTGCTGCGTAGCAAGCGAGCAAGCTAACCATTAGACCAGGATATGCCTTCTAGTATAGTGTGTCAACCAAAAAACACAAAAAATGCGTTATTTTCGAAAACATAACCTGATCAAAAATTGTTGTTGTACTATTTCAGTTCACACCAACGTACATTACTTAGAATTTTTTCACATTTTTATTTTAAACCATTTGGGCTACAAGGGGGGGGGGCAAAATTTTCAAAATAATATTTTTTGCAACAATAATTTTTTTATCGTTAATCAACGTACTAAGGGCTTTCATTTGATACCCTACTCAGAATTTAATATATATATATATATATATATATATATATATATATATATATATATATATATATATATATATATGTATATATATATTGGATATTTGGTTCTTGACGAGTATTATATGAAATAAAACGCAGGTTCTCTTTTATTCGTCAGTTTATTAAAATAGTTCTTGTCAATTTATAAAATATGAAACGTTTCGTGCATGGGTAGTATGCACATCTTCAGTCTACAATTAAAATTAAAAATGTGTTGAAATAAAATTACAATACATGAAAACATGATTATACAATATTTGTAATAAGTTATGATATTCAAAGTGTAACATTAAGAAAATTGTTTTATGAACCAGTTTATATAATATATAATTATATATATATATTTTCGATAAGCATATATATATATATATATATATATTTCGATTTGTTTATATTTTAGGGGGATATGTTTTTTAGATGTTTAGTATTCTTCCTATGTGCGGGTCAAAGAGTTATATAAGCATGCCAAATTTCAACTCTCTAGGTTTAGCCGTTTGGCTACAATTTTTACGAAACAGACAGATGACAAAATGACGGTATAAGGGTTTTTTGGTCACACCTACAAAACCCTAAAAACGAAAATACTACTCAATCTCTCGTCATTTTTGATTGAATACGATATTTAAAAAGCCCGAACTATTTAAAATAAGAGTTCTACTCAGATCATCAAGCTGTTCAGAAGTTCAAGTTCATAGATGAGCATGAACTTTTGAAAAGAGCACTGTTCTTCGATCAGGTCTAATTTAAAAATCGTCGAGAGTTAAAAAAAAGAATTACAAAAACCACTACAAAATTCGAGCTAAATAACTTAGCGAAACAATCTCGATGGCATTTCACTCACAAATGACAATTCCTCTCATACTAGGTATTAGACAACGCGCGCAGTTGGCGTATTTATTTTTATTAAATCTTGTATACGTGAATAATTACCGGTCAACTCTATTTTGCGTGTGTATACCTACTGTATTGTAGGTAGGGTCAGGCTTTGGCAATGAAAATATATCTTGAGGGCAAAATTTAAAATTACAACCAAACAAACCCAAATAAAACTGCAATTGTTATCATTAAAAATTCAACTCACCCTAACAATCCCAAACATCATTATAGAAAAAAATATCCCCCAATTTTAAAGGGGTACACATCAAACACATCAATATAGCTAATTTAAGTTTTAAATTATCAATATACATATGTCGAGATACAGTATGGAGAGGTAACAAATGTCGGTAATGTCGGTTGTATATGGGTGGTTGTTGTCGGGGTGTGTTATCGTGCTGAGTACTCAGCAGGTTGCCCTACGGGGGGCAGACCCCCCGATGTACACGGCAGCTCCCGTACTGAGTACCTTGTCATCGGACAACACAATGTCATTATAGACATGTTTTATTATTATTTATGCGTTCAGTTTAAGTTACTAGGTAGATATGTTATTGTTGACACGACGAATGCATGCAATATGTGCCTATACTCAGATCAATTCTGTAGAAAATTACTGTGTAGTAACGTTACTACAATATAAAACATTATAAAAATTATAATGACTTTCATTCATGATAGTAACTGACCTTGCTCATAGTGACATATTTAGTTACTATTATCATAGTAACTGAGTTACAGAATTGGTCTGAGTAGTTGTGTATGCACATGGTATTATAAATTAATTAATTACACGAAAATGGTGCGTTATTCTAAATCACACTGATCGAAATTAACATTATCATTGGCCCGAGGCAGAAGTGGATATTAATTTTTACCAAGACGAGTTTTACACAATGCATTACATTTACATTTTTTAAAATAAAGATAATTTTAAACGTTTAATTTATTTTTACATTAATTTACCATTTTTACCAAAATGCATTAAATATTTCAATTCAGTTTAAATAATCGTGTAAATAAAAAATTAGGTCAGTATTATACGGGGATAAATCTTCAAAATATTATTCATGTCGGTCAAAGGATATAGGAGTGTCTAGAGTTGCTTGTTTATGCCTACGAAACCCGAGACATTTTTATATGCTATTTTGTCCACAGTTTCTTAGAAAATAAAACTGCAAAATATTGTTCATCTCGGTCAAAGGATATAAGAGTGTCTAGAGTTTCTTGTTCATGCGTACGAAACCCTAGACATTTCAATGTTATTTTATCCGCTGTTTTTTAGAGATTAAATCTGCAAAATATTGTTCGTATCGTTCAAAGTATATAGGAGTGTCTAGAGTTTCTTCTTTATGCCTACGAAACCCTCGACATTTCTATATGTTATTTTATTTGCAGTTTCTTAGATAATAAATCTGCAAAATATTGTTCATATCGGTCAAATCATACAGAAATGTCTAGAATCTCTTGTTTATGGCTACGAAACCCTAGACATTTCTATATGTTATTTTATCCTCAGTTTCTTACAGAATAAATCTGCAAAATATTGTTTATATCAGTCAAAGTATATAGGAGTGTCTAGGGTTTCTTGTTTATGCCTACGAAACCTTAGACATTTCTATATGTTATTTTATGCTCAGTTTCTTAGAGAATAAATCTGCAAAATTTTGTTCATATCGGTCAAAGCATATAGGAGTGTCTAGGGTTTCTTGTTTATGCCTACGAAACCTTAGACATTTATATATGTTATTTTATGCTCAGTTTCTTAGAGAATAAATCTGCAAAATTTTGTTCATATCGGTCAAAGCATATAGGAGTGTCTAGAGTTTCTTCTTTATGCCTACGAAATCCTCGACATTTCTATATGTTATTTTATTTGCAGTTTTTTAGATAATAAATCTGCAAAATATTGTTCATATCGGTCAAAGCATACAGAAGTGTCTAGAATCTCTTGTTTATGGCTACGAAACCCTAGACATTTCTATATGTTATTTTATCCTCAGTTTCTTACAGAATAAATCTGCAAAATATTGTTTATATCAGTCAAAGTATATAGGAGTGTCTAGGGTTTCTTGTTTATGCCTACGAAACCTTAGACATTTCTATATGTTATTTTATCCTCAGTTTCTTAGAGAATAAATCTGCAAAATATTGTTCATATCAGTCAACGTATATAGGAGTATCTAGGGTTTCTTGTTTATGCCTACGAAACCTTAGACATTTCTATATGTTATTTTATCCTCAGTTTCTTAGAGAATAAATCGGCAAAATTTTACCTAGAGTTTCTTGCATGCCTACGAAACCCTAAACATTTCTATGTTATTTTATTCGCAGTTTCTTAGAGAATAAATCTTCAAAATATTGTTCATATCGGTCAAAGGATATAAATCTAATAAATTCTTAGAGAATAAATCTGCAAAATACCTGTCAGCCAATCAAGAGACAGGTTGGCCCCAGTTATTAACGTCACAATGCTACCGAGACTACATACAGACACTTGCTTATTATATATGTACGATGATAGTGGAGCCACATAACCACATATTGATTAAATTTATCAACACAAGGTTCCAAGTTATTTTGATAGAACCTTGTTGATAACATATTTGGATGCACTTGAAACAAAAGGTTGTAACTAGGAATAAAATTTCAGATTTCAGGTGATTGAAGAGTTTTTTTTATATGTTTGAAGAGAAAGTAGTCCACTGCAATGCCTTTACAAGTAATATTACTATATTGTTTGAAGTAAAGTATGTGCTTCATACAGGGGCGTAGCCAGAAATTCCGCAAGGAGGGGACTAATTCCATTTTCGGAAGAATCTGTCTAAAATATAATAAAACATTTTGATGTAAAATATGTGCGGATATAGTTATTTTTAAAGATAAATATAACATAGATCATTAAACTGTAACTGTGACATGTGTAAATTTAAACGATGTGCATATAATTATGAAACGAAATCAAATAATATTTATTATTAATGTACATTTTACAATTAACAGGATGGAACATGAAAACTGTAACATTATTTTTATAATACAAATCGGCGAGGCGCTTTTTTCAGTTCATCAATTACATCTTCTTCTTTCACTTCTATCTCCCAATGAACATTAAGAGACGCCAAGCCATTGAGTCGCTCCTCCGACATTGTATTTCTTAAATACGTTTTGAGCCGCTTTAAAGTTGAAAAAGATTTTTCTGACGTCACTGTTGTCACCGGCAATGTCACCAGAATTTTCTGACTTAATGCATAAATATTGGGATATAATATTTTATCACACTCAATAATTGATTTTATAGCATTAGTAGGTTTTTGTGACTTAATGATTTAATATATTTTCCAAACCACATAATATATTCATTCATTAGAACCTCTTAATTGATATAATTTAAATCGTCCTCATAAAAATTAGCTAAACGTCTTAGATCGTTCTTATCTTCTGTTGTCGGAAAATTGCCTGTGGGTATTAAACACTGCAATGATTCTAATATTTCTTTATGTTTCGAAAACCTAGCATTTAACTGGGAGCCTATATGGTCAATAAAGGGAATAAAAATAGTTGTCCTGTAATATGCTTTTCAACTGAAGCATCGAAGTAGTGTTGTTTTGATATATTTGATTAGAGATTACTCGTGGAATAGTTATTCGTTCGGGGGGGCTGCAGCCCCTAGCCCCCCCCCTCCCTCTGGCTACGCCGTTGACTTCATATCATTCCGGTACATGATTGATGTTTGAACACGATTCTCTCAAAATGGGCAAATTGTCAGATAAAACCCTTTTATTTTAAAGCCGCGAATTATTAAACAAATTTAAAAAGGCATCACTAAAATCCTTCTAGTTTTGACTTTCGTACCGCATTATTATGTTCCGTGTAACGTGGCCAGAACTGAGACAATGCGTGTGCACAGTTTTTCAATAAGAGATTGTCATGCGTGACTGGACAACAATGAGGAATGTTCGGATGTATTTTGACAAGTTACATGTTAAATATAGGCAGGTTACAGGTAAACATAAATTGAAAGGTATTTCAATACCTCTATGATTATAGGATAAAGTTTTTTACCTCAGCCTGCATGATACAACCTTAGCGCTCAACCTAACCCTCAACAAAAATGTAGTTATCTACGTATGCAACTATCTGAAAAAAAAAAAACAAAAGGTAATAAAATTATTACATTTTATCGATAATTTAGCACCTGTGGTATAGGTGGTATAAATTAGTAAAAAAACAAAAATTAAATATTTCTAAGCATCAAACATTTTTATTGAATTAATACACGAATTTGTATATATTTGTTAATATTATGTATAACAAACATAAAGAAATCTAATATATAGAGTACAAAATATGTTCTTTTTTCGGGAAATTTTCGTACTCCTTCTTTGTTGTTGTGTTTTGTTTTTGTGATGTCAAAGGGCGCTCAACTTAAAATTGCGTCGAGGTGTCAGAACTCTTACGGTCGGCACTGGGTATTATTATTTCTTGGCTATATTTCCCAGCAAACATTTTTATACGGGCCAGTACTGCTGAAGCACACAGTCTCCGGCATTGAAAGTAATGGGCCAGTACCCCGGTGTCCCCGTGGCCGTTAGCTGGCCCATTGATGTATCAATTGCCGACCCAGCAGCGGTAAAATGCAAAATATTCGCATTAGTTGCAAGATTTATTTCTGACGGATCAGTGCTTATATTATACCCACCCTCTAGTATTTCAAATGCAACATATGTATATTTACCTTATATTTACACAGTATTAAAATAAATTGATGGTTAGGTGCAAAAAAATACTCATTTGGACATTTCACCATCATTGAATAAATTTATTTAACAAATAAAGTTGACAATATCGCATCTGTTTTAAACTATTAATGAAGTAATTAACGTTGCTGTCAATAGAATGATGCGATATTGTCAACTTTATCCATTGAATAAATTTATTCAACGATGGTGAAACAAAAGCAAAATGTAATATATTAACAAAAATAAGGACTTCGTATAGGACGAGTGCGAAATACAAATATGAAGTACATTATTAATACTGGTGTTGCACAAACTTTTAGTGCCAGCAATTTACCAACAGAAAAAGCCATTTGCCGGCATATGGTTCAATGTTTGCTGGGTTATATAATCCTAAAAGGCAAATCAATCTTTCATGTACCACTCTTTGTGTATAGTCCTAACGACCCTTAACGAAAAACTACTACAGGGTAGCAGTGATAGGCGCGTAAGTTACATGATGTAAGTTACCTCATTGTTGACGCGTAAACAATTGATGTAAAGTAAACACAAAAACTCTTGTAAACAATGTAAACAACGTAAACAATGTAAACAATGATTTAGACATGCGTACTTGTTTTGAATTACAGAACCTCATTTTCAATACATTTTTATAAATAATAAAATTTTAATGAAACGATTTTAAATTAAAAAGTAAGTATATAAAATTAGGACAAGCCAATATACATATTAATTAAAATCGAATTTGCATCATTATACAGGTCTTACATACAAATTAGTAAATATGAATATGAAAAATAAAAAACTGTTTTCTTTAAAAAATTCAGTCTAATTTTTTTAATAACAAAATGCATTAAATTTCACCTTTAAGAAAATCAGCCTATATTTTTTAATAACGAAAAGATTCATTGCAAATTTTGCATAACGCCCTATATTTTCTTTCATTTTCTTTAATTAAAACAAAACCTAGTTCTTCAGAACTATTCCTTCGGTTTCTTCCCACCATTTTTTAAATAAATTTATTGTTTTTAACTGAATATACTTGTTCATTAACTCTCTATTATTCGTATTAAATAACTAAAACTAACCTCATTATTTGACAGTTTACAAAGTGTACATTGTTTACACTGTTGACAAGTTTACCAATTGTTTACATAAGTATACACGTAAACGTAAACAATTAAAGTTTACGTGTAAACGCCCATCACTGCAGGGTAGTCGGCTAATCAGTGTAATTGCGTCACTGGAAACGTCACATGGTTTTGTGAGGTCATATTTAGTACGTCTACATAGCATATAGCATCCATTTAACGAATGTAATATTCGTACGTTGTCACTTGTATCGAAATGAAATGAAAATATAAGAATATGAACAGAATAAAAACAAATAAACTATTCTAATATGCTAAATAGTCCTAAAAAGGGCTGATGTGATCCAAAAATATGATCAAAGAAAAGAAAATAGAAATACGTTGAATTTAACCTAAAAAGCTATGCACTACACCAAGGGTCGGCAAAACGGCACCCGCGGGCGCCCCCGGTGAGATTTTTATGCGCCCTCGCTATCGAGACACACACATACTGAGCCCAATATCCACATCGCATCTATTGGTGATTCGACTTAAGCGATCAGCGCTAGATTAGATGACCTTGCGAACCACGAGTGTTTACTTAATCTACGTTTTTATGCGCCCTCAATAACATTTGAATTTATATTGCGCCCTTATTGACAAAAAGGTTGCCGAGCCCTGCACTTTACAATATCAAATGGAAATCTATAAGATATCTGTAAGGAAATATATAACTAAACACAAAACTGCTACATAAACAACAAACTTAATAAAAAAGGTTTTTAAAAATTGCTATAAGTCAGATATGTGAACACAAGTATAAAAACACATCACAGCGTATTATAAAATGTCAAATGTAAACATCGTTTTATTCAGCGATACCAATACAAATGTCCCTATATTAAATAAACACTTTTAAAATTTGTAAATCTTCAAAATAACTATCGAACACAAACTAAATATGACTTCAAAAGGTACGTTTTAGTAAAATAAGAGAGTGAAGAGTAATATTAGTCTATAATTCACATGCAAAAAAAAAATCGATTTAGTTATTTTTTCGCCATTTAGTTGGCATTGAAGTTATTGAAGCACGCAAAATGACCAACTGCGTTTATTGAACGACTGACCTATACCAAATGTTTTCATCTTCGACGTATCAACATATACATTGTTTATTTTTTTTATTTCATCATTGGGATCTCATAAACTGAATATACGAAATATTAAGTACCCAGCAAACATTTTTATCCGGACCAGTACTGGTAAAGCACATACTCGCCGGCATTGAAAGTAATGGGCCAGTGCTGGCATTTCGTACTGGGCCAGTACCCCGGTGTCCCGTGGCCCTTAGCTGGTCCATTGATGTATCAGTTGCTGGCCCAGCAACGGTAAAGTGCATTGAAAGTAATGGGCCAGTGCTGGCATTTCGCACTGGGCCAGTGCTGGCATTTCGCATTGGTCCAGTGCTGGCATTTTGCACTGGGCCAGTGCCCCGGTGTCCCCGTGGCCGTTAGCTGGCCCATTGATGTATCAGTTGCTGGCCCAGCAACGGTAAAGTGCAAAATAATCGCATTAGTTGCAAGATTTATTTCTGACAGACTAGTGCTTATATTATACCCACTCTCTAGTGTTTCAAATGTAATATATGTGTACTTACCCAGTATTAAAATAAATTAATGGTTAGGTGCAAAATAAATACTCATTTGGCCATTTTCACCATCGTTGAATAAATTTATTTAACAAGTAAAGTTGACAATATCGCATCGGTTTTAAACTATTAATGAAGAAATTAACATTGCTGTCAATAGAATGATGCGATATTGTTAACTTAAGTTGTTAAATAAATTTATTCAACGATGGTAAAACTGGCCGATTGTAAATTGAATTAACAGTTATAATTTATTGATTTATTTATAAATATTAAATAAATATAATTTCAGGAATAACAGGAATTAGTTTATTTAATTTATTAATTTAATGAAGAATTTTAAGAAAATGGTTTTCTGCCATTTCGGTCAAACCAATTTCATCCTAAAGATAAGGGGTGACTAATAATTTTCGCCAATATTCGTCTTGTATTATCTACCACATCTTTTCCCCCTGACTTGAAGAGTGCCAACCTAAAGAAATCATACTTGTTAAAATAAATTCAATAAACAAATTTTATAAGCATTAATGCTATAAGCTGTTCACTTTTGTAAGAACAAACTAGATCTGGTTATTTTGGTGATTTTTATAGTGTATTACTGACTTTTAGAAACTTGGTTATATTGTAAAAAAAGTTTTACAGTTTTGGATTAAGTTTGTATTATTTTAGGTTAGTATTATATTTACAAAATATTTAAGATGTCACTATTCAAAATGAAATATGACAAATTATATTTTTTAAATGACATATTTATAATCTTGTATCAGATTTATTAATAATTGAAAATTTTATTACATGAAAAAAACTATGATTGAACTAAACTAAATATTAAACAATTTAATATGAAGAAGTTTGTGTAAACTACGTCCTTAAATCTAACAAAACACACACAAATCACAATAAAAAACTGTATAATGCTCACAATCAATAACTATTCAAATACACATCCTGATAAACTGTTCACCAACACGTCCAAACTTGTACTCACAGAATATCACTTGTACCGACCCTCGAAGGCCACGCCGTTAGGGTGTTTTATGACTAAGAACGATCAGACTTTTCAAATTATTACATTCAAAAAAAGTTATGAACATAAGCACTGGCCCGCTAGAAATAATCTTGGATTAATACAAATAAGGAATGCTTATAAAATGCTGGTAAAGTACTTCGTATAGGCGGAGTGCGAAATACAAATGTGAAGTACATTATTAATACTGGCGTTGCACTTACTTTTGGTGCCAGCAATGTACCAGCGTAAAAGCAGTTTACCGGCATTCGGCCGTTAGTTCAATGTTTGCTGGGTATGTAAGTATTTTAGTACCTCGAAACCTATTTGATGGTCCAACGATAGATCGTGTCTGATATGTGTTCATATGATTAGGTGGCGTTGTAGGACATAGGTAGGTAGTGTCCATGTTTGTGGTGCGATGGCAGTGAGTTCGCGTGTCTGTGTGTGCGGCGGTATGTCGGGGGCACCGGTACTATAGCCCTAGGGCACAGCCCGCTCCAACTCTCTACTTGTCGGGCCCCTTCATTAGACGTGCGCTCAGCTCGCCCTCGCCTCCCTCGGGCCATGCCCGTATTATCATACCTAATTATACACGTGTGTCCGTGCGCGCTCGCATCTCTACCACTGACCACCTCCCCCCCCCCCTCACCGCAGCAGTGGCGTGCCGCATATCTTACACATTCCATGGAAATCTCTGAGGGTAACTAACCAGCTTGCCCGTTCATTCCTTATGATCTATGAGTTAATGTAATGGTTTATGATCGTTAATTCTGGACTGCAGCATTTACTGTACTGTTCTCTGCCACTTAATTTTCCGATATATTTTACATATTAATGTACTCAGTGTATTTTTTGATGCGGATAACTTACAACATTCATCATCCGTGAGTTATTACCTTTAGTTTTTATTCAATGTTTCTGGTCTTTTTATTTTTCGTTTTTAATAACTTTAAAAGGATGGTATATTAACATATTTTACCTATATCAACATTTCCTTCTTCATAAACTTGCACACATGCGAGGTTTGATTAAAAGCGTCATACATTTCTCATTTCAACAACAATACTTCCCGAAACTGAACTCAGATCACAATATCTGCAGGCCGTAAATGTTTACAATTGAGGACTGCATTGGAGACCCAAAGAAAAAAAATCAGCTGTGGCCACCACAGGACCGACCGCCATCATAAAGTACTTATATAAATTACATTCTTGCAGCAGAGTAGAAATTACTTGGCCTAATATTTTCTAACAGAGATATTATTTATTATGACCATGGAAACGTTACATATAAATATGAAAAAATTGAGACTTAAAAAAAAAATCGAAAAATTTTACAGAAATTAAGCGAAATTTTTCGTTTTATCAAAAAACGTCTCAAATAAAAGTTATTATTTATTGCTTTTATAGCAACTTTTGTTCAATAAATTTTTTCGAAATATTTTTGTGTTGTGAAATATTCACAAAAATCTTAAAATCGACACGAGTAAACTCCCATTTTTAGTCAACCAATTTTTGCCAAAAGTTGATCAACTCGTGCCATTGATGGCAGAAGCTTAAATATGAAGTTTCATAAAAATTCTTTCAGCCGAATTTGCTCTGCACGTGTACACAGACAGACAGACGGACGGACGGACAGACAGACAGACGGACTCGAAATGTCAAAATCAGTATGATCACAATACCTCCCTTATATATGTTGGCGGTCGGTAAAAATGCAGACTAGTGTCAAATACATTATTAATAACAAATTATTTTTCTTATCACCTTCGAAATATTGCCCTTTTGTGGTTACACATGCTACCAGCATCTTTTCCACTTCTGAAAACATTTGGGCGGCAGTTTTTCAAATCGCTTTTAGATCTAATTCTGAATTTATTTTTATCTCTTCTATCGTTTGAAAACATATTTTTAACCAACTTTAGCGCCCTATTTATGAACTCGTGTTTTGGGAATAAAAAAGTCACTTAGGTCAGTAGAATGTTTTGAGTTGAGGCCAGTACGTCACCTGCGCAGAAACCAGAATTCGTACAGTCGCTTGGTTGTAGAACCAAGTGACGGATTTAGCGGATATAGGAGGATGTAGAACCGGCTACAAACTGCATTGAGATTGATTTTGCGTCATTGTTTGGCGCATATACGATAACGCCCCTGGTCTCAAGTTCTGAGAAATGTACTCTACGGTGGATGAGAGAGTGAATTTGTTCTTCGTTAACAACTTCCGAATCATGAGGGAAGTGTGATCTGGTGCATTGTAGTAATTGTAGACATCGGTAAAAAATGTTTTGACAAAATTCGTCTGATATTTCTACTTCTTCTGCAACTTCGCTAATAGTCTATCGTCGATTGGTATGGATTAATTCGCGAACCTAGATTCATTGGTTTTAGAAATTGAAGGACTACCGAATCTTTTATCTTCTTTGACTGAATATATACCATCTTTAAAACACCGAAACCACTTAAAATACGCAGTTCGATCATCTTGTCCAAAATCTGTATTCAAAAGTTTAAGGGTTTATATTGTCATATTACCAAGTTTGATGCAAAATTTCACACAGACGCGATGCTCTTCGATATGGTCCATCTTAAAAAACGCCGGAATTACAATCAATGTAAAAAACCACTATATAATTCGAACGAAGTATTTTTTTTATTTATTTATTTTACATCGGCCTATTTCTGCAACCAGGCTAATCGCCGATGCCAGGGGGCGTGGTCTTACACCTGGATGAGGGGTGAATGATTGTGAAATGAGAGTAATGTAAACATATTATTCTCACCCGGATAATATTACCAACGGAGAAAACTTAGGAGAGACTAAGCAAAACAAACTCGCAAAACTCGCAGATTCCGTTTTTTTTTTTGAAGCCTCCTTTCCGACAGGACAGATAATTGACATATTTAGGTAGAAATTTTTCGTTAGAGAGAGGATTTAATACTCATACACTTCTATGAAATTTTTTGTAATAAAAACGTCTTGTATTGAATTTTTCTTCTTCTTGAAACTATAGTCGAACAATAAAATTTACTGAAATTTTACATATATAGTTTCATCAAAGGGCCTTTATTGCTTTTATTGGGCCTTAATGAAAGTCTTTGTACTTCACAGCAAAACTTTCTTTTTTAATTTAATCTTTCAATGGACACGAGGATCCAACGAATCCAGGACCAGATACAACAGATGATTGAACAAAGAAAATCAGTACAAATCATCTGGGTGCCTGCCCACGCTGGCATCGAGGGAAACGAACGTGCGATTTCTGCAGCCCGAGAACCCAACAGCAGCCAGGATGAAATAATCGATGTTGCCCCAAACAAGACTTACTTAAGATAGACCATCAAGACAAGACTCTACTCGACCAGACTGAACAAGTGACTATAAACAATAAACTTAGAACAATAAAATACGACATACACAACTGGACCTCAGGTACCAATAGACGTGAACAAATAATCATGACAAGACTTAGAATCAGACACACCACACTTACTCACGAACACCTTATGAACAGACTATATAGAAAACAAAATTTGCGAGACATGTGACGAACAACTGACTGTTAACCACATATTAACTGATTGCCAACTATACACTAACATACGTACTAACTACAACCTACCACAGGACATTAAAGACATACTAAAACCCGACCCAGCAATGACTAACAATGTTTTGCAATTCTTACAATCATAGACCGGGAGCTCATGACAGTTTTTGGTCTCCGATTTCATACAGCATGCCTTTTGGAGGAGAGAATATTTACCCTGTGACAACAAAAAAGGGATGGTACTAAACCCCTGCACGCTTTCCGGTCATAGGGAAAATTGCATTTCCACTTAAACACAAAATTTTTGTGCTTTTCTCTGATTTAATATTGCTTGCCCTTTTGTCAAAAGAAAGTTATAACAAATTTAAAGTCTTTTAAATATATGCATGCGCTTCGGAGGGTCCCAAAGGGCTCAAACGGTCGTGTGATCTTGTAATAAAAAAATATGATTTTCCGCGTTTTCATACAGCATGCCTATAATTAAAAGACTTTAAATTTGTTATAACTTTCTTTTGACAAAAGGGCAATCAATATTAAATCAGAGAAAAACACAAAAATTTTGTGCAAGTGGAAATGCAATTTTCCCTATGACCGGAAAGCGTGCAGGGGTTTAGTACCATCCCTTTTTTGTTGTCACAGGGTAAATATTCTCTCCTCCAAAAGGCATGCTGTATGAAATCGGAGACCAAAAATGTCATGAGCTCCCGGTCTATCAATTAATATTTTTAAGCAAATAAGATATTTCAAGCAAATATAGTTAGAATGTAAATACATATACCTACTAAAACTTCACCAATAGCCAAGTAGTTGACGTGTCTATAAATAAATAAATTTAAAAAAAATCTTTGATGGTTCTTCTCCAGGTAAATTTCAGGTGATCGACTTCCTGCTTCCCATGTGAGTTTCAGTCGAGCACAATTTTCTCTAGATTACTTGGTTCTCTTCTTAATACATGGCGAATCCAATTCCACTTGTACCTTCTCATTTCTTGGTCTGTAGAAGTTTGGTTGCAGCGTGTTGACAGTTTTTGGATAGTCCTGTCCATCCTTAGTATTTCTAGAGTTTTGTTCATACTTTGTTCACAAATATTTGTAGTTTGGAGATAATAGCCTGAGTTACCGTCTCACATCCTTTTAACATTTCACGTTGCTTGCGAATACACGTAGTTTTGTGTTCCTGGTGATTTAATGCAATTTCCGAACTGGTGTTAAGTATGCTGAACGTCTGTCTTATTTTTTGGTTGCAATGTTTTACATTAATGGAATCTACCATCGGCTGCAATCATTCTACTAAGATAGTAAAAATCTGCCACGTTTGCAGAATATTTCTTTTAGATCATAGAAATTTTACATAGTAGTTTATTTATATCAAATACGGATGTTATCTATCTTCACAACATCAAACACTTTTCATGTTTTTTGGTGTTCGAAGTGTGCCCATTTCGAATATGTCAGACGGAGGGTTGGCCCATGTTATGACTTGTCAGTCGCTTTGGGCGACCGCAAGGTACTCCTGGACAGGTTAATGCTCCTCTTCAGAATAACAAACTTATTGTTTTGTGTATGTGTATATAAAATCGTGCAGTTTATTTTTAAGTGTATTGAAAATATCAACACCGTAACGCAAGAATTGGTATATAGTTTTAATAGTATTAAGATTTTGCAAAAGATCCTTAATCTTAAATTGTAAAAAAAAGAAGAATTTTGAAAAACTTTTATTATAAATCTCTTATTATAAAAGATTTATCTTTCAAAACTATCAAAATTACGTCTTGAAATATCTCACTTATTATATACTTTACAATGTAATTGGGAGAAGAAAAGGTAGAACAAACGAAGAAATGCAAATACCTGGGATACGTGGTTAAAAGCAGCGGGGGGCCAGAAGAACATATTCGGACTCTAACAAGAAAAGCAATGTTAACCTTGCCACAAGTGTAGGGAAGAGGCGAGAGGAAATTTAAAGGAGACATCAAAATAAGATTCTTATGTTCAACTCCATAGTCAAGAGCATAATGATGTATGGCGTTGAAATATGGGGGTGACAAGACCAGGAAAAATTAGAAGGGGTGCAAAATAAATATATCAAACGGATGTTGGGCCTAGGCAAATGCACACCGGAGTATATTTTATTAGAGGAAGTAAAATTAGACTTCAGAATAGAAGCTACAAAAATACCATTAAATTCAAAGAAAGGATAATAATATAAAAAAATATAGTTATATCACTGCTGGACAGAAATAGAGAGAAAAGAGATACAGGGAAAGATGCAACCCAGGTAGGAAGCAAAAAGAAGGAAAAGTTTGGATTATAATGGCTACTCAACTAAGGAAAAATCAAGAAAGAGGTCGGAAGGACAAGATGTGACACTAGAAATAACAGATAGAATGAGGGACCTCCAAGGACAAGAAAGAAGTGAGAGGTTAAAAAATTCGAGGTATAACAGCAAATACAAGAAAAGTTGGACGACGCAAATACCGGAGTATCTCAAAATAAAAAGTAATGGAGCTAAAGAGAAGGTAATAGCTAGATTTAGGTGTGGAAATGAGGGAAGAGAAAATGAGTACTGGTGAACGGACGAACAAATAATGTGCTAGATGTGTGGAGAGGAAAGAGAGACCTTGGAGCATATAATGAAAAATTGTGGAGAAATGAAATTCAAAGGAACAGAGGCGCGTTTTGTGAATCAGGGCAAGGATGGAAATGGATGGAGGACGTCTTAGAGAGAAGAAAAGATTTGAGACAAAGATTCAATAATAATTAGAATACGTATTTGAAAATAAATTTAAATAAAACTGTATGTAAATAATATGTAGATTTTAACCGAAAGGTATAAATAAAATAGCTATCTATCTATTTATCTATATACTTTACATCAAAAATGTGCATGAGGATTTTTTTTTCTTCTCTTCAATGCAGTTATTAATAAGATATATATTAGGGGAGTCATGGGGAATGCTACCTATAAACGAAGTGTTTCACTTATTATTTACTTAACATTTAAATTACGAGGTGTGTAAATTAAGTAACCTGACTGGCAACATAGCGTTTGATCTGGCAACTTTGGGACGCGCGACTTGGAAGGGCGGCAGAAGAACATGTGATACGCCTTCAGTACGAGGTGGAACTCGCTAGAGTAATTTTGTTGTCCGTACCGATTTTTCTCGTGAAACCGTTTTTTCTAGTCCGTTCTAAAAATGAGTGACATTCATTTCGAGCAACGGTGTGCTGTCAAGTTTTGCTTTAGACTTGGAAACTTTTGCAAAATTTTAGCAAGCCTACGGAGACAGTGTTTTGTCAAGGACCCAGGTTTTCTGGTAGTTTGAGGCATTTTCAGAAGGAAAAGAGTTGATTGAATATGAATCAAGCAGTGGAAGGCCTTCATCTTTAAGAACCGATGAATATGTCAACAGAATCCGGAATCTTGTGCGTTCAGATCATCGGTTGACAGTCAGAATGATCGAAGAAGAGTTGAATTTTACTCACACTTCCGTTCATCAGATTTTGACCAATGGATTGAGGATGAGAAAACTCTGCAATTTCAATAAACGAGTTTTTGGGCAGTAAAAACATTCCTGTGCCTTCTCAACCTCCTTATTTGCCTGCCTTGAGTCCTTGTGACTTTTTCCTCTTCCCAAGATTAAACTAGTGGCGAAGGGACACCTCCGCTAGACTTGCCCTCCCATAAAAAAAATAATAATAAAAAAAAAAAATTAAATTTAAAAGAAGATTTAGGTAGATCTTTAAAAATACATCAAATTATATCCTATACAAATTTTTGTCCAAGGTTTGGTGTACTAGTTACGAATTTTTTTAAATTTTAAAGTTTAATAACTTCCGTTTCCGGTTTCGGATTTTAATAAAAAACAATAGGGTTCTTCCCAATTATTAGGAGAATTTTTTAGTACCAGAACGAACTCTTTAAGTTAAACCGTTTTTGAGTTATCGTGTATACACACGGACACACACACAGACACACACACACAGACACACACACACACACACACACACACACAGACACACACACAGACACACACACACACACACACACAGACACACACACATACGGACGGCACTTCGAAAATAGGTTTTTTGGATTCCCTGGACCATGAAACGTGGTCATCAGTCAAAATCTTGACATCGAAAATTTTCGCGATTACAATACTTGCCCCTTATATATTAAGGTCGGGCAAGTAAAAATCACCTCATGGGACGTCATTTTGGGACACTCGAAAACATTCAAATGTCCGTAATCGACCAGCTGAAAGCTTTTCCATTATCCGAGTTCCAGCACTGCTATGAGGATTGGAAGAACCGTCTCCAGCGCTGTGTGGCTCCCCAAGGAAGTTATTTTGAGGGAGACAATATTGAATTGTAATTCTATTCGAATGAACAAAATAAATTTAAAAAATCAGTCCGGTTACTTAATTTGCATATCTCGTATATTCAAAATAGTGGTATAGAAATAAAGAAACGATTATTTTCTGTTTTACTTGAAATTGATACTTTTCACGTATCGTTACAAAAATTGTACGATGTATGGGTATTCCAGCTAGTAAATAAATAAATGTGTTACGGGTTTATAGATACACAGATAGAGGTTATAGAAACTCTATATTAAAAAGTTTTTAATTAAATAATTTCTTTCTTGTCTTCTCTTGTAGAACTCCAAATGTATTACAGTGTATCAATACACCATATTATCTATGGCCACAAATTACACTATACCATCCAATTACTAAAATAAAACAGAAACAAAAAAGAAATGATGACTCCCGACACTACAATCAAAGCAAATCGTCAAAATCCAGTAGCCAAAATACATGATCACATACAATTCTCATCCATCTTCATACAATACATACCTGGGATATCTGGCATTGTTCTCGGGCGGTGAGGTCGTGATGTTGACCTGTAGGGGCCCCCCGCCCCGCCCGCCCGCTGAGGCCGCAGAGGCCCCTGTCTGAGCGGGCGGTCAGAACAACAAGTCGCCGTTCGCCGCATGCCCTGTATAATTTGTGACCGTTTGACCTATGTGATTAAGGGTACGTTGGCGCCCAGTGCTAAGTTGTCTATTTATTAAGATAATCACAGGGTGTTTCACTCTCTCTGTGTACTCTCCGACAACCACGATATGTTTTCGTTTTTTATGTGGAATCTTATATATAATTGTTGGAATTAGGTATCTAGATTTTGGGAATTGTACAATCTATATATTAAGATGATTTATGTTTAATAAACCAACTATTAAATTATATTAATTTGTATTTCTTTCTCATGATAATCTTCAACAAAAATTTGAAATATGGGAAAATATTTAGGGCGGAAAAATAACTTTGACAAGAATAATTATATTATAGGCAATGGACTTAAATGAACTATCTCTCCCACATCTTGGTTTAGTAGATTTAATAGTTGGCAGCATTGGTTTTCGATCTCACATACGAGTTTTGATCAAAAAATTCCCGGACTAAAATCATAACAGGCCCGTAACTAGGGCGTGGCGAAAGAGGCACCCGCAGGCGCAGCAATGTGGAGGGCGCAAAATTTTTAGTTGCTGTTTTTTTTGCACATCACTTGCAATACGGAGGTATTTTTTTTTTTTTTTTGCTTGGATGAAGACCTTTTTATTTTTTCTCATCTCTTGTATGTTGGAGGCGAGGACATTTTTTTTGCTCATCACTTATTAGATTCGTTTTCTTTTTTTTTATTCATCAGCATTCGAAATAGGGGCGCTAAAATATTCGAAAGGGCGCAACTTGGACACTTGCCACCGGCGCTTAATATTCTCGTTACGGCACTGCATCATAAAACTTTATTACTATAATTCATTTTTACCGACCGCCAACATATATAAGGGAGGTATTGTGATCATACCGATTTGACATTTCGAGATTTCGATGGATCGCCAAATAGTCAAAACATTATGTAAGGACCTCAACTTTACATAATGTTTTGACTATTTTTAGCATGATGTCTGTCTGTCTGTCTGACTGTGTACATGTGCAGAACAAATTCGGCTAAAATAATTTTTATAAAACTTCATATTTAAGCTTTTGACATCAATATTTTTAGCATGATGTCTGTCTGTCTGTCTGTCTGACTGTGTACATGTGCAGAACAAATTCGGCTAAAATAATTTTTATAAAACTTCATATTTAAGCTTTTGACATCATGAGTTGATCAACTTTTGGTAAAAATCGGTTGACTAGAAATGGGAGTTTACTCGTGTCGATTTTAATATTTTTGCGAATATTTAACAGTAAATATTTCGAAAAAATATATTTGACAAAAGTTGCTATAAAAGCAATAACTAACAACTTTTATTTGAGACATTTTTTGATAAAACTTTAATTTTGAAAAAATTTTCGAATTTTTTTCTAAATATCTATTTTTTCATACTTATATGCAACGTTTCCATGGTCATGATAAATAATATCTCTGTTAGAAAATATTAGACCAAGTTATTTCTACTCTGCTGCTAGAATGTATTTTATACATTTAAGTACTTTGTGATGGCGGTCGGTGCTGTGGTGGCCACAGCTGATTTTTTTCAAATATTGATTATTTTTATAAATAAAATTAAGCTTATTTTGTTGTAAACTATTTTTTATTGAGTATTTTATTGATAGAATACAATGATATCCCTAGCCTTTTACGATATGTGTATTCAGTTATTAAATTTAAATATTTGATGTTAAAATTAGTAAAACTATGGAAACAGCGCAATGCAGTGGCGGACTTTCGCAGAGACAAAAAAGACCTTTTTTTTGCTCTTCATTTGGATTTGGGAGGTGAGGACCTTTTTTTTTGCTCTTCACTTGGATTTGGGAGGTGAGGACCTTTTTTTTTGCTCTTCACTTTGAACGCCTCTAGGTTGAGGGCCCGTAAATCAAAAATGTCTTGGGCCCGGCAAAGGCTGTCTTGATCCGCCACTGGCGCAATGTTAAATATTTAACACAGTCTCAGACCTATGTTAAAATAGCAGAGGGTTTAATTCTTTACTAAATTTAACATTGCTTTATGGAACACAAAACTGTACTTAACACCGAAGTTAAAATTTAACAGCGTTACTAAAATTTAGCATTGCTTTATGAAACCAAGCATATAGGGATTGTACAACACAGGACATTTACTTATATTTTTATCAGACCGTCTTATTCAAATTTAAAAACTCAGCTTATAGCTCTGCTACGACAGAGAAGACAATAGACTAAAACAATTATTTTTGAACTAATATTTAAAAATTTTAAATAAATCACTTTTCATGATATTAAAACCTGAGGTAACTTTGAGATGAACATGTTTCCTTCTAAGTTAACAGACAGGTGGTTGACTACAAAATTGTTGAGGGTCGTTTTAGCTACGGGCTCTTCTCTAATTATTCTAATGTGTTAAAATTCTGGTTCAAACCATTTTGATAAAACAAACTATATCAACCAGTAATTACTTCCAAAACATATGTTTTTATACGATATTTAATAAAATTATAATTAAATATAATGATTATTTAATATCATGTAATTTGTTGCACTGATTATTATTATTTGACAATTTAAAATTAATTTAAAATAATATTATTATAATGGCGATAAGTTTTTTTTATCAGTTTTGCAACAACCAAATACGTCACCAACATGGATAATTCTGTACAATTTTGTAGGCATTTAAAATAATGAACGATTTAGATTATACGAGGTGTGTAAATTAAGTAAGCGGACTGATTTTTTAAATATCTTTATTCCAATAGAATTACAATTCAATATTGTCTCCCTCAAAATAACTTCCTTGGGAAGCCACACAGCGCTGGAGACGGTTCTTCCAATCCTCATAGCAGCGCTGGAACTCGGATACTGGAATAGCTTTCAGCTGGTCGGTTACGGGCGTTTGAATGTTTTCGAGTGGCCCAAAATGACGTCCCTTGAGGTGATTTTTCCATCTTGGGAAGAGGAAAAAGTCATAAGGACTCAAGTCAGGTGAATAAGGAAGCTGAGAAGCCACAGGAATGTTTTTACTGGCAAAAAATTCATTTATTGAAATTGCTTTGTGATTATTAGATTTTTTTCATGCTCAATTCATTGGTCAAAATCTGATGAACGGTAGTGTGAGTCAAATTCAACTCTTCCACGATCATTCTGACTGTCAACCGATGATCTAAACGAACAAGATCCCGGATTATGTCGACGTTTTCATCGGTTCTTGAAGATGAAGACCTTCCGCTGCGTGATTCATCCTCAATCAACCCTCTTCCTTCTGGAAATGCCTTAAACCACCAAAACACCTGGGTCCATGACAAAACACTGTCTTCGTAGGCCTGTTGAAGTTTTGCAAAAGTGTCCGTTGCACGGTGCCCAAGTCTGAAGCAAAACTTGATAGCACACCGTTGTTCGAAATGAATGTCACTCATTTTTAGAACGCACTAGGAAAAACTGTTTCACGAAAAAAATCGCTACGGCAACAAAATTACTCTACCGAGTTCAAACTCGTACTGAAGGCGTATCACATGTTCACCTGCAGCCCCTCCAAGTCCTGCCTCCCAAATGTTGCCAGATCAACTGGAAAAGTGTCTAGATAGACAACGGGGATTATTCTATTAAAATTATTATTTTTAATATGTACCTACCTAATATTTGTTATTTTACTAAATACGAGGGTTACCTTTTATGTTTTTACAAACGACCACTAGATGGCAATATTGAAATGTGTCATTACTATATTTGTAAAATTTGACATTTGTTATTGTGAAATCAGTGGCAGCTTATAAATTGACCGAGCAGTTTGTTGACAGTGAGCGTTTAAAATAACAAGTTTGTGAAAAAATTGATATTACTCGTGAAGGTTTTCGTTGGATGATTTTTTACGATTTTAGTAAAGGCCTAACTAAATCAACAACAATGCATAGATTTGCTTCGTTCAACTTTTGGTAATGAAGCACCATCAGAAAAGACTGTTTACAATTGGTTTGCAGAATTTCGTCGTGGTCGTGCGTCCGTCAGTGATGAACCTTGTGAAGGTCGATCAAATTCGGTTATGATTCAAAAAAACATCCGATGCTGTACGCAAAATGATTGAAGAAGATGGGTATGTGACTTACCGTGAGATAGAAGCATCCTTTGGCATATCGTAGACTGCAATACATTCGAATTTGCATGGACATTTTACTGTGAAAAAGATCTGTTCCCGATGGATTCCGTATAATTTGACTGAAGCTCAAAAAAGGCTCGTATTGATTGGTGCAAGGGAATGTTAAAAAAAATCAACCTAGGCACTGCAAAATCCGTGTACAACATCGTTACAGGTGACGAAACTTCGATTTATTCATATGAATCGGGAACTAAGCAACAGCCCACTGTTTGGGTCTTCCAAGATGAACCGAAACCCACAAAAGTTGTTCGTTCCAAGCACTTCCAAGAAAATGATGGCTTGTTTCTTCGGTTGTACTGGACATGTCGCAACCATTCCTTGAGAGGATCGGGGAAGAGTTGATGCTGAATGGTATACAACAATTTGTTTGCCAGAAGTAATCGACAAAATCAGAAAAAACAACCAAAAACGTCGCATCATTCTTCATCATGACAATGCAAGCTCCCACACAGCACGTCAAACAACGATTATTTGAAGGAGAAAAGCGTCGAATTAATGTCTCATTGCCCGTATTCGCCTGATTTATCCCATAACGACTATTTTTGTTGCCCAATGTCAAACAAAAAATGCGTGGATAGCGATGTTCATCACCTCAAAAAGCTGTTGAAGTTTTCGAAAATCATGTTTTTGAGATACCAACTTCAGAGTGGAAAAAATGTTTCGAGAATTGGTTAGAACGCGTAGAAAAGTGTACAAATCTTAAAGACGAATATTTTGAAAAGCAATAAAACAGTTTGATCCAAAAAAATGTTTTTCTTTCTTAGTGTTTGTAAAAACTTAAAAGGCAGCCCTCGTATGAGTCCTCCTTATAACATAAGTATAAATGCAAAAATCACAGTCAGTTTATATTTTATTTTTAAATTTAAAAACTAAATATGTATAGCTCTAATTCAGCAGAACGGCTGAAGGCTCTCTAGAGCAGTGTTTCTCAACAGGTGGTCCGCGCACCCAAAATTTCATTATTATTAATAATGGGCCTTTACGTAATTTTTTTTTTCTTGATGTTGTTTATCCACGGTTAGTGTGGAATTCTGAAAGTGGTCCGCAACTGTCGAAGGTTTGAGAAACACTGCTCTAGAGCAGCGGTTCTTAACCTTTTTATACTCGGGACCCCCCCAACTAACCTAAAATATATTCTGGACCCCCCAAGAAATTTTTTTAAATAGTATTTTATCCCTAGCCGGACCAACAGAATTTTAATTTTTTTGTGACCAAAAATGGGTCATACGTGACCCACTTTTCAAAATGTGTTTAAGACCCATTTTTCAAGTTTTATATTTATGTCCACTTAAGGGGCCTATTCTGTAACTTTTAACAAGATCTTAAGATGTTAATTTTACTTGTACATAGTATGTTTTCATAACCTGTTAATTTAACACCATGTCGAAAATCACAGAATAGGGTCTAAATATTTTAATTTTGAATAATAAAAGTGAGTAAAGCATTATAAAAAAAATTATTTATGACATTGCCAACTTACATGAAAATCAAACGGAATTCATAAATGTAATATATAACAAAATAAAATAATTACATAGACACAAAAATCAAACAGAATTCATAAATGTAATATATAACAAAGTATAATAATTACATAGACACAAAAATATAATTACATATAACATATCAGAAGAATTTTAATTACTTTCCATCTTCATCTTTTTGGCAGTAATTGCAAGTAATTTGTTTTATTGCTATTACAGTTGAATGTTTTGGACAAACAAATAATACAAACAGAACAGTATCTTAGCTCGATCGATTGAGATATGATGAAAAAGCAACTGTGAAACTAATAAACTTGTCAAAACTTGCATTATTGCAGATGTGTAATTACGCATTACGAATGGATATAATACATTACTAACAAATCCCAAAATCGGGTCAGGCTAGACCCGTACTGTAAAACAAGAAATCGGCTTGATAAAAAAAAAGTTTATCATCATAAAATAAATAGTTATAATATATAAGGAAATCTCCTAGTACGACATTAAATAACTTTAAAAAATAAAATAGTTATTTAAAAAAATTCAACTTTCGGGTCAAATTTAACCCATAAATGGCAACGGTTAAATGTTCTTTACAATTAAAGTTTATTGTAATTTTAAAAGCAAAAACTGCTAAAAATTAATTTTTTTCTTTTAATTTCGGGACTCCCTAAGGTCTTTTCGGAACCCCCGGTTAAGAACCGCTGCTCTAGAGCATCGGGCCCTATGCGACGACATAACTTGCATGGTCCTATTTACGCTACTGGGCCCCGATCCATCCTTGCCTCTATAAAACAGTTTTGTCTTCTAAGCTCCCACCACCCCAAGAAAAAATCCTGGGTGCGCGCTTGTTCCCAATGAATATCTTTCTGTTCAAGAAAGTTAGTTCAACTAATTAACAACATTTCTACAACCAAATGCAAGTACCTACTACGCATTAGATATATACCCGATCGATACGAGATTTGCTTCAAAACTCTACATCAGTTCTAAATTTCACTCCGATGGTTGCAAAAAAACTATCATATTCTCCCAGGGAAAGTATAAAAACCTTCATAACCTAGATAACAAATTCCATTCTCACACTTACTCAAAAGCACAATTCAATAATTAATACGAACAAAACAGAGAGTAGCAGTATATGACAATGAAACAGTATATTGGTGAGCAGTACCGTGTGCTGATGTGTATGTGTAGGGCGTGCGTGTGTGGGTGAGTAGGCGTGTCCCCACTGTGCTGTGGGCATGGCCTGGCAAGCCGACCACGCCCACCAGTCACGAGCGCAGATCACTTGATTACACTCAGCGGCCACCGCAAGTGCTGCTGCCTGCGGCCATCCACTGTACTATACACCGTACAGACATGTACCGGAATTTCCACTTGCCACACGTGTACTCAGGTACGCAACTAAAAGTTAGAGTTTGTATTTTTTTTTTAGTTCAAGTTTCTTGCAATAGGAAGTATATGGTTTTTTAGAAACACGAAAAAATTAATTTTGAAAAGTTTTTAACAATGTGTTGTAAGACAAAAGTCTTATAACAGTTTAGTTTTATTATACTTAGTTTGCAAAGTTTTTTACGCTTAAATAAACTTAAATAATTACGGAACAAGAATAGTGATACGAAAAATTGTAGCAAGTAGATGACTTTTTTTTGTTTAAAAGTAGCTATACTCTATTTGAAATTAGAAAAGAGTAGATAGCGCTGCGAACCGAGTACAATTTACACAAGACAAATACAGTATAGCGGGAAATTTAAAATAAGTTACAATTAGGGCATGGGCATAGTATAGTAAAGGAGACTTTAGTTGAGAGATGACGGTTATTTAAAGAATATGGTTCAATGGAAGAGAACTAAATAAAATTTCCATTTTTGAATAAAGCCATATCATTTTTTCACAGACAAAGCTAGAAATAGAGAAAGAGATACAATTTGTTTCATTTGACAGGCCTGTCTTCCATCTAATGGTGGGAGGACTAAAGCGCGCGCGTGTATACATAGGGACATACGTTGAAGTTACCATAATATAACAAAAAAAGACAAAAACTATGAACGTACGTTACAGTCAGAAGCAGACATACGTTCTTGACATCTTTCATAAAACTGTGTGAAATAGATGTACATTTCTTTATCGGTTCTCAATCGATCAATCTGTCAAGTAAAATCTTCTTTACCTACTATAACAGGGTTAGCAAGTGATTTTTTTTAATATAAAAAAGAATTGGTTAATAAGATATTGAAATAAACAAGGCAGATAGTACACTTACGTTATTTATACGACATAAATTAAGTATAATGGGAAATTTGAAAAAGTTAAAAAAATATTAATTTTTAAAAATGATGTATTATACATATATAAAAAGAGATATTTGGCAAAAACAGTTTAAATAAAGCAATAAAACAAACAATATATCTTCAGAGCTAAAGTTTCTTATTTAAATATTTATGGTAAATAAAAATTAAAAATATATGTATATATGAAGGTCTAAAAATTATATCAATAACTCCTTCTTTGGGCACTATCAGCTGGGCTATCTTTTGGCCTCACATTAGTCCTCTATCTTGATCTGTTAATTGTCAAGTATAAAAAAATATTTATATGTCAGATAACCTAAAAATATATATACCTGCATAAAAACAAATTACATGAAGAATTTTCTCCATAAAATCTACGCCAAGAATATAAATAAAAGTCTAAATTGTAAATAAAAACAAAATATACGAAAAAAATAAAATAATGTAAATAATACAGTCTATTCCAAACGATTAGGCGGAACTAACCGGAATTTTCATTTCTGTAAGTTGTCATTAGCTATTGTTTTATATATTGAAGTTGGCTTTTCCTGAACAAAATGATCAAAAGCTTCAATCAATCGGTAAAAGTAACTAGAATTGAAAATCTAGTTCCACCTAAACCAAAGAAACAGATTTTATAATTCCAGTGTACGACACTGAACATCTGTCAACTTGGACTAAAAACAATATTTTAACATTGTAATAGGGATAGTGTTCTAAACCAACTAAGGGCAAACAGCTCCTATCTTCTTACACACATTTTTCTAAGCTTTTGATTATTTTGTTTAGAAAAAGCCTACTTCAATATATTAAACATTATTACGGAACTAGATTTTGAAATCCAGTAATTTTTATGTATTAATTCGGACTTTTGGTCTTTTTGTTTAAGCTTTGTAAATCATACTCACATTGCAAATTCTAGATTAAATTGATTGTCATTATAATATGTCCTTTTCATTGCATTGGAGGGCCACACGAGGTAAAAACCACGTGTTTTTGGAGCTCTTGCGGGGGAAGGTCAAGCCCGTGACCACCTCCGCTTTGTGTGCGCCTGGTCTGGAGAATAATCGACCTGGAAAATGTCTCTACAAAATTTCAATTGTGGCTTGTGTAGATCTTTTCCAAACTCATTTCCAAGGGCAGCTTTTATGTAAGGGTAAATGGTCCATCCCCCCTCCAAGAAAAATATTCTATTTATATTTTTTAATCTTAACTTGATATACACCTGCCCTTTATACACTGCACTTGATTTGATTTGGCATGACTGTTGACATTACTGCAGCGCTCGCACTTTTAGGGCATGCAACTATTTTGTCCAGCAGACAACGTTAATATAGCTGTGTTATTAGCTATACTATGCAGGGCTATGCCGTACAATTGTGACGTCAGAGACAGACTAAATTAATGGCGGCCCCCTTGATTACTGTTCAAAATTCAAGTGATGAGTATGATTCTAGCTGCGGCTATTATTTTTATTATTGTTATATTTATTTTTATCCGTAATATATCCAAGCTGTGGGACTGGAATTCTAACTCTTTTGACACAATCATGCATGCTAAAATAAGGGGGCCGACAGGCCTCGACCCCTCCCAGGGCCAGCAGAATTGGCACAGTTTTTATACAATACTAGCAGATTACACGGCGCTGCTCAGGGAGTTAAAGATAAAATTTGTTAACCACAACAGTAATTAATTTTTAAATTACTTCATTGTAAACAATATTGGCATTTTTTTTTTTCGTACAAATAAACTTTTTTTTAAGATTGCCTACTCTTGATAAAGCGACATAATTATTGTTCAAGTGAAAATACATCACTTTCCAAATATGCTCCAATGAATTATATGAAGGGGAGCGTTGATCCTTTTTCCCCCCTGACACATCGACTAAAACATTTGCCCAGTCAAATGATAAAACTGTTTTAAACAACTAATTACTCGATTCAGATAAGTTAAAGTGGAAATCTGGCTTCTTCATAACCTTCAGAATGTAATTTTAAAACGACACCTCAAACGTGAAACATGTAGAAATAGTAGAAATATAATAAAAAGAGTAGTTTTGGAGACAATCGTGCTCTAAAAATCGGTATTTGGTTTTATTTTGTAGATAAATAAGAATATCTTCTTTGGTATTTTTAAAATTAGGATGTTTTACACACAAAAAGGACTGATATAAGTTGTACTGAACAACAGTGGCGTATATAGGAGGGAGGGGCACTGGAGGAACACGCCCGCCCTTAAGGTCCAAGAAAATGAAAATTTAACAAATTTAACATAATCGTACAGCAAAATAACTTATGCATTTTACAATGTATAGCTATATTTTATTATGATTAGTGTTGAAATTAACAGAAAATGCATATTTACATGTTATTTTTAGGTTTTCGTAAGTATAATCAAGAAATCCTTATTCCGTCACTTGAGCTGATTTAGAGAATTGAACTTAAGTACGAGAAATATTGAGAAAAATATATCCCGCGAAAAATATAAACAAATATGTATTTATCGAAGAAAAATATTTTTGAAGGATATCAAATGAAAGTCATACAAAATGATAAGCAGTGACGGAACTTTAAATATCCCTAAGGGTTTCTTGAAATTTTTTTATGAACAAAAAAGGAAGAAGAGAATATATTTTACATTTTAAAATATATTTATCCTTAAATAAGCTCAAGTGTTTTTCATTAACACTTCAGGGGCCACAAAAAAATAGGTTGAGGGCCGTATGTGGCCCGCGTGCCCTCTAAATTTGATTCGGCCCTCCCCAAGACAAAATCCTGGCTGCGCCACTGGGCTTGTGATTCCTAAAATATTGAAAAACATTGCTAATTGGTGTGTAAGGAAGTTTTCGATCTTGTCTCTGTAGAAACTATTGTTGTCTCTTGTTCATTTTTATTATTTTAAGACATGACATCATGTAATAAATAGTATAGAAAAGCAGTAAAAGAATTTCCATTCCTTCTACATTCCTATAAGCTTATCTTCTATTTTTATATGTCCAGATAACTCTTTGATAACAGGTGTATTATTAAAGATGTAACATATCATTTAATATTGCATCATATTTAAATTGTTGGCTTATTATTCAGTCCATTTATCATAATTCTCGTATTATTCTTACCAGTGGCGTATGCAAGGTGTTCTTCTAAGATGCACACCCAAGACAAATTAATAAAAACTGTAAAATCATTTACATTTATATATAATATGTATTACATAGATATTTATATTATAAATTTTAATTCCATATTTCTATCACATCGTTTATTTTGAACTATTTTGAGTGGGTTAGGGTGACAGAGCCAGGGCCGGCGCAACATATACGTGAACGGCGGACGAGACATATTTTGGCGCCCACTTCTCGGGCATACTTAAGATAATATTTGCAAATTTAAATGCTAATTTGGTTTCCTAACTACAATAAATAAATTAGTCAGGGTGAATGGGCCTGGCCGGTCTGCTACAAAACTAAAGCACTACACTACAGGACTGTAACGTTCTGGTTCAAATTACGATAAAGTTTGGGCACGAAAGTTCGAATTAATACGTAAGAGACTGTGTGCATACGTACAGGACAGTAAAAAATAGTAATAATAGACTGATTTTTAAAATAAAATAAAATAATATTTTATTGAAAAACAAAATCAATTTTATTAATAATTGGATATAATTGAAATACAAATTAGTTTACAAATCAATTTTTCTTACCTTGATATCGGCAAACAAATCAATGCACTCCTTCAAATCGATTATTTCAATATATTGCATTCGATTGATAGAAAATTTAGTCGGTTTCGTAACCAGAGCCGCAGTAAGGAAAACTTGCGCTATGGACAGAGCCGTGTTTTGGCGCCCTTGGCAAATAAAAACAAGGTTCTCACCTCTCAAAATTTAAGTGATGAACAAAAATAAGGTCCTCACCTCCCAAAATTCAAGTGAGAAGCAAAACAAAAAAAAGGTCCTCGCCTTCGCAATGGCGCCCCTCAGTCAAGCCCGTCAGCGCCCTTTTCCTTAGTGCGCCCAGGGCCGTCGCCCCCTCTCAAAATCCAAAGTGACGAGCAAAAAAAAAAGGTCCTCGCCTTCGGAATGGCGCCCCTTGTCAAGCCCGTCAGCGCCCTTTTCCTTAGTGCGCCCAGGGACGTCGCCCCCTCCGCCCCACTTACTGCGGCTCTGTTCGTAACATATAGGTACTTGAACGTAAATGATTTTTTCAGAGGACGACCCGAACGATGTTCATCACTTGTAAACAGTTTAAAACGCTGGTACAGATGTGCTATGAACTTCATCCAATTCAGCTTTGATTTTTTTCGGTGTTTTGCCTTTCATACGAAAGTGGTTAATCAGTGCACAAAACTCGTATTTTTTCATTGTTCGAAAATAATTAGTTGTTTGCTTCCATCGATTATAAAAATTAAACCATGCGATGGATATCGCTGAAAATTTGACAGCAGTCTATTGCCAGATGGTACTTTTCAGAAACAACTACTAGTACCATCTCTTAGATTTTGTAAGAACTTATTGACCTACCCTCATATTATTCGTTTCGAGGCAATTGCAAAAAAAAGTTGGGACCATTGTTATAGCCTTCACTGACTATGGTCTATTTCAAAGTAGAAAAATTTGTGTAAGAAGATAGGAGCTATTTGTCCTTGCTTCGGATTGGTTTAGATTGTCATCCCTATTACACTGTTAAAATATTGTTTTCGTCTTTTGTTGCTGTCAACATCTGTATGTTCGGTGTCGTACATTGGAAATATATATTATTTATATTATTATTTTTTTTTAATGTATTTTGTTATTATTTACATATTTACACTTTTATTTATATTCTTGGCGTAGATTTTATGGAGAAAATTCTCCATGTAATTTGTTTTTACGCAGTTAGGTATATATTTTTTAGGTTATCTGTAATATAATAATAATATTTATTCAAAATAGGCAGAGCCTAATATACATATAGTTTACAATATATATTATAATATAATTAGAAATTTAGTCTCTACATTAACATTTATTTATTAAACATGAAAACAAATCCCTCTTAAATTGCTTTAAATTTCTACTTTCAAATTTTAAGCTACATGGTAAATTATTAAATTGTTTAAAACCTTTACAAAAAATCTGGTTATCATTTGTACTTCTTTTATTTTTTTACCACCCTCAGGTCGTTAGCACTTCGGGTTGGGTAGTTGTGCACATCTTTATTGAAAATTATATTTTTTTGCAAATTTTCTGGCAATACACCTGTTAAAAGTTTGTAGATAAACAACATTGCTCCATAAAATAATTTGTCTTCTACAGAAAGCCAATTTAACATATTACACATACTTTTAATAGGTGTGTACCTTGACACTTTCAAAATAACCCTCATGCCACGATTCTGAAGCTTTTGCAGACGATCTATGGAAGTTTTATTCATTAAATATAGAATAGTACCGCAATAATCAAAGTGTGGTTGTATTAGAGATTGAAATAAGGTAATAAGAGTGGAAATGGAAAGTTTCTTCGATAATCTACTTAAGAAATTAATTTTTTGAGATATTTTATTTACTATGTAATTTAAATGTTTATCAAAATTTAAAAAACTATCCACAACAAAACCAAGATACTTTATTTCTGACACAAGTTCTAGTTTTTCATTATCTACTTCAATATTTATTGTATTTATATTAATTTTAGAATATTTATATTTTGACGTGAGGATCATACATTTGGTTTTTTCTATATTAATTTTTAATTTATTCAAACAAAAATATTTGTGTAATTTATTTAGTTTTACATTTACTCTATTTATAGCTTTATTAAGATCTTTTTCATAAAACGCTGACATATCTGACATATATAAGCTGTTCACTTTTGTAAGAACAAACTAAGAGGGAATTTTGTTTTCAATAGTTTGCACCTTTGAAGCTGTATGTCATGTTGGTATTAAAAAATTTCACTTTTTTAAAATGTCGAGCCATTTGACATATGTCATATTGAAAAATGATATCTTAATTATAATGATCACAACCTTATCAAGTCGGTTTTACAGTGTAAGGAATATTTTTAATTGACATTTAAAGTCAGTAGCACACCATAAAAGAAACCAAAATAACCAGATCTAGTGTGTTCTTACAAAAGTGAACAGCTTATAAATATTTTTTGACACTTGACAATTAACAGATCAAGAGAGAGGAATAATGTGAGGCCAAAAGACAGCCCAACTGATTGTGCCCAAAGAAGAAGTTATTGATATAATTTTTAGACCTTCATATATACATATATTTTTAATTTTTATTTACAATAATTATTTACCTAAATAAGAAACTTTAGCTCTGAAGATATATTGTTTGTTTTATTGCTTTATTTAAACTCTTTTAGCCAAATCTCTTTTTTATATATAGTACATAATTTTTAAAATGAATATTTTTTTAACTTTTTCAAATTTCCCATTAAACTGAATTTATGTCGTATAAATAACGTAAGTGTATTATCTGCCTTGTTTATTTCAATATCTTATTAACCTTTTTTAAATTAAAAAAAAATCACTTGCTAACCCAGTTACTACGCCCATGCCCTATACTAAAGGCTGCTAGTAATAAAATTTATTATTTGTAAAAAGTTATTGTTTTTTTTTTAAACAACCGAGTGTGCCGCACATATTATATGTGAATACGAACTAGGGTTAAACACAATAGAATAAAAATTTGACCCTAAAATTTTGAGGAAAAATATGGTCACAGGGGTGTGTTTAATGATATGATAAATATGGTCACAGGCGTGCGTTTAATAAAATGATAAATAGTTATATAGAAATACACAAAACCAATTTAAACGTGTTTAAAATGAGCACGCCACTGGTAACTGCCTGACAAAATGATTTATTACTATCAGTCTGTCTGAGATAGAGTATAGTTGTAACTTATTTTAAATTTTCCGCTATACCTACTGTATTTATCCAGTGTAAATCGTACTCGGTTTGCAGCGCTATCTACTTTTTTTTAGTTTGAAATAGACCATAGATACCTAAGAAACCCTGAAATATGTATGTGAAAATTCATACTAATTTAAAAAACGAAAACACTTTATTCTTACAAAACAAAAACAAAAATTATTTTTTTTCTCTTTTAGCAGCTTTTGCTGCCTGTAATTCTTCCATGATCCTAGTTTGTTCTGCTTCTTCCAAATTGATGGTTCTTTTCTTGCCCATAGGTACTTTAGTGTTATACCAGTTTGTAAATTGGGCCTGTTCTACGTCTGTCACAGGATTTATACCTTTTCCTGCTACCACGTAGTTAATGATTTCTTTTGTACTGAATCTGTCATTGAAACGAGTCATTCCTATAATGCGACGTGGAGTCAAGATTGCATCTATTATCTGACGCATTACTGGTATTGGATAACCCTGCGTTACCTAAAAATTTAATAACACAATGATGAATTTAATTTTCATATAGGGCTCAAAATTGTCTTTCAATGAATTAGATCGAGATTTTTTCTCTTTCCAACGATATAAAACACACCTAAATTAAAATGAAAATTTACTGAGAAATTAGAAAATTATTGGTTTTAAAACAAAATGTATGTATAGCATTACAATAAATGCTCGAATGTTTCACCTTCAACCTCTAAACAGAGCTCTATTCTTTTCCGTAAATTGGATTCTACATATTTTATCTGTTAGAGCAGGGTTTATGAAACTGTGGTCCGCGGACCCCTGGGGGTCCGCGAAACAATTTTGATATTAACTTTACATCCCCCAACTTTTCGCTTTTATTAAAATAACTCATTTAATAAAAATCCTACATGGTGAAGACTTTTTGTATTTGTTGTTATCTAACTAGTTATTGACATAACTAAACAATAATTAGTAAAAATTTAATTATTTTTATTCAACTGCAAATTATTTACAGAAAACATATTATAATAAGATCTATTTTGACCAATATTTGACCAAGAAATGTTTGTATGAGTTTAACGTATTATAATTTGTAACTTTTTTAATTATTTTTACTACTATTTTTATTCATTTTATAAAAATATGCAAAATATATATGCGCGTATTATTTTATCAACATTTTACAATCTAAAAATAAAAATCAGCTGTGGCCACCACAGGACCGACGCCATCACAAAGTACTTGTATAAAATACATTCTAGCAGCAGGGTAGAAATAACTTGGCCTAATATTTTCTAACAGAGCTATTATTCATCATGACCATGGAAACCATACATATAAGTATGGAAAAATAGATATTTCGTTTTAATTAACATTACCATTTCTAATTAACTGATTTTAACCAAAAGTTGATGCCAAAAACTTAAATCCTTTTAGCCGAATTTGCTCTGCACTTGTACACAGATAGACAGACAGATAGACTGATGGACGGACGGACGGACAGACAGACAGACAGACAGACAGACAGACAGACAGACAGACAGACAGACAGACGGACGGACGGACGGACGGACGGACGGACGGACGGACGGACGGACGGACGGACGGACGGACGGACGGACAGACAGACAGACAGACAGACAGACAGACAGACAGACAGACAGACAGACAGACAGACAGACAGACAGACAGACAGACAGACAGACAGACAGACAGACAGACAGACAGACAGACAGACAGACAGACAGACAGACAGACAGACAGACATCAGGCTAAAAATAGTCAAAACGTTATGTAAGGACCTCAATTCGTGGAGATCCATCGAAATCTTGAAATGTCAAAATAGGTATGATCACAATACCTCCCTTATATATGTTGGCGGTCGGTAAAAAAACAAATACAGTCGATTCCGCTTAATAAGGACACCGGGTAATCGGGACAGTTGCTTATGAAGAACAAATCCTTAAGAACGGAAACAAAACCAAGGAAATAACATAAATTTACTTCATTTTTTTGGGACAATATTCCGTTTAATCGGGACAGTAATCATGTGAATTGCGCTGACATGCGTGACATGCGCCGGGGAAAAATTGCCTGTAAAATATTAATTTAACAGTCAATTTTTAGTTTGTACAGTTTGTAGCCGACTGTTGGCGAGCTGCAAAAACCAGCACAAAACAAAATTGTTTTGGTTACAGCGCAGCGGTTTAAAATCTACTGAGATTCCAAAGCACAGCAGCGACGAAGAAAATTAAATTCCACAAGTTGTTAATTGTCTTTAATTGTCGTTAATTGAATTTTCGACAATTAACACCAATCATGTTGTGATGAGAATGGAGATTGTGAAGACGCAATTGTCGAAAGCATTAAACCAAAACATAAAAATTTGGAAGAACCCGACGACAGTGATGATGATGATCTTCCTGTGCCCTTAACTAATCGTGAGGCAAAACAATGTATAGATAGATTACAGCGGTATTTTATGCAAGATGGAAATGACGGGGGTCCCGTGTCAGCATTCAATATTTGCGCAGATTTTGAACAAGTACAATCCCGCAAAAAAAGGCAAACCAGTTTGTAGAAATTCTTGCAGAATACATAATTTAATTTAAGTTTGAACATTGTTTTTCTTTCAGAATTTATTATGTAATTTATTGTTTCAGAATTTATATTATTTTTTATTATGTTGTACGTCAGTGGCGCACCTAGGAAAATTTTGAAGGGTGCCCGATGACAAAAAAAAAGTTATGATCTAAAAAATACTAGTGATGACAAAAAAAAGGTCCTCACTTGCAAAATACAAGTGATTTACATAAGACCATAGTGATTGTGACACTTCTTGAGGGGAGCCTGGGCTCCCGGGCCACCACCCCCCCTGGGTGCGCCACTGTTTTACGTATATAATGTTTTAATATACAGGGTGTTTGAAACGGGGCACCCCGAAAATCTCCTTTATTTGTAAAGATACAAAAAATCTTTAGAACAAAAGTTAAACTAGACAAAAAGACCCATCTAAATTAGCTTTACAATGACATTATGATGTCATATTTTTATGTTAACCATTTCAAAATGGCGACCATTTATTTACAAAATAATAATCAACATAAGTTTTACAAAGTTGAACGTAGCAAGCTTTGAAAACAATAAAAAAAGAAACAAAATATCTCTAAAATAAACTATTTGACTATTTAGAAAAAAAAAATTATTACTTTTTATAATTATTTTACAAAAAAAAAAAATTACAAATGTTCTATCAAACCACCATTATTGTCCACACATTTTCTCATTCTTAATAAAAACTCTTCCATCGCCCTTATAAGAGTTGCTACGTTCAACTTTGTAAAACTTATGTTGATTATTATTTTGTAAATAAATGGTCGCCATTTTGAAATAGTTAACATAAAAATATGATTTTTTGGTGTCATTGTAAAGCTAATTAAATGTACTTTTTGGAAAAAAATATAAAATTATCGATTCCCTATGCTAGATCAAAAGTTGACATCATTTCCGGTGAAACCAGAAGTTCCTCAGAATTCTTATAGTAACCTTTAGACGGGCTTTTTTGTCTAGTTTAACTTTTGTTCTGAAGATTTTTTGTATCTTTACAAATAAAGGAGATTTTCGGGGTGCCCCGTTTCAAACAAACACCCTGTATATGTATACGTATAGTTTTGTGCAATTTATCAAATAAAATATTAAAAAACACTAATCCTGTTTTTTTTTTTTGTGGCACTTCGGATAATTGGGCTAGCCGCTTAATATGGACAAAATGTACTAGTCCCGATGTATCCAAATTAAGTGGAATCGACTATATATAAAAATAAATACCTTTGTTAAAGCGGAGATGTCAGTATTTCTATCAATTTCTTTATATTGCATTAATAATTTCGTCCACATCATAAAAGTGGTACCATAGTCCATTCTTGGTAGCAAGATAATATGCTCATAAGTCTTAATAAATGGTTTTGGTGTAGCACCCCAAGGCTGTCTGGTAGTAGCAATAAGCATAACTTTATCATCAGGCGTAAGTTTCTTCAAAAGTCCCTTACATATAAGAGGTTTCAATTTCTTTGGTTTATCTTTTCTCTCAGGTCTAGGAACTTTTTTATAAAATGGTTTTTCTGCTCCATCCAAGAAGATGATAGATGGTTGAAGCAGACGCATAAGTTTGTTTATCATTAAAATGAATACTTTCTTCTCTTGTTTCTCTTCGTATAGTCCACGAAGACGGTTGGGTGTTAAATCGAATAGCACTGCTCGGGTAGCGTTGCAGATTCCGTATACTAAAGTTTTCTTACCGCTTTGACGTGGTCCGGCAATACAAACTGATTTTGATTTTGGTACTCCTTGACCACCAACTGCAAGTAAAAGCATATAAGGATTCATTTAAAAAATAACACAAGAATTAGTTTTTGAATAATTTTTTGGTTTTTTAAGGTAATCAAGGTGCCTGCTATCTGCTTGCGGATGGACCTAGAAAGTTAAAGTTTGTCATGCTTATACATTTTTTTGACCCGCGTATAAACAATATGATGAGATCTGCTTAGGAAAAGAAATATCTCCCGGAATTTCTATACATTTGTATATTTTAAGACATACAGTGTGACCAAAAATTTTAAATAACTCCTATAATACAAAACAATAAATATTTTTATATACATAGTGTTTTTGTATACACGATATTTAGAGATACGAAGGAAGTTAGATTAGGAAAGATGAAATATTTTACTCTATTTACAAAAATATTAAATTGGAAAAATAATTGAGCATGCAAAATACGAGGGTGGATTGATACGAAGGATGTTTCCAAAGTTCTGGGAATTTAGTTATAATTTTTATTATTTTGTTAATTTTCGTCAATATTACAATGTAGTTTTTCAACATAATCTCCATTTAACTGAATACATTTATCCCAACGATAAACTAATTTTTTTAAGCCGTCCTCAAACAACTTTTTCGGTGTCTCCTATTGAGTTTCTGTTCTGGTCCCAACAGCCTTGGCACCCAGCGCGGCGAAACCTTGCTGACGCCCAAACAATCATGCAAGATGTCATGAACTTGTCGTGTACCTATCCCTAGGCGCACACTAATTTGACGAATAGTCATTCGCCTGTCGTCTTTCAGTAGGTCTTCGACGGCAGTAATATTTCTTTCATTTACCGACGTACTTGGGCGCCCACTGCGTGGATCGTTTTCTAGTGATGTTCTAGTGATGTTCTACCGATTTTAAAACGATCGATCCACCGATAAACGGTACTTTTGGATTCTGCAGAGTCACCAAATACTCCTTGCAGACGCTGAATAATTTCTGATGTTTTCACACCTTCTTTCCACAAAAAGAAAATTATTGCTCTTTGAGATTTTGCTGCGTCTTCCATGGTTACAAAAACAGTGCTACGAAAACGCGTCTATATCAGTCGAACACCTAAATCAGACTGAACAATATTGCACTAGATAGTTGCATAAACATGTCAAGACTTGTCTGGCACCAATAACATTGCCTGTAAGTTCTGCGTAATTTAATTATAGCACAATTCCCAGAATTTAGGAAACATCCCTCGTATATAAGGTCTCCAACTTTATAAAATAGAATAGGAAAAGACAAAATAATGAAACCAGTCTCAAAATGAAGTAAATTTATTGTGCTACCAATGTACATAATTATTTTTCCACATAATCACTATTTAGTGTGGTTCTCAAACTTCTTTGGACTACCGCTCCCTTTTCAGAAAAAAAAAAAAAATGCGCCTCCTCGTAATCTACATTTTTTAAGCGAACAAACAGAAAGATATGTATCTATATTTCTGCCTACGTTCTAAAATATAGTAAAGAAAGTTGTTGTAAATAAAACACCTTGAAGCTTGAAGTTATTATTTTTTTATTAAAATTTATTAAAATAAAAAGCGCACGAAGGATGAACCTGGTGCGCTGCTATCAATGTATCAATCCTTGGCTCTATTTTTGTCAGCAGTATCCTTAAAGCACCGCGATTAGCTATTTGCAGTCGGTTTCTCTTTTTTGTTAATAGATTTGTGACCGCACTGAACCCACGGTCCGCTAAATATAACGAAGGAAATGCAATTAACAACTTTTGTTTTATAGCTCATAACTCAGGATAAGCTGTAGGAATCTACTTATTTATGCCCCCTTATTTTTATTCAACGCCCCCCAAATACCCCGGAGGCTACTATCGCCCCCCTGGATCGTTCCACTGCCCCCCAGGGGGCGGTATCTCCCACTTTGAGAATTACTGATTTAATGCAACATATTTCTCCAAACGCTGAATCCATTTCTTCATTCCGTCCATGAAAAAACTTTTTTGTTTACTGTTGATCCAATTGCGAACAGCAGCCTGAACTCCAGTGTCTTAATTGAAGATGAAAAATCCAGATGAAAAATGTTGACTTTTCAATATCTCCTTTAACTTTAGGAACAACCAGAAATTTGAAGGTGCCAAATGAGGACTGTATGGAGGGTGCGAAACAACCGTGAATTTCAGACTCGCCACTGCCTTCATCGTTTCATAACTGCAATGCGGTCTGGCGTTGTCGTGGTGTAAGAAACAATCTACTGGACTCTTTCTTGACTAATGCCTAATTGCCGAGCAATTTGTTTTTGCGTAATCCAGCGATTTCCTTGAATCAGTACATTCACTTGTCTTTATTTCTTGTCATGCGTCACTGATACTGTTCGACCTGATCGCTTTTCGTCAAACATCTTCATTTCGCCTCTATGACAGAGTTTTGCACGTCAAACCCACTGGCGAACATTCTTGACATCCATACAATCGTTGACATAAACAGCTTTCAAACGTCTGTAAATTTTGATGCGCGTAACCTTCCAGTGTTAAATATAATGGCGCAGCCAAGGGGGGGGGCGACGGGCCTGGGCCCCTCCCAGATTACACGGCGCTGTTCGGAGAGTTGAAGATTATAACGCTTGATGTTTTATATCATATAATTTTATTTCCACAAAACGTTATATTTTAAATAACAATGTACAAAAAATTATTAAAATTATTTCTGACATTTTTATTGTATATCTTCGTTGCCCAGGAAGCGGTTGTATGTCGTTGCCTAGGAAGTTACAACTACTTGTTACAAGATAAAATTTGTTAACCACAACAGTAGTTAATTTTAAAATTACTTCATTGTAAACAATATTGGCAATTTATATACATATTTTCGAATAAATAATTTTTTTTTTAAGATTGTCTACTCTTGATATGGGCTGTTACTATTCAAGTGAAAATACATCACTTTCCAAATATGCTCCAACGAATTATATGAAGGGGAGCGTTGATTCTTTCTCCCCCTGACACATCAACTAAAACATTCGCCCAGTTAAATGATAAAACTGTTTTAAACAACTGATTACTCGATTCAGATAAGATAAAGTGGAAATCTGACTTCGGTATAACCTTCACACGAGTCTGTTCATTCGGTACAAATTGTGACCAAGCGGCTGATTTAGAGAACTGAACATAAGTAAGAAAAATATTGAGACTTCAAAAATATATCCCGCGAAAAATATAAATAAATATGTATTTTTCGAAGAAAAAATCAAGTTTTTGATACATGGATTAACAATTACATTTTTTAATCAACAAATAATGGAATTATTATTTGATATAAACATCAATATCCAACAGCAGGGGTGTCGAACTAATTTGGGTCGCAGTCTATTTTACATACCAAATGACAAGCAGTGACGGAACTTTAAATATCCCGAAGGGGTTCTTGACATTTTTTTATAAACAGAAAAGGGGAAGAGAGTATATTTTACATTTTTAAATATATTTTTCCCCTAAATTAGCTCAAGTGATTTTGATTACCGCTTCAGGGTCCACAAAAAATAAGGTTGAGGGCCGTATGCGGCCCGCGTGCCCTTGAAATTTGATTCGGCCCTCCCCAAGACAAAATCGCCACTGGTTAAATATTATCAAGGATCGTTGCTTAGTACAGTGTTTCTCAACGGGTGGTCCGCGGACCAGCAGTGGTCCCCAGAAAAATTTTAGTGGACCTCGAAAGTTTTTATATGTGTTTTTTGCAGTTTCTTTGTTATTTTTTATGCACATTTTTTATGTAAATAATTTATATTTTGTTTATTTTCTGTTAACTTTCTGTGATTTTCAACAAATAAAATAAATGTATTTAGTAGAACATTAAATATATTAGTTTTCTTGCAAAAAAATGAACCAACAATTATTATTACTGGTCCGCGTTAGAAAAATATAGATTATACTGGTCCACGGTGAGTTTTTGGTTGAGAAACACTGGCTTAGTACGCATCTCAGAAATCGAACTCATGATAAATGACACTGTCACTCAATGACGGTACACAGGAAACTAAAACTTTGCATGCTAAAACGAGATACTCCACCTTGGTAGCCCTTGATGCTACAGCATCTTACCATCACCCTGCGTCTGTTAGTTTTTCGAACAAACTTTTATTCTTATTTGTTTGTGTTCGTGCAAAATTTCTTATATGGAATATGTGTATAAGATTTTATTTATCTACTTATTGCTTTATTTATTCTTGTTAAAATATATTCTAGTCATTTAGATATTCTTATAGGCTGTGTTAGACGCAAATAGCCATTGTTGCTGTGACTCAAAATTTTTAACTAAAAGTGGAAAAGTCGTTGGTAGCGTGTAGCAAGGAACTTCAAAGGAAACACTTTAATTTAAAATATTTTTTATTAATTAAGTATTATAATAATCGATCGAACCTCGTACATACTCTATAATATAATGTCTGTAAAACACCGCCAACATAAAAATATTAATTCATGGTTTCCATATAAATTAGTCAAAACAAAAGCCCCATATAAATTATCATATCAACCCTTTAATGAACCCTCTTCGAACCCTAGTGATGAATGGTACCTCATTACCATTTATCAGAAATGAAATTAACATTATTAACAACGTTTATAAAGTTGGTAATTACCTGCGGGCAACGTGCAGGTGTACATGACAACACTCTTCAACCCCGCTTTGATTTTAGGGGATTTTTGATGTTTGGTATATAAGTTTAGGAAATTAAGTAAACGATAACCATGCAATTATTAGTATATTAAAATACAACAGAGGTCGACAACGAGTCGCCTGCGGGAGTCAGTGTGCCAGTACACAATAAAATTAATTTGACTATTTGAATCTCTTTTTCTTAACTACATACATTTTTATATAAATTAGATATATATAAATTAGATACATATTCATAAAGGCTAATCCAAACGTTTAGGTGGAACTAGATTTTCAATTTTAGTAACTTTTACCGATTAAGTGAGGCTTTTGATAATTTTGTTTAGCAAAAGCCTACTTCAAACCATAAAAGAAGAGTTCATGACAACTTACAAAAATGAAAATTCCAGTTAGTTCTGCTTAAACGTTTGTAATAGCCTATATTTTGGATATTTAATTCGATTTTTAAAATTGTCCTAAAATGCTGTATATCTTCTAACGCAGTGTTCTTCAACCCGTGGTCCGCGGACCGGTGCCGGTCCGCGAAATATTTTGTCTGAATCATGTAGATGCACACTTATATTCACGAGTTTATAGCACATTTTTTTAGTCGACGCAACAGCTAACTTTTATCCGAACCATGATTTATTTAATATTTGCTAGCCCCAACACAACGCCTCTCGGGGCTATTTTTCATACTTCCGAAGAAGCTAGATCTTTGAAATAGTCGATATAAGAGAAAAATATAGAAATGTTTCCACTTTTTGAAGAATTTTTGATTGCTGCTGTTGTCAACCAGAAAGTCATATTCAACAATAAGTCAACATTTAAGAGCATTAGCTGAAAATTTTAGTAATTATTTCCCTGAAAATGAGGATCCTCGTAAAGGTAACCTCTGGATTAATAATCCATTCTTGAAAGATATAATGTCAAGTGTACTTGATCCTCGTGAAAAAGAAAAGCTGATCGAGTTGTCTTGTGATGTCACTCTGGTGTCCAGACATAAAATACAATCATTGTCTCAATTTTGGAATTCGCTAGAAAAAGAATATCCATCTTTGAGTTATAAAGCTATCAAATTATTAGTCATTTTTTCGACTTTCTATTTGTGCGAAAAGATTTTTTCAGCCATGCCAATTATAAAAAAGCACAAGGAAATCGAATGGATGTTAACGCACTGGTTCGTCTCTCAGAAACAACTCTGCAGCCACGTATATCAAATTTTCTAACAAAGAAGCAGTAGCAGATGTCGCACTAAAAATTGTAATTATATAACATATATAATATACCTATATAATAATAAAATACTATATATAGGTATTGGTTTTTATTTGTGTCTTAGCTTTCAGCCGGTCTGCGAAATATTTATCCTATTTTTACCGGTCCGCGGGGGCAAAAAGGTCGAAGAACACTGCTCTAACGGATATATATTTGGCTATAGATCTAATATTAGAATATTAACTGTTAATTTGTTAATGCACTCCAGCCTAGTGACTCATATAGTATACCAACAACTCCAGCACTATATTAGTTACTTTCGTACATTAGTAAGTTTTTGATGTTAAGGCCCGGTCTTTCCACCTTCAGTTAAAGTTCCAGGTAACTATCTGACAGATAAGGTTATTTATAACTTCATCTGCTGAATAAATGTCATCCCTTCTTTCTATACAAATGTATCTATCGGATAGTTATCTAACGGATAATGAGACTGACGTATTGGATTCACTGACTGGTATTGACATTTATTCAGCAGATGAAGTTATAAATAACCTTATCTGTCAGATAGTTACCTGAAACTTTATCTGAAGGTGGAAAGACCGGGCCTAAGTCATTAGTAAGGCAAGTTTTTAAAAATTAAAATTTTTGGAGTTTTCCCGCCATTACTCTCCATATATTTATCCAATAAAAAAAAATGCATTTAGGTAAAACATCTTATTGTAAACAATTTTTGTAATTTAAGTTTTTACTGAAATTATAATGATTTTTCCTTAAAGAGGCTAATTCTTAAAATTCGCAAATTATCGCCGGACGTTTAAGTGTTAAGATCACACGCATCAGTTTATACAAAAGCGCTCAAATAGGTAAAACAAGCGTGTCGCCGTAGCAGCAACAGTGCATTTAAAGTTCATATTTTAAGTGTCGCATTATCGACGACAACGGAGTGCAAAAGGTTAATAATTATAACTATTACAATTCATAATAAAATAAAATAAAATAACATGTTCCCAACGCCTACAAGGGGCAAAGAAGGTAAGATCTCCGTTTCTAGACCTCCAGCCATAGATACGAAAGCCACGTGGGCAGTGTGACAATTCGAGCGGTCTCTATTGTCCCTGTATAAACAGGTACTCATATTTAATTATTAAATACTTGAGACTGAGTCGACCCCAGAGCTGGCTGCACAATATCGGAACATAAAAATCCGAAGGAGGTGGGTGGTATCGAACCCGCGTCCCTTTGCTCCGTAAGCAACCGTCTTACCACGGAGCCACGGCAACTCATGAATACGAAAAAAGAACTATCGACCCCAATCAACCTCTTTGCTTATATCGCCCCAGCTTCAAGCTGACTGACCTTTAGAGGGTCGATATCGACCCCGTTGGTTTAGACCAATGTTCTTCAACCCGTGGTCCGCAGAAAATTCCTGCCGGTCCTCGAAAAAATTCGACCGAATCATATAGATGCACACTTCTGTTCATGAGTACATAGCACATTTTTTTAGTCGACGCAGAAGCTAAATTTTGTCGGAACCATTATTTATTTAATATTTACAACACCTCTCACAGCTATTTTTCATACTTCTGAAGAAGCTAGCTGTTTGGAATAGTCGCTTACCAGAGGAAGATATAGAAATGTTTCCACTTTTGGAAGAATTTATTATTGCTGCTGATGCCAACCAGAAAGTAATATTCAACATAATAAGTCAACATTTATTTCTCTGAAAATATAGATCCTCGTAAAGGTAACATCTGGATTAATAATCCAACCTTGGAAGATATAAAGTCATGTGTACTTGATCCTCGTGAAAAAGAAAAGCTGATCGAGTTGTCTTCTGATGTCATTCTGGTGTCCAGACATAAAATGCAATCATTGTTTCAATTTTCGAAATCGCTAGAAAAAGAATATCCATCTTTTAATTATTAAGCTATTAAATTATGGATCATTTTTTCGACTATTTGTGCGAAAAGACTTTTTCAGCCATGTCAATATCAAAAACCAAACAGAGAAATCAAATGGAGGTTAATGTAGCGCTTCGTCTCTTAGAAACAACTCTACAGCCACGTATATCAAATTTTATAACAAAAAAGCACCCGCAGACGTCGCACTAAAATTGTAATTGTATAACTTATAACATATACCTATAATAATAAAATACTATCAATATTGGTATTTATTTGTGTCTTAGCGTTCAGCCGGTCCACGAAATATTTATTCTATTTTCACCGATGCGCGGGGGGTAAAAGGTTGAAGAACACTGGTATAGACAGTCATATTTAAGAAGGTCGCCCAGAATCAGTGTGGTTGTTAACATTATAGAGCAATCAACAAATACAAAATCCCTTACCAATCGAGCACTCTAAAAGGGCGAAGAGATCGTTCATGGATCAATCTTTCTCGATCCTCAATAATGGTTGTTTTGTTTGTTAATTAGCTTCGAAATAATTCGAAATTAGCTTCTACGCTCATCATGATAAAATATTCAAAAACATTGGGGTCAATTTTGAGCTGAACACCTTCTTAATTTCACCTCAATACATTGCCTGCAGGACCGCCCCTAACATTTGCGGGGCCTGGAACAAACTGGAATTGCGGGGCCCCAAAACTGGATTTGTGGGGCCCCATCTATATATATATTGAATAACGATAATTTCTTTAATATTATTAACTATTAACAAAGTACTCATACTTATATTCAATGAAAATATAAATTTTTTCCAACTATTTACAAAACTTGAAATAATATTTTTAATGTATTTTTATTATTTTATTACTTGACGGTCGAAGCGCAGGGCCCTTACAGGCGCGGGACCTGGTGCAGGTGCCCCACTTGCCCCCACTTAGGGGCGGCCCTGATTGCCTGTATCCAAACTACACGACTGTCAAATTACAACTGACAACTATACACCAAATAAAAATGACAGCAATATAAAATTGGATACAACCTTATAAATTAGTACTTACCTAGGGGTAAAACACAGGTATTTACGAGAACAGTTTTGATATCCCCTGTAGCTGGCAGTGGATCGAGAGGACGTCCAGGTCGTGTTCTCCATTCACAATTAGCGTAGTTAAAGTCTCCAATGAAGTCGTCCAAATTCACTTCTGGATATGATCGAATTATACCGTTGTCGTAAAGCTCTTGGAATATGTCTTCCACACTACGATCATCTATTATTGTTTTCGGTACTTTCTTCCCTTTAGCTGTGTATTAAAAAATGTAGAACAATTGTACAAGTTTTTATTATATTTAGTTGGATACCAAACAAACCTGAACGAGCAAAAGCAATGAAATATGGTAATCTTTGTATGTGCAATATTGGGGATACTAAGATAAAAATCGATATTTTTTCGAAAACATAGTTGTTCAAAAATTTCTATTGTACTTCGTTTCATATTCCGTTAATGTACTTACAAAAAGACGATCCTGCACGCTAGCCTCTTAAGTATTTAATGTATTAGGTGTGTGAATTAATTCGGTCCATCTGGCGGTCAGTTGCTGTACTATGTAATTTTCTAACCTCTAATGTCTGCAACTGGCTTTATGTTTTAGTTCTGACATATGGCAATAATATACAGTTGATAAACGTTTCGGTTTGTAACAATAACATCGTGTTTATCTAATTCGAAAATGTTGAAATTCGAGCCAAAGAAACATAATTTCCAGGAAGTTCTTATTTTTTGTTTTCATTTGAAGAAATCAGCCGCTGAAGCTCATCGAATGCTCGTAAAAGCTTATGGTGAAAGTGCTCCCACCGATAAATCATGCAGAGAATGGTTTCGACGTTTTAAAAGTGATGATTTCAGTGTCGATTACAAACCTCGTCCAGGTCAGCCGAAGAAGTTCGAGGATGCGGAATTGCAGGCACTAATCGATAAAGATCCGTGTCAATCGCAACATGAGCTCGCGTAATTATTGAATGTTGATCGACCAACAATTTTTGTGCGTTTGGCAGCCATGGAAAAGATTTACAAAGAAGGAAGATGAGTGCCGTACGAACTGAAAGAAAGAGACTTCGAGAGGCACAAAACCATGTCTAAAATCTTGCTTTCCAGGCAAAAAGAAAAGGTTTTTTGCATCGTATTGTAACTAGACACGAAAAGTGGATATATTTCGATAATCCCAAACGAAGGAAATCCATTTGCGACCCAGGAAAACCGTCCGCATCAAGACCAATGCGAAATGTTCACGGCAAGAAAGTAATGCTCTGTATAGGGTGGGACCAGTAGGATGTAGTGTATCATGAGCTATTAAAGCTGAGCCAAACCAACACTGCCGAACTTTACCAACAACAATTGCTCCGTTAAAGCAACGCATTGAAAAATAAACGGCCCGAATATGCAAAGAGACACGACAAAGTGATTCTCCAGCATGATAACGCTAGACCACATGTTGGAAAGATTGTGAAGGCCGCCTTGGAAGCACTTGGCCTGGACGTTTTATCTCACCAGACATTGCTCCATCAGATTATCACTTGTTCAGATCGATGGCACACGGGCTTTCGGGTCAGCTCTTGAACAATTATGAAGAAATAGAGAAATGGCTCAATGAATGGATTGCTTCGAAGGACGAGTCGTTTTTCCATCACGGAATACAACAACTGCCAGACAGATGGGAAAAAATAATAGCAAGCGATGGTAAATAGTTTGTATAGTGTACTTTTTCATGTTTTTTCATAATAAAGTCTTTTCTGAAAGAAAAAAACGGAACGAATTAATTCACAAACCTAATACTTCTATATCTATATCTAATATCGTCAATGAATGAACACACATAGAATTTTGAGTTATGATACTGTTGCAGTAATAGAGCGATTTCTTTACCTTTTTTCTTCCTCTTTTTTGGTTTTCTATACTTCTTTCTTCTGTCTTTCGCTAAAGCTTTTTCCAACAGACGCAACTCAAGCTCCATCAAAACATCCACTTCTTCCCTAACCTGAAGTTGCAACGCATACATGAGTTCATCAGTTATTGGTTGCATTATAGTTTTCCTCATTGGATTCTGATCCGGTTCCATATCAATTCTCCATTCTTTTTCATACAATCCTTCCGCTTCTTCTATTTGTTTCAAAGCTTCACTTTCTTCAAATTTCCATGGTTCTAAACCACTCTCTTTTCTTCTCTTTGCTTCTTTTGCTTCCCTTTTTAAACGTTCCTGTTCTTTTTTCTTTGCTGCAGCTGCAGCTTTTTTTGCTTTTGCTTTCGCAGCTTTGGCTTTGGCTGCTGCAGCTGGATTACCTTTAAGTTTATCTTTTTCTTTTTGATTAGCTTCCACTTTTTCTAAATATTCTTCTGGAGTCATTGTTTCTCCTCTTATGACGATAATAGTACCACCTTGTTCTGGTGTGGGATATTTATCGAAACAACAAGCTTTATCGTACCATTCTCTAAACCAATAACGTATTTCATCTCCGATATCTTCAGCTAATCCTGGAGCAACTACTCTTGCCAAACGTTCTCTTTCTCTTCCGATGAGGTCTAAGTACTCCCTTGCTTTTTCTTCTCTTATTTTTCTTTTTACCTTTGCTGTTTCCTTAACCTTTTCTTGTTCTTCATAAGATCTCCAGTATGGCACATACATTCCTATCATTAATCGAAGTCTCTCTTCACGCTTTTTTAAATCTCTTCGGGCGATATAACCACGATACCATTTTTGAATTATTGTTGCTGCAGGGTTTCCTTCTTCCTCTGGAGTTTTTACAAATCTTTTCATTTTATTCCTACATAAGATATGACAAATAAAATCTGTTTTCATCGTCTAAAAGTTTTGGTTACATAGGCGAGTTATTTATGCCAAAGAGTAAATTTTACAAAATTCAGTTCCAAACGCTTCAAAGATTTTACAGCAAAAAAATTAAAAATCTGCTCTTTTCGACTTTAATTAAAGTCTAATTGTAAAAAAAAAGTCAATATTATCCACTAGTTTTGTTATAGCATAAACTGCGATAACGTAACAATTGCTTTGTTTCCAGCGCGCACAGGTTTTTTCAGTCGACCTATATACGGATTAATTCGTGTGCCGAATGTGCAATTAATATTCTTGAGTCTAACCGTCGTATACAGGCCACGGATGTACAGTACCTAGACAAAATATTATAACCACTTATGATGTTTTAAAAAATCATTGTTCTACACAAAATCAACAAAATAGTAATACAGCAATTTTATTTTTATTTTGTATTTTATTATTTCAAATTATTTTAGTACATTTATAAAATATTTTTTAATATTTTGTGTTGCCCCCCTTTGCTTTTATTATTGCCGCAATTCTTGGAGGCATACTCTCAATACATGCCCTAATACAATTTTCAATTTCTGGAGAGCCATGCCATACTTTTTTAATATTATCTATTAACTTGTTTATTAGTATTATTTAAATCATAAACAAGTCTTTTCAGGAGGTTCCAAACATTTTCGATAGGATTGACATCCGGCGAGTTAGGTGTCCAGGACAAAATCGGTACTTTTTGTTCTTGCAAATCAATCTCAGAATAAAAATACAGAGTTGAAGATGTTTAAAATAGCTTATCTTTTAATAAATACACGATATGTTAAAGAAATAAATAAAGTAGCGTATGATTATGTGTCGGCATTTTTAATAAACAGTTATTTTTGTAAGTGGTTATAATATTTTGTCTAGGTACTGTAATCTATACAGGGTGTCCCAGTCAAGTGGCACACCATTGCTTTCTTTCTTAATATTTTAGATAGAGATTCGGTTAAATGGACAAAGTTCGAGTATTTTACATATAGAAAATATCATGACAGACTCAAAAATATTTTTAGATGTTTCGTTGACTAGATATTTTGAAAATAAACATTTTTTAAATGGAATACCCTGTATATTGTTAGGCCATTGGAACAACATTTTTTTTTTGTCTTTATAAAAACTAAACATGTTTATAATGAATTTCTTTTAATAACGGAGATATCAGCGTTACAAACTTATAAAAATAGTACGATTAAAAACTAACATAAACCAGTGGCGAAGGGAGACCTCCGCTAGACTTGATAAAAAAAATAATAATAAAAAAAAATACATTTTTTTTTTTTTTTAATTTAAAAGATGATTTAGGTAAATCCGCATAAATACATCAAATTATGTCCTATACAATTTTTTGTCCAAGGCTTGGTTTACTAGTTAGGAATTTTTTAAAATTTTAAAGTTTAATAACTTCCCTGTCCGGTTTCGGATTTTGATAATAAACAATAGGGTTCTTCCCAATTATTAGGAGAATTTTTTAGCACCAGAACGAACTCTTTAAGTTAAACCGTTTTTGAGTTATCGTGTATACACACAGACACACACAGACACACACACACATACGGACGGCACTCCGAAAATAGGTTTTTTGGATTCACTGGACCATGAAACGTGGTCATCAGTCAAAATCTCGACATCGAAAATTTTCGCGATTACATACTTGCCCCTTATATATTAAGGTCGGGCAAGTAAAAACAAAAGTAAAAATTACCAAGTATTTTGTTTACAAATATTGTTCGAATAAATATCCATTATTGTTTAAACACAATCTTATTCTTTATTTTATGTTTCGCATTACCTTGCGTAACATATTTTTAGAAATTTTGCTGCAAGCAATAGATATTTTACGAGAAAATACACATGCTTGGAATTATACGAAATAGGGCCGTATTTCTATGAAGGAAATTTGACTACTATAAACTATTTAGATTTTTTGGAAAATATTTTTCAAGATTTATTTGACAATGTGCCCATAGCTAACGGAGTTAATTTGAAGTATTTTCAACATGATAGTGCACCTGCACATAATTCCTATCTTGTAAATAATTACATAAATATGACGACAAGTGGATTGGTACAAATGGACCTATTAACTGGCTTCCTAGATCTCCTGATTTAATATCTTTAGATTTTTTTTTGGGATTTCTGAAAAATACAGTCTATAGAGATCCAATTAATAATTTAGACGAACTAAAAAATTAAATAACTTTTGCTTGCAGCAAAATTTCTAAAAATATGTTACGCAATGTAATGCGAAACATAAAATAAAGAATAAGATTGTGACTGAAGAATAACAAATGAAGAATAATAATATTTGTAACCAAAATACTTTATTTAATAATTTATACTTTTGTTTTTATTATATACAAGTTTTTAACCGTATTATTTTTATAAGTTTGTAACGTTGATATCTCCGTTATTAAAAAATTTCATTATAAAAATGTTTAATTTTTTATAAAGACAAAAAAATCGTTGTTTCAATATCCTAACAATATACAGGTATTCCATTTAAATAAATGTTTATTTTCAAAATATCTGGTCAACGAAACATACAAAAATATTTTTGAGTATGTCATAATATTTCCTACAAAAAATACTCGAACTTTGTACATTTAACCGAATCTCTATCTATATTATTAACTTATACCCTTTTCACACTAGATCTTTAAGACGAGTGAACTTAAAGTTCTCCAATGTTTAAGATCGGTATGCTTTCACACTTGATGTTTAAATCTCTGGTGCTGTCATCAGCTACAGTAATTTTGTCCTTAAGTTACCGTCATGAAATTACCAGTTTTGAACTGTCTGCGCAGACGCACATTTTGAATTATTATAAACAATTAAAGATATTTCATTTCATTCTACAATAAAGGCACTACAATAAAGAATATATTACACCTGTATTAACATGTAAGTCGATACATTTTATCTCAATTATTGTAGCTCTGTATTTTATTAAACACATTATTAAAATAAATAATTTTATTATAACAATAAGTATAAACTTCTTATAACGTCGATATAATACAGTATTCTTGTTTATGATAATATAAAATGTTGACAGCACAAAATCAAGGAGTATTTTTTTATAATAGAATTTAAGTTGGCAAGGCGGACGAAGTTTAAGACGCAGATATCTGTCTTAAACATCGCTTGTATTTAACCGAGGCCATACGGTTTCACATTAGCGTTTAAAGATACATTCACTTTAACATCCGATCTTAAAGATCTAGTGTGAAAAGGGTAAAAGATAGCAATGGTGAGCCACTTGGCTGAGACACCCTGTATTATCTTTTCTCTCTGTTCTATGTGGCTTAATGCAAAGCAGGGCACAGAAACTCGGAGTAAATTATTCGCTAGCTGAGTTAATCCTTAAATATTGAACGCATTAGACGCCTTAAATATTGAACTACAACATAATAAAATAAGTGCAGATCACAATATATTTTTTGGGCGACCGTATCAAAAACAGTTCTTTTTTATTATCTAGTACTAAAAGTAAATCTTTTTCGGCCTAGCCGATTCGCTTATTTTTTTGCTGTTGAATGCTAACGCCATCTATGTGTCATTTCTTAAGTTACAAGATCTCCATGGTTACACGGAAACAACTGACAGTCATTCATTTATAATTGTAATAACTGTTGTCATGTAAATAAAAAATTTAATTTTTTTAATAAAGAATACCGCCCAAAAAATATAATTGCCCCTCTGTCAAAAATTGCCCCTCTTTCGTCTTTATCTGTTTGAAGTCCTCGGCTGCGCCTCGACCTTCAAATTCAAATGCTGCCGAAAAATATCTACTTTTTGGCCATGGTACACAAATAACTATTAGAGTACAGTTCAGAAAAATATTTAGGGTATGCAGTGTACACCCGGTACTTATGTACAGCATGCCACTGGTATGTAGATGTATTTAGACTTATGGTGCGATTACGGTCCAACATGTAAATCTTACAGAATTTAAGGCTAAATGAATCTTTAACTTCGACTGTTAAATTATTTAAAATTTTGCTATTATGGTCAACTAAATTTAAATACTTCAGCTACAGAATTGTGACCTTGTTAGAGGCTAACTAAGTAACGTTCAACTGAGCATTGTCTGTCTTTGTCTGTGCGCATTGAATAAAGAGAGAAAGCAATAGTAAAGACATGGTAATTTAGTGTTTTTAGTGCTGGCTGTCAGAACATATAACGTGATATAACCCAAAAATTAAAATCTTTATTTATTGAAGAAAAAACAAAAAAATACATAGCAAAATGAATTCAAAGTACATGATTTATTAAACCATGTTTACAATATTTACCCAAAAATAATAAATAGTAAAAGTATAATTTTAAGATAAAAATGTATGTTCATAGGAAATTTTCATACAAAATAACACACATGGCTTAAGCGATTCGTAATGAGCCTTTTGCTTAAACTACTCTGGCTCATGCAATTAAATATGGAGTTCCCCACAGCTTTTTGGTCAGAACCAGTTGCCAAAAAGTTGATAGTTCCTAACACTTTGAGATGTAGTGGAAATTCGTCTTGCCTTGCAGGTTGTCCATTATGTAGTGGTTGCAAAATTTCGTAGCAAATAATTTCATTTGACAGCTGAAAAAAAATCTAAAATTCTCATTAACCATTTCAAATGATTTTTCTGTGTCTCTTATAAATCTTCGTTCTATGCGAAGATTGTTCCTAAAAATACAAAGTACATATTTTCGATAATTTATAATGTTTATAAATTTATCTTTTATTACTTGTTGTCATCTTCCTCGGCAATTAAATGAAATAAAACATGGATCAATTGCATTTTCTTGTAATTAAAAATGTTTAACTTTAAATACAATTTCGGGAAACGTCACAATATGATCCAGTGTAAAACACAACCTCAAATTTAGCGCTATGGAGAGATATATCTGGCTGTAGCTTAAAGAAAAATTTAAGGATTTATTTAACGTTAAATGGTGACCGTAATTGCACTTCACGTTAAAGCCTGTGACCTTCACATTTAAAGAGCTTAAATATTTAACTGAAATGACCATAATCGCACCATTAATTAGGGACTTTAATTTTTCTTTTTTTTTTTTTGGCTTCATTGTGAGCACATCAAAATGTCCAAAAGAAATTCTTCAACTGGCACACTTAATAACAGAACAAATAGAATGAGAATTAAATAGAAAGACGACTAGAGCTCATAAAGAGAGAGTCGTTCTAGAATCTTCCTAAAAAGATTCGCACCAAGCCAATCTTGAACTTATTCCGACATGGACCTGGACGTAGCCGGCTACTTTTTTTTTTTTTTGTAGCTAAGCAAATGTTGTACCACTAGTATAGACATGATTTATGGCTTTTGATGTATAAATAGTAAATAAAAGAACTTATAATTATTATTTGTTTTTAAATATTGTTTAATGCTCATTTAACGTTTACTGATGCTATCGTTTACATAATTTGATGTTTGGCATAATTATAAATCCATTCAGTTCATAAAGGAAATACCAGCTATTTTAAATGTGTTAATGAACATACTTATTACTGAATTCATTAACGATAAACAATTTATTTTATGAATGAGTTAATGGAATGTATTTTCATTTTGTTTCTTTTTTTCAGGTAAGAATCTTTTGACTACAATTCAATACAATGAAGAGATTCAAATATCCCAATTATATAAAATACTTTCAACGAAAAAGGTAAGTGATCCAAAAAGAAATTATGTAATGTAAGCCCGAAAAGTTTAGAAAGTTTACGTATATAGAAGCTAGGGATGGTTATCGGTTATAAGATATTAATAGTTGACTTCGATGGTACATCGGATATCCTACATCAATATTGGAAAAATATCGAACAAAAAACATCGATGATATCTATCATATTGCAACCTAAAAAAGTATAAATACTCTCATTGTTTTACATAGTTTATCTTTAATATAAGAAGTTTTATCTTAGAATTTAGAAGGCGGAAGACGATTTCCGTCCGAAATTGTCAATAAAATCATCGTTATGATAAAACGAAAAAGACCTCCATTATTTAAAATAATCACCCAAAATTTAACTGGAAACCCCAGCAAATCATGTCCTTCAACAAAAAGGAACTACGAGGGATGTTTCCTAAATTCTGGGAATTGTGCTATAATTAAATTACGCAGAACTTATAGGCAATGTTATTGGTGCCAGACAAGTCTTGATATGTTTATGCAACTATCTAGTGCAATATTGTTCAGTCTGATTTAAGTGTTCGACTGATATAGACGCGTTTTCATAGCACTGTTTTTGTAACCATGGAAGGCGCAGCAAAATCTCAAAGAGCAATAATTTTCTTTTTGTGGCAAGAAGGTATGAAAACATCAGAAATTATTCAGCGTCTGTAAGGAGTATTTGGTGAGTCTGCAGAATCCAAAAGTACTGTTTATCGGTGGATCGCTCGTTTTAAAACCGGTAGAACATCACTAGAAGACGATCCACGCAGTGGGCGCCCAAGCACGTCGGTAAATGAAAGAAACATTACTGCCGTCGAAGACCTACTGAAAGAGGACAGGCGAATGACTATTCGTCAAATTAGTGTGCGCCTAGGGATAGGTACACGACAAGTTCATGACATCTTGCATGATTGTTTGGGCGTTAGGAAGGTTTCGCCGCGCTGGGTGCCAAGGCTGTTGGGACCAGAACAGAAACTCAATAAAAAAAATTCTTTGAGGACGGCTTAAAAAAATTAGTTTATCGTTGGGATAAATGTATTCAGTTAAATGGAGATTATGTTGAAAAACTACATTGTAATATTGACGAAAATTAACAAAATAATAAAAATTATAGAACTTTGGAAACATCCCTCGTATAACATTGATATTTGTTTAATCAGTAATGTAGGGTACTAAAATAAACTCCCTGTTTCAAGAAAAAGAATTATACTGGAATTTTATATAGTTACATAAAGTTAAATGAAGTTAAATGATAAAATGTTTTAAATCAGTCTTGGAATTGGCTGAATACCTTAAACATATAAAAGTAGAAAGAATACAAAAAAAATTAAATCAACCAAATACTACATTAATTTTCATGCATTTTATTTTTTTCTTAGTGGAAAAATACCAAATCAAAACATCGGTAGTTCGATAACAATGTAGCCAAAATCAACATAGGAGTTGCGCAGGGTTCAGTATTGGGCCCATTACTTTTTATACTGTTCATCGTGGATCTTCCTTCTCATGCATTGTCTAACACTGTAATTTTTTAAACAGTGAACGTTTAAACAGTTTTTCAACAAACTTTCATTTAATATTAGAAACTTGAAAATAAAATAATTCAAAAATCAAATAAAAAAAAAGTCTCAGCGAAGGCCTACGTATACAGAAATGAATTTGAAGACGGTGAATTAACTCTGCAGCAATTTAACTAGTAGATTGTTCATGCTTGCTTTCTTACTTTAGGTTTTATATATTTTATTTATGTCATATAACTATTGTAATTATTTGCTCTGTTAAGGCCTTATCACACTAAAGTTAATATTAGTGTCTTGAATTGGAAAATTAAAGATTTTGCATTCGAATCGAAGTCATTTGTGTGTTATAGTATGACAAAAACTAGGTTTTAAAGCCTAGGCAAATGGAACATGATTCAATTCCTCTGTCTTTCTATCCATGATTTCAAAAAGCGCGTGCGCCAACTGGTGTTCTTTTCTGTTCGTCTTTGTATTTTTTTTAAGTTGAGGTTAGTTTGTTTTATAATTGTTATTTTCGAACATATTTAAAAAAAATGATTTTAGAAAAACAACTAATTACGCATGCCCAAACAAAACATTTCCAAGTCTTAAATAATATTCAAATACTGTGTGACCAACACCTAAAGACGTAAATCCTGGAAAAAACCTACAAAAGTAAAACTTGGGTATCAGATATAACTGCATGGAGTTCTCAAAACCAAGACAAAATATTCTACAGCAACGTCACTACAGATAGTAAATTGAAATGTTTGACATTCTATGATCTTTTTAGAAGCAGCCTAATATCACTTGATTATGGACAATACTGAATATAATGACTAATCAAGAGTTGGTCTTCTTATTAGCACGCCTCCCCTTGAAAATAGTCGCATTTCTGTAGAAGTTATAAATGATTTTCCGTAGTAATATTAACAATTATTCAGAAACTTAATTCACCTTATTTTATAAATTTCAAGAGCATCATGAAACTCTAGTCTTCCCTGTCGGCCTCTTTCATGAGATTGTATGAGATTCACTGCATTCCGCATTGCTTCAACTTTTGGATCAAGCGGTTCAACAAATCTAAACCTCTCTACTTCCACATCTTCTGTTGACGATTCTCTTGTAGTTGGCACTTTTCTCCTTCGACTAAACACATCTTCTTCTTTATGACTTTCTTCTTCGATTACTTCTTCATACATAGTCTCTTCTTCACCTAGTTCTTCTTCTTCTGGAGGAGGTGGTTCATATATTCTTTCACCTATAAAAAATATTGCTATTATAATAAGGTTATCTATTATTTACATTTTTTATAGACGACAGACGATAAATGAGAAGCGTTCAAGGAAAAAGGATCCATTTTCCACAAAGATGTTTTGTTTAATGGATTTGTCCTCTTTACTTTTAAAAAGTATTTGAACTAATATGGGTATTTCAAATACTTTAAATGTATTTGAAATACTAGAAGTACTTCAAATACTGAAAAATTCTTGAATTGCACAAGTAAAATATAGAAAGTGTTTCAAGTATGACAAGTATTTGATATATATATACCCAAAATATTTGAGTTTTAACGTGGGTGAAGTGAATTTCATTTCTGTTCCCTGACAGTGACATTCATTAAAATAATATTTTATATCACTCGTGAAAACTTCTAACTTATTTAATATTTGAAACATAAGAGAGTATTTGAAATAAGAGGAAAATATTTTAAATACTATGGGAGATTTTGAAATAGTAGGAATGATTTGAAATACCAAGGAAAAATTTGAAATACCAAGGGAAATTTGAAATACTAGGGTAGATTTGAATAGTAGGCCAGATTTGAAATACTAAGGCCCGATCTTTCCACTTCCAGGTAAACTTTTAGGTAACTATCTGACAGATAAGGTTATCTGGAACTTAATCTGCTGAATAAATGTCAATACCAATCAGTGAATTCAATACGTCAGTCTCATTATCCGTTAAATAACTATTCGATACATAAATTTGTATTGAAAGACGGGATGTCATTTATTCAGCATAGAAAGTATCACATAACCTTATCTGTCAGATAGTTACCTAGAGGTTTGCCTGAAAGTGGAGAGACTGGGCCTAAACAAAATAAATCTTTTTTGTTGTATATACGATTAGAAGAATATTTAGAGAGTTACGGCGGAACAAATTAAAACTAAAATCTTGAAATATCTCAATTATTATTTACTTTACATCAAATACCACGTCACTCAATAAGTCTCCGGTCTAACAAAGAAAAACAATGTTTTTTTTAGAAATCGACTTTATTCATCAACATACTCTCCTTCAAGAGTGATACATTCATTCAAACGCTCCTAAAATTAAAAAAATTAAAATTAATTAATTTAAATTCAGCATAACAATCACTAATAGTTGATTTGCCTGGTGCAGAGTCTCTATAACGCCACTGTTTGGCTTCAACATTATTTTTTTCCCATCAAAAAACAATGTTTAATCAACATACGAAATTCTTTTTTATCAATTCTTTTGAAAATTACAAAACTGGGGTCACTAAAACCACTGTAACCTCTAAACTAATTGTCAGAATGGCATGAAATTTTCACACGCATCGTTTGAAGGTTGGTACTATCCAGAAATCATATAGGTCTGTCAACAGTGTTGCCATATATATGTCAGATCGAAGACTTATTGAGTGAAGTGTTATGAGTTTTTCTTTTCTTCAATGCAGTTATTAATAGGATATATATTTGGGGAGCTATTAGAAGAGATACCTATAAACGAAGTATCTCACTTATTATGTATTTAACATTGAAAAAATACATAAAAGAGTAGTTTAGAATAAATAAACTATTATTTTCTATTCTACTTAAAATTGATATATTTTACTTATCTACGTTACAGAAAAATGTACATTACAAAAACCGTAAGAACTACGGTTACTCCAGCTAGTTCTGAAATATATAAGATATGTTCACGTGACGTGCCCATTGTCCACACGGAAGCTACCTATAGAAACATCACAAATGGGCCCAAAATACTGATAACTAATGCCAGCAAACTACATAAATAAAGTGTAGAGTACACTAAGGTCTGGGAACCAGATCTATAAACACTGTTACTTTAAATATAATTGCGTATTCCAATTACCGACAAAAAAATTATGCAATAAAAAACATATTAGGTGTACCGGAGAGTTTTTTCGTTTCTATTATTAGTGCAGTATGCGAACTAGTCACGACTTATTCGCTGAATGAAACAGACGTCTTTTGCGTTTTGATTAAACTCTGTAATCTTGAGTACCTAATTATTGTTTTCGTTTCATTTTAAACCCTTGCATTTTAAAATGGCGGAAGAATTTCCATCAAAACATTTTTTATGCTGTTTAATGTTGTATGAGTACCATAAAAAAAATCTGCTACAGTTGCTACATAAAACATTCGCACTGTTTATGGTGATAAACTAAGTGTACGCACATGTCAACAGTGGTTAAAAAAATATAAATCATGAAATTTGTGCTTGGATGATGAACTTCGATCTGGAAGGTACTATAAAGGAATAATTTATTATGAGATGTTAAAACCGGGGCAAAGTGTTAATTTTGATCTCTACTATGAACAATTGGATCGACTGAATCATAACTTGACCAGAAATCGGCCAGAAATTGTGAATAAAAGGGGAGATATTCTTCAAGGTGACAATACCTGACCTCATTCATAAAAAAAAGACACGTGAAAAAAATTCCGAGCTTGATTAGGAGGTTCTAACACATCCACCCAACTCACCAGACATTTCACCCTGCGACTATCACTTATTTCGGTCACTGGAACACTTTTTAAGAAACAAGACACTTAGGCCCGGTTTTTCCACCTTCAGATAAAGTTCCAGGTAACTATCTGACAGATAAGGTTATTTTTAACTTCATCTGCTGAGTAAATGTCATCCCTTCTTTCTATACAAATGTATCTATCGGATAGTTATCTAACGGATAATGAGACTGACGTATTGGATTCACTGATTGGTATTGACATCTATTCAGCAGATGAAGTTACAAATAACCTTATCTGTCAGATAGTTACATGGAACTTTAACTGAAGGTGGAAAGACCGGGCCTTAGAGATATGAACCATGTTAAAATGAGCCTTGAACAATTTTTTCCTTCAAAAAATCAAGAATTTTATAAATTGGGAATATTTTCTTTTCCTGATAAATGGCAGAGTGTTATATCACAATGGTAATTATTTTACTCGATTACATTTTTTTTCTTTCGATTTGTTTCTATTTTAATAATACCAAATAAACGAAAAACACTTTCCGGTACACCTAATATACTTAATAAAATATAATTTAGTGATAGTGATTAGTAAAAAAAAAGAAAATCCAGTCCCGGGCCCCAGTAATTTGTAGCGGCTTCCCCCATCGCTCGACCCGCCTGGTTGTGTGGTGTGGTTGGACATACAGTACTAGAAAATGTGGCCCTGCAATGCCTGATGTGTTAATCTAATAATAAAATGTCCAATTTGCATACAGTAACACCATTACTCATCCAATTTCCACCTGATACAACCAATAAATCATCTCCAACACCTTACTTCTCCTACTTGTCATTTCACTCATGTCATTACGTCAATACCTACGTCAGATTACGTCATTTATGTAATGGCCTGTTCGACTTGTTTCCGATTCATATATTCTTGTCTTATTTCATATTTCCGCGCCCTCTGGCTACTGTAACTTACTGAACGAACCTCTGATGTATGTACGAGCAAAAACAAACATGAATGACACTCTCAATCAATCTTGATAAATAATCACTTCAAGGAATTTACGTTATGTTGTTATTATATAATATTTTTATTAACAACATCATTAGTCAAGTTTAAATATTATAAATTGTTTTCTTGCATTTTGCTAACAGCAACATATTATGCTATTTTTAAGCGGTCCCTAGACGAGCACAATATTTTATATTGCACAATAATATTGACAGTCTGGAGGTTGTATTGAACATTTGACCAACATATTGTGTCAATCAAAAGTTGTTTGAAATATATTGCACAACTTGTAAAATATTGTTTGGTCTGTGGGTATTTTTACTAGTGGTGTGCCGGATATCCATATCCGCGGATAATCCGCTTAAAGTAAAAATCAGTATCCGTATCCGTAACCGTTTTTTCATGGCGGATCTTAAGCCGATATCATATAGATTAGATATATTCGAATTAGTTTTCAATATAAGCTTGTGTTTAAAAATGAACAGGGTGGAGTAAATTTTACTCTGAATTTTAAATTAATGTTTAGACGAGCATCACGTTACTTGCCGGTGGTTTTAAATGGACTAGCACAGTAGTCCCCAACCTTTTTATTTGCCCGACCTTAATATATAAGGGGCAAGTATTGTAATCGCGAAAATGTTCGATGTCGAGATTTTGACTGATGACCACGTTTCATGGTCCAGAGAATCCAAAAAACCTATTTTCGAAGTGCCGTCCGTATGATTGTGTGTGTGTCTGTGTGTGTGTATACACGATAACTCAAAAACGGTTTAACTTAAAGAGTTCGTTCTGGTACTAAAAAATTCTCCTAATAATTGGGAAGAACCCTATTATTTTTTATTAAAATCCAAAACCGGAAACGGAAGTTATTAAACTTTAAAATTTAAAAAAATTCGTAACTAGTCAACCAAGCCTTGGACAAAAATTTGTATAGGACATAATTTAATGTATTTTTGAAGATTTACCTAAATCTTCTTTTAATTTTTTTTAAAAAAATTCTATTTTTTTTATGTATTTTTTTTATTATTATTTTTTTATTGGAGGGCAAGTCAATTAAAGGTGTTCGGGTATTAAGCGTGAGTGTTATGCAGTGATATGTATTAGTCAACCTTATGTGATTTTTGGTATCTAGCGTCTCATAATTTTGAAGAAATTTAACCTTGGACTCTTCTTACACAAAGAATCATTTTACTTTATAATACATATTTTATTATGAATATAAAAGAAAAACAATAATATCAAACAAATGAAACATAGACAAAACAAAACTACATATAAATAAATAAATCAATTTAAAATGTTAAATCTTTCTTTCTGGATTTTAAATTAGCAAAATCTCTAATTAAGTCTTTAATACCCATTTCTTGAGCAATTTCAGCCTCAATGCTCAACAACGATAAATTATGTAAGCGTTCTTCTCCAGGAAAATTTCGTAGATAGTTTTTTATTATTTTTAATTTGGAAAAAGAACGCTCTGCCGTTGCCACAGTGACAGGAAGTGTTAAAAATTGCAGTAACTACGTCTGGAAAACTGACCGACAGGGAGGTATATTTAATTATTAAAAGTTCGGCAAATTTTTTCATTGTTGATATTTTAGAGATTTCCTTATTAAGCATCGAAGCTAACATTACCATTTGAAACGGAAAATTGGACGAAATATCTTTGTACTTTTTTTGTAACATTTCGGCAGAACTCAAAATTTCTGATTCATCCAAGTTGATTAAATTTCGAGGTGACCTGAATAAAAAAAAATTTACAACGTCGTTCATCCTTCTGAATCTATTATCAATTTGATTGATAACAATATCGAGAACTGCATTAAATACAGTTTCTCTAAAAAAATCATCCCCGTTATGAAACCGATGATCTGATTTATCAAAGTGCTTTTTTACAATTTTTTGTCTTTTCCAAACAAAAGTGGAGCTGATATTCCACTTGGCTGCCATTTGAATTGCGTCATCTTTCGCAGAAAAGTACATATTTCGGTATTTTTTCAGATTTTTACTGGTTGTTTCTAAGGAAGCAATTCTCAAATCTATATTTTTAGTTTCTAGATAATTTGAAGATAAATTTATTTCTCCTAATATTTTTGATAAAATTACACATAAAAATGCCAATTCAAAATTATTCATACTTTTTATAAGATTTGAAGCATTGTCTCTTTCTTCTTTTTTTTTCACTTTTTAAGCTTAATTCAGAAAGAGCTTTCATTATATCTAAAAACCGCAATTTAATGGCTTTAAGTGAAATATGTCTTCCAGCCCAACGTGTAGGGATTAACCTTTACTAATTAGTTTAACCTTAAAGTAGTATCTGACTCGCCTGTAAATTAGAATAGAAGGCCCCATCTTTTTACACTGTGACCAAAAAATGTATAAATACCTTCTAAAGTTAAAAAAAAGTTCGAAACATTAACTACTAAATTTAAATTATGGAATACACAGTGAATGTACATAGCATTAGGCTCATCTTTTTTAAGGAGTGCTTGAACACTATTATATGCTCCACTCATTACATTCACCCCGTCATTTTCAGTATAAAAAGCGACTAATTTTCTCAAAATTTTCGGGCCCCCCAAAGCTTCTGGCGGTATGGTAGTTCCGCCACTGGTATTAGTACTTACCAACCGACTGATCAGGCATCTTTTAATTAGTCTGGATCTTAGCTGTTCACTTAAGTTCTTAAATGTGAAGGTTTGCGCACGTTAAATAAGACGGTTTAAAATTAATGAATTTGATTTATTATAATATACTATTTACAAAATATTAAAATGTAGGTATTAATATAATGAAAAGATTAAAACAAATAGACTCGGATAGACCACCAGAATGCCGACACAGTGCCTCTAAGAATTCAAAAACTTAGATGTTTACGCTAACTGGACCGAATACTTTCTGCCCTCGTCGAAATACGAAAATACCCCTCGAGAGACGGGTATTTTCCAGGTCTCTTGTGTATCTTTTAGATTTACAGCGTCAGTAGCTTTATTTTCTATAACATTTTTACATTTTAACACAAGATTTACAAGTTGCCTTGTTTCGGAAATATTAAAATTTGCGCTTCTTGGGCGTTTGTTGCACATTTTTCTGTACAAAATTCAACAAAACTTTTGTTAAGTTTTTGTTAGGTTATATCAATTTATTTTGACAGTTGTACCTATCTATCTGTTATTCATGCGAGTCACATATATGTCTCTCTTTGTTTAACACAACGCTGCTAATACCAACATAAAACAACATCGTAAAATATTATTATCAATCAGAATAGTTATAGCTAGAGTTGGAAATACAGAAAGCAATTTATCCTAGAGAATATGAAGAGGATAATATCCCATTCATAGCTATTCTTATAGATAACTGCGAGGCGAAAATACCGGGCTGGTCAACCAAAATCCGTCTTTGCGCATCTACCGTAATTATTTCTTATTTCAATGTTACCATTATATGCATACACTCCAGTTTTAAGCTAAACATACCTCTTTTAATCAAGGCGTCAATAAGTGCTTGAAGATCCGGGTCTCTTTCCTTTGGTAGACCTTCTAAATTCAAAATTTCAAAATCTTTAGCCACCAGCCTTAACTGTAAATAGCCACCATCAACATAATGAAATTCATGTAGTTCTAGGTCAAGTAACATATCTTTGAGTTCGACAAGTCGTTGTACTGCAGCATCGAGCATTCGTCGAATTGCAATTCCTTTCTGTGCTTGGTTTTCTTCATTCCATATTTTGTCCAAACGTTTCACTACGTTCGCATAGTTCGCATATAACTGAACTGTTATTGGTAATGGTTCTTCTGGCACTTTACCTAAAAAAAAAAAAACAAATAATAATAATAAATAATAAATATATAAATAATTGTAAATATTGTTAAGAATACGGTCTTGCCAAAGAATACTGTAGTCTAAAAACGAACAGCGAACTTGGACCATTAAGTTATCTGAAAGTTCTAGAAATTTATGGAACGTTTTCAGGTCCGGAAGCAGAGTGAAACTCATTGAGTCAATAAGAACAAGTACAAGTCGAGTCAGTTTTTTTTTCAAGCGGTTGAGTAATTTCGGCGTGATAGTCAAGGTCGTCAATAAGTCAGTTTCGTGCATTCAACTTCAACGTAGAGTTAGACAAGCTTTTGAACTCAAGTGGAGATATTTACTAGTTATTTACTTTATTTGACTAGTATGGACTACATCAGCGGTTCCCAAACTTTTCTGACCGCGACCCGGTACGAGGTTTTAAAATTTTTCGTGACCCACCTTATGAAAAAAAAAACATTTATTTACGAAACAAATTTTATTTTAAAGCAGTGGCTTTATAGTAATAAAGAGTAATAAATAGTAATAAAGAGTATAGTATAGTAATAAAGAATATAGTATAGCAATAAAGAGCACAAATCCACACCATTCTAGTGATTAACTGACGTAAAAAAAATAATATGTACAAAAAAAAAAAAATCTTTTTTGTGTTTTTACAATTTTTTTCACGACCTGTCAAAATTTTTCTACCACCCGGTGCCGGGTCGCGACCCACACTTTGGGAAACGCTGGACTACATGATTACCTGGAACAGTTGACTGTGCATTAAATGTTGTATAAGTGTAGTGAATAGTGTATTTATTGTTCAAATGTTATTGTTGTCCAGGAAATAGTGTCCAATAAGTAGTTTTAGTAGTTAAATAACGATTTATAATCACAATTAAATTCGCCTGGTGTTAGCCAAATGCTAACATGATTAGAACCGCATACGAAATATAAATTTGATGTATAATAAAGCAGACGTTAAACCATGGGGTTCTTTCTGCAGAATTAACGGCAGGGAGGAAACTGCCATCAAACTCTTTCGTATAGGCCACTGTTGGTAGACCCATGGACATCTTTTCTAAGGTGAAGAGCCTCCTATTTGCGAGATGTGTAACATAGATTTGTCTGTGTTACACATTTAAACTCAATGGCCGCATTCAGCAGACTCATCGGTGACTTACCGTTACAAACTTACTGGTGAATTTGACTGAATGCACATTTTTTGGCAGCGCTTTCGAACGGCGTATATGAAAACTACAATATCTAAACAATGACAGATTGTAATGGCAGTAAATTTTGAATGTAAGCTCTTACTGTAATTTTACATGTACATGTGCATTTTAAAAGTACAGGTGCCTTATATGCGTCTCCTCAATAACTAATTAAACTGACTTAACATTCAATTCCATAATTTTTTATTTGCTTTGTGCTCGATTCTTTGTTACTACAGATATAACTGTCAAAATATCCACCGATGAGGAAGTACGGTAACTCACCGGTATATCAACGTATGCGTACAGGAAAAAATTTACTAACCGGTAACTCACCGGTGCTATGATCTGTTAGTTGCTTTAAATGACGACAGAGTACTCATGGAGAGGCTGATACTCTTCCTGACGGAATCTAATTTATTGTTTTATGAATGAGATTTTGCACCTTGTTTTAATGTATTATTTATTTTGATTTGTGATAATTGATGGTAAATGGCCCCTTTACAGCCTCTTACTGCGTTTGTTCAGTTTTTCGAACAGACTTATATTCTAATTTATTATACTTATTGCTGTGCGCCAAAAATTTAAACTAAAGCAGAATGCTGAAAAGGGCGTCCTGGAAGTTAAGCCATGGTCCAGATTCAATATTATTTTGAATTAATAACATTCCTACCTTCAAAAGACTTGTCGAATTGTCGAAGGACTTCTAGTTCAGGATAAGGATGCGGTTTTTTTGGTGGGAGAGTTACTGGGTATATCTCTTTTTCCATATTTTGCTATGTATTTACCAAATTTTCATTAGAAATTTAATTCAACTAAAATTTTAATTTAACATTATAATTTTGAGATTTAAACAACAATTTTGATGATTTTATGATTTTATTTAATTTTGAAAGATGTCATTTTGACATTGCCAAATATATTATTATGGTTACTATGAAAATCAAGGGCTGTGATCAGAAGTATGCCTCCCAGTATTTTTTATTCACTGATTATTCTATAAAGAATTAAATGAATTATTTTGCATTTTCCAAAAGAGTGAATATAAACCTGCATAACCCGTTAATGACAGTCAAAAATAGCGTAACGCTCAGTATGGAGCCTTGTGGGACCCCCCATTGTCCAGTGCGAACATTTTCGCCGGTTCGACATGAAGTCTTTTAAAAAGAACATCAAGCGTCCCCGGATACCCCAAGAATGCAGAATACGGAGAATACCATATATCCATGCAGTGTCATAGGCTATCTCAATATCGAAAAACACAGCTACCAGGTGTTTGTTTTCTACGAAAGTATTCCTGATAGCTGTCTCTAGTCTGACCAGATGATCTGCTGTTGAGCGGTGACGAATAACTTGTTAAGCATGGGGATCATGAGAACGGTAATACAAGGTGTCTCAAAAGAAATTTTATATTTAGTGAATCGATTAAAAAAAAAAGTAAGCCGTATATAGAAAAAATGTTTATTAATTATTAAAATACACATTTTGTGGATTTATTTCTTAAAAATAATATCGTCTAAATGTAGACCCTCGCGTTCTCGGCACTCATTTAATCGAACAGTAAAATTACTTATGACGTCTCGGCAGGTGGACTCAGGGATGGCTGCCATTTCGTGACGGATATTTTCTTTCAAATGCGCCAGTGAAGTCGGTTTACTGGCGTAAACTTTAGATTTAAGATAACCCCATAGGAAAAAGTCCATAGGGGTTAAATCTGGACTGCGTGGAGGCCAATTTATGTCACCTCTCCGGGAGATCAATTTGCCTGAGAAAATTTACGAAATTAAGCCTCTGACTGGCATCTTGGGGCTTTAATTCTTGCACTTGCAATTGAATTTTGTAGGGGTGCAGCTTTAGGTCTTTGTGCATAATGCGATGTAATGATTATCTATGCACATTTAAAGCACTTGCGCGCTTCCGAATTGAAAGGTTCGGGTCGTCACGAACAGACTGATTAACATTCTCCACGTTTTCTACCGTTCTTGATGACCTAGGTCGCCCGGATTTTGATTTATTCAGCGTTGTACCAGTCTCTTCAAACTTTTTAACCCAATGTCGAATGAGAGGAATGCTTGGCGCATCATTTAAGTGGCGAAAACCTCGAATATTGCAGAATTTTCTATGCGCTACAGTCGCCGAATCACCATTTTTGTAAAACTCTCGCACGCATAACGCGCGGTCTGCTCCCGAGAAACGCTCCATAGCAACTCCATTCCCAAGAGCCAGGCTACCGATTGACATAACCCCCGCGCCCCTCGGATACGTTGCGTTCACGCAGTAAGCTAAATAAATATAAAATTTCTTTTGAGACACCTTGTAAATATATACGAGGTCGGTTAAATTAGGCCAAAGTTTCCGCATTAAAGAACCATTTTAATGATGTCTTTGTTTCCGCAAAAAAACACATAGGGTACTAGATATGATAGACAAAAAACGTTTTTCTTAATTTTTCATATTATTTACGAAAATAATATAGGACTTTTTTATATGGTTAAATAGCAAAACAAAGCTCTATTCAAAATTATCATAACCTACTATAAGCACCATATGAAAAATTAAAATTGATCCCGATAACTTGAAAATGGTACGCGATAAAAAAAATTAAGAACCTCTGTAAATTCACGAAAAAGTGCCTCAAGAAAGTGCATATCAAAATTACTTAATATTTTAATTTTTGAAGCTGTGAGCAAAAATTAACAATCGGAAAATTTACATTTTCGTTCATATCTAGTAACATAAGTATTTTTTTGGGGAACAAAGACATCGTTAAAATGGTCCCTTAATAATGGCAACTTTGGCTAGGGTTACCAAATGTATCTCGTGACAGAGTAGGATATTTCTACTAAAAATAGTAGTTTAGTAGGACACAGTAGAACAGTTTTTTTAATTTTTTTTTATTATGCTACGAAATATATAGGTGCCTAATTAAGTTCAAATCCCATAACAAGGCCTTTTTTAAAATTTGTTTAATAATATTATAAAAACGTTTTATTATAGATTATATATTATTGAACAAATTTTCAAAAAGGCCTCATTATGAACAAAGGCCTTATTATGGGATCCAACATAACATATAATTAAAAAGTGACAGTCAATAAATATATGATATAAAGAAAGATAAAAATTTTTGTTAAATATAAATTATATTTAACAAAATCACATTTTAGAAATAAAAATATAAAATAAACCATAGGATTTTTTTTAAATTTTTCTTTATATATAATTAATAAGAAGCAAACAATAAATAATTAACAATCAAGTTTAAATATATATGGTAATAAAAAATATAATTAGATATGTTTATTGATTGACGTTCACATTTTCTTCTTTTTTTTTTAATAAAATCATATTTTTTAGATGTAGCTGCATTTTTTAATAAAGCTTTATCCTTAATGACTACGTAGAAATTTAGCAAAACGTTATGCCTCGATCGCGTTCATCGGCAAACGTCGACTCAGCGGTAAAGGCATCTTCAAAAGTAAAAATACTATAAAGTAAGACATTTCCGATATTTTTTAACAGCAGGTAGGACGAAGGACAAGGAGGTAGATTGTAGGACATGTCCTACTAAAGTAGGGCGGTTGGTAACCCTAACTTTGGCCTAATTTAACCGACCTTATATCTATTACCGTTCTCGAGATCCCCATGCTTAACAAGTTATTTGGGACACCCTGTATATTTCATAGATGCCCCTAGATGATAGAGAAGGTCAAGACCTTAAAAGTGTTACAAGGTACATTATGGTCAAGGTACAACAGTCTCCCCTATACTCTGATCTAATAATTAGAATATCTACTAATTAGAGCCTGAGTATTTGGTCCCAAAATTGAAGTATTTTTAGTTGTTTTACTATGGTTAAAAAAATAATAACCATAAACATTATGACTTAGTAAAATTTAATAGGCAATTTCATTTTGTGTAACCCTTAGAAAAGTATGTAAATCACCTCCATCGATTCCCTTGAATGAAATACATCATAACCTTTCAAAAGCAGCAATAGCTTTAGCTCGGGTTGATTAAGAAACAGGCGCAGGCAGATGGAGTGAATGAAAAATCTGTTGGTCGAGTGTTCGGGCGAGCTCATTAAAGGCCCACGGTCATACACTTAATGAACTCCCGTGCTGTCACCGAGTGATTTACTCGGAGAGTCGGGCGTGGGTGCCCTCTATCGGTTGCCGGCCTGATGCTCAGCGCTCCGGCGCAACTAAAGACCACTTGGGAAGGTCTCAGCGGGAGTAGCAATGTTTTTAACGGGTATCGAATACGTGCTTTCTGAAAAATCTATTAATGAACCAATTTAAGTAGTGATATACCTGCAGGAAGTGTAGATTTTGTTTTATTCCAAACAAATCGTTTCCGAGATCATTTATTTATTTATTTGGAACACAGGCAGGACTCACCCAGTAAAATTATTCACTAAAAAAATACAAACAAAAAATCAAAATACGACGGTCCTAAAATGTTAATAATTTAAATTCACAACAACGGTTATGATAATCCGTATTAGAGATGGGAATTTCGCTCAATTTGCGGAACCGGATCAGTGGAGGTCGTTCAGTTTGTTGAGCCGGTTCATTGATCCGGCTCAGTGATCCGGTTAAGTAAACATGTTTCCGAGGCACAGGTCGTTCGTTAGTTCGTAGGTAGAACGTCGCTTAGAGCAGGTTCTTGCAATATATGAACTGTAAACATGATCCCGAGACACAGGTTGGTCAGTCGTTCGGTCGTAGGTAGAACGTCGCTTAGAGCCGGCTATTGCTTAGACCCGGTCAGTTGTCGGTCGTTCGCTCGTAGGTAGAACGTCGCTTAGAGCCGGCTCTTGCTTAGACCCGGTCAGTTGTCGGTCGTTCGCTCGTAGGTAGAATGTCGCTTAGACCCGGTCAGTTGTTGGTCGTTCGCTCGTAGGTAGAACGTCGCTTAGCCCCGGTTCTTATCTAACATTTTTGAAACAAACAATTCACTTTATGTAGCTACTGTATTTTAAACCAGATGTGTTAAGTTTATGGCGATGTTTATTGCCCTTATAAATCGGACATCTGGGTTTTGGGCAATATTTTAAATATTTTTATATAGTATGGTTGTAAGAAAATACAGAGTAAGCCTATTAGTTTCAAATAAACTGCCCTACAAATTGATAACAATAAATAATACTCTTTATGATAATACATTACAAGCCGAGTTCTCGCGAAGTTCAACATGACATCGATCCAGATCCGGATCACTCCGGTCAATGCTCACAATCGCCCGACCAATCGTATCCTTGAATCTTGAAACTATACAATGAGCCGTGAGCCGGCTCATTTCAATTTGGTGAACCGTGTCACTTCCGTCAGTGTACTGAGTCGGCTCAGTGAGCCGGTTCGTTCATGAACGACCCATCTCTAATGCGTATGCATGTAATGTAAGATTTGACATATCGAAATTAACAGAAATTAAATATGGACTCGGTAACCCCAAATAATCCATACTTCCCTCTTCTTTTTATCCATCACTATTTAAAGATATTAATAATTATTTAAAATAATTTGTCGTGTTGACAATATTTTAGCGGGAATTTTCATATAAACACTCCTAACCTTAACATCGCCGTTCCAAAACCTGATCACATGACAACATTATCTTTGGGTAAACTCGAACTCCAAGACTTATGTTTTGAACGTACCCCTGGTAGAGAGAGTTGTAAACAAGTTCAAATAGGATTCACAGCAACTGTACCTATTATAAGTGCATTTTTAACCTTTTGGTCAAATTCACCCCGTTTTACGGTATGTTAAAATGTGGCCGATTACTTTTTAAAATCCGGAAATAAAAACGTGTGTTTAAAATAACCCTGGAGTGAAAAAAACACCCTTTAAATTACTGTTTGTTTAGTTCAACATCCGCATTATTAGAATTTACCTCGCAGCACCAAAACTACTTGTCAATTTAAATTTATTCTGAAATCTAATTTTAGCGAAAAACGAGAACATCTATTGATACCTCCTTAATCACTGTTTTAAGGGATTTTTCTAAAAATCTGTTATTACACAGTCACGCTAGGAAATAGGTGAAATTTAACAATAGTTGTTTGGATTTCAATATGATTTAGAGTTATGATTTAATTTAGTCTTCTATATTCAGTCAAGTTGAGTTACGACTAAACTAGGGCTGCTAATACGTCCCGGTACACCGGGACATGTCCCGGTTTTGAGGTCTGTGTCCCAGTGTCCCTCTCCAAGAATCATTTGTCCCGGTCGATTTAAAATTTACGCATTTGGTCTTATTAAATTGAATCGCCCATTAATTTATATTATATTATTTTAGATTTGGTACAGACGCATACACAAAAAAACATCAAATTTTTCCAGTCAAACTGAGTGTTCCAAAATGATTCACCATTGACCCCAACGTTTTGCTCTTGGAATACCTATTATCAATCTCTTCTTTAATTGTTTTTTTTTGTCTTCCAATTTTTTTTTTAATTATTTTTTTAAAAGACTGCAATTTTTTATAATAAAGGTATGATTGTCGATAATTTTTAAGTGGGTTTGTTGGGGGGGGGGGGTATTGGTAATACTAAATTTACCATATGGTAAATTTAGTATTAACGAGGGTTGCCTCTTATATTTAGGGATTGCGCTAAGCTAGTGGTGCCTTCTGGAAACTGACGCTTTTATCGTAAAGTTTGACATTTTTGACGGTATACGTACTCAGAACGTTTTGACGTACGAGCACTATTTGTGTTGTTTACAGTAACTTGAAAAAAATCATCTCGGCTAAAAATGGAATTAAATCGTAAACATTTTCGAGCGATTATTTACCAAACATCGCGTCGATGAACTTAATTCGACTTTTGGCGATGAAGCACCATCAAGGACTACCGCTTATCGATGTTTGCCGACTTCAATCGTGGCTGTAGTTTGCTTAAGGACGAATTTCGTAAAGGTCGTCCAAAATAGGTTGTTGTTCCGGAAAACATTGATGTTGTGCGTGAACTGATACCGCAAGAGCGTCATGTGACTTATCGTGAGATTAAGGTATCCTTGGGCATTAGCGGGACCAGAATATATTCATTATTGCATAAACATTTGTTCGCGTTGGATCCCACATACATTGACAATCGCAGTGAAAAAAGCCTCAATCGGAGTGCTTCGAAAATTGGTTCAAACGCATGCAAAAGTGTATTGATCTTCATGGAGAATATTTTGAAAAACAATAAAGCCACTTTTGTTAATAAATAAGTGTTTTTGATATCAAATCCCGAAATATAAAAGGCAACCCTCGTATGACTATCGATTAGTCATCAGTCATAAATATCTAAAAAGTGTGAAAATGGCGCTAATGAATAAAAGTATCTAAATTTGAGCCAGCCGACTTACTCCTACTTGGTTGAGTGAAAATATTGGCTTGACGGCTCAAAAACGGCCTTTTCAGGGGTCAGTCCGTCCCTGCATGGTCTGCAAAAACAAAAGTACAGAAGTCGGTTAAATCTTGAAGACAGTATTCAAACATAATTAATAATAATATATTTATTTAGCTAAAAATGCTAGTAATTACAATTGCAATTGACATTAAAAAGCCCTAATTTTGATATATCACATTCTTTGCCAACGAGGTTATTTCACAATTATTTATTACATTAATAGTTTTGATTGGTCCTCTTTCTTTTAAGTTATGTGGTTTAGGTTTTGGCGCGGTTTATAAATTAATATTGATTTCATTAACTTTACAGAAAACTAGCTCACATAGCATCGCTATACCCTATTTAAAATCTTTCTAAACCTATTTTGGGGTACCCTAGCTGTAGGCAACCCTTGTAACAGAATCATCAATACATCTCACTCCCCAAACTCTGTGTTATAAGTGTGTTGGATGGCTATGCTGCCGGAGGGGGTAGAGCTTGCCTGTAGGGGGAGAAGTAGCCACGCGGGTGGGCGCTCCGTGGCCAATGGCTAGCGGTGTCCCCCCACCGCGGGGCAAGTACCCGGTAGCCCGGCTCCCAGCTACAGCAACACACCGCTAGCGCTAGTGACTCGCCAAGCTTGATGCGCGCTGCTTCTCTTATCACGTGTTGCTCCGGGATATTGTGATTTGTGACTCATTGTTTTGTTTTATTAGTTCGGTTTATTTAAAAAGAAGATTCAAGGATATTATACTGAAAATTGTAAGATTTTTTTATATTTGTACTATTTTTTTAAAACATTTTTTACTACAAAATTCTTGTACTTATATTAATAAAAAGTTATCGAAAAGTGTATCGATTCAACAATTTAAGGTGTTTCATCGAACTTTAGTGCTTTACTCACTAAATATGGCAAAAAATATCGGCAAAGTTTTTGAACAAAATTACAGTGCGCTCGCTTTTCCGAACACTTCGTTATAAGAACTATCCATGATAGTGAAGAGTCAAATTTAAGGTTCTATTGTTATTAGAAATTATCTGTAAAATTTAAAATACAAGATAGTTTCAAAAAGTTCCTGGATATAGCATGCACCTATTACGTTATAACAGACGAATTTCACTTCTTATTTCGTACTGAAATGTAACAATACAGAATATAGCGCTCGGTTATGTGAATACTCCGTTAAATGAACCATACACTATAGTGAACAGTGAGTTCTGTGTGATGATAATAAGTGAAGAATATGGAATCAATAATGAACAAATAATTATTGAATAAGCATTTTCGGCGAAAATGTAGTAAAGTTGGCCAATATGACGCGGCTGGGGATATTTAGCAAAACAGAAATAATAAATTAAGATTATATAAAATATTATTGCACAGCTCCAATTGGGCTAATGTAGGGGAAAATTAAAGTAATGTGCACCTAAAAACTAGATAGTTAGGTCAGGTTTAGTTAGTAAAAGTTTAGGACAGAAGAAGTATTGGTCTATTTTACTATTTTTTTTTTATTTCTAGTTTTTGGAGCAAAAAAATCCATATTGATAATTTCCCTACTTGTATCTATTATGAAAATGAATTAGGTATAGGCTATTCCAAACGTTTAAGCGGTATTAACTAGAATTTTATTTTCTTAAGTTGACATGAGCTCTTTTTTAAGTTTGTAGTGGGCTTTTGCTAAACGAAATGAACAAAAGTCTCACTTAATTGGTAAAAGTTACTAAAATTTAAAATCTACTTTCGCTTAAACCAAAAAAACGGGCTATTGTAAAATGTTTTACTGTCAAAAATACGTAAAAACAAATAACCCAATATTTTAATGTAGGCTAGGAACAGTAATATTAATTAAACAATTTGTAACATTAATTTAACACTTTAGAATTCATTTTCGATTAGGTATTTAAACCGTTTGGTTTTATGAATGCAGCTGGTTTTTGTTAGTTCACATAACCTAGAGAATATTTTATTTTACTTTTGTAAAATCATTCTCACATTCAAAATAATACTAATTTTACGATCCATATTTTCAGGCATTTTTATAAAGTTAAAGCAGGTAATAGTGTCTTCTGATTTTTTTGGCAAAATTGTTAGTTTGTAGAATGTATGGGCCTGGGAAGTAATCAAGTTGTAAATTTATTTCTTTCCTGATCCATAGCCGAAATACATTTGTTTTTAAAAACACTATTATGTAATGAGCCCTAAAATCCTAGCAAATTATATATTTTTTTAAATTTTGGCGGGCAGACCGATTAGTATAGTGGTAACACACGTGGCCTGATTTGCTAAGGTTTCGGTTTGGAATCCCATGCAGGCATGCAATTTTCAAAAATACTGTCCTGGCTAAATGCCGCAGCAGTAAAGGCCATTAAAAAATATTAAAAAATTGGCGACACATTTATTTTCTCTCGTGGCGCACAGTTTGGCAGATACTGTTCTAGAACTGTTATATATTATTTATAATAAGAAACAAGAAAAGGAAAATAATGAGAAAATTGTCTGTAACTCTTATGCAATGCGTTCCAAATTTACTTTGAACATTTTCACGATTTTATAGTTTTTCTTTTTTGTATTTTTTATATTATTATTGTACTCTAAGAGGATCCGGCACTCTTTACTTATGGGTATACAAATTAAAATCCTGAATCAATAATCTATGGTCTTAACATACCATTTTTGTTTGACTTTGATCAGCTGAATAAGATGGGTAAAAACTTGTTATTTAATTTCAACGTCTCGTGCGCAATTAATTCATGAAGAGTAACGAATTAAAACAAATTACAACTGCAATGAGCAATCTATGGTCTTTACATATGTTTTTGTTTGATTTTGATCAATTAAATAGCTTAGGCAAAAATTGTCTTAACATATCAACGACGCGCGTGCAATATTTCCTAAGTAGATAACATACACATAGTTTTCAGAAACCGACAAAAACTGTTTTACTTGCATACCGATTAATTTATTCTTTTTATAATATACTCTATTTATTTAGATGGGCTGTGTTAGGCGCAAATAGCCATCGATGGTGTGCCAAAAATCTTAACTAACTATTAAAAAATAATATCCATACACAAAACAGAAACTAGCCCCATTTTATAGGAACTATTAAATGTGTTAAACATAAAGCATTTATAATTTTTTCTAAGATAACTTACCACTAGATAGATTTTTATGTTATTTATTAAGATTTATCAAAAACGCAGTTTATCAAAAAATATCAGTTAGAGGTATTGCACATACTCAGTCTGCAGAATCCTTTTAAATTTGAAAATATTGTTCTAAACCAACTGGTTTTTATTTGGTCCTTTGAGATATTGGCTATTGGTGAAAACTATATTATTGTTGTAAATTAAAGGGGCAAAGAAAAATTGTTAGAAAATGGTCTGTAAATCTTAAGCAATGTGTACCAGTACAAGTTTATTTTGAAAATTTTAAATCAGAATCTTATTTAGTTTTTCTTTTTTGTATTAAGTTGTAAACATAATACAGCAATATCTCGATTAATGCGATTGATTAGTTATAAAAAAAGCGTTCTAATCGAAGTTAATAATTAGTATAAAAAAGCGTGGTAATCGAAGTTAATAATTAGAATAAAATAGCCTAATTCGTTCAAGACCTACAAAATACCAATCTAAATTTTTAACACAAATTTTTAAATACGATTTAATGTACCTATTAAATCAGCGGATCTTAAACTGGGGTCTGCGAAACAATTTTGACATTAACTTTACATCCCCCAACTGTTCGCTTTTATTCAAATAACTTGTTTAATAAAAATCCTAAATGGTCAAGACTTTTTGTATTTGTTTTTATCTAACTAGTTATTGAAATAATTAAACAGTAATTAGTAAAAATGTAATTATTTTTATTCAACTGCAAATTATTTACAGAAAACATATTAATAATATCTATTTTGACCAATATTTGACCAAGAAATGTGTGTATGAGTTTAACGTATTATAATTTGTAACTTTTTAAATTCTTTGTACTACTATTTTTATTCATTTTATGTTTTTTATTCTATATGCTAATAAAAATGTTCATCTCTATAATTGCGCAAGACCATTTATTAAAATAACCAGCGATACATTTTTATCAATATTTATTATAACGTAGTGCCTATGAGATTATTGAGCCAGAAATTAAGTCTCAAGAACGACGTAAAATGCCTAGGATTGCGATGGGGTCCGCAAAAAAAAAAATTTTGTTCAAGAGGGGGTCCTCGGACTAAGTTTAAGGACCCCTGTACTAAATGAGTTATAAAAGCGCAGGATAACACGATATACAAATAAAAAAATGTAATTTTCTATACGTCTGGACTATTTTTTATGTATGATAGATTACAATTGCGTTTGAAGAAATCCAAGCGGGAATGTAAAATATGAATCTTCAGTGACATAATAAACCTCAGTGCTTTATAAGATAATAGAAATGTTTCTACGATATCACGGAAGTTGTTTGTTTTCATGATTCCCAAGAAATTTATTTATTCTTTGGAACATACATAGGACAAGCCTAGTGAAATGTTCGCTAATTATTTACAAAAAAAAAAAAAAACAAACAAACTTTACAAATTACTGCAAACATCTTTAAATTTCATACAAGCAGCCAATTTAGCTGCATATAATGTGGAATCAAAAGTAGTACCTTTTATAATTTCCCTTATTTTGGACCCAACAAAAATTTCTTTACTTTCTGGCAAATGTAAAAATCCAGGACTGTCCTTCAGCGGAGCTTTTACAAAGTTTTTCTTTAAATCAAGTTTAATATGTGGTGGCAGTAATAATACTTTCATAGGATCAACCAGTTTTTTTTTTCACCCGGATATAGTTTTTTTTTATAATTTTTTTTCCATGTTTGATCGAATAGTGTTGATCCCCTGCTCGACTATCCCATTAACAAAGAAAAAAACAGTATTACGTAAATACAAGTTGCATGTCTAACAAAATTAATAATAAAAATAATAATTTAACAGTTCAAAATTATTTAAATAAAATAAACAAAAACAAAACATGCATAGGAATTTTTGATTTGAATTTTGTTTTTAGAAATTCAAAAGTCATTAAAATCAGTTATAATACATTCTTCTTCTTCTTCTTCAGATTTTAGCGTTTTCATGTGTTATAATACATTAAGAGACGAAAATTGTGTATATCATTTACACTGATACAGTGTAAATATAAATATTTGTAACTCAGTTATCAAAAGTTATTATAAATAACAAATTACAGTATATAACTCATTTTATTGTTATCAAAAATGTTGTAAAAAGCTGGTTTATATAAACTTTTCTTTCTTCCTTTAACTCTTCATTCCGTAAATTTGTTTGTATGGACATATTTTTTTCAATGTTCCTGAATTTACATACTGCTCTCAGTATCTGGCTTTGTACCCAGTTATTTTAAAAACTTAGCTGTGCGAAATTGTAGAAATTTATCTTTAGATCTTATATTTTACTTATAGTTATATAAGTAAATATGTGTATTAAAAAAATTATTTAAAAAATTAAAATATATTTACTTATATTTTACCATTAAATTTTATGAAAATTTAATATGGACTAATTAAACATTTATATAAGTTATATACAACTTTGAAATCTTTAAAAGAAAGACATTGTTGGAAATCACCAATAATTCTATTAGCTTTATAAATAAATTATGCCCACTAGTTGGTGTTTAAAAAATGTTTACTACGCCATTGAAAAGTTATCAGAAAGTTGCCTTCAGAAAGTTTTATTTAATTTTTTTTGATTTTTCAAGTTATAGATGACAATTAAATTTGTCGAATTTTAGTTTTTTGCATTTTTCTAGTGTGCTTTGTATTTAATAAAGCGCCATTGAAATGCACTAGCCTTTTTCTTTTGTTTAAGCGGAACTAGATTTTGAATTTTAGTAACTTTACCGATTAAGTGAGGCTTTTTATCATTTTGTTTAGCAAAAGTTCACTTCAAACCTTAAAAGGTGATCTTATGACAATTTAAAAAAATGAAAATTCCAGTTAATGTGGCCTAATTGATCCCGGTATGTGGCGTGGCCCTAAATTTATTGTCCTACAAAAGTGAGCCATGAGTGCAAAAAAGTTTAGACCCAAGGAACTCGAAAATTAAGTGATTATAGTTGAAGTAATACAACTGCGATAGATACTGTTTATTAATAAAAGTACAAGAATTTAAGATTTTCGAATATTTAAATGTATGTATTTTAATATATTTTTTAGATTTCCGTATTTACACAAAAATCCCAAATAAATTAAATCAAATAATATACCAAAGAAGTATATATTTTTATGATAAATATTCAGATTTTAATCTGAATTATAAAAAGTGCCTTTGTTAATTGAAGAACTAAAAATCAAATAAAGATGACCATACTTTAAAAAGGCACTTATCTGTGATTACTCCTGAAGACATTTGTTGGTAAATATACATATATATTATAATTTATTATTAAGAGTACTGAAGATGACAAAAAAAAAATTTAAAAAATCTTATTTGATGTTACTTGATAATTGCTTAATAGAACATAATTCATATAATAAATAGATTTCTATATAAAATAAACGATCTTAATATGTAGTTTCGTCATTAAGATGGGTTGCGTTAGGCACAAAAAGTCATCGATGCTGTGCGGCAAAAATTTTATCTAACTAACTAAAGTAAACGATCAATAATGTACATACTTTCACATAACAAGAACATAGTAAAGTTCCCGACTTTGAACCTTATCGGGACAGGAAAGCGTAGGAAATCGAGAACCACTAAATAACAGTTTACAAATTGTGAATTAGCTTGTTGAATGTTCAGTTGTTCAGTTGTTCCCGGAATTCGTGAATTGTTTATTTTAACTCGGGTTCAGTAAATCGCATATTGGTATCGCTTTCTTTCATATTTTTGTTTTACATATTTATTTTTTACATATTTTGTTTTTCGACTTAATAAACAATACTTTATGTCGCAGAGCAAGAGAAAACATGAACATGTGTATATATTTTTCTAGTGAATAAGATACATATTGGAACAAAATAAAACATACAAAATTCAAAGGCAATTATAAATATAAACAGAGATGCAAAATTTACACGTTTATTTTGGTTGTTAATAAGTAACTGAACATTTGCGATATAGTCTTAACTGTAAAGGATGGTTTCCAATTGACGTAGATGTAAAACGTAGAAATAAAACATAGAACGTAGATTTTGTTGCTTGGTTTCCAATAAATTTAGAATATCGTGTTAAAACTCTTTAAGTTAACCTGTTTGTGTCGAATAACATGTATTTGTCAAATAATATGGACGACGATTTAGCAGTGCTACCAATTTTATTGTTACTGTTATGCTAATTATTCACAAACAACGTCGTAAACACAGAATATCTAAAGCACGATGGTAGTTTAGAACAATTTCGCAACCAGGTCCGCCACGTTAGTGTCAGCCGCCCGTTTTCAAACATATGACCGGCTTTTCTATAACCGAACCGAATGTTGCCCGTGCGTAAGCTTCCATAAGATCGCCCTCTTCTATTAGAGTTCTAAAGAACCGACCCCAAATTCCGTTCATTTCTGCGTCCCCGTGTGCAGCACACACGCTGCGGTCCTGTACGCCGAAAAGTTTCCGCAATTAGTTTATTTATTGTATATTAAACAATATATATTCATTATTAAACAATAATCTAACCATGGTAATTATTTATTTCCCTTATTTCAATACCGTGAACCCAACAACTTGTAACAGGTTCTGTCTATCTACATACGACATATTGAGTATGTTTTGTCATTTTCTATCATTCTTTCCTATTGGCTGGACGTGAAAACGTATACGTGAAATACAAAAATATGAATATTCTACGTGAACGTTTCTACGTCTACGTCAATCTACGTCTGATTGGAAACCGTAGTATGCATTTTCCTCTTACTTATATTTTCACGTAGACGTAGAATTCTACGTCTCATCCGTACCAAATTTCGTTAAATTATGTTTAACCGTTTTTGCGTGAATCTCGGATAGACAGACAGATAAAAATTGATTTTTTTGCATATGTTTTCTTGTAATCATCTGAAGAAACTAAATATGAAGCCGAAGAAATAGAAAAACAGATATAGCCTCCAATTTTATTAATATAAATTGCCAATTTTGTATAAGATACTTGTCCCCTTGAAAGTTTAAATCGATCTCTAGGGCAGCGTTTCTCAACCGGGGGGCCGTGAAGGCTTCGTCGGGGGGCCGTGAAGTCATACAATATCGAAACATGAAAATATAATAAAAATGCACTCAATCTTGCAAGATATAAATTGTATCCATATTTATAAATATCATATTTATATTCATAAAAATATACCTTTTATAACATAAATAAAATAAATATTCTATTTATTTTTATACATAATTTACTTATTTTTTCAACTAATTTAAACTACAGGCTATTTCAAACGTTTAAATTGTCACTAGCTAACTTTATAATGAGTAAGTGAGCTTTTACTAAATAAAATGATCAAAAGTTTCATTCAATTGATAAAAATTACTAGATTTGAAAATATAGTTCCGCTTAACCAAATAAACAGATTATAAGTAGACTATATTAAGGTAAAATAAATTTTATGTGTCAGTGGATGGGTTTCTCTGGCAATGGTTCACGTTGGAGGTACTTCAAATATTTTCAAGTTGTACTTTGAAGTTGGTACGTCTTGAAAGTTCAATATTTTTTATTATATATTTTTTTAATTGCTCTCCGAGCTACAGATAACTCAAAAGTAAGGATGCGAATGCGTTTAAATTAAAATGGAAGGCAATTTGAACACTTGTGAATAAAAATACTTTACTTTCAAGTTGTTATAGGGACTATAATCGTCATTTAAATATATCACAGTTTTTTGTCCACCGTAAAAGATATTTAAAAAATGTTTCAGTAAAAATTGTTGAAAAGCTCTATCCAAAGATATCTAATATGACATACGTTCCCATTTAAAAATTCGAAATTGTCCTTGATATCCTGTACTTCCGTTTTTTTCCGGAAAATTTCAAGACTACCATTCAATTTAGTGGATAAATTTTAGTTTAAAATTTTCCCAACTTGCTCACACGTCGCCTTTTCGAAAAAACTTTGGTCTCATTATCTTGATACAACATAATATAGGGGGGCCGCAGACAATATTTACATAATTTCGGGGTCCCAGGCCAGAAAAGGTTGAGAAACACTGCTCTAGGGGGGTGATATTGTCTCTTTTGAGAACTACAGCACTAAACGAATGTCCCTATTCATTATTGTTCTAAGTAGATCGTAAAAGATGTCAATCTAGAACTCCGATACTATATGGAACCACGTGGTTTGTTAATAAGACAAAAAGTTCTGTGACTAACATCTGACAATATTTCAGAGATTGGGAACCACTGTTCTACGCTTTATTTCTTGATATGTCATTATCATACATCCAAGTGAACCAGGTATTATTATTTCAGTACAATGCTCATTTGAAGTCATTTTTTGTTTTAAAAATATTTTAAAATCCACTTCATCTTAAGGATTTGGTGTTGAACTGAGTTTAGTAACATTCCTTTGAAATGAATTCCACAACGCTATAATTACCTATCCGGGTATATTATTATTTTTTCTGTTCTGGTTTGCTCTAAAGGTAGTAATCATATTTTAGAAATATTTTTAAAAACCTCAGTACCGAGACGTAACCAATCGCAGTATATTTAAGCATTTACTAAACACGCCTTGAAAATTTATAGAAAACTAACTGAGGTTCTCGTACTTCGTTTGGGATTAAGGCGACTTTATCATAGATGATCGTCCATAGCCCCCCAAATATTCATTTAAAAAAAAAATGTATTAAACAGAAAAGATTAACTTATTTGTTCTAAACAACTTTTATTATATACATATTTTCTGCTATGTAAATAATAAGTGAGATATTAGGTAGCGCTCTCCATAGCTCCCCATTTATTCATCTTATTGAAAACTGCCTTGATCAGAGAATAATCGTTTCATCAACTTTTGAATACTTTGTTGAATACTTTTAGCCCGGATATAGGAAAATAACATTGATATGTACATTTTTGCGATTACTGCTCCATTCATATTAACTTATAAGGTTTGTAATATTAACAATCGAAACAGACCTTTTTCTGTTTCTAACAGAGCCGCAGTAAAGAACATTTGCGCTAGGGGCAGAGCCGTGTTTTGGCACCTTTAGCAAATAAAAACAAGGTTCTCATTTCCCAAAATCCGAGTAACGAACAACAAAAAGGTCCTCACCTTCACAATGGTGCCCCTTAGTCAAGCCCGTCAGCGCCCTTTTCCTTGGTGAACCCAGGGCGTCGCCCCCTCCGCCCCCCTTACTGCGGCTCTGGCTTCTAATGATATCAAAAAATTTGCAATTAATGTGTATTTAGATCTATTAATTATTATATCTGCTAAGGTTGGTTCTGTAATTGAAAAAGTTGCGAAAACCAACGTGACGGTTCCAACATGACGGGCGCCCAGCACTTTTGTAATAAATTTACGACGTGGTCCACATTAACGAAATGATAATGTAATGTGTCGCGAAAGGTAACATGTCTAATTTGGACGGGATCACGCTCAAAATTCGATCGGTTTGCAAAGTGCGCGACCTGATTCGCTCTTTGTCGGTTTTTGTCGCAACACAAAGGAATTCGTCGAATTTGTTTGGACTTCTTTGAGGTAGTTTTGAAGGTCGTAAGCTTGTACGTTTAATGCAAAGTTTAGATATTCTAGAGTAGGTAGTTAACGTTAATATTTCTTTCATTATTTTTCGACATGTTTCGCCAGCAGTTTAGCTTCTTCAAGATTTTTTGTGTGTTGTATATATTATACATGTGAAGTTTAAACAACAATTTAATAAAACTACAGTGTAAAGTTTATCCTAACATAACATATTTAAACCCAGTAATGCCGGAGTAATTTTTTCACCGAAACTTTGTATAAAATGGGTTATATTGTGTTTTTAGAATACCTCCTAATTGATTTTTTTTTGTTTATGTTTGTAGCATGCTCTACTCGCGGACGGTTCACAGGAAGATTGTAATACATTCGCGACACGTAGATTTCAAACAAGCATTACTTTACGCGGTACATTACAGGATCGACTCGCTAATGTGGACTCGGCTTAACATTTGAATCAATAATTTCCAAATCGGTGGAATAAACTAGCCCGCCAGGTCTCCTGATTTAGAATAGTGCGATTTCTTTTTGTGGGGGCACCTTAAAAGTAAAATTTATAAAACTCTTCACCCAAATAATAATTCTCTGAAGAATGCAATATTTGCTGAATGTGCGTCACTAACAAATAGACAACTTGCGAATGTACGCAATTCATTTTTTAGCAGAATGGGATATTGTCTGGTACTGCATGGTGAATTATTTGAACATTTACTAAAATTTCTTAAATAATATTTGTTGACCAGTTTTTGATAATTTTGTTAATAAATATTTTACTGATTTAGTATGTCTTTAGTAAGTTTATTGTTAGTAAAATTAAGAGTTTCAGTTTACTAAAGTTATTTATCTAAAAATATTATCAATGATATTTTCTTTTGAGAATTCCAAAAAAAACGTGATGGACAAAAATAAAACTTGATATGAAATCGGGATTCGTCATTCTACCTAAATCAAAAGCAGCGAACATTTTATTTTTTTCGCAGCCCTGTGTAATTGATAAAATAATAAAAATAGATCGAATAATCCATCTCATTATTATTTTCTTCTCCAGTAGAAAAGCTTTTGACTTTGATTTGTAGACACTTTTCAAGACAGTTATTTATTTGATTGATTGCACTACAATCATAGTCACAACTTTATGAAGCGATATAGGGAAATAAATTTAAGATGTAGCGCCGCGGTGTTGAATTTTGGAACGTAGGTAAAGGGTACCTGATGTTATTGTTACATAGCTGTGAAAGTTAAATTATAGGAATAAATATGTTTTACAATATTTTGTGAACCTGTTTTACTATTTTATCAACAAGTAAATTAAGAAAAATGTTTATAAAGCCATATTTTTGCATGACACGTCTCTAAAAATAATTAAAAACTATATTTTGTGAATGTTGTAGGTTAAGGCGATAACATTTTCGTAGTGGATTATTTAAAATATCGGCATTTCCAGATAAGAGAGATTCTAAGTGGTGAACTTTTAATGACTTACTTCAAAGTAGAAGTCGTTGGCATTAGTCATACCGTTTAAGTTTGTTTATGTCGATTTGTTTTTGCAAAGTCCAATAAAATGGATAGATCTTATTGTTGTGTACTTATGTGCAAGTCAAGGAAAAAGAGGAACGATAATTCATCCCTCAGATTTCCACCTACAATGTTAAATTAATAACAAAACATTTTCTGTGAACTAAACTTGGAATCGAGGAAGTTGTAAATTGTCGTAAAGCTTGGATTTGAAAAGAAAAATTTGGAAAAAAAGTGGGCCATTAGTTGAAAATTTACTTACACTTCCTCTCCTTCATATACAACGCGTGAATTTTTAATTCCATCTATAAACTTGAAATAATCCACTATAATTTTTTTTATCACCATAACCTACATCAGTGCTTCTCAACCTTTTATGGCCTGGGACCCCCCAAATTATATAAATATTGTCTGCGGCCCCCTATATATATATATATATATAGAGTTTTTTCGAAAAGGCGACGTTGCTCAGATGTCAAAAATTTTGAACTAAAATTTATCCACAAAATTGAATGGTAGTATTGAAATTTTCTGGAAAAAAACGGAATTACAGGATATCAAGGACTATTTCGAATTTTTAAATGGGAACGTATGTCATATTGGATATATTTGGATAGAGCTTTTCAACAACTTTTCCTTAAACATTTTATTAATATCTTTTACGATAGACAAAAAAACTGTGATATTTTTAAATGACGATTATATTCCCTATAACGACTTGAAAGTTTTTTTTATTTACAAATGTTCAAAGTGCCTTCCATTTTAATTTAAACACATTCGCATCCGACACATACAATTTATTTGACCTTGTCTGTTTCTTTTGTTAAAGCGGAACTAGATTTTCAAATCTAGTAATTTTTATCGATTAAATGAAGCTTTTGATCATTTTGTTCAGTAAAAGCCCATTTACTCATTATAAAGTTAGCTAGTGACAACTTAAACATTTGAAATAGCCTGTAGTTTAAATTAGTTGTCAAAATAAGTATATTAAGTATAAAAATAAATAGAATATTTATTTTATTTATGTTGAGAAAGGTATATTTTTATGAATATCAATATAAGATACTCGTATTTATAAATATGAATAAAATTTATATCTTGTAAGATTGAGTGCATTTTTATTATATTTTCATGTTTCGATCTTGTATTCTGACTTCGCGGCCCCCCGACGAAGCCTTCACGGCCCCCCAGTTGAGAAACGCTGACCTACATCACAATAAATAGTTTTTATTTTTTTTACAGACGTGTCATGCAAAAATATGGTTTTATAAACATTTGTATTAATTTACTTCTTGACAAAATAGTAAAACAGGTTCACAAAATATTGTAAAACATATTTTTTCCTATAATTTTACTTTCACAGCTATGTAACAGTAACATCAGGTACCCTTTACCTACGTTCCAAAATTCAACACCGTGGCGCTACGATCTTAAATTTATTTCTCTATACCCATAATGTTTACTAACATATTAAACACATGAGAATATATTTGGTGCTTGATATGAATGTCTAATATATTTCTTAAAAAGAATAATTGTGTCCTAATTCTACTCAAATCTCATGATTAACTGTAAATTACCTATTAGACTGTAGGTACACAATCTATAGATAACCTAAAATGAAAGCCCCTGTGCTGTGTTGAAAGTCTTAAATACACCATTAATAAATGCATTAATGGTTCATTAGATAATTCTTTAAATATTTGACATTCTACTGAGTGATTCCCAATGTCATTTTTATAGATCTTTAACGATCTTGCACATCTTTTAATTAGTTAAAATTTAACTTTCATTTTGAAAATGGGCTTTAGTAATTTCAAGTCTTATCAGCCGTTCTATGTAAATAAATAGGAAGCTGTATCTGATTTCTTATTTTTTCTTCTTCATTATAAGCAGTGCTGTAGTTGTAAAATCAGCAGAGTATCTACAGTACCTATGTCGTAAATACTATTAGAAGTAAAATAAAATACAGTACTCATAGAAAACTAGTATATAAAATTGTTGGAAACAGGAAAATATAATATAGACAGGGACGTAGCCAGGATTTCAGTTTGGGGAGGGGGGTAAAAATAACAAAATATTCTAAATTGGTCGGTACGAACTTAATTACATGGCTTGGGTAGAAAATAACAGCGTTCTAGGTCAGGGGTCGGCAACCTTTCAGTGACAAAGAGCCAAATCTATATTGAAAAAAAAAACACAATAACATGGAAGAGCCGCTAAAAAATATATGATATATTTAAGAAAAAAACGTAAAAATTGTTTATTTGTTTTAAAATAATCAAGTATTACAATAAATTAATATTTACTTATACATTTAGTTTGTGATGCCTATTGTAGTTGCCAGTATATTACAATATAATTAGGGTTTTGTAGGTATGACCAAAAAACCCTTATACCGTCATTTTGTCGTCTGTCTGTCTGTCTGTCTGTCTGTCTGTTCGGTAAAAATTGTAGCCAAACGGCTAAACCTAGAGTGTTGAAATTTGGCATGCTTATACAACTCTTTGACCCGCACATAGGAAAAATACTAAAACATCTAAAAAACATACCCCCCCTAAAAATATAAGCAAATATGTGCTCATCGAAAACAATTTTTTTTTTTTTTTTAATTATGAGTAGGGTATCAAATGAAAGCCCTTAGTACGTGGATTAACGATAAAATTTTAATTTTTGCAAAATAAATTATTTTGATACGATTTTTGCCAAAATTGTGCAAAAAAAATTTTGTCCCACACCCTGTAGCCCAGATGGTTTAAACTAAAAATCAAAAACAATTCTAAGTAATGTATATTGGTGTGAACCGAAATAGTACAACAGGAATTTTTGATCAGATTATGTTTTCGGAAAATAACGCATTTTTTGTGGTTTTTGGTTCACAAAGAACAAAAGTTGTACCAATGTAAGACACTCACATGCAAGGCGTACGATAGTGTAATGGGTTAGAGCATGTCGTAAGCTAATACTCTCTGGTAAACGAAGGGTTTCGAGTTCGAGTACGGAGTGAATTTTATTTTTTCTGTTTTTTTTTGCATTTTTATTATGTTGAAATTATTTTGTCAAAATTCTAGTTATATTTTGACAAATGTTGTATTTAATTTTTTAGAGCGTAAATTTAATAATTATCTTATTATATGATTAACAGACGATAAATTATTTTAAAAATATCGTTCATTTTGCCGTGATTACTACAAAGTAAAATTTGTCCTACACACTCAGCATACCGCCTTCACTTATTATATACCTGCAAAACCCTGAAATGTGTGAATATTCACACTTCACATCAATTTTTTTTAATGGGACGATTGTCCTGTATAGTGTTCTATAAGACTTAGTGTTCTATATTTGGTGAATATTCAGTAATCAGTAAATATTCAGTAATCTTTAGGGGGGGGGGCAAATGCCCCCTATGCCCCCCCTGGCTACGTCCCTGAATGTAGATACAGTCAATTTTACAAAAAATTCTGGTTAACCTACAAATCTAAACTCCAATATAGTACTCAGACAATAGAGCAATGTATTTTCTTGTATTAAATAATAAAATTAGTAAATTTTACTTGCATTACAATATTCGCGTTTTTGAAGAGAATGTTCCTTACCAAATCCTAAACATATTGCCAATATTCATAATAATGTGCAACAAATAAACGAGAACCGTATCAAATAAAAAAAAATACAATTTTGTTGTCAGGTATAACGATATAAGTATGTAGAAGATACTTAAAACCATCTATTTGCCGTCTTAGCTAACCGAGAAACATTTTAAAATATTTCAACACAGTGATTTACAATTTTTAACATTAAATACAAAACGTGTTAATGTAAACATAATATTCAGACAAATTTCAACATATGGCAGTGTGACGTACGGCGTACTTAGGTCACCACGCAACATCCGTACTGTTGAGTGAATACTATGTATATTTGATTTGCTAAGTGACGTAATTCTCTGTATAAAAAAATCCGACTATAGGCTGAGATTTGCATCTTAAAATTGTCATTCTAATGGGGATGTTTCAGGGGGACCCTAATTAAAAATATCACTTATCATTGATTTAACAGCAAAAACGTACACAACAACAAAATTTAAAATAGGAAAACATATTTTTTGTTCTATACATTTTTTTTTTCACCCTAGAATATAAGTATATTAACACAAGTTTTTAAAATTACATTGTAGTTTGTAAGATATACCTACCTTTCAAATTCAGTTTTATGTTTACCTACTTATATTTTTATTGGTATGAGAAATAGTGTCTTAATAATAATATTAATTCATCCATGATATTAATTTGAAAATTTTCAATTTTCTCTCTGGTAAATTTGGTATTATGTGAGTTAATAATTTTTTATTCGGTAGTACAGATATAAGAAAAGTTATTTAGGATGAAGAAATTACTATTTTCTGCTCAATTCAGTTTTTAAAAAGATGAATATTTGGAGGAATATGGGGGTGCGGTACCTATTAACTTAAAATATGTCATATAACAGCAAATATGTATCTAAAAAGTTGTTTAGAATACGCAAACGTTTCTTTTTTATACTTATACGTATATAAGCTATAATATCTAAAATTTTTAATATTTCACGTATTACTTACGTAAAACAAACTTAGAACAATATTAAATTTAAAAACGCATCTTCAGTACTCTTAAAATATTAAATTTTTAAGTATGAAAATTAAAAATATGTATATCCGTAGATAAAATTTTTAATATAATCGAGCCAAAGATTCCCGGCTGGATGGTAGCCGCAGAAGAGCAAAACTCCTATCCACCCGCGAACAGAAACAACATGTCGTTCCGGTGCGTGCCTGCGCTTCAGCCTCTCTCCACAGACTGCTCCAGCGCCACTTGGGTGAGTTACAGCTACTACATCATAGATGGCAGCACATGTACTGTCATCAGATCAAATCTCAGAAATATTCATGTTATTTTTTTATAGGATTTACGTGAAGGTTTTATTAAAAATAATAATGTGTCAAAATGATTTATTTATTATGTTTATATAATTAATTTGTGAAAATATTAGGTTTTTCTTATTTTTATTTCTGATATTACTTAGCTTGTAATTATCATAATTATATTCGGTTTCTTTGGTTTAAGCGGAATTTGATTTTCAAATGGAGTAATTTTTAACGATTGAATGTGAAGCTTTTGATCATTTTGTTTAGCAAAAGTCCACTACATTCGTTAAAAAGTGAGATCGTGCCAACTTAGAGTACGTTCAAGTTAACTTCATCACAGGCGGATATTGCCAGGTCCCTTGCGCAGAAACCAAATTTTGTACATTACGTTTTCAACAGTTAGCTTAACACATTTCAGTGGCGTCACTTACTTTGATTTGTGTTTGACTACGCGTATTGTACGATGTTGTTTGTTTATTTCCGTTATTATTATTTATTTGTCGTATGTTTCAAGGTATACCGTGTACTAAAATGAGTAAAAATGTATTTGAAATACATGATTTTGTGTGTTTGGTTTCCACAACAATTGTTTAAAAACCCTAATGTACGTCGAAATACAATGTGATCAGCTGTTTTCTCGCGCAGAACTGATGACGTAATTTATGATACCCTATGATGACGTTAAGATGAACGAGCTCTAATAAAATAAAATTCCATTTAGTACCGCTTAAACCTTAGCCTATGCCTACGTCAGGCAGGACCAGGAAAGTCCCATGAAACAGTTACTCTTGCAAATATTGCCTCGGTTAAAATGTGCTTGATGAAAATAGGCGAATTACATACAGGCATATAGAAAAGTCTTTGCACATTAATGCACCAGCTACCCGTTCAATTCTTCGCGACCATCTGGAAGTTATGAAAGTTTGCATAAACATCCAACTTTTTTTTATATAATACTGACGGTTTGTTACACGTTTTCTGACTTTCCTACACTTCAAGTATTTTCTTTATTTCTGACCCCCGCTCTTCAAGTGATTTTCTCAATATCTGCGCCTCCCTTTCATCGCTTTTTTGATTTTCTTTTCTTATTTTATGAAGCATATATTGTATATATAATAAATATTTACTTAAAATCCATTCACGATGTTTCTTGATCTGAGTAGGCTATGGTAGGGTGACAGTTTTACTGGTAGCCACGAAAAATAACTAGACATGTGAAAATAAAATATCAAAAAATAGAGTTTTTTTCTATTTAATAGATTTTATTTAATATGATTTGATAATATGTTCAAGTATATTAATTGAACATAAAAAATATACAAATAAGATTGGAAGAATGTCATTATTTTTTAATGTCAAATTTTATGCAACCAAACAAAAAAAATATCATGGCTTACTCAGATGAGCAACGTATTATATTTAAAACTAGTGGTGTGCCGGCTATCCGTATCCGCGGACGATCTGCAAAAAATTAAAATCCATACTCGGGTCCGTATCCGTTTTTCTAAGGCGTAATTTAAACAAATATCTTATAGAAAAATTTAAATTAGTTTTCATACAAGCTTGCATCGAAAAATACCCAAGGTGGAGTAAATTTTATTTTGGCTTTTAGACTGATGTTAAGTCGAGCATCACATAATTTGCTGGTGGTTTTAGAAACTGCATTTAACCTATACTGCATTCTAACAATTGAACGGTCTATAGGAACAGCGCCGTATATCAAACTATCGCTTCAAGGTCTCTGTACTTACATGGAAGATTCATATCCGTATACACGGATAAGAAAACAAATAATCCCTATCCGTATCTGTATCCGCAGATCTGGCTTTTATGTAATCCGGCACATCTCTATTTAAAACACAACTTTTTTTTGCTCCGGTTCAGAGTAAGGCGTTAGGTGGCATCGCTAGATGTACCATCAAAGTCAAGAAATAAGATATAATTCTTTGAAGATGAAAAAACTCCAACCGCGGTAAAACAATCAACAACTGTGAAAAAGAAAATGATTTTCGTATTGTTCGCTAAGTTAGGGATTATTTCGAGAATTGTTCGAGAAGAACAAGAAACAGTTACGGTCAAGTGGTAGGTTGAGTTTTGTTTGCCACAGTTGATTCAGTCTCTCCAAAACTGACGGTCGCATTCACGAATTGACACTTAGCGCTTGCATGAAGATAATGCACCCGCGCATCGAACTCGACTAACTAAAGAATTATCTAATCGTTCTGGACTATATTTATAAGATCCTTCGTATAGTCCATATCTTGCTTCTTGTGATTTTGGACTCTTTCCTTTCATCAAGGATAAGCTTAAAGGCCGCCATTTTAAGAGCGATGATGGGGCTTCCAGAAGCTTCTAGGGGGCTTCTGGGACCAAACCTGTGCAGAAGTACTGAAAACTGGGAAGACATTTTTAACACGTTGTTTATACGTATGAGAAAGTGCATTGAACGTGATTGGTATTAGGTACTTTGAAAAAGTTTAAAAGTAAACCCGTATCTCAAAACTTTTCTAGCGTACGACGTATTTGTGTAGTTTAAATATTCTAACACAAACTGTATTACTCTTCAATTAGCATTTAATGTAGATATTGATTTTCCGAATTTCTCTATCATTTTCACTTTTACAAGTACCTAATCCTGTTTTTTTCCAATCTGTTAATTATCGGCAAAGGAAATTAAAAATTGTCCATTTAGCAATTACTTTTATAAATATTTCCTTCGTTAGAATAAGCCATTTGAGTTTTTAACTTTTAAACTGCTATTGCTGAAACAAAGGGTACCTACGATTCAGATTGAAATTTGGCGATAGTAAGATATCTCGCCAAATATTAGGAGTACCAGAAAGTTCTTTCGTTTTTATTATTAGTGCAGTTTGTGAACTAGTCACGACTTGTTCGCTAAATTGAATAGACGTCTTTTGCGTTTTGGTTAAACCCTGTAACTTTGACTACCTAATTATTGTTTTTGTTTCATTTTAAATCCTTGCATTTTAAAATGGCGGAAGAATTTCCATCAAAACATTTTTTACGCTATTTAATTTTGCATGAGTACCATAAAAAAAAACCTGCTATAGTTGCTACAAAGATTATGCCAGCTAAGCTTATTTGTCTTAAGAAAATTTTTGTATAACAAAAACGTATCCAAAAGATTAAAAATTAGAATTTATAAAACAATAATCAGACCGATAGTACTGTACGCAAGTGAGATATGGACGCTGAGTACAAAAGAACTAGCAAGATTAAAAGTGTGGGAAAGGAAGGTCCTCAGAAAAACATTTGGAAGAAAAAAGACAGAACGGATGGAAGAGGCGAACAAATATAGAATTCCAAAAGTTATACAAAGAGCCGAACATAGTAAGAATAGTGAAAAGTAACAGACTTAGATGGATGGGACACATAATGCAAATGGACAGTAATAGAACACCAAGGAAGATGTTAGAAAGTACCATAGGAGGTAAAATGAGACAAGATAGGGCAAGGACGAGATGGAAGGCAGAAATTTTAAAGAATATAAATAAATGCAACACCAGCTACTGGAAAGAGAAAACAAAGGATAAAAAAGTATGGGCCTAAATTATATACATATATTTATATATATGGTGATAAACTAAATGTATGCACATGTCAACAGTGGTTCAAAAAATTTAGATCAGGAAATTTATGCTTGGATGATGAACCCCGATTAGAAAGAACCCCGATGAAGCCCTATAAAGGAATGATTTATTATGAGATGTTAAAACCGATGAAAAGTGTTAATTCTGATCTCTACTATGAACAATTGGATTGACTGAATTAGAACTTGACCAGAAAATGGCCAGAAATTGTGAATAGAAGAAAAGTTATTCTTAAACACGACAATGATCGACCTCATGCATAAAAAAAGACACGTGAAAAAATTTCCGAGCTTGATTGGGAGGTTCTATCATACCCACTCAACTCACCAGACATTGTACCCTCTGACTATAACTTATTTCGGTCACTTTTTGAGAAACAAGACACTTAGAGATATGAACCATGTTAAAATGACCCTTGAACAATTTTTTTCTTCAAAAAATCAGGAATATTATAAATCGGGAATATTTTCTTTTTTTGAAAGATGGCAGAGTGTTATAGATCACGATGGAAACTATTTTACTCAACAAAGTACATTTTTTTCTTTCGATTTGTTTTTATTTTAATAATACCAAATAAACTAAATCCAGTACCCCTAATACAAAATTAAAAATGAAGTAGACAGAGCTCACATGCATAGGCCCCGCAAATATGAAGTACCGTCACCGTTTTCTTGCAACCGGTTCTGCTCTCTTGTTAAAATTTAAAAATACATTTAAGTGTATAAATAAAGTCAATAAACAACAATGTTGATTAGAAATCGGAAGAAGTCAATTTTATCAATTTCAGATTTAATGTTCCGTTCTTCCAGTCCTTTTGCAACAAGCATTTGAGATGAGCAAAATAAATTCATGAATCTAAAAACAAACAGGTATCTGTGACACATAAAAAAAGAGAAAAAATGACCTGAAATTACGTCACCTAGGCAAAATATCCAATTGTTAATACTTAAACCTCTCGAATGTCATTGACATTTTCGTATATTTTTAACCCAAGCTATTAAATGCTATTTGAAGTGTAAAAATAATTAGCGAAGCTATAAAGATCTAATCAAACATAAAATCAAAATTTCTTCATAAATTATTATCAAGAAATGTTACATTATTAAAATAATTATTACAATTAATATAACATTACAATTTTATTATATTTTTTTTATTACATAAAATAATTTTGAATTTGATTTCTGATTCGTCAGGCTACAAAAAAATTATACATTTGATTTTATCTAATTGTTTTTATGTAGACGGGATTTTAATATCTATTTGGTGATGTTAATGACATGTGGTCTCGCAAATGACATAAATCCAATCGGTATGTGAGTAGAGGAACCGTAAAAATTTAGATCAAATTATCATTCTTGATGAACAACTTAATATTGCCACTCGGAATTTTCACCTGTAACTGTTAAAACTGATTCAAGGAATTTCTTGCTACATTTGATGGGAACTGGTCAGAATTTAATATAATGCAGTCAAATATTCATGGCATTTAACAGTTGTTAACAATATAAACTACTGTTTTGCAAGTTTTTAGAAGCTCTTGAACAGACGGCTTCCTAAAGACGGCTTTACAGTCTGTGTCGAATGCTTTCCAAAATTGGACGTATTGTTTAGAATAGATAATTGGCAAACACACTCAGATATTTACGACAAATTTTGTAGCCAACATTGGGTCCAATGGTGACGCGCAAAACTGAGCCAGATTGTGCTTATTTCAGTGGTGTAGTTCATTAGCAATACTACTACATTATCTCTCGTGTGTCAATTAATATTTTTTCATCATTATTATTTATTTTTACAACCCTTACAGACCTATGGTTCGGAGCCGGTCTACGTTATTGATAGATTTTACCTTCTGAAGGTCCTTATGTACACCATATTTTCAAATTGGCCGAGAGGCTATCGATGCACATTGTCGTTTGGAAACCTGGTAATGTGCTATAGACTAGAAAATATATAATTTTCTAGCGCGGACCACTAATAATAATTGTTGGTTCATTTTTGGCAAGAAAACAAATATATTTAATGTGCTACTAAATAAATTTATTTTATTTGCAGAAATAAAATAAATAGTATAAAAACCTAAACAAAAAACATACAAAAATTTTCGCGGACCGCTAAAATTTTTCTGCGGACCACCTGTTGAGAAACACTGCTACAGATATTGTATTCTGGCAGTATTGGTTAACTCGATAACGTCATGATTTTCTCATAAAGCTTTCTCAACTCATTTCTCCGGATTCTCCACATTCTCTCCATCTTCTTGTTCCGGACCATATATTCGGAGCAATACTTTCGAAGATTCTGAGCTGTTCTTGCTCAAAAGTTTATCGGAGTGTCCAACACTCGCTGTCTTATCTGTTTATTGGCAAAATTATTATTTTGTACAGTCTTGCCTTTGTGTTGTTGTATAAAAAGAGATTTGAAGGGAACAGTGAGTGAATAATAACCTTTGCTGCAAAAAGTCGTTGTTACCATTGACGATGCTATCTATATATTTGAATTTATCTGCTGCTACAATTTGTAGTTATCTAGACAATCTAGATGGTCCCGGATGAAAAATGTATCTACCAGAACGTGTGTACACTGCTGAGTTCTATGCTATATTCAAAGCTCTATGTTTTGTATCGTCAGAGCAGAGTCGTTCAAGTGTTATCTTGACGGACTCGTTGAGCGCTCTGAACATTATCCAAGATTCAGATCCAGTGCATCCTCTTACGGTTGCTACTCCACAGTCTGAATGCTCAGAAAATGAGGGTAGAGCTGTTATGGATACCGATTATATTGGTATTAAGGGTAATAAAGCGGCTGATTTAGCATCAAAAGCCGTCTCCCGCAGACCTATGATTGATGTGAGTTTCATATTTCCAGATGACGCAAAGAGTCATCTGAATTTATTTTATTTATTTATGTTACATCGGCCTATCTGAAACATCTGTTGTTAGCCAAATAGCAACATGAATCACCATACAAAATATAAAGTTGGGACAAATTATGGGAGACGTTAAATCATGGGGTTCTTCCTGCAGGATTAACCGCAGGAAAAAACCGCCATCACACGCCTCCCTATAGGCCACTGTTGGTGGACCCATGGACACCTCCTTCAAAGTGATGAGCTCCTATTTGTGAGACAGATTTGTCTGTGTTACACATTTAATTCAGTGTGTACAGTTCAAGGATGTCAGGGAGAGGTTAGGCCTGTGCTATGACCTGTCAGTTGCTTTAGGGGACGGCAGGGTACTCATGGACAGGCTGATACTCTTTCTGAGGGTATCGAACTTACTGTTTCACGTGGGAAGTCTTGCACCTTATTTTAATATCTTTTATTACTTTGTGTGATATTCGATGGTAATTGGCCCCTTTACAGCCTCTTACTATTCCCTAGGTCTGTTCGATTTTCCGAACAAATTTTTATCCTATTTATTTGTGTTTGTCTGTGCAAGATTTCTTTTATGGAGTTTGTGTATCAGATTTTATTTATTGTTTTTAATATATATACTGTAGTTATTTAGATGAGCTACGTTAGGCGCAAATAGCCATCGTTGTTGTGCCCCAAAAAATTATCTAACTAACTTACTGGATCAGAACGTGGACGAGAAAAGTACGAGACCATCACAGATACATTAAACAGAGAGAGAACTTTGTATGTTTTGTATAGTATTTCCAAAATTAAATGGCCACCCTAACTTATTGATTCCAATAATGGCTGACAGTATAACCATTATACCTGTTGAGTTTATGGTTCTGTTAATACTAGTTGATAGGACCGTAATAATTATTTAAAGTAAACGTGTTTTCTTATGGTCGTCAAAGAGCCATGTTTTTAATGTATGCACACTATGAACGTTGAAAATTAACCAACAAACAAGTATAACAACCCCTAAAATTTAGAAACAATAGGATTATAAATTTGGAAAATATCTTTAATGGTTTTTAAACTGTTATAGTTCAATTATATATCCATTCTATTTAAATTTAAAATTCCCTAAATACCTCTCATATTCTTTTTACAGCATTAAGTCTCAGGATTACTGCCATAAACCTATTACCACATTGTTAAGCTGCTTAACCAGATCGGCCATTTCATTTTGGAAATACTATACTGGAGGTTGTGTCCTCTTTTTTTTTGTGGTCTTTACATCCAGTGTTAGTTTTATATTTATTAAGAGCATATTTGTGGTATATTTAGTTTTGCTTTTGTAAAATAGGTGGGTACATTGTTTTCTGTCATTTTGTCGCCTTACATTGAGTTAAACTTGTCAATTATTTACTCTTCTTGTAATATATAACAAATATTTTTTTAATTAGTTCAAATTTTTGACTCACTTTTGAAAAACTAAAAAACCTTACGGTGGAAAACGCCAACATCTAACATGTTTCATAATATTTGCTGCGTTGAGTAATAAATTAACTTGTCAGTTATTTAGATATTTTTTTAGATTTTTTATAACTTTCTTTAGTAGGTCGTGAATAAAATAAAACAAGTGCACCAGCGACAAAAGTGAAATATTTGCAAGAAACACTTACAACAAACCTAATTTAACTATAGTTAATTTACATTTTTAATCGGTCATTTACACCTCTGTCTTACTGAGTTCATATATGGACACGTTCTAATGAACACAATGAAATAACCCAATGAAAAACATCGATCAATCACTAATGATTAATGAATAACAATAAGAAAAATGATTGGAGTAATTTAAATTAAAGAAAACCATATGTGAAAAACGGTTACGCATTTTTATCAAAATTGACCTCTTATAATTTGATTTGTAAATTTTGTTGAACTTGTTTTATCATGTTTGTTATTGCGTAGTTTTATGTAAGGGCAAAAACACTCACGCCATTTCAATGGCTAAAAAACTTGTTATACATAGTAATGTTTTGTTTCTTGTAACTAATTATTTTCATGAGCTACGTGATTTAAGACCATCTTTACCTCCATCCTGTATGTAAGGCAGTTCTACGTATAGTTCCATAATTTTTAAATGGTGGTTTTGGCAAACAACAATAATTTATTAGGGGGTTACATTGAAATTCGCTGTTTTCTTTTGTTTTTGGGTTTTGTAGGTATGAACACCAAAAAAAAACATTATAACGTCACTCATGTGTGTGTCTGTATGATAGACCTGAAACACTTCTATCTATCTGAAACACCTGGTTTTAGACCTGTGGCAACATGAGTGGAGCCGCACACAGAACATTAAGTTGCGACAGGTTAAGGGAGACGTTAAACCATGGGGTTCTTCCTGCAGGATTAACCGCAGGGAGGAAACCGCCATCACACGTCTCCGTATAGGCTACTGTTGGTGGACCTATGGACACCTCCTTCGAGGTGAAGAGTCCCCTATCTGTGAAACACAGATTAGTCTGTGTTACACTTTTTAACTGAATGTGTACTGTTCGAGGATGTCAGGGAGAGGTTAGGCCTGTGTTATGACTTGTCAGTTGCTTTAGGTGACGACACTCATGGACAGGCTGATACTCTTCCTGAGAGAATCGAACTTACTGTTTTATGTGTGAAGTCTTGCACCTTATTTTAATGTGTTCTTTTTCTAAACTGTGATATTCGATGGTAATTGGTCCCTTACAGCCTCTTGCCATCACCCTGAGTCTGTTCCAATTTTCGAACAGACTTTTTACCTTATTTATTTGTGTTTGTCCGCGCAAGATTTCTTTTATTAAGTATGCGTAATTTTATTGATTTTATTTATTTATTGATTGTTTAATTTATTGTTTTTAATATGTTGTGTAGTCATTTAAATGGGCTGCGTTAGGTGCAAATCGTCTTTGTTGCTGTGCGCCAAAAATTTTAACTAACTAAGTCTGTATGATAGAAATTGTAACGGCTTAACATAGAAAGTTGAAATTTGTTACGCTTATACAACTCACGCTTTGACTCACATATAGGAAAAATACTGAGAGTTCAAAAAAACTTAACAAATGAAAAAATAAATATTTTTTTCAAATTGTGTGGGAAATTAAATAAAACCTCTTAATGCGTGGATAGACAAGTATATTTTAATTTTTGAAAAATCATTGTTTTTATGTGATTTTTGCCAAAAATATGTAAAAAAAACTTTTGTCCCCCACTATATCTTTCAGAGGGGTTGATCTAAAAATCTGAAAAAAATCCCCATAATGTACATTGATGCAAAATATCGATTTTTTGTATCGTTGAAAAAAATAATCATTTAAAAAAAATTTATTGTGTGGTATCAAAAGAAAGCTCGTAAAACGTATATTGAGTCCCGCCCCTTTTTACCTAAAGTGGTTAAACTCAAAATCTGAAAAAATTATAAGTAATGTACATTGATCTGAGCCGGATACGTAGGAGAGGAATTTTTGATCAGATTTCGGTTTTGGAAAATATTGCAGTTTTAGTGTTTTGACAAAATTAATTATTTATTAATTCATGGCTAAATTATGGCTAATAGTTTTATGGATTTTTTGTATTTATGACCAAGGTAGTGTATGTATTTTTTTGATATTAAAAATACACACACACACCGGTAAATTTAAAGGAACAGATTGAAAATTATGTTTTTTTTTTAAATTTTATTATTTTCTAGCCTATATCTAAATAGCTACTAAACCGTAGGGAAAGATTATATCGACGCCAAGGAGAACAAAATGCACCATTTAATTTTGCTTTTACTGTATCTTTTGGTGGAGGTTCAATTATGGTGTGGGGTGGAATATGTTTGAGAGCTCGCACAGAGTTAGTGGTGATTGATGGCGGAGCTTTAACTGCAGATAGGTACATTAGAGTTATTCTCAAGACCAGTTGTACCTTTTGCCCCATATATCGGAGAAAATTTCACCCTAATGTAGGATAATGTGCGCCCACATATCGCCCACTGTGTAACAGACTTTTTAAATTAAGTGGGTAAACAACAATGGGTTGTTTACCCACAAAACATTGTACTAGATTACCTGAGAGATATCAACAATATGTACACTACAGGGAAAATAATTAGATTTGTATGTCTGTTCCTTTAAATTTGCCGGTGTGTGTACATCGTAAAAATCAAAGGGTGTATGGCCGACAAAACCGTAACTTGGGAGGGAGTCAATACACAACCTCAAGCAAGCATTAAAGTATACGCTATTCGTTCGAAACAAAGAAGAAGGTATGCGTCATATACCATGGTATATCCTCCACTATAGCCCTGAGTATTGGTGTACTAATATGCAGGTGTCAGCAGTCGTGTAAATAGGAAATTTAATTCCTTAAGGGTGCGCACAACCGTACAGTTTCCTGTACAAGACTAACAACCTGAAATAAAATTAGTAACAATCTATGCATCAAAATTTTCAGCGAATTTTTATCTACCTAATAGGATATTTTTAATTGTCAAAAGAACTGTTATGTAATTGTAAATAAACAACTTGCGTTATAGACGCCATCTTGTAAACCATTCGACGCATATTTGTGTACCATGCGGCAAATTGTAGCTAAAGCTTCATTCTACAAATATGTTTGGAGATAATTTGTTCTATTGTGAAAATTACTTATAGATATTGTACTTGGTAATCTACTTTTGCCGCCACCTCGAATCTGCTGCGGTTCTCAATATAGGTGCGGCGGATAAAAATGTTCCATTTTATGTAAAGAATACTTGTACCAAGTGGCGTTTCATTATCATCAAGTATAATATTTTTCGACGAAGGCTCTAAACTATAAATAATCATGTCGAAAAAAATGTTAACGTATTATTTGAACATTTATACACAAAACTATATAAATATAAAAATTATTTGAAACCCACAAATATATTTAAAAAATTACAGAACATTGTTGTATAATACCTATTATTAAGTTATTTAGCAATAACATTTTTACAATAATTTTTTCTACAATCAAAAATATCCTATTAGATAGATAAAAATTCTGTGCAAAATTTGATGCATAGATTGTCACTAATTTTATTTCAGATTGTTAGTTTTGTATAAGAAACTAATAATCTCTGGGGGTTGTACGTAGCGTTATGCAAAATATGTCAATGGGTCAGTAAGGGGCAAAAGTAAGACCGGGAGAATTTAAAAAATTCAAGTAATGACTGGAAGAGGGGCAAAATTTTAAAACAAAACCTGAGAATCCAAATTCATGTTTCAGTTCTTCTTGGGCACCTATTACTCTCGGGCCCTTAAATATGTCTTAATCTTGTTTAATACTAGTTACGCCATTTGTGGCATGTTATGGAAATGTGTCAATTCATGTCATATTTCTTTTTGTCGAATTTATTTCGGACATTATATAATTTATGGAAAATTATCCTGGAATTTTTTGAATTGTTATCTGGAAATTCTTTGAATTTCCTGGAACTTTTAGTAAACACCTTGTTGAAAATGACATCGTTGTTTTAGTAACTTTTATTGATGACTTAAATCTTCTGATATTGTGATTCACCTATAATTGTTTTAGATTCCAGGTACACATTAACTGTTTTTTATCTAACGTAAAAGTTTGGTATGCTCTGTTTAAAAGCAATTATTCTAGAAACTTTAGCAAATCATCATACACTCCCAAGTTTCAAATTGATCATCTATAACAGCATCCCGTATAGTGTTGTTGCAGCGTGTGTTCGTATGCTGCCCGCTGTCCTTAGTCCGTAGTCGGCTGTTTAACCGCGCAAAGTCAATCTGGTTGTTCGGGTGGGGCTCCCTGCCTTCGCCTTCTTGTTACTCGCTGACCACGACTGTATCTCTTCCGGTATTCGAAAATCGTTACACAGGCAGCTAAATTATCTAGATAATGAGGCCTACCAGTTCATCGCAGTGGACTCTACACTGTATTCAGGTCTCAGCAAAATGACCACTCACTCTGCATTGACGTTCGTCCACTACAATATTTTACCCTATCACAAACATGATATGTTATTGTTAATGGCTCCCAAAGGTGCCCCAGCGTATTTTTTGGGGACCAGGAATGAAAATCTGAATATAAGAGAGCCACGGACACTTCCGAGTGATCCATGAAAAATCATTTCTACAGCATCTTACTGAAATATTAAATTGAACGTAACTTTAAAATAATTTCGTTCTTTGTAGAAATTATATAACGCAATGTCGTCCTTACATTTGCATCCGGTCCGACGAACCGTGTGCCTTTGTGCGCAACGGATCTGATCCGTCAACCTTGGTTCTTCATTGCCCACTATCGCAAAAATATAGATTCTTCGCTTACAGCGGAACTGGTCCGCTGACGGATCAGATATCTTTGTTTATAGAGCGTAAATACTGAAATCCGCTCCGTCGCATGGACTGGTTCACTGAATGTCGTTGGGATCCTACGAGCACGAATGATACTAATCAGCCAGGAAGTCCAAATAGATCAAAACTGAAGAGAAGGTCAATAAAATGCATGATATCGTGTTGGACGATGGCTTAGTGAAGATACGTGAGATAGCCAAGATAGTAATCACCTCAAACGCACGTGTGTTTCATATCCTGCAACATTTTGGCATGAGAAAGCTATCTGCAAGATGGGTGCTGCGTCTTCTCACAATGGATCAAAAACAGAATCGCATATTTCAAAGCAATGGGGACTTGTACAAGCGCATTTCAAGTGAGTTGTGTGGCGTATCATAATCGATGGTAAAAGCATGGATCCATCACTACACACCGGAAATGAAAAATGAGTCAATATAATCGATTTTTCCGGGAGAACGTAGAAGAAAAAAATGTTTCCATCGACCGGAAACGGCGTGGTCACTATTTTCTGGGATTCGCATGGTATAATCTTAATCGATTATCTGGAAAAGGGGAAAAACCATCAAACGAAAATAGTATATCGCTTTATTGGATCGATTACACGCTGAATTGATGAAAAGGTGGCCGGCCTCTTTTGGTGAGGAAGAAAGTCGTTCTGCCATGATGATGCATCAGCTCACTCGTCCTCAATTGCAGCTGCCAAATTGATCTACTTGCGGTACGAACAGCTCTCTCATCCACTCTATTCTCCAGATTTGCGACTTCTTTCTCTTTGCAGAAATAGTTCATTGGAAAAAAATTCGCATCGAACGAGAACATCATCGCTAAACACACTGCCATTTTGCAGAGCTCGGCAAATCGTATTTTTTGGGAAGTCTTAAAGAAGTTGGAATATCGTTGTGCAAAATATATCGAGCTAAAATGACCATGTTAAAAAATAAGTCAAATTTGGGGGAAAAAATCTGTCATTTCGGAAGACTCAGACTTAAAGAACTTCATTATAAACATTCAAACGGTGACCGTTGCACGATTGTTGTACGACTTTGTTTCAAATATTAGATATTTTGTAAACTGCTGTTTTCTTACAATAACTATACGAGGATTATCTTTTGTGTTTTTACAAACGACCAATAGATGGAAATGTTGAAATGTGTCATGTTTCATGTCAAATATTCGTAAAATTTGATATTTGTTATTGTTAAATTAGTGGCAGCTTATAAATTGACCGAGTAGTTTATTGACGATGGGAGGATCGAAGAATCGGAGAACAATTAATGCTGAATGGTATACAACAAATTGTTTGCAGAAGCCATCGACAAAATCAGTAAAAACAACCAAAAACGTCGCATCATTCTTCAAAATGACAATGCAAGCTCCCACATAACACGTCAAACAATTGATTATTTGAAGGAGAAACACATCGAATTAATGTCTCATTGTCCGTATTCACCTGATTTATCCCCTAATGACTGTTTTTGTTCCCCAATATGAAACAAAATATGCGTGGACAGCGATTTTCATCACCTCAAGAAGTCTTCGAAAACTATATTTTTGAGATACCAACTTCAGAGTGGAAAAAATGTTTCGAGACTTGGTTTAAACGCATGCAAAAGTGTATAAATCTTAAAGCCGAATATTTTGAAAAGCAATGAAATAGTTTGTTCCAAAAAAAAAAAAAAATCTTTCTTAGTTTGTGTAAAAACTTAAAAGGTAGCCCTCGTACTCTGTTACTTTCATAGGAGGTGCACCACAGAGTTAAATGTAATTTAGAAGGGGGCCACGAGTAGAAAAAGGTTGAGAAACGCTGCTGTAGGGCACACGTATCCTACTATAGAGACCACTGCTCCAGTGTGTCAAGTATTTACTTTAGATAATAATTCTTAAAGGTGTTGCCATGGTAACAAGTTGGTACCGAATTTTTCATGGTACTATTACTTCCTTCTGAAACACTGTAATATCTACTAAAGTTTTCTGGGCATTTCGAATACCATTATGACGTTTTGACATTTCATATTTGACAAATACTTCATTATAACAAATTGACAATAAACAATTTCATTCCAACCATCATTTCTATCTTTCTAACCATCATGTCATTCCTAATATTCTGTATTGGTAAAGTGCCTTTGTAAAGTCCTGCAAAATAATAAGTTCCCGCCTATGTCTCCATACATGGCCTAGCAGTGGGCACCGTTATTATTCAATCCTAAGACACGTGAAGAATGGATATTTTCGATGATGTGTTTTGGTCGAGCCACAAGATGCGAGCAGCGGACTCATCGACCTGCTCTCATGTGGAATCTAATGATAGGGGTATTGATGACTGCTTTAACGGTGATGATGGAATGTTACATACGGTAGTAATGATATGTTTAACGACACTTTGTATAACGATATTGTATCGAGATTACTAGATTAATTTTTTTTGTGAAAATATCTATGTTATAATTAAAGTTATATAAAGTGGTTGGGAAATTATATAGGAGAATAATTTGTCAGAAAATTCGGTAGCGAGATATGTAAATTTTATATCAATTAAAAAATCTAAAAGGAGTTCTTTATTAACATTTTAAGTCTACAGCCAATGAGTTATATAACATAGATCTGATACCGTGGCTCCGTGGTAAGACGATTGCCTACAGAGCACAGAGACCCTGGTTCGAAACCTCCCACCTTCTTCGGATTTTTATCTTCCGATATTGTGCAGCCAACCTTGGGCGTCGACTCAGCCTCATGTATACCTGAAAATGAATACCTGTTTGTTCAGGGATAATAGGATCGGTCGAAACGTCAGACTGACCACGTTGCTTTCATATCTATGACCGGCGGTCTAGAAACGGAAAACTTACCTTCTCTTCCCCATATGCGCCTGTCTAGGCGTTTGGGAACCTATCATTATTAATTAGATCTGTATAAGGCATGCACATAGGGGGGAGGGTTACTCTCGAGCTTGAGCCCCGTCCTCAGAGCTCAAAAAACACATGGTTTTAGTATTTTTAAGGACTATTCTTGAATTCTAGAGCTGAGAAGCTTTTTTTTAATCATCATTCGTAATTTGGAATTTATTTAACAGGAATAAATTTCATTAAATTAACCTGAATTTTTTAGTATATCATTAATATAATTTATAGGTTTTTGTATTCTATTACAATACTTTAGATACTTCTAAATTTATTCCATTTTCTTGCTGGTAATATCAAATGGTATAAATTACAAATGACAACTAACAAAAATTAATGAAACAAAATAAGAATGTTCAATTATTATCAATAATAGCTCAAAATAAAAAAAAAATAAAATAAATTAATACAAACTTAAATTGCTTTTTTCTCAATTATTTTGTGCTGTAAGACTATGACTTGTTTACATCGTTGAATTCAGAATAAAATACTCTGTCCAATAAGCAAACAATAATTGTTTGATTCCATATTAAATAAGAAAGTTACACATATTTTGAGAAGCACTTGTTGAAATAAAAAATTGTATAGCTCATTGATATTTTCTTATAAAATTTTCTAATTTATCGTCTAGTTTATCCAACCTCATAGCACTTATAGTTTTGTAGACAGCAATAGTGGGCGCATTGAAATTTACACCTTGTGTACGTGCATAGCAAAACATTGTGAAGGTCATTTTCAATTTGTTTAAAATTTCATTGATGGCAGAAGCTTACATATGAAGTTTCATAAAAATCCTTTCAGCCGATTTTGCTCTGCACGTGTACACAGACAGACGGACAGACAGACGGACAGACGGACAGACAGACGGACAGACAGACGGACGGACAGACAGAACGACAGACATCATGCTAAAAATAGTCAAAACGTTATGTAGGGAACTCAATTCGTGGAGATCCATCGAAATCTCGAAACTTCAAAATTGGTATGATGACAATACTTCCCTTATATGGGTTGGCGGTCGGTAAAAAGTAAAAAGTTCATTATATTTAACCAAATCACTGTATAATATTCATTTATTCAGCTAGTGCTATTTTTATGAAATATTACTTTTTCAGTATTAAAATTAACACTACTTTAACACTATTTATTTTCTAACACGATAATTTAACTAGTATGTAGGTGTAAACTTTACGCTAAATTTAACCAAAAGATAAGTGTAAATAATTAACACGAAAAGCGAGGGACTTCATGGTACACTAAAGGTTCATTTTTTAGAGTACCATGAAGTCCCTTTAATACTACTTTTTTAGAGCGTAGGAAGATTTAAGGGGGGTGGCCAAATAAGGTTTAAGCGGCGTTTTCCTTTTGTGACAAAAATTGAAAACTGATAATACTGCATCAAAATAACTAAATATGAATGAAATTTTTATAGCTTTTTTGCGTTTTTAATTTATTTTTAAATTGAAAAGATGGAGGCGGGTCGCATACATCCCTTTGGTTCACTTCCGTTTTTCATCATTAACTGCCCAGCAAACATTTTTATCCGGACCAGTACTGGTAAAGCACATACTCGCCGGCATTGAAAGTAATGGGCCAGTGCTGGCATTTCGTACTGGGCCAGTACCCCGGTGTCCCGTGGCCCTTAGCTGGTACATTGATGTATCAGTTGCTGGCCCAGCAACGGTAAAGTGCATTGAAAGTAATGGGCCAGTGCTGGCATTTCGCACTGGGCCAGTGCTGGCATTTCGCATTGGTCCAGTGCTGGCATTTTGCACTGGGCCAGTACCCCGGTGTTCCCGTGGCCGTTAGCTGGCCCATTGATGTATCAGTTGCTGGCCCAGCAACGGTAAAGTGCAAAATAATCGCATTAGTTGCAAGATTTATTTCTGACAGACTAGTGCTTATATTATACCCACTCTCTAGTGTTTCAAATGTAATATATGTGTACTTACCCAGTATTAAAATAAATTAATGGTTGGGTGCAAAATAAATACTCATTTGGCCATTTTCACCATCGTTGAATAAATTTATTTAACAAGTAAAGTTGACAATATCGCATCGGTTTTAAACTATTAATGAAGAAATTAACATTGCTGTCAATAGAATGATGCGATATTGTTAACTTAAGTTGTTAAATAAATTTATTCAACGATGGTAAAACTAGCCGATTGTAAATTGAATTAACAGTTATAATTTATTGATTTATTTATAAATATTAAATAAATATAATTTCAGGAATAACAGGAATTAGTTTATTTAATTTATTAATTTAATGAAGAATTTTAAGAAAATGGTTTTCTGCCATTTCGGTCAAACCAATTTCATCCTAAAGATAAGGGGTGACTAATAATTTTCGCCAATATTCGTCTTGTATTATCTACCACATCTTTTCCCCCTGACTTGAAGAGTGCCAACCTAAAGAAATCATACTTGTTAAAATAAATTCAATAAACAAATTTTATAAGCATTAATGCTATAAGCTGTTCACTTTTGTAAGAACAAACTAGATCTGGTTATTTTGGTGATTTTTATAGTGTATTACTGACTTTTAGAAACTTGGTTATATTGTAAAAAAAGCTTTACAGTTTTGGATTAAGTTTGTATTATTTTAGGTTAGTATTATATTTACAAAATATTTAAGATGTCACTATTCAAAATGAAATATGACAAATTATATTTTTTAAATGACATATTTATAATCTTGTATCAGATTTATTAATAATTGAAAATTTTATTACATGAAAAAAACTATGATTGAACTAAACTAAAAATTAAACAATTTAATATGAAATAGTTTGTGTAAACTACGTCCTTAAATCTAACAAAACACACACAAATCACAATAAAAACTGTATAATGCTCACAATCAATAACTATTCAAATACACATCTTTAAAAACTGTTCACCAACACGTCCCAACTTGTACTCACAGAATATCACTTGTACCGACCCTCGAAGGCCACGCCATTAGGGTGTTTTATGACTAAGAACGGTCAGACTTTTCAAATTATTACATTCAAAAAAAGTTATAAACATAAGCACTGGCCCGCTAGAAATAATCTTGGATTAATACAAATAAGGAATGCTTATAAAATGCTGGTAAAGTACTTCGTATAGGCGGAGTGCGAAATACAAAAGTGAAGTACATTATTAATACTGGCGTTGCACTTACTTTTGGTGCCAGCAATGTACCAGCGTAAAAGCAGTTTGCCGGCGTTCGGCCGTTAGTTCAATGTTTGCTGGGTGATTACAGTTTAGGAATAATTCAAAGAAAGTCTTGTTTGCTCAGAGGCGGCAAAAATTGAGTTTGTACGCAGGCAGCCAAGCAGCAAGGATCGGCACTGCATGTTTCTTATCCACTGTAATCGTCTATCGCTCTTTTTAATTCCTTTCAGCTGGAAAATTACAAAAAGGTTCCGGAACAAATAAGTATTCATGATACTGTTCAAGGTTAAATTACCACAGTTTATGAAAAAGTAGAGAAAATATGTGTCTTTATTAAATTTTAAAATTGCTCATTTACTGGGAAAATACGTTACTCGGAAAGGGAAGAATTTTATAATGACCTCATCTTGATGACGGATATAAGCACGTGTTCAAAAGTATGATAATTTACAAAAATACACTTGCTATTCAGAGCGATAATTTTAAGCTACCTATAAAAATTACGTTTATACACGAAATAAAATTAAAATTTTTGCACGCATGCACCGAAATTTTTGCATATTTATACCAGAAGAACAGAAGTATACAGACATGTAGGTGATCCACTATATCAGAGGAATTACGTCACAAAATTAGTAAAAAATCTTAAAACTAAACATTTCTCCAAACATTTTCATTGAATTATTACACTAATTTACTTTGTTAATATTGTATATGATAATAAGCATTTTAAGCATAAATATTTTATTTAATAAGCATATAATGGAGGCTATATTGCCGGTGCATATTCTAAAAAAGGGCGCAGTTTGGCGGGTATGCCCCGGGCGCCAAAAGAGCTAGCGCCGGCTCTGATGGCATCGTTTAATTTTGATGGCTTCTTCAGTTGAACCATATGCTCATTTCACCCGTTATCACCCAAAGAAATGGTTTAGAGCAGTGTTTCCCAATCTTTTTACTCTCGTGGCACATTTTCCAGAGAAGAAAAATTTGGCGGCACACCTACGTAGTCATAGAAGAAGAAATTTTTAACGCTAGATTTTTACCGACCGCCAATATAAAGTCCATTCTACATTATACTTTTTTCAATACTTTTTGCAATACTATCCAACTCTGACGTCATTTCAACTTTTGATACAACAGAATATACTGGGGGGAAAAAATAAGAGACAGTGATATATTTTACACCTTCCATCTTTTATTACTTTGTCATACTTCTCATTGTCAACTTAAACATTTTTAGGTTCAGGTGACAAACAACAATTTAGTTATAGTAAACCAATTTATATATATTGTTTAATTGTGCTAAGTTTATATTTAATTATATGTTCTAAATAAACTTCTTATCAACTTAATAAACTTCTAAAAGTGAAGTTGTAAACAAAAACTAAAAATTTTGGTAGTTGGTACGACTGAGAAGTATACAACTGTCAACCAAAAATTGACCGGAGGTAGTTTTGAAAATAGTGTAGTTTGAAGTGTAGCATCAAAAGTTGGAAGGAAGTATTATGTTTCAAATTATACTTTTTACGTCAGTACTACGCCAAAAATCTGTAGTGCTACGCAAAAAAGTATAATGTAGAACGAACTTAAGAGTATTGTGATCATACTGATTTTGACGTTTCGAGATTTCGATAGATCTCCACGAATTGAGGTCCCTACATAACGTTTTTATTATTTTTATCATGATTTCTGTCGGTCTCTCTGTCTGTCTGTCTGTCTGTCGGTCTGTCTTTCGGTCCGTATACACGTGCTGAGCCAATTCGGCTAAAAGGATATTTATGAAACTTCATATTTACGCTTTTGACATCAATGGCACGAGTTGATCAACTTTTGCTAAAAATCGGTTAACTAGAAATGGGAGTTTATTCGTGTCGGTTTTAAGATTTTTTTCGAATATTTCACAACAGAGTATTTCGAAAAGATGTATTTAACAAAAGTTGCTATAAAAGCAATAAATAACAACTTTTATTTGACACATTTTTTGATTAAGCAGCATAAATTAAACAAGTATTTTGTGATGGCGGTCGGTCCTATGGTTGCCACAGCTGATTTTTTTTCTTTAAGATTTCGCGGCACACTTGGAAAATTTTGCGGCACACTAATGTACCGCGGCACACCCTTTGGGAAACACTGGTTTAGAGGTTTAAAGATTAACCAAGTGGTACAACTAATCCTTCTTTCCCTTGTGTAGTTTAAAATTTTGATCCCGTCTTCTATGCCAGTCGCCTTATATGCCGACATATTTAACCAATTTCATCTTAATCATCAATTTCCTTTCGCCACGCTGATTTAGCATTTTCCAGCAAATTACCTACATGTTTTAATATTGTGATAGCGATAAAATAATTCCCAATTTATTTATCGCATGATGTTGATTGGTACTACTGCATTTTATAATTGATGATATTACTGTTAAAGTCTGTTATTTGTTGAACAGTTCAATTGTGATTTTTCAAACAATGTGATTAGAACAAGGTGTAGTGAATAACATAGATTATATCGCACTGATGTTGAAGTTTCAACACATTTACACTGGATGAAACAAAACAATTTACTTTACACTACCAAGCTTGGCGTGTTTCACATAGATTGCATTCTTCTCCTATAACACTTCTTGTACTTTAGATCATGTTTAATAAATGCTTTCAAAAACTTGTAGGTCACATTAAATAAATTCAAACTTGTTTGAGATATTTCGTTTAGTTTTTTAGGATGTATACCACGTAAACAATTATAAAAACAAACAATAAAAAATGTTAAATCTGGTTAACATAGTTTCAATATTCATATTACAAAACTTAATTTAATTTATATATATTTTTTACATTTATTTGATATTTAGTACTAGAGATGGGAATTTCGGCTCAGTTTGCGGAACCGGATTAGTGGAGGTCGTTCAGTTTGTTGAGCCGGTTCATTGATCCGGCTCAGTGATCCGGTTAAGTAAACATGTTTCCAAAACACAGGACGGTCGTTAGTTCGTAGGTAGAAAGTCGCTTAGAGCCGGTTCTTGCTTAGAGCCGGTTCTTGCAATATATGAACTGTAAATATGATCCCGAGACACAGGTCGGTCGGTCGTTCGGTCGTAGGTAGAACGTCGTTTACAGTCGGCTCTTGCTTAGAGCCGGTTCTTGCAATATATGAACTGTAAACATGATCCCGAGACACAGGTCGGTCGGTCGTTCGGTCGTAGGTAGAACGTCGCTTAGTGCCGACTCTTGCTTAGAGCCGGTTCTTGTAAACATGATCCCGAGACACAGGTCGGTCGGTCGTTCGGTCGTAGGTAGAACGTCGCTTAGAACCGACTCTTGCTTAGAGCTGGTTCTTTTAAACATGATCCCGAGACACAGGTCAGTCAGTTGCCGGTCGTTCGGTCGTAGGTAGAACGTCGTTTAGCCCCGACTCTTATCTAACATTTTTGAAACAAACAATTCACTTTATGTAGCTACTGTATTTTAAACCAGATGTGTTAAGTTTATGGCGATGTTTATTGCCCTTATAAATCGGACATCTGGGATTTGGGCAATATTTTTAATATTTTTATATAGTATGGTTGTAAGAAAATACAGACTAAGCCGATTAGTTTCAAATAAACTGCCCTACAAATTGATGACAAAATACACTTTATGATAATACATTACAAGCCAAGTTCTCGCGAAGTTCAACATGACATCGACCCAGATCCGGATCACTCCGGTCACTGTTCACAATCGCCCGACCTATCGTATTCTTGAAACTTGAAACTATACAATGAGCCGTGAGCCGGCTCATTTCAATTTGGTGAACCGTGTCACTTCGGTCAGTGTACTGAGCCGGCTCAGTGAGCCGGTTCGTTCATGAACGACCCATCTCTATTTAGTACTATCTAGTTTCGCACTAAATGTGCTTTTAGACGGCGTGGCAAGTCACGGCCAATGTTTACATTTGTCTAGCTCCGCGGATTGTGTGAACGGGCAACAAGTCACAGCCAACGTACGGTGGGTTTGGCGGTGACTGACGTTCGCTTCCGTGGCAGTATTCTTGTCACAAGTCAAGGGAGTTTGATCAGTATTGGTGCAGACTTGTATATGCATATTAGCACCGTACACACGACGCGCACACACTTGTCATCACATCAGTCGAGAGTCTTGTGCCCAAAAGGAAAGTTATAACCATTTTTACTTAATTATGAAGTCTACTTAAAGTAAAAACTAATTTTGTATACTTTTAATCTAATTTAAATATCAAAAGCAAGGTCGAAGCTGCAACCATAACCTCACTTTCACTGTCAGACGGCATTTTACAAACATTGTCCCATTTTCGGTATTTTTGTGATTGGCCAGCAATGGCGCTTAATCAACACATCGTATGTATGGTACGCAGGTATACTAGCGTCGGCGAATCAATGTAGTTACGTACACAATACGTAACAAACGACTGTATTGTTTGGAACAATGCAATTGTTTGTTACGTCGTGTGACGTAACTGCACTGATTCGCCGACGCTAGTATACAAGTGTTCGCCTGTGCTACATATTACGGCCCGAGTTAGTACCAGCGCTGGAAAACGTTGGCACATCGTTTATAGGCGCCATTGGCACCGAAATAGTTCAGCAGGAATTTTTGATCAGATTAGTTTTTACAAAATATAGAATTTATTGAGTGGATTCAAGAGTAAGCTCTTAATTTACATTAGGGAAAGGAAATTGTTTTATTTTAGATTTTTTTTATTTTAACATTATTTTTTCCAAAAATGTGCTAAAAAATTAAACTAAAAATCTGAAAAAATCTAAATAATGATCAAATTGATCTAAACCGAAAGAGTAATTTTTAATCAGATTTCGTTTTTGGAATATATTGCAGTTTTTGTGTTTTTGACAAAATTATTATTATTTTTTTATTAATTATGGTTAAATTATGGCTAATAATGTTATGGATTTTTTGTATTTACGGACAGGCCCGACAAGAGGGGGAGGTAGCCTGGGAAAATTCCCGGGGTTCTTGGAACCCCGGAGATCTTAGGGCCCCAGGGTCCTAGACAGAGCAGTAGGGCCGGTCTGGCATCGAGACAAGTGCCAGGGGTGCGTGGCCATCATTCACTTGTATTTTGGAAGTGAGGACTTCCCGCTTCATTTGCCTTTGTTGCTGTGCGCCAAAAATTTTAACTAACTAACTGTATATAGTTCAGAGTCCAAGCTGAAAGAATTAGTTTTCACCCTCTTGACGGCCCCGGGTATAGAAGTATAGAACTGATCATTACCCGGGGATGGCAAAGAAATTCTCTCCCCGGGGCCCGCAAAGAAAGTTTCTCACCGGGGCCCCAGAAGTCCTCATGGCGGCCCTGTTTACGGGCAAGATAGTAAGTGTCTTTTTTTAAATTAAAAAAATATTATTTTTTTTTAACAGCTGATAATCGAGTTTTTGTTTGTATGTGTAGTGTTCAGTAGCCTCCGCCTACTATCAAACGTCATGATTCAACTTATTGTTTGAATTACTTAGTTTTTTGTTTTCAAGGTATCAAAAAGGAATTAATCATTTATAGTAGTGAAATACTTATAAATCAAATAAAACATTGCTAATAGCGAGAAATACTTTTCTGAAATTGAAAAAATTAAGCCATTTATCAATATTTCTTTCTAATTTAATGAAGACTTAAATACGAAACTAATGTAGAAAGAATCACTAGGATTTTTTTATTTTAAATTTATTTTTTTATTTTAAATTTATTTTTTTATTTTAAACGAGATATTCGCAAAATATTTAAATTTTGTTTCAATAAATTAAATGGAAGCTCTTAGTAAAGTCCGTTTACCATAACTATGAAATGACGTCACAGTTGAAAAACTCACCTTGTTGCCAATTCGTAAACTGTCAAAAAAATTTAGATTATATCGAACAACTTCTAAAAATATATTGAAAACCTATATTTTGTGTCTCTTTCTATCCCATAGAAATTGAAGTGAGCTCGAAACAATAATGGGTGTGGCCTTTCATGTTTTTTTCATTCCAATTTACATGTGTTAAAAAGAGATGAAAATTACATATTTTGTGTCTCTTTCTATCCAGTAGAAATTGAAATGAGCTCGAAACAATAATGGGTGTGGCCTTAACAACGATTGAACAATCCAATTTCAAACTGGCAACATTGAAAAAATGTACCAACATTAAATAAATAAATGTACTAACTGAGTTATAGATTGATGTTGATTAAAACATATCATAACGTTGGTACTTAAATTAACTAAGTGTGACGTCATCTCATAGTTATCGTAAACCGACTTTAGTTACTCAAATAACGAATAGAAATGATTATTAACAAACTGTTGATTTTGATGTGATTACAAAAATATTTCATAGACATCTAGCATTCTGTTGGCTTTTTACACGTAGGTATTAACTACCTACAAAACCCTGAAATGTGTGAAAATACACACTTCTCATCAATTTTCAAACTTCGTATATTAACCAAATAGCATCAATTTCAGATCATAACTTTACCTCAAAAATGTTGGTCTTCTAAGACTTCGCCTCTTCCGTGACTCAATGTAATTTGGTGAATAAAACCACAAGCAATTTGTGGCCTATTGTTTTAGTTGGAATTTGGATCGTCGGCTCACCTTTCTAAATCAAAAATTTCAACAAAAATCCATACACAGTTCGTATGCGTTTATATCAAATGTTACACAGGTTTAGATTTTATTTATTAATCAGGAAATAGTCGATTAATTACGATAAAAATTATAAACAAACATGTTCATAAGTGTTTCTATACTCGTTGAATTATGTCAACAAATGATCCGTAAATAAGAAAACACGATCGTAACTTCTTTAATGATCATCAACATGTGTGAAATTATACTAATTCTAGGTAAATGATAAGTAAGCGGCACTTTGATGGAAAGCGCCTGTGTTACGTTGTAAACAAATGACTTTGATTGCTACATTATAATACAAAGATGGCGAATCTGTGACACTTGATGTGCTACGTGGCATGTCAGAAAAGTGCTATAGCTGACTAAGCCAGTGCTTTCCAATCTTTTTGTTCACGCGACTGACTTAATATTACTTAGGGAAAAAATCGTTTTACGGATGACATTGCGGTGCTAGGAACGACTGAAGAATATTTAACAGCAATATTGGCGGAGATTAAGAACACCCTTAATACTCATTACGATATGAAAATAAAGAAAATTAAAACAAAAGTATTGGTGATAAGCAGATATTGAACTGAGGTTCAAATATTGCTGGACAGTAAACCACTCGAAGTGTTAAAGAGTTCACTTATTTTTCCATTTTAAATGGCTTTATTAAAAACCTTTTTATCACAAATATTGGTAAATTAATGGCAAATCAACACCGTATTACACAAAAATAAATTATATTTTTTGTCGAATAATCCCGACGAAACGAAAAAGAACAGTAATATATGTTCTTTGTCGCCGGACAAAAGACTAGTACAATCGAACGTCACCTTCAGCTGACCATCAATCGTCTCGATACATGGGCAACCGAAAATGGCTTTAAATTTTCGACCAGCAAAACTGTATGTGTCCATTTTAGTAGGAAAAGGGGTGTCCATCCCAACACTACACTCACGCTAAATGGAGCACTGTTACCAATTGCCGATACTGCCAGATTTCTGGGTCTCGAGTTCGACAGTCGTCTAACTTGGCGGGCACATTTTTTGTCCGTCAAGAAAAAATGCCAAAAGTCACTCAATTTGTTGCGGGTCCTCAGTCACAAGACTTGGGGTGCAGACCGCACTGTCATGTTGTGTTTATATCGTTCTTTAGTGCGCTCTAAGCTGGACTATGGATGCCTAGCTTTCGGGTCAGTTAAACACCAAGAGAAACAAATTCTTGACACTACATCACACTGGGGTTAGATTGGCCACTGGTGCATTTCGCACCAGCCCAATACCAAGCCTGCTGTGTGAAGCAGGCGAACCGTCACTGTACAATCGTCGTAAAATTCTATCCCTGCGGTATATGGCTGCACTCAGTGCCAAGCCAGATCATCCCGCGTATCACTCTATTCTACAAAATAGGCATACAAAGACTTATGAAGTTTAAAAAAATTAAGTTTCGTTTTGTGTGCTGTTCCACCATGGACGCTGCCGCGTCCACTTGCGAACCTCACATTAACTAGGTTTGCTCATACGTTGTCCATAGAATACCATCATGCTGAGTACTGCTGAGCTGTACTCCATTTTCCAGGGACTTTTTTTTTGTTTCGTCAGAGTAAAGTCGGCCAAGTGTTATCGTGACGGACTCGCTGAGCGCTCTGAACAGTATCCAAGATCCAGATCCAGTGCATCCTCTTGTACTAAAGATCCGGTTGCTACTACATAATCTTAATGCTCAGAATGTGAGGGTAGAGCTGTTTTGGATACCGGGACATGTTAGTATTAAAGGTAATGAAGCGGCAGATGCAGCTGCAAAAGCCGCCTCCTACAGACCTATGATTGATGTGAGCTTCATATTTCCAGATGACGCAAAAAGTCATCTGAAACATCTTGTTTTAGCCATGTGGCAACATGAATGGAGCAGCATACATAACGTTAAGTTGAGACAGATTAAGGGAGACGTTAAACCATGGGGTTCTTCCTGCAGGATTAACCGCAGGATGTCAGTTCGAGGATGTCAGGGAGAGGCAAAGCCTGTGCTATCTGTCAGTTGCTTTAGGTGACGAGTACTCATGAACAGGCTGATACTCTTCCTGAGAGAATCGAACTTACTATTCTATTTGTCTTGCACCTTATTTTAATTTGTTCTATTTGTTCTATGTTCGAATTCTAATATCTTATTTATTTGTGTTTGTCGGTGCAAGATTTCTTTTATTGAGTACGCATATTTTTAATGATTTTATTTATTTATTATCTAATTTATTGTTTTTTATATGTAGTGCAGTCAGTTAGATGGGCTGCGTTAGGCGCAAATAGCCTTTGTTGCTGTGCGCCAAAAATTTTAACTAACTAACTGACTTCTAATGCCATTTTTAAAAAAATCCTTGCGCTGTAGATAGACTTCAGATTTATTGGTTATGATTATTATAATTAAGATATACATTTTTTATATGACATATGTCAAATTGACATTTTTTACCATTTTTTAATAACATAACATACAATTTCGAAAGTGCAAACTACTGAAATCAATTTCCTCTTAGTTTATTTTTACAAAAGTGAATAGCATGTATGAAATAGTTCCTTCGTTTAAAATAAATTTGAATTTGCTAACAAAATAAGCGCTATAACAACCATACAAACAGATCAATGAAACCTCGTTATTAAGCCGACAAATCTAATAACGACGCCCTCTACCAACTGTCAAAAAAACTAAAATTAAAAAAAAAAACAAAACACAAATCTCATTATTCACTTGTTTCAACATATGGACAGACCAAATGAAAAACAAGATTGAATTTCTAACGTCCGATTGAGGGGTTCCATCAGGTAACTCTAGGGTGCCTAAAGGCTAATTACCTTGCCCGAGGCGGGGGGTAACTGAACCACCCCTAATTTTAAATCAGATATACGAATATACGTATGTATTTTGCACGTTGTTCTGAGAAGGTCCTCTAATGGACCAGAGAGAGATAGTTTGATGCTGTATGGACCAGATGTTGGAATGAGATAGAATGTGGCTTGGGGAAAGGCATTTCAAGGTTGCCTCGAGCACTACCTGGAGACACTGCAGGTGAATGTCAGTGGTGTAGGGACGATTTTTTAATTCTGCAGTGACGTACTTTGATAATTATAAATTATGACAGCATTCAACTATCAAGAATCCTCATTCAATTATTTTATAATTTATTTGATTAATTTTATGTAAATAACATAATTAGATAAAACAAATTTCAAAATGCGCTATAAAAAGTTGTACGAGCCCAAATCCATATTTGTTCACCCGTTTGCATTGTTTAAGGAATTTTACTTGAAACGTGTAGAATCAGTGAAATTAGATTAGATTAGATTAGACTTTATTTAGCTTTTGCTACATAAAGAGAATAGTAGTATGTACATAAATACATTTAAAGTTTTCACATAAAATAATAATAATAATACTGCTGAAGTTTGAGATTAGTGGATACTTGTCAAGACCTGACAAACCCCATAATAATAATAATAATATTTATTTCAATATTTATGAATAATCATTCTTACTCTAAAATATTCAGTTATAACTTTTAGTTAATAGTATATATGTATATAGATATTTTGTTTTTTTTTTATTGTTTTCAAAGCTTGCTACGTTCAACTTTGTAAAACTTATGTTGATTATTATTTTGTAAATAAATGGTCGCCATTTTGAAATGGTTAACATAAAAATATGATTTTTTGGTGTCATTTTAAAGCTAATTTAATGTACTTTTAGGAAAAAAATATAAAATTATCGATTCCCTATGCTAGATCAAAAGTTGACATCATTTCCGGTGAAACCGCAACTGCCTCAGAATTCTTATAGTAACCTTTAGATGGGCCTTTTTGTCGAGTTTAACTTTTGTTCTGAAGATTTTTTGTATCTTTACAAATAAAGGAGATTTTCGGGGTGCCCCGTTTCAAACAAACACCCTGTATATTTACCACAACGTAACACCGCTCTTACTTTCCAAAATAGTGTCAATTCGTTGTGATGTCTACAAGTTTCTGACAATCTTGTTCTAACAATATATCTTGAATTCGTGGCAAATGAAATTTACGAAAATAATTTGAAATGAATTGTAGTTTACAAAAATTATGTTTTATTGCATTAAATTTGATATTTGACATTGTAAAATATCAGTATTACTTCCATGTGACATCATTACACTATCCATACATGTTTGCAATTTTAAGAAAATACAACTTGCAGCCTCAATTAGTTCATCTACTTTTGACGATCATATCTAGAGATTGGACACATATATGTAATGGGCTATTAAAAACCTAATTATTTAGTATTCAGGAGAATACTTTTTAAACTTAAAAGAGACATCTGTTTGATTAACATATAGCCCATACTTTAATTTGAAAAGTACGCTCATAGATACTGAATAATTGTCATCGATATATTTGTCCGGTCTCTAATGATAACTGATGTTGTAACGATTGAATAGAAAAATCCAAAATCAAATACATTTAAATCGGGATTATATTTAAATTGCATTCAATTTTTTAATTAAATGAACTTGTTTAACACCTTAAAATAACACTTAAAGTTGAAAAAATCTGTTTATTTGTGCTACAATACAGCCAACATAAATCTATTTATTTTTAATAATGTTGTCACGATACGACATCGAGAAACGAAAATGATGATGTTACAATGCGTTAATGGGAAATTATATAAAAAGAATCGTGATGCATGTTTGTAATTATTAAATTATGTTTCTTATTGTTTATTTATAAATTAAAAATATTATAAAACATCTTTATTAGTAGTCTTATTTATAAGTAAATGGAGATATCGTTTTCATTTTTCACAGTTCATTAAAACAATAGGTCTGTTTGTAGTCATTTCCAACAGAGTTCGGAAGCGGGTGTTAATATTATTATGCGCTTGCGTCTGATGATAGTAAAAATGACTAGGATAAGACATATTACGTACCTAGATCACTAGAATTTTGGATATAAAGATTCTTCTTTTTCTTCAAGTGCTTTTCTCTCCACGAACATTAGCGAGCATCAATGTAGTTTTGGTCTTATTAACAATTTTCCTGAATAGATCCTTCCTGAAGAAATCAGTAGTATTGATTCAGTATCATTGCCTCAAGTTTTTGAGCAAAGATATTCTTCTTCTAGGTCTTCCAGTTTCATCTATTTTGTCTTGTATGTTTTGTACATACATAATCGAAAAACCTCTTTTACCTTTCGGTATTGAGGTGTGTACGTTAATTATATTTAAAATTATTTCATAGATGTTACGTTCCTACAGAGTTTTCGCCATTCTTTACGGTTTTTCGAAAGCGCCTGTTTCTTCTGGTTTGATATTCTTTAATTGGGCTGCCTTTTTGGCTACTTCCAGGCACATTCTCATAATATTTTGTAATGTACAGCGTGATTTTGTAGGTATGACCAAAAAAACCATATACCGTCATTTTATCGTCTGTCTGTCTGTCTGTACGGTAAAAATTGTAGCCAAACAGCTAAACCTAGAGAGTGGAAATTTGGCATGCTTATACTCTTTGATCCGCACATAGGAAAATACTAAAACATCTATAAAAAATATCGCCCTAAAAATGTAAACAAATATGTGCTCATAGGAAAAATAATGTATTTTTTTAAATTCTAGTCGGGTATCAAATGAAAGCCCTTAGTACGTGGATTAACGATCAAAATTTTATTTTTGCAAAATAAATTACTTATTTTGAGGCGATTTTTGCCAAAATTGTGCAAAAATTTTTTTGTCCCCGCCCTTTAGCCCAGATGGTTTATTTTAGTTTAAACCATGAAAAAATTCTAAGTAATGTACATTGGTGTGAACCGGAATAGTACAACAGGAATTTTTGATCAGATTATATTTTCGGAAAATAACGCATTTTTGGTGTTTTTTGGTTGACGATGTACAAAAGTTATATTTATTTAACACACTATACTAGAAGGCGTATCCTGGTCTAATTTTATTATTTGTTTTTTTTTTTTTCTATTTTTATTTTGTTTAAATTATTTTGTCAAAATTCTAGATATATTTTGGCAAATGTTGCATTTAATTTTTAAGAGCGTAAATATAATAACCAGTTAGAATTATATTTTCATCCTATGTGTCATGTATACGAAACCAGAGGGGCGGAGCATATGACTTAAAACAACCAATGGAAGCCATAGGCGGAATTTTCAAAATCTTAATGAACGTATCTATATAAAAAAACATACTGCACATATTTAGAAACCTAAATAATGGTATTAGGTATTCGAATTGAAATTAACAAAAAAATATTTTAACATAAAATTTGTTTTTGAAGCTCTTAGATTAACAAACGATAAATTATTTTAAAAATATCGTTCATTTTGCCGTGATTACTACAAAGCAAAATTTGCACACTCAGCATGCCGCCTTCACTTACTATATATCTGCGAAACCCTGCAATGTGTGAAAGTTCACACTTCACATCAATTTTTTTTTCAATAAGTTAATTTCAGTCGTTTTTCCCATCTTTGTACGATGTTTCGTACTTTTTTCCATCCAGCAAATTCGGAGCATCCTCTTGTATGTCAACATGTAGAATATATCTATAGGTTTTTACTTTTCATCTGCGTAAGCGTCCATGTTTCGACAACACACAACAATTTAGAAAAAAAAATAGTAGCGAAAATAATTCTAGTTCGTAGACTATGGTTACATAAAACATTTCTCATCCTAACAAATGAAGCTCTAGTTTACCCGATTCGCTTAGAATATTATTTAGATACTTAGATATTTTTGAATGTATATTTTATTGGATAAAAGGTGAAAAAAAAAGAATGGACTTATGTAACAACCTAATTAGTGATTCTTCTCGAGAATTTATCGAGAAATTAATTCTCATTTTTCATTTCTCGAGAAATGTAAAATTTGCTCGACGCCTTTACTTTAGTACTTTAAAGGTGATTATAATTTTAACATGTTTTTATCCTCTACAATATTTTCAACATTAAAAAAAGATGTATATTCTAATAATTATATAATTATTTTTCTCGAGATTCCTCGAGAATTCTCGAGAAAATAAGTCTAATGTCGAGAAATCAGAAACACTAAACCTAATATATCGCATCCTTAAAATTGTGAATATTATTATGGTATGATTGTCCAAACAAGTAACTGTTTTGAAATATGTCTACAAAAGTAAAAAGCTTAAATAATTGGGTGAACCTTTACTAAGATAAATTTTAAGATAGATTAATAATTTACGTATTATTATTTTAACCATTATTGTTGACGATTGAATGTAATTTATTTATTTTTATTTATTGTTATTTTAATTTTTTGGAAATTAAATATAGGCTTATGTAGACATATTAGATTTAGTTCAGAGCCTAAGTACGTCCTAACACTAGAAATGACAAACTCTATCTTACTACTTGATCAATATATAATTAGATCAACTTTAATTATTCTGATGACACTAAGAATAAAAAATAAATAAATTGCAACCCTATACTTATATTATCAGAATTAATAGATCTCTATAATTTACATATTTTCTTAACCTGACATTATGTTCCTGAATATAAGATGGCCCATAATTCTAAAAGAATTTTATCTCCATTGAATTTAGATCAAGTAGATATCAGGGATATAATGAGATGATACTGAATATAAATGAAGTTATTTTTAACCATAAATTTTGGATCTAAATTTTTATTAGAAAGAGCGAATTTTTATTATCTAACATTATATCTCATAATACACATTTATGATCAAAGGAGTAATTATGGGGAAAATTATAATGATTACCTATAATCTAATATTTTGTACGAGGGTAAGAGATCGTAATTATTACTTTAAAATTTGCTAATATTATATTTTTCACAAGATTTATAAGGTTGTAGGCAAGATCTTGTTTTCTTTACGACTGACTTGGATTCTCTTGATTTCTGGAGTACCGAACAAATGTTCATACCTCCTTGATCGCAATTATATATCTCTATTTATTTTTATTGATGGTGCCAATGTGGCCGCACTTGAGTGCGTCTTCTTTTCAGAGTTTTACCTCATTCTCAATGACATGTTGTAATTGATCATCTTGTTGTTCTTTTGTTAAGGCTGCGTATAACCCCTAGAGGTTACCAATTTCTTATACAAAATTAACAAACTGAAATAAAATTATTATCAATCTATACATCAAATTTTGCACCGAATTTTTATCTATCTAATAGGATATTTTTAATTGTAGAAATATTTATTGTAAAAATATTATCGCTCAATAACTTAATAATTGCCATCAGCAACATTGTACTGTAATTTTTTAAATCAATTTATGGGTTTCAAATAACGTTTATATTTATATAGTTTTGTGTAGAAATGTTCAAATAATACGTCAACATTTTTTTCGACTTGATTACTTATAGTTTAGAACCCTCGTCGAAAAATATTATGCTTGATGATAATGGAATGCCACTTGGTACACGTATTCTTCACAAAAATTAAATCATTTTTACTCCTTACAAATCTATTTTGAGAACCGCTGCAGAATCAAGATGGCGGCAAATATAGACTACCAAGTACAATAACTATAAGTAGTTTTCACAATAGAACAAAATAGCTAAAATCCTTTTTGTAGAATGAAGCTTTAGCTACAATTTGCCGCATCGTACACATATATGCGTCGATTGGTTTACAAGATGGCGCCTACAATGCAATTTGCTTAATTACAATTACATAACAGTTTTTTCTAAAATTTAAAATATCCTATTAGATAGATAAAAATTCGCTGCAAATTTTGATATATAGATTGTTATTAATTTTATTTCCGATTATTAGTTTTGTATAAGAAACTATAGGGAACTATAGGGTTGTGCGCCGCCTTAAGTCCAGATGATAGATTTTGGTCTTCTGTATTTCATGCGGGTTTTTTCATTATATGAAGATAGTATGTTCTTTATCTTTTCATCTGGATGGTCTTCTAGTACCGTAAAGAATTTTTTCGCTTTTTCCTTTATATATTCCTTTATCTGTGGTATTTTTAAATCTCTGTGGATTAGCGAATTTCTCACAAACCAGGGTGCGGTTACAACTAGTCTTAATATTCGATTTTGTCTTTATTGCAAAGATTTAATTGTCGGCTTGCTTGCATGGCCCCATATTGGATATGCGTATAGCATATGTGGTCTTAATATAGTTGTGTATAATCTTAATTTATTTTTGATACTCAATTTACTTCTTTTCCCTATAAGAGGCATCAATTTGTATAGGATCCCCGATGAGGTGGCTCTTTCATCCTTTATATGCGGCTTCCAGCTTAATCTTCTATCTAGGGTAACCCCAAGGTATTTGGTTGTATTTTTCCATGGTATTATGGTATCGTTATATTTTATTGGTTCTGCTTGGCCCTGTCTTCTTCTACTGAAGTACACTGCTTGGCTCTTCTCGGCGTTTATTTAATCCTCCACTTTGTGTACCAGTTGTGCAGTTGTTCGGCGGCGAGTTGCAATCTTATATTTATCATTTCTTGATGACTGGATTTATATAATATTGCCACATCGTCTGTATACATCGCTAGTAACCCTCCGTGGTTGATCTCTAGATTCTTTACGAAGTGTAGTTTTATATATTTACTTTACCCAAGCATTGAAATCTCCACAGTAAAAAGTATAGTTCACCAATACCGCGCTTTACGGAAGAGATACGTCCTGGAAAGTTGCCGGAAAGTTGAACCTACGTATAATGAATTAATTTTTCTAGTATACATACATATAAAACTTGTGTAAGGAGTAGCATGAAGAGAGAAATCATCGAAATATTTCGAACAAGTCGAGAATTTAATAAATTATATGCATTACTGTAAAGAAATACATACACACAAGAATCACGCTGAAAGTTAAGTCAAAAATTAATAAAACAAATTTTTATCTTCTTTTTTCTTGGCGTTTTCCCATTACAGGTTTGTCGTTCTCAGGTGCGATCAGGTGCTAGCTTCCCAGTTTTCCTCAGATAGCTCTGTTTCACACATTATTTGATTCCGTGTTTTCCATTTCACTGCTAGTCTTCCTCTTCTTCTCTTGCCTCTAGAAGACCACGGGAGGATCTCTTATAACCACCTTTCTTCTTTCATCCTTTCAATATGTCCGTATGGACACAAATTTTTATTTAAATACAAACTTTTTTTTTCCATTTCAAAGTAATCTCCATTAATTTATATACAAATGATGTATACTCGCAAATCATGTTTTAAAGACAATTTTCCATTCTTCTTGCGAGATTTTTTTCACTTTCTCTTGATACCTACGTACTGCTGCTTCAGATGTTTCAAACTTCTTTCCATGGATCTTTCTTTCATTGTTGGGAGTAAAGAAATATGGCTCCCAAATTAGAATTATATGGAGGATGAGTAAATTAAAACTGGCGGAAAAGCTGTGTACCTAGGTCATAATAAAATAGAATAGGATGTCAATAATTTGACAGGAGTCGTCTCTAAAAAATCGGTCGTTAATTGGGCAGTGTGTGTCGTTGTGTCGTGACTTTTCAAATTTATGTTTGATCATAACTGTAGTTGAAAATATGAGGACAAATCAATTTAAAGGGTATGGTCATATAAATGAAATCTTAAATAAAACTAGCATTGACAAAAATGACATAAGAATAATAACTAATCTCTACTGGAATCAAAAGACCGCCGTTGAAATTGAACGTGAGTGAGTGTTAACTCGCTAACGGACGAAGTTAACACTCTCAAAGGTGTAAGACAAGGCTGTATACTATCTCCATTGCTGTTCAACTTTTACTCGGAGGCAATATTCAAGGAAGCACTAAGTTAAGAAATAGCAGGTATAATGGCTAACGGAAAGCTTATTAACAACATTAGATTGACTACACTGTACTTTTGATAAACAATATTCAATATCTTCGAAATCTTGTTCATCAGGTTCATACTGTTAGTAAAGAATTTGGTCTTCATCTGAACTTCAGTACTTCAGATCTAATTCTAATTGGTAACCACAAAGCGGCAGTATCTCAGTACAAATATCTTGGCATTTAGGTAAACAATAGTTTGGAATTTCGACAGGAAATACGAACACGAATAGAAGCAGCAAGAGAGGCGTTTATGAAAATGAAACGTCTTCTAACGAATCGAGCATAATCTACTACTTCGTATAAGAATTGTCCGGTGCTATGTGTTCTCTCTTCTGTTATTTGACCTTCATCTACTACTGCGTATGAGAATTGTCCGGTACTATGTGTTCTCTATTCTGTTATTTGGAGAGGAAACTTGAATTTTAAATCAAGAACACATTAAAAAAGTTGAGGCATTTGAAATGTGTGTATCGACGTATGCTGAAAATATCATGGATGGACAAGATCACAAAAGAAGTTTTACTGAGAATGGATTAGGAACGAGAACTATTCTTACCATGCAGAAAAGAAAACTGCAATATCTTGAACATATCATGAGAGGGCAAAAGTAGAAATTGCTACAACTAATCTTGCAGGGAAAGATTTTGAGCAAGCGAAGTTTATGCCGACCAAAAACTTCATGGGTGAGAAATATACGTCAGTGGTTTGAATGTTCAACTGGAGATTTATTTTAAAATATATGAAATGATTATTTTAAAACAAAGTGACAATAGCCTTGATGATTGCCAACTTCTAGAAAGAGAAGGCATAGAAGAAGAAGTTCATATAAAACAAAAGATTAAAGATACCGAACTTTTATCATGGATACCAAGAGATGGGAGTTGAAAGGGAGAACATAGAAAAAGCTGAAAGACGGTATCCGAAAAGGGATGAACGAAGGAGGAGTGAGCAAAGAGCAATGTCATGAGACAACAGTGAAGAATGGAAGTCAGTAATTAAAACTCATAATAATAATAAATTGCGGAATAGTATTTATTACGTAGACCTTTTATTACGTAGACCTTTTATTACGTAGTTGAAGATCCAGTAGCAGAATCTGTCAGTTTGAATGTACGGACTGGGCGTAAGTATTTCTCTAAGATTTGCAGGTTTTATATTTTCTTCTTCAAACTGCCTGAAACAATAAATGATCTTGTTACTTTTTTGAGATACTTTTGATATACTTTCTGCTTTGAAATAATTTTCAAAATGTGAAAAAGTTTCGTTTAATTGCATCAATATATAGCCTTTAGAAGTTAACGCTGCGAATCGAATATAAATTATGCACTGCAAATACTACATTGTGAGAAATTTGATTTAAAAATATATTCGTGTCTAAACGTACAAAGTAATAGCTAATAATAATAAAATATATCTTATACATAATATAAATTTCGATGCCCAATGATAATTTATTCACGAGAAAATGATAGTGAAGCCGAAAAAGCGTCAACGTTGACACAAAGTATATTTATTGACTTGAAAACTTGGTTACGCGCTAAACCAATCAGAAGGAAGGTTAAATAGCTCATATCTTCTACACACTATATTTTTAATTAAAATGACCTATAGATTTTCTTAATGTACGACTGATCCATCCCAATTTTCGCTTCTTGATAATTACATGTATTGTTTTGGTTAACCATCATTTTTTTCCTGGTTTAGTATCTACCAGATGTGGTATTTACCAGGTTTGTCATAACACTGAGTGAAGGTTGAAATTAATAAATATATCTTTGATTGTAATATTCTTTATTAAAATGTCGTTCTGATACATTAAACACGTCTGTTCGAAGGTAATGAAACGATGATATTCTGCTGTTTTATTTATAGCAACCAGCATTTGTTACATGGCCTACTTGGATAAATAATTTAAATTATAATTATTTTGTTATCCAGGTTACTTGATGTATAATATTGTTTTTAATTATTTATGCAGTAAGTGTGCGTCGCTACACTGGTTTAGGCATTCAGCTTATCCGACTTTGTAAGGTTCCAATAATCTTTTCCTGAGTCTAATTTTTTGGTATACATTCTGGTGATAAGGAAAATGTTTAATACAACATTTTCATCACTATCACATTTCTTTTATTATTGAGACAAGTAGATTTATTTGCTTTTCATTAATTTAGAAAAATAATTCTTTAAGAATTGTTGGTAAGGTATAATAACCAAAATCTAAAGATTTTAACTATTTCACCTCACAAAGTATTTTAAAAATGCGAAGTTAATAAAACTAAGAAAAGGAAATTACTATGAAGGAGAAGATAAAACCAAGAACAAAATAAATAATCTGTATCTACAAATGTTGTTTACCACTTGTTGGCAAACTCTATATAATTAACAAGTTGAGTAAACATTGCCCCCGTTAGTGGTCCAGAGAGGTACGCTTGTGTAGGTATCTTGGAGGCTGAGTGTTGTATCTCCGCCGCTGTAGCGGTCAAGGCGTACGTGGTCGCCTCCGCTTCTATGCTCCGGGGCCCCTCTCAGTTAGCCCGGAGCCAGCGAGCCGGTGTGACATGTGATGGACGTCAGTGAATGCCCCAGCTCACCAGAGACCGTGGTCACAGCTACAGACCAACTAATACAACAAGCAATCAAAAGAAGGAATCAAACATCAACACCAGCCGATGATGGAGACAAAAATCAAGGGAATAATAATAATGATGTTGGATTTGTGCTTGATATTGAGGAGGAACATAATGAACAGGAAGAAGATGAGGATGTGAGTGATTTTTAAGTGTTGAGGTTAAGTTAGGTTAAGACATGTTTAACAACAATTAAATGTGCGTTTAAGAGTGACAATTCAACATTTATTTACTGCGCTACTCATAATTTAAACATTTCTTCAATAATTATTTGTGTTTTAATAATATTGATTGATTTAGCTGTTACCTTTCGATGGAACATGTTGAAAATTAGGCAATTTAAAATAAAAATAAACACATTTGGTGTAAGTTCCACTGTATATTATCTTTGCAGAAGTATTTTGATTGTTAGACTGTTCCCAAAAAAGGAGAATTTTGCTTTTTGAGAATGTCTTACATGTATAAACATATTTTACAATATATTAATAATAATTTATTTTACTCAGTTGATCATTACAATGATATATGAGAAGTCAATAACTTAAAATAAGGGTCTAAAAGACTTATAAAAATTATTATTAGTCTTAAAATCATTTAAAAACATTAATTAATTAACTGTCATTAAAAAAATACATAGTATTAAGTGGAACTTTGTTGTTAGTGGACAAAGTGTTTTTATTATTTAAAATTTTCTATTTGTGTTGTGTTGGGTTATTTAGACTTTTTGTTTTGAAAACTTGTTCTTCTGTTTTATCTGAATATATCCGTTAATGATTTTTAAAACATTTTTTTTCGGTTTGAAAATTATTTATATGAAGAATTAAACAACATTATTGTATATTGCTCGACCAATATTTAGTTATTTTGCGCGCCATTCTTATACTGAAAACAGTTTCGTTTTTGGAACAATTTTTTATTATTCGTCCATGCAAGAGTTCTTTTATTTTGTTTTTTATTTTACTCGAGATAAGTGAATGATCTGTTATAGGTGCTAATAGCCACAGATGCTGTATAACAAACATTTTAAACTATCTAACTTATACTGAAAGTTTTAAAATTTCGCATTGTAATGCGTTCTGTGTCACACCTTTTTCTGTTTTATAGTTTTGCACCTGTCTGTTTTTACCTCATTTTGAAAACAGTTCAGGTATGAGTGATAAGGGATGAAGTTCTAGATATTATTCTGTAGTCTTCAGAGTAGTGAGATATTTATTATATCTTCTTATTTGTTTTGTGCGCCATTTATAAAAATATAATTTAAAAATTTTTACTATTTATTTTGATTTAGAGTTGTTTTTATTTTCGATTATTTTGAATACTTTTTTCTGTTTATTTCTTGTTTTTTTGCTTTGAATATCTTACAAGGTTTTGTTTTTTCCTCGAAAATTACCAAATTTGGAACTAGCTTAGTTAATCAGTTAAACAAATTTCTCGCACAGCGCTAATTCTGTATAGGATACCAATCACAATAATATTATATACTGGGAGCTTTTCGGTGAAAATTAGGCATTCAATATTTATTCTTTTTTAGGATTTCGTAATTATAAACAAGAAAACCTTATACCGTTACCGTGTCTATCTGTACGGTAGAAATGTGGTTCAATCTGTTCTGGGCCTAGTGAGCTGAAATTTGGTATGCATGTACAGTTCTTTGGTTCGCATACAGATAAATCATTGATATAACGAGAAAAAAAATTGATTATTTTGTCTCCCACCCTATAACCAGGGCTGCATTAAGGTTTTCGAAAGCCCTAGGCACTCTTGTAGTTTTCATAGACACCAGGTAGTCGTATATTTGATTCTTGCGCAGTTTCATTCCGACGTATAGAACATACCTTATTATTTTTGAAGATCGGCATAAAACAATTATCCCGTATAACTATAATCATATTGTTAAACTACAAAAGAACTAGGATTCATGTTTACAACCACGTTGTAAACAGTCAACGGCCAATGGCGCATACATACGTTTAAGTACTAACTATAAATAAGTATACTTGTTTTTGTTAATGCTTTAAGTAAGATGCATAATGTGAAAAACTAATCCCTACGGCTATGGGTTGACACGCCTAGTTATATCACTTCTATTGTAATTTTATGAGTTCCCTAACTTTTATTTTTTTATTGCGATCTTCAAAGCTAATTTGGTCCGGACTATACCACTAGGGACATCATTCCAAAAACTGTCCAATGGACTTCAAATCCAAGACCCAAAAATTTTCGTAGGCTTTAGGAACTCTGTCCAATGGATAGGTGGAATTAATCTAACGAAAAAGGAAAAAAAATAACTTTTTGTCTCCCACACTATAACCTGCTACATCAACGTTTGTATGCCCTAAGCTCTCTTGTATTTGTAGGCCCTAGGTACTCTTCTATTCGGTTTATTTCGACATAACACTAGGAGCAGACTGACATCCTTCCAAAAACTGTCCAGTGGTCCACTGAAACCTTAAAACGTATATATCCTATAACTTTTCTGTTAATCCAGTTTTTGTAAATCCAAATATTTTCGTAGGCCCTAGGAACTCTGCTTAAATAACCCAAAGGGGCTGGTCTAAAAATCTGAAAAATCGTAATAATGCACATTCATGTGAATCAAAGTAGCGTTGATAAATAGGGGTTCGGGTGGTTATAACCCCCCCCCCCCCCCCCAGGAAGCCGAATTTTATTTTATTTTATTTCTTCAGTTCGTCCCCTGATTTTTGTTTTCCTTTCGATTCGTCTTTTTTGGTCATCACTTCGATCCGTTCTCCTTTTTTTTTTTTGGTCTTTCCTTCGACCATTTTTTTCTGCTATTTCGTTACTTTGGATGTCCATAAATTCTGAATAAACCAAAGAAATGAACTATATAATTATTTTGGTTTGTATTTTATGAGTACTGAAACGAATTTGGATATTTTATATTGATTTTTAACTTCGTTTGAACTAATTTTGAATAGCGCGCCATTTTCGTATAACCAATAAATCGCGCTAATCGAAGTATGTTAACTAATTCCTGTATTATATTAATACACCATTATATATTTTTATTTTTTAGTGTTTGTAGATACATTTTAAAGCAGAAGTCAAATAAATATTGACTCACTTCTGTTAGTCATATTATTTTTTGTTTTTGTTTGTTCTTTAGTTCTGACAAAATAAAAATACTCTTTTCTCATTTGTATAACCAAATATTATTTATATTTATTTCAAATATCATTTTTTAAATTGCAGTCCAAGTGTAATTTGACAGAGAGTTATTAAAGTATAATTGTTTTCGTTTTAATAATATTTTCAATACCACTTTTTCAATCAACAGGTGTCAATTGTGCGTCATTATATATTTTTTTAAATTATTAAAATATTTTTGATACTTTATAAACACGCATATCAATTAATGCAGAAATTGTTTACTTGTTTTTAAGTTGTGTTTTTCAAATAGAAATTTATTTATTAACAAAATTTCAAGGTACCGGTTATTCCATTTAACTTGAAATGTATCGAGATCTCGACGAAAACTACGAGAGATATGAGTTGAGATAAATTAGTCCAAATTATTGCTATAGGAGGGATGAACGGCAAGTTTTTAGAACGAGATAGAAAACTTAACTTTTTGGTGCAAAAATGTATTTATTTTTCCATTCAGCTCTATACATTTAGTCCAACGCTATTCAAGACCTTTTATTCCTTCAGAAAAATAAGAATTACTAGGGTTGCCTTTTATATTTCAGGATTTTAGATCAAAAACAATTATTTATTTAAAAAAAGTGGCTTTATTATTTTTCAAAATATTCTCCATGAAAATCAATACACTTTTGCATGAGTTTGGACCAATTTTCTGTTATATTTAACATTTTGAATAATTAAACTTAAGCACAATGAAAATAACATGTTACATTTTAAAAATTATATTACAGACAAATCAAAAATACTAATAAACAACTGTTGCTGATCGGCGTAGCGTAGTGGTAACACATGTGCTCTGCGTTGCGAAGGTCTCGGGTTCGAATCCCGTTCAGGCATGGAAATTTTCTCAAATAAAAAATTGTCCTGGCTAATTGCCACAGCAGCAAAGGCCATAAAATTAAAAAAAATAAAATAAATAAACAACTGTATGTTTTTATAGCAACGCCTGGCCTACTACTAAGCATAAACAAAATATATAACATTCCTCCCCATCAAGATACAAACATTTAAAAATAACTTAGTCGGCTAGAACAATCACATTTTTGAGAAGATCTTCTGAGACTAAGTGTTTCTGCTGCAAGCTTAACTGCATCACCGATTTCTTCTTTTGGATCGTCATAATTCATGCTAGAAACTCAAAAAATTATTGTAACCTTTACGGATTTGATCGATGAGTCTCCTAAAATTTTTACCATCTGCTTCTACCACATAAGAAACAGGACTTAATAATAAGTATAGGCTCGAATAATTCTTCCAGTTAACCTTGTTTCTTGCCATGTGAATAGTTTCTTGGGTTTTCTTCACTTCATACGAGGGATGTTTCCTAAATTCTGGGAATTGTGCTATAATTAAATTACGCAGAACTTATAGGCAATGTTATTGGTGCCAGACAAGTCTTGACATGTTTATGCAACTATCTAGTGCAATATTGTTTAGTCTGATTTAGGTGTTCGACTGACATAGACGCGTTTTCATAGCACTGTTTTTGTAACCATGGAAGATGCAGCAAAATCTCAAAGAGCAATAATTTTCTTTTTGTGGAAAGAAGGTGTGAAAACATCAGAAATTATTCAGCGTCTGCAAGGAGTATTTGGTGAGTCTGCAGAGTCCAAAAGTACTGTTTATCGGTGTATCGATCGTTTTAAAACCGGTAGAACATCACTAGAAGACGATCCACGCAGTGGGCGCCCAAGCACGTCGGTAAAAGAAAGAAATATTACTGCTGTCGAAGACCTACTGAAAGAGGACAGGCGAATGACTATTCGTCAAATTAGTGTGCGCCTAGGGATAGGTACACGACAAGTTCATGACATCTTGTATGATTGTTTGGGCGTTAGCAAGGTTTCGCCGCGCTGGGTGCCAAGGCTGTTGGGACCAGAACAGAAAATCAATAGGAAAGTTCTTTGAGGACGGCTTATGGAGAGGAAAATTAGTTTATCGTTGGGATAAATGTATTCAGTTAAATGGAGATTATGTTGAAAAACTACATTGTAATATTGACGAAAATTAACAAAATAATAAAAATTATAGCTAAATTCCCAGAACTTTGGAAACATCCCTCGTATATACCTGGAAATCCTGCAATGTGTGAAAATTCACAATTCACATCAATTTTTTAGTTTGTTTCAGAAACTTTCCGATTACTCTTCGTATCTTAAATACAAATAAAATCAATTCTCAACTCCCCCGTTCTGTCCTTACTTGTAAAGTAATAGTATACTTTTTTTTGTAAAATAATATACATTAACTTATTAGCGTTTAAATGATTTTAATCTCATCTGAATCACAAAACTGGGTAGGAAATGAACCTAGTAACTTTATAGTTTGAATTTGTTTAGCATTTATATTAAATAGTATGCCATAAAATTAAATGTGAAATGATTTGAAACTGGTACTTTAGCTGTGAGATAATTTAAATAACAATATAAAACATAAATAAGACGAATTGTGTATGTTTATCATTGCAAGATCAGACAGAAAATGACTAATAATCATAAAAGCTAGTAATTATTTATACACTTTTTATACACAAAAGTCTAAAGGTCAACTCAAAAAAATTATATATACTGAAAACAAGTGCCTCTCAAACTTTATTCATGAGATTGAAATTACGACCCTTCTGACTGTTTTAGATTATAATAACTTGTGATAGATCTGTTAGAAGTTTTTATTTCTGAATGAGCTTTTGTAAAACTCTCACGTCTGTATATTATTAGTGTTGTAATTTTTTAATCTAGAGTTTTTGTTATTGTTGGTCCAGAAGATGTTATTGTCATATTTCCCGGCATTAAATTAAAATGGAATTTTTATGGTTACGTAGGAAAATAACTGTCTGTTGGTCCGTGTACACATGCAGATAGTACAGGAAATGAAGCATTTTGGCTCGCAATTTTTTCGTCCAGCATGGAATTACGTGAAATTTTCACAGAAGGTAGGGAATAACCCAAGGATCATTTTCTACATCATGCCGGTGTACGCTAAAACCTTGGGGGTGGTTGCCACCCCATCTCGGGGGTGGAAATTTTTTACTACATTTTAACTATAGGAATCGATGGGAAAAGTAATTCTAAGAAAAAAATGTTCTTTACGTTTTCTTCGTAAAACTAATATTTTTTGAGTTACTCGCGGTTGAAAGTAACAGTTTTTCGACGAAAAAATCGATGTTTTTAAAAAGTTTTTTGCGAATAACTCGAAAAGTATGCATTTTATCAAAAAAACAGTAGAAAGCAAAATTGTAGCTTTTAAAAAACAAACAAAATCCTTTTTTTATTATTTTTCTACGACCAATACGAACCGAGATACGGCATGTTAATGGTTAACTTCTTTTCGCCAAATACATAATTTGAAAGATTCAAAGTCAAATAACAGGAAAAATTTACATTTTTCGAGGAAAACTCATTGAATCTTTTTTAAAGTATTTGATTAGATATTTAAAAAAAAAAAAAAAAAAGTCTCTAGCATAAAAATTAAGCGACTTACGATCAAAATAAGGTCGGTACCTACTTTTTTCTACGAAAAAATCAGTGAAAACAACCCCCTATTTACTCTTAGTTAGTTGAAAATTCTGGCGTATAAAAGCATAATCTATTTCTTTATGGGTAGTTTCTATCTTGTTTTTTGTTTTATCAGTATCAATCAGTTATTTTTAGAACTAAACTTGACTTTGGTTCGTTATTTATTATTTTTTAACATGGCTTACATATCCGATTGATATTTGTTCACATTTTATAATTTAGAGGTAACGAGTGTAAATTTTAACATGTGGTCTTAGAGAGTGTTTCCAACCTTTTTGGCATCACGGACTTCCGTAACGTCTTTTGGAATTGACGGACTTATTCAGGGGTCCACATATTATATATACACTTGACTTGCCGAATTTCTCTGAGACGCGTTTCCCCTTCCATCATACAAGCTCGGCACCAAGTGATTTTCATTTATTCTTCCACCTCAAGAACTTTCTGGGAGATGAACAACTGGAAAATGACAACGATAGTAAGTGTCAAAACACATTTGACATCATCACTGTGATTTTGTTGTGAAATTATCTTTTTGCAAAAAATAGTTTATGAATATGAATATACATCGTCGCCGACTTGATGCCATTAAAAAAATGGTATTTTGTATTACATCATTTCAAATTATATTATTCTAAAATTTATGTAAAACTAGTTATAACGTCTATAATATTAAGAATAGATTGATAACAATTATGTACGTGTCAAATATAAATATTACTTACGTTTACAAAACTCTTATAGACGGTGTTACAGCAATAGCACAATACAAAAAAGAAAAAATAGTGAAAAAAATAAGTGAAAACTTTGGCACACCAAAAATGTTGGATTGGAGATGCGAACACTTCAAAAGAAATATTTGCAATGACTGAATAATTACACAATTCGTAAAATGTCCCATATTTCCATGTGTTCTAAAACAAGTTTAAAATGTATTTTCGGCAAAGATTAAAGCATTAGACCTTTTTATGGTTTAATCCCTTTTGAATATGACCTCCATAAAATTTTACAACAAATTTCCTGTCTATATTGTGTTTTGCATAAAATTATTAACAAATGTGAAGAATGAATTTACACACATTTTAGGTTTTCAATTATTAAGGTTTTTTAGGGTTTTGTAAGTATGACCACCGAAAAACCCTTATAAGAAAAATAAATGTATATTAAATAATTTTTTTTAATAAAAATAAATATTTTTAAAAGAGTTTGAAAAGGTTGAAATACCATATATCACATGGTATTGTTAAATTGAAAAGAAATCATCAAATAATACATCAATGTTACAAAATTTATGTAAACAAATAATAACTTACCTGATATGGGTTGTTAACAATTTGTTATGACAGGTTACCACTTGGCGCCAATTTCATATGTATCAATTTTGTGTACTAGTGGAAAAGATAGTATAGCTAGTAAATACGACGACGAGCTAGCTGCTATCCTAGCCCAACTACTGGCAGCTAGTACTCTAGTAGCCACAATGTCAACTGTTTACACAGAGATAGTGACTAATTGCTAGTTACTTGCGCTAGTTACTAGCTCTGTTACTCTACCAATGTAAACCCGGCATTAGTGCTAAGGAGAAAAGTATAATGTAGACAGACATACCTTCATAAAAATTCCAAAGCCAACTATAGTTTTTAATTTTTAAATGTGCGAAATCCTCGGATTCTTCAGTGCACAGTTTGAAAATCACTGTATTAAACTATTCGATTATTCAACGAATCACGATTTTTATCTGGTTTCAAATAGACGTAGGTAAATTTAAACATGTATTGTGTAATATTTGTTAATATTTTAGTAATTCTACACTGGCTTGTACATGTTTAAATAATCATTAAAAAGAAATCATAAGAAAAAAACTTTTACTATCTAAAATAACTGGTAATATTTTGACGTGTAAATTACATATTGGTATTAAGTGTTAAAAAACAAAATTCCAATGTAAAATTGAATTTGGCGGCATTTGAAGAAAATATTTATTTTTTATAATACCTAATTACTAACCACAAGTATTTATAAAAAACATAATAAAAAGTGATTTGGGTACATAGCTTTGAAAACATATTATTTGTATACAAGAATAAGGATGTGAAAGTGTTAAACTCAAAATCGACACTTTAAACACATGTAAATAAAAATATTATAATACGTCGTTATAGAGAATACATTTTTTCGTAAACCGTGAAATTAAAAAATCGGAATAGATTGTATTCTGGGATACAACCGCTAGCAGACATGCTTCCAGGAGGGGGGTACGTACTGGACCCCCCCCCAGAATTCGAAAAACACGTGGTTTTATTGTTTTTAAGGAATATATTTGAATTCTAGAGTTCATAACCTTTTTTTAGTCGTCATTCGTGTTTTGGAGGGACCTTTTTTTTCTTAGGACAACTTGTATGTTAGAAACGAGGTTTTTTTAGGGTTTTGTAGGTATGACCAAAAAACCTTTATACCGTTGTTTTGTCGTCTGTCTGTCTGTCTGTCTGTTCGGTAAAAAATGTAGCCAAACGGCTAAACCTAGAGAGTTGAAATTTGGCATACTTATACAACTCTTTGACCCGCACATAGGAAAAATACTAAAACATCTAAAAAACATATCCCCCTAAAAATATAAACAAATATCTGCACATCGAAAAAAAAATATTTTTTTTTAAATTTCTGGGTAGGGTATCAAATGAAAGCCCTTAGTACGTGAATTAACGATCAAAAATTTATTTTTGCAAAATAAATTATTTTGACACGATTTTGGCCAAAATTGTGCAAAAAAATTTTTGTCCCACACTCTGTAGCCCAGATGATTTAAACTAAAAATTCTAAGTAATGTACATTTGTGTGAACCGGAATAGTGCAACAGTAAGTTTTAATCAGATTATGTTTTCGGAAAATAACGCATTTTTTGTGTTTTTTGCTTTGGGCGGAGTTATGACTTAAAACAACCAATGGAAGCCATAGGCGCAATTTTCAAAATATTAATGAACATTGCTATATATAAAAAAAATACTGCATATAGTTAGAAACCTAAATAATGGTATTAGGCATTCGAATTAAAATTAACAAAAAAAATATATATATATTTTAACATAAAATTTGTTTTGGCATCCCAAATAATCATCATTCACTTACTAAATACCTGCGAAACCCTGAAATGTGTGAAAATTCACACTTCACATCTATTTTTTAGGTCATTACTTGTATTTTAAAAAATAATGTGCTTCTGGTCAGCACTTGTCGAGTAATTTCTCGATCCCTAACTTTATAAAACAATTTTGTCCTCTAAGCCCCCCCCCCCCCCCCCCCCCAAGAAAAATTAATGAGCGCGCGCCTGGCCGCTAGGGTTTACGTCCGAGTGGTCTTCTTGTTGTACTGTACTGCGCTCCATTTTGGCTTTGCGGCGTCAGCTCTCATGTGTTTTCTGCTAGCCCTGAATCTTTCCGCCTTGGTGTGTCGCACATTTTTGTATTTCATAGGATGTATTCGATTTTGATCATTGGATCGATTTGGTCCAATGGATACACAACCAATACTGTATTCCAGGCTTGTCCAACCCGCGGCCAACGGGCATGCGGCCCGCTGACCAACATAATACTGATGGATGTCTAGGTATATATATCACATCAAAATCAACAGTTTTTTTGATAAACACTTTTATTCGTTATTTAAGACCTTCCATTTAATTTTTTTAAACAAAATTTAAAGAATTTGCCAAATATCCCAGCGTTTTTTTCTGCATTTGCTTCGTGTTCAAGTCCACACAATAATGTACCACACAATAAATTTTAAAAAAATATGTTTTTTTATCAACGACACAAAAAATCGAAATTTTTCGAAAAATGTATCTGATCAAAAATTCCTGTTGTACTATTCCGGTTCCCATCAATGTTCATTACGGAGATTTTTTTCAGATTTTTTAGATCAATCCCTTTGGGAGATAGGGTGGGTTTTTTGACACGTTTTGGCAAAAATTCAATAAAAAAAAATGATTTTTCAAAAATAAAAATTTGCTAATCCACGCATTAAGAGGATTGATTTAGTTTGCCAATCATAATTTAAAAAAAAAAAATATTTTTTTTATTAAATATATAATTGTTTATATTTATCTCGGGATGTGTTTTTTTGGATTCTCAGTATTTTCCCTATATGTGGGTCAAAGAGTTGTATAAGCATTGCCAAAAGCCGTTTGGCTACAACTTCTACTGTACAGACAGACAGTCAGACACATCAGTGACGTTATAAGGGTTTTTGGTGGTCATACCTACAAAACCCTAAAAATGAGAGAATCATAAAATCATTCTCAAACTATATAATATATTAATTAGTATTATAGTCTATCTCAGGAAGAGTGATAGTAATAAATCTTTTTGTCAGGCAGTTACCAGTGGCGTGCACATTTTAAACACGTTTAAATTGGTTTTGTGTATTTCTATATTACTAGTTATCATTTTATTAAACGCACGCCTGTGACCATATTTATCATATCATTAAACGCATGCCTGTGAACATATTTTTCTTCAAAATTTTAGGGTAAAATTTTTATGATCTATTGTGTTTAACCCTAGTTCGTATTCCCATATAAGATGTACGGCACACTTGGTTGTTTCTTAACAATATTTCGTTTCGATCTATTCATATTTTGTGAGCCGCTTCTGTGTGAAAAAACAATAACTTTTTACAAATAATAAATTTTATTACTATCGCTCTTTCTGAGGTAGACTATAGTGTATTTTATGTGTGGCCAAAACAACTTGTCTTCTTATAATGTGGCCCAGGGAAGCTAAAAGGTTGGGCACCCCTGCTGTATTCGATTACACTTTTATGGCCGGTTGCTAAAGTAAGAATTATCCCTAACTCAAGTTAAAATCATTTGTTTTTGTATGTTGTATCATATAAAAACAAATGATTTTAACTTGAGTTAGAGAAAACTCTTATGTTAGCAACCCAACATTAATGTATTCAATCGACAGATCTCGACGATCTCGACGTTGTCTTTCGTTTGAGATCAATTTCGATAGAGTAACGCTTCGCAATTCCGAGTTATACTGATTTTATTTTGCGCGGCGCAGCGGAAAATCTCCAAACCTTTTTGTCGTTTTTAGAAATTGAGGACCTACCCGATCTCTAATCATCTTTGATTGAATTATTGCTATTATCAAAACGTCTGAACAATTTAAAACACGAAGTCGATTCAGAGCATCTTCTACAAGAGCTGTTATCAAAAGTTCAAGTATTTCTGTCGCCGTTCTTCCAAGTTTGAGACAAAATTTCTCAGACATGCTGCTCTTTGATCAGGTCCATCTTAACAATCGTCGGGGTAGAAAAACCGAAACACAAAAACCGCTATAAAATTCGAATGAAATAACTTATACCCTTTTCACACTAGATCTTTAAGACGAGTGAACTTAAAGTTCAGCGATGTTTAAGATCGGTATGCTTTCACACTTGATGTTTAAATCTCTGGTGCTGTCATCAGCTACAGTAATTTTGTCCTTAAGTTACCGTCATGAAATTACCAGTTTTGAACTGTCTGCGCAGACGCACATTTTGAATTATTATAAACAATTAAGGATATTTCATTTCATTCTACAATAAAGGCACTACAATAAAGAATATATTACACCTGTATTAACATGTAAGTCGATACTTTTTATCTCAATTATTGTAGCTCTGTATTTTATTAAACACATTATTAAAATAAATAATTTTATTATAACAATAAGTATAAACTTCTTATAACGTCGATATAATACAGTATTCTTGTTTATGATAATATAAAATGTTGACAGCACAAATTTAAGGAGTATTTTTTTATAATAGGATTTAAGTTGGCAATGCGGACGAAGTTTAAGACGCAGATCTCTGTCTTAAACATCGCTTGTATTTAACCGAGGCCATACGGTTTCACATTAGCGTTTAAAGATACATTCACTTTAACATCCGATCTTAAAGATCTAGTGTGAAAATGGTATTAGTGAAACAAATTTAACGCCAGTCAACTCATAAATAACAACTGCATCATATCAAATCGTTACCCTTCCCCCTCCAGTTATAAAGTATTACGCAACATGCTCATTTCGCGTTTTTTTTTTATCAAACCTTGTATATCTAACAAATTTAATGTTATCGCATTTGTATTTTTTCACAATTTGCATATTATATATAACTGTTCAGTTTAATAGTTGTTTAACGTAATAATCATGGTTAAATATTATTATTATAATTTTTAGTACCCATTAAAGCTTGTTAAATCAGCGGGATGTCCGGAATCTACCATCGTAATATTACTAATTGAAAATATATTGTATATACTACAATGTAAATAAATGGCAGAGTTGGTAATAAGTTATGGCGTTGATAGTTCCAAGTGCTGTTTGTTTGCTTTTTTAATTATACTGAAAGAGTGGTGCTAGGAAAAAATTAGCTATAAAGTTTAAATTTAAAGTAAAATTAGAGAAGTTGTTCTCTGTCGAATTACGTTTTTTTAGTAGTTCGGGTATTTTAAAGATGGTAGAAGCTATCTGTCATGGTGAGAGATCGGAGACGCTTTAAATTTTTAAAATTCACCGTAAATTTGTACAAACGAAAATAAACAAATATTTTTATCTTGAGGTTCTTAAAAGTGATCTTACGTGAGCCAGTAAGGAAACAAACGGCGTGATAACTGAAAAAATACATGATGTTTAACCATGGAAACGCAATTTTTAGCGAAGAACAAAGTCTCAATCATTCCCCATCCACCATAATCGCTAGGCATAGCGCCAGGCTATTATTTTGGTCGATCTTTTTAACCACCTGCCCACCAACAAAATATCCAAAGTGTGCATATCCACTCCTAGCAGTCAGTATACTAAATAAATCTGTGAAACATAACAAAATTGTATCATTTAGTTAAGATTTTATTTATTTATTTATTCTTTTTAATATATACTCTAGTCCAGCGTTTCTCAACCGGGGGGCCGCGGCCCCCTGGGGGTCGTGAATGCTTCGTCGGGGGGCCGCGAAGTCATATAAGATCGAAACATGAAAATATAATAAAAATGCACTCAATCTTACAAGAGATAAATTTTATTCATATTTATAAATACGAGTATCTTATATTGATATTCATAAAAATATACCTTTCACAACATAAATAAAATAAATATTCTATTTATTTTTATACTTAATATACTTATTTTGACAACTAATTTAAACTACAGGCTATTTCAAATGTTTAAGTTGTCACTAGCTAACTTTATAATGAGTAAATGGGCTTTTGCTAAACAAAATGATCAAAAGCTTCATTTAATCGATAAAAATTACTAGTTTTGAAAATCTAGTTCCGCTTTAACAAAAGAAACAGACTATAAGTAGACTATATCAAGGTCAAATTGTATGTGTCGGTTAATGGGTTCGCGTTGGAGGCAATTCAAGTATTTTTAAGTTGTGCTTTGAAGTAGGTACGATTTGAAAGTGCAATATTTGTTATTATATATTTTTTTAATTGCTTTCCGAACTACAGGTAACTAAGGATGCGAATGTGTTTAAATTACAATGGAAGGCACTTTGAACATTTGTAAATAAAAATACTTTACTTTCAAGTCGTTGTAGGTACTATAATCGTCATTTAAAAATATCACAGTTTTTTGTCAACCGTAAAAGGTATTAAAAAAATGTTTAAGGAAAAGTTGTTGAAAAGCTCTATCCAAAGATATCCAATATGACATACTTTCCTATTTAAAAATTCGAAATTGTCCTTGATGTCCTGTAATTCTGTTTTTTTCCGGAAAATGTCAATACTACCGTTTAATTTTGTGGATAAATTTTAGTTCAAAATTTTTGACGTGTGAGTGACGTGTGAGCAACGTCGCCTTTTCGAAAAAACTCGTGTTCCCATCCATTCGAAGATTAGAATGGTAATAGTGTAAATAGGGTATAAATAGGATTCCTGTTATATAATGAATACATAATATAAATACTAATCAACTAAACTATCTAAATTTATACATATTTATTTATATTATTTATATACATAACAAAAAAATTACCTTAATTATTAATTTAAATAATCTTTATTATGACATAAAAAGTTCATCAAATTCGTCTTCGCTAATATTATCAGGTATATCATTAAATTCAGATGTACTTTCGTCATTAGTTTATACATACGGTTGTTATGAAGGAATATTGGTATAAAAGTGTTTCCAGGAAAGCAGATTATAAGGGTGCGCGGTATACGAGGAATACATGCAAAAAATAAAATAAATCTATTCAGATTTGAGGTGCGCGTTATACGCCGGAATATACGGTAGTTTATGTCTTTGTCGTTTTTATATTGTTTATATGTTAGAGACTGGCGACTACCAAAAACTCCTCAGTTCCGCATAATGCAAAAAAAGAAAACAAAATGCTCTGTATTATTTAGGCCGGCCCATTTAACTACCAGCCCATCGAGTAAATTTACGGTGTTTCTATCTGCGCTTGGCAGTCAGTATACTAAATAAATCTGTGAAACATAACAAAATTGTATCATTTAGTACCTAAATATTTCAGACTCAGTTTCTGTTGTTCAGTAATTATGAATTCTGTAAAAATAAAGAAAATAAAGTAAAGTGAGTGTTCGTGCACGGTATTGTAGGTAGAAGTTGCACGTTGTTGAACGTAGGGGTTTCCTAGTTTACCCCAGGCGATAGCATTCTCGCGCTCAGCCCGAGCACGACTTTACCTTGGCTCCGAACTCCAGTACCTGAAAATATATTTTTAAATTAGGACCGTAACAAATTTTATTTATTACTTCTTATTATCGTCTGTATCATTTAAATTTTTTAATACAGAATTCTGTGGTTTAAATTTTGAAGGTTACTATTTAATTTACAATTATTTCTTGGTATTATAATTTTTCTTTAACGAGAATATTTCGAAGTTTACATAAAAAAAGAATTCTTGGAAAAATACTAGGATCTAGTATTGAAAATTGTTTTATCAGGGACTAATAACAGAACGAAAACTAAATAATGATATTAATAGAATTTTTTTAAGAAATGAAACATAAACAAGTTCGATATTTTGTTGTTTTTTTCAAAAATTACCTAAATTGATCATATTTACTGTCCATCTTTGTAATTTTGAGCAAGATTTGTTAATGATGATCAATCGCGGTACTGCGTAATGCGCATCTGCTACATCCCTTATACCCTTTTCACACTAGATCTTTAAGACGAGTGAACTTAAAGTTCACCGATGTTTAAGATCGGTATGCTTTCACACTTGATGTTTAAATCTCTGGTGCTGTCCAAAGCTACAGTAATTTTGTCCTTAAGTTACCGTCATGAAATTACCAGTTTTGAACTGTCTACGCAGACGCACATTTTGAATTATTATAAACAATTAAGGATATTTCATTTAATTCTACAATAAAGGCACTACAATAAATAATATATTACACCTGTATTAACATGTAAGTCGATACATTTTATCTAAATTATTGTAGCTCTGTATTTTATTAAACACATTATTAAAATAAATAATTTTATTATAACAATAAGTATAAACTTCTTATAACGTCGATATAATACAGTATTCTTGTTTATGATAATATAAAATGTTGACAGCACAAATTCAAGGAGTTTTTTTTTTTATAATAGAAATTAAGTTGGCAATGCGTACGAAGTTTAAGACGCAGATCTCTGTCTTAAACATCGGTCGTGTTTAGACGAGGCCGTACGGTTTCACATTAGCGTTTAAAGATACATTCACTTTAACATCTTAAAGATCTAGTGTGAAAAGGGTATTATAGTTGAAGACGAGAATATTTCTATGTAATGTAAAAAAATATGTAAAAATTGTAAATACACATTTACTTTAGTTTTAGGTTCGTTTAACACGATGTTATATTTTGTATAAAATATGTTATGAAAAATATGTGCAGAAAAATTAACACCGTGTTATACACATTTCTCAAATAGGTTATAAAATTTTCTGTGAAATTACGTGATTTTAGAATTATTTCTAGGAAATTCTATAATTATTTTCATTTAAAAATACGCTCGCTACAAATTCAAATGTAGCACATGCGAATTACGTAGTTACAGCGATACACGGTACTGACATATATTGCCTTCTCTCTCAACACTCCTTTACACACAATCTGCAATACTGGGGTACGTTCCAAAACCTTTGGAGTTTACTCTAAACTTAACTCTAAGTTTAGTAAGATCGTTCCAAAACATTCGAGTTTCCGGTTTGAGTTAACCCTAGAGTTTACTCTTTTAACTCTGCTTGCGAGATGGGTAATATTTACTCCCATGCGCAGAATGCGTACGCATGTAATGTAAGTTTTCACATGTCGAAATTAACAGAAATTAATTAGGGAGTCAGTAACCCCAAATAATACATACCGCCCTCTTCCTTTTATCCATTACTATTTAAAGATATTATTAATTATTTAAAATAATATGTCGTGTTGACAATATTTTAGCGGGAATTTTCAAATAAGCACTCCTAACCTTAACATCGCCGTTCCAAAACCTGATCACATGACCACATTATCTTTGAGTAAACTCGAACTCCAAGACTTATGTTTTGGAACGTACCCCTGTTAGCAAGCGAATAGCGCATCCTTTACTTAATCATCCTAGTATACGATAACTATGGTGTCTCTGATAAACTGAGATAGCCAATGTGTTTATATGTCTGTCTCATTAAAACATCTCACAAGCTGTAAGTTAAGAAAATTATCTACAATCCACTATGAATAACGTATTAAATTTAGAGGTCTGAACGGTTTCACGTCTTACCATATGACAACCTTCTAGTGACAGTAAACAGAGTACAAGCTATAAGCTATTGATTTAAGAGCTCTGAATGCGGCTTTAACGTAAGGAAGCAAGAATCAACGAAAAGCATTGTTTTGCAACATTTTCTTTAATTTAGTTATTTGTTTCCGCTAGATCTAAAATAATTAGAAAACTGTGCAAAGATTCTGAAAACCAGTCTAAAACCAATTCATGTTGTTCCCTTTTCTCTATAATTCAGATTCTTCTGTTTTATTATTCCGATCTGTATTAAATGTATGTTAATTTATTGATTGATATAATTAAAATTTTATTAATTTAAATTCATGACAGGGGTCTAGGTTGATGACTGATAGAAAATTAACGACCTTAGTTCATTTAGAACACGTTTGGCCGGCAAATAAACCATTAATAGATGAAATTAAGTCGTAGCATTTTTAATCATCTTTTTTACTGCTAAATATGCGTCCTCACTAAGTAATTTAATATGTTCTGATGAGAAACGGGATCTTGTTTTCGACATAATTGTGTTTCAAATATTTGAGGTGACATGAAAATTGCGAGGTCATCTAGAGAGATTGATGTTAGACAAATAGAATAAGTTTGAAAATACACTTTCATGCAGATTTTTGAAATCTTCAGATTCTGCATAGTGACTCGGTGAAGTAATCGGATAGCTCCAATTTTTGCTGAAAACCATTTTTATGGTTTTGAAGGTATGACCACCAAAAAACCCTTATAACGTCACTCTGGTGTCTGTCTGTACGGTAGAAATTGTAGCCAAACGGTTGAACATAGAGAGATGAAATTTGAGAATTTCAAGTTGCACAACTGGCATACTTGTACAACTTTTTGACCCATATATAGGAAAACTATAGAGAGTTCAAAAAATACAACGCGGGATAAATATAAACAAATATGTATTTAATAAAAAAATATATTTTTTAAATGTTGATTGGCATACTAAATGAAACCTCTTAATGCGTGGATCAACAAACAAATTTTTATGTTTGAAAAATCTTTTTTTTTTATTGGATTTTTGCCAAAAATCAAATTTTGTCAAAAAAGTTTTGTCCCCCACCCTATCTCCCAAAAGGATTGATCTAAAAATCTAAAAAAAATCTCCATAATGACCATTGATGAGAACCGAAATAATTCAACAGGAATTTTTGATCAGATAATTTTTTCGAAAAACGTTGATTTTTTTGTCTTAAATATTTTTTTTTAATTTCAAGGTAATTTTAGGTATCAAAAGAAAGCTCTTAAGACGTAGATTACGAAACTATGAATAGTTTTTTGAAATAAGTTTCTTTTAACACGAAGTTAACCAAATATGTGCAAAATTTCTTGTCCCACACCCTTTTACCAAAAAGGATTAAACTAAAAATCTGAAAAAATTATAGGTAATGTATATTGATCTGAGCCGGAAACGTACGAGAGTAATTTTTGATCAGATTGTGTTTTTGAAAAATATGACAGTTTTTGTGTTTTTGAAAAATTTAATTATTTTTTTAATTCATGGTTAAATTATGGCTAATAATGTTATGGATTTTTTGTATTTATAGCTAAGATAGTGCGCGTATTTTTTGGAATTAAAAATATTAAAAAAATAATATATTTTTTTAATAGTTGCGAACTGAGTTACTCACACCACACCACACTACAATATACACTGTAAAATATTTCTTATTAATCTAATGAAGACTTGAATACGAAGCAAATACAAAAAAAAAAACGCTGGGATATTTGGCAAATTATTTAAATTTTGTTTAAATAAATTAAATGGAAGCTCTTAGTTCTCAAATAACGAATAAAAATGATTATCAAAAATCTGTTGATTTTGATGTGATTGTAGAACAAATATTCCTACACATCCAGTATTATGTTGGCTTCTTACACTTATTAAATACCTACAAAACTCTGAAATGTGTGAAAATTCACACTTCACATCAATTTTTTTTATGATTCACGTACATATTTTAATTGCTGGTGTTGTTTTGGGACGAAATTCAAAACTGTTTAATTATAAATAACTAAAAATCGTGCACTGTTTACATACGGAAATCATTACGCTTATAAAAAACCATAAAGAATAATGAATTTAAAAACAATAATACCACTGAAATATCTGGGGACTTTACCATGTATTTTTATCGGTTTTTGTATCAGTAAAAAAGTATGAATAGCATTTTGAAATATTTAAAAATTCAATGATTTCCCTATGTAAACATTACAGAATCCTCTTAAGAGTAAAGTATTAAATAAAATGTCATCTAAAAATATGATGAAACATTTATAATAATGGCGGAAATATTATTACTGCGACATTGGTGTTAGGTTACCCGTCTGATCAGCCGTCATGGTCACCACCGCCCCCAAAGTAAACCTGCTAGCTGCTAGCTCTCCTCGAATAGAAGAGTTACGCGTTAACCGTTAATCGGTAGCCTTACGTTCGCGTGCTTCGTGCGTGCCTGTTGCAATTATAAAAGCCGACTTCCCCGATCAACGATGTTAACTGAATGAAGATAGGACAGGAGAGCATAGGCCGTGTGTTTGCCGCCCCCGGCTATACGCGGTTAAAATAGGATCAATGAGGGACAGTGGCGGGCACAACAATAATTACTACATTAATAATCTAAATCAGTGGCGGCTCTAAGACTTGGTCAATGGAGGGGCAACCAAAGTTTAAATTAAAAAATATAAATACTTACCAGTTCTTCAGTTTTGTTTTCATATTAAAAATTGTGCAGTCGGTCATGTGATATTTATTGGATTGTGTAGGCGCAAGTAGCTTTTGATGCAGTACGTCAAAAATGTCAACTAACTATTCAGTTTTGTGGTCGAAATCAGTTGTTATGTTAAAAATCAAACCGGTAATGGTAATGAACTTTTTAATTATACACCACACTTTATAACAATTTTAGGTTTGATACAGTAACAACAATATTTACTATATGACCCATCCTACAAATATCGTCGTAACTCAATATTTTCATTTTTTGAATTAAGTAAGTTAAATATTACACTATTTAACTTACATAGTATGAATTAAATTAAGATTAAATAAGTTAAAATTGTTTGTAAACAAGTTCAGTTTTTCTCTTTTTACTTATATTACCTAAATCGTAAAACTATATCTCCTCTTTTATCAATATTTAGATTATTACTTGTTATTCTGTTATGTTTTAAATATCGATTTTTTTGTCTTTAAAAAATTGTTTGTTTAAAATTTATTGTGTGGTATCAAAAAACAAAAGCTCTAGACCAGTGCTTCTTAAAGTGGTGGGCCGCGGCCCTCTAGGGGGCCGTGGTGTTCCAACAAGGGGGCCGCGAAGAATCGTAAATGTAACACTTAATTATTTTATTACTTAAAAAGGATGAGTAGCTTTAACTTTAATGCTACATAAATATTATTCTTCATTATACATAGATTATTGAATGATCTGAGCGTAAAAAACTAAATGTATGTATATATTTTAACTAATCTTGGTTCCAAAAACAAAAATTAGGGGGGCCGTGGGTTATTGATTTGAATATAAATACTAATCAACTAAACTATCTAAATTTATACATATTTATTTATATTATTTATATACATAACAAAAAAATTACCTTAATTATTAATTTAAATAATCTTTATTATGACATAAAAAGTTCATCAAATTCGTCTTCGCTAATATTATCAGGTATATCATCAGATTCAAATGTACTTTCGTCATTAGTTTATACATACGGTTGTTATGAAGGAATATTGGCATAAAAGTGTTTCCAGGAAAACAGATTATAAGGGTGCGCGGTATACGAGGAATACATGCAAAAATTAAAATAAATCTATTCAGATTTGAGGTGCGCGTTATAAGCTGGTGCGCGTTTTACGCCGGAATGTACGGTAATTAATGTACATTAATCTGAGCCGGAAATGTACAAGACGAATTTTCGATCGAATTCGAATTGACGATCAGATTGTATTTTTGAAAAATATTGCAGGTTTCGTGTTTTTGACAAAATTTATTAAATTTTTAATTTATGGCTGATAATATTACGGATTTTTTTATTTATGGCTAAGATAGTAAGGTAGCTAAGTCTTTTTTTGAAACTAAAAATATAATAAAAAAAAAATAACAGCAGAGAATCGGATTCATGTGTGTAAGGAGCTTATACTGTTGTAAAAATAAATTATCTTAAGTAAATATTAAGTTAATAATTCCTTTAAAGGTAGCTCCCCATAGCTCTCTAAATATATGTCTAATCAAAAATTCCATTACACAGAGATGAATAGTTTCGTTTCTCATATTAATTTTCACTGTTCAATTACTAATAAATGAGATATTTCAACCTTATAAGTAACACTCTCCTTGCCCCTAAATAATCATATTAAAAATTGCGCTGAAGAAAAAAATGTTTCCTCATTTACATACCTATATTATCTCATACATATAAAGTAAATAATAAGTGAGATATTTCAAGATTTTATTTTTTGGGTGTTCTCCCGTACCTCTCCAAATATTCATTCCATCGTAAAGTATGTAGAACAAGAATGATCGAATGACTGAACAATTTTGCTGTTCAGTTAATAATAATGGAGATTTTTTAAAAGTTTAGCTTTAGCGTATATTCATCTAAATGAAAAAATGCATATAAATAAAATTGTTTTCTTATTGTAAACTATTTTTGTCATACATGATTTTGCTGTTAAGTTAAAAGATATATGTAGACTTAAGGCTGCGTATAACCCCCAGTGGTTACTAATTTCTTATACAAAACTAAAAATCTAAAATAAAATTAGTTTCAATCTATACATCAAATTTTGCACCGAATTTTTATCTATCTAATAAGATATTTTTAATTGTAGAAACATTTATTGTAAAAATATTATCGCTCAATAACTTAAAAATAGACATCAGCGATATTGTTCTGTAATTTTTTAAATCTTCGAATAACTTTTATATTTATATAGTTTTGTGTAGAAATGTTCAAATAATACGTCAACATTTTTTTCGACTTGATTCCTTATAGTTTAGAACCTGCGTCGAAAAATATTATACTTGATGATATTGGAATGCCACTTGGTACACGTATTCTTTATGAAGATTAAATCATTTTTCTTGCAACATCTATTTTGTAAACCGCGGCATCCGAACCGAAAGATGGCGGCAAAAATAGACTACCAAGTATAATAACTATAAGTAGTTTTCACAATAGAGCAAAATAGCTATAAACATATTTGTAGAATGAAGCTTTAGCTACAATTTGGCGCATCGTACGCAAATATGCGTCAATTGGTTTACGAGATGGCGTCTATAATGCAATTTGCTTATTTACAATTACATTACAGTTTTTTCTACAATTAAAAATATCCTATTAGATAGATAAAAATTCGCTGCATATTTTGATATATAGATTGTTATTAATTTTATTTCCGATTATTAGTTTTGTATAAGAAACTATTGAGAACTAAAGGGTTGTGCGCCGCCTTAAGTTTTAAGGTGGCTCCGCGTAACTTCCCAAATATTCATCTAATTGAAAAAATGTATTGGACAAAAAAATTTTGTTTTCTTAATATAAACAATTTTTGTTATATATATTTTTGTTAAATCAATAATAAGGAAGATATTTCAAGTTTTTAATAAACAATTTTAATCCTGAATCATCCCCATAGAATAACATTTTTGAAATGATTTATAGCCTATGTTCGAATCCTGATTTTTCTCTATCATTATACCAAATTTCGTGAAAATATGGTTAGCCGTTTTTGCGTGAATCGCGGACAGACAGACACAGTTGGATTTTTTGCGGATATTGTCTTATACCGAAAAAATAATAAAAAAACAGTTACAACCTCTAATTTTATTAATATAGGTGTTGTAGGGTTCCTCCCTTATATTTTGCTGTTGTAACGCCAATGTTAGGGGATGCCTGTTTGCCTTCAGGCAGTATCATGGATAACGGGCACCTAGGGGACTAGCAGTGTACGTGGCGAGGCGAGTGACGCCGAGAGGAATGCCGTCAGGCAAGTTCCCCAGGCCTCGTTCACCTCTCTCTACCTTCATCACAGCATCACACATACATACAGGACTGGACTCCAACTCTTTATCTGCCCAAAATTGGTAGTTGATGTTTATCAGCAGCGTAATTGGAATCGTGAACTTGATACTTCCGCTCAGATACCTAGATTGATTATTATATTTGGTAGATCAGATTTATAGCAATAGCTACTAACACATTCTTAAAACAGATGCTTTTAAATTATTAATTATTACGGTTTCTCTACGCTAATAGCCCCAAATGCTTGATACATTATTTATTGTCTATAAGGAAGAATTTTGTCGGTTTTTGTAAAATATAGACCAGGGGTGCCCATGCAGATCAACCAGTTGATCGCTGCATGGTTTTTAGTAAATATTTACCACTGAGCTTACCATTTTGTTTCCACTGAAATATTTAACCCTCTAGTGCCCAATACGGCCTCGATGCGGATCATGTATAAATCGATGTAAAAATACAATACGTGCAAATTTCATCGAAATGCCCGTGGTCACCTACAGACGACTACAGAAAAATCACTTGAGTGCAAAAGTTGCCGTATTACGGATGTTCGCCTTACGATATATATTTATTAAAAAATAATAATAAAATTTATAGAACTAAAGGGATTGTAATTCTTGAATAACAAATACACCAAAGAGATAAAATAATTATTGTTCTTATTTTATTCATATAAATTTTTTGAGATATAAACAATTTTGGCACTATCTCCCCAAATACGATTCAGGGTAGGCTTACCGTTTATAGGTCTACAGGTAATAAGTTATTCTTAAGGTTAAATTTGAATACAAATTTAGCATTAGTGACCCTCCATTAGCCAAGTGCAATTTATTGGTCAAGAAAAATAAATTGGGGCACTGGAGAATTCTTGAATAACAAATACGCCAGAAAGATAAAAGATTTATGCTCGTATTCACCAAGAGCCAATAAGAGTTATGGAACTCATAAATGAACCAATAGGCTAAATTTGTATTCACCAACCCTCAATAGCGCTATTGCTTCCATAAATCTCTCTTTAAGTGATAAAACTGAAAATCGCCCAATAACTTTCTTATAGATTGTATAATTTCTTCAAATTTAAATATTTAATCATTTATTAATTAATAAAAGATATAAAACAATAGTTTGAACAATTTAATACAATTTTTGTGAAAAAATAAGTTATTTAAATGTCAATAGCTTCCGTAAAATTCTTACTTCTTTTTTTTCAATATTAATGTTTTCCATTTTAAATAAAAATTGCAAATTTTGTCACCATTAAACACGTCAAATACGAAACAAACTTTTTAGGTTATAGTCTGTACCAAATTAGTTCTGAAGATCGCAATAAAATAATAAAAGTTAGGGAACTCAAAAAATTACAATAGGAGTGATATAACTAGGCGTGTCAACCTATAGCCGTAGGGATTAGTTTTTCACATTACGCATCTTACTTAAAGGATTAACAAAAACAAGTACTTATACTTATTTATAGTTAGTACTTAAACGTAGGTATGCGCTATGAACCGTTGACTGTTTACAACGTGGTTGTAAACATGAACTCTAGTTCTTGTAGTTTAACAATGTGATTATAGTTATACGGGATAATTGTTTTATGCCGATCTTCAAAAAGAATATGATATGTTCTATACATTGACCATTTTCGCGCTAAATTTTAACAAAGTTCCAACCTAAACATGATAAATATCTAGGGCAACTTGTTAAATCTCCCTATAGTTATTTATTGAAAGATTTGGGTTGGTGAATACCAAACTGTATTATGGAACCCATAGCTTATATGGCTCCCATAACTATTGGACCAATAATAAGGTCTTGGTGAATACTTTTTAAATATAGCGTCGTCGCAATATACCAACACACGGAAATAATAAGGTACAGTCAGATTTTTTTTTATAAAAACAAAAACAATAAAATTTTAGTATTTTTCCTATGTGCGGGTCAAAGAGTTGTATAAGCTTGCCAAATTTCAACTCTCTAGGTTTAGCCGTTTGGCTACAATTTTTACCGAACAGACAGACAGACAGACAGACAGACAGACAGACAGACGACAAAATGACGGTATAAGTGTTTTTTGGTCATACCTACAAAACCCTAAAAAAATAGATTGCAAATATACAAAAGTTGAATTAAAATATGAAGTTTTACCTCATCCATCATATTCGCGATTATTTCTCCAACAGATTTTCATTTGTTTAGGAGTTCTTAAAAAATCGTGTTGAAATGAAGAAACTAAAAAAAAAAACACATTTTGTGATATCGTTTCTTCCAGAAATGCTAATTTTTATTACAAATATTTAATGGCATTAATAGCAAATCATTTTAAGGCATGATTTAATTAATCGTTGGAAATGATGTGATTTTTCTATTTGACATAAAGAAAATAAAATGATATAAAAGAAAAGTCACTGGTCATCAAAATTTTTCGTTGTTAGAGTAATATGATCTTTCAAGAGGTAGTTACTCATTGTTTCCATTAGTAATATATTATTTTAATATGTTCATTTGCAAGAACAATAGAAGACATATCAACTGAATTGACTTTCTGACGTTTTGAAAAATATTTCCATAACGAAAACAATACCGGTAACAAGCAAATTAAGATAATGCAAACGGAAATTACTTACTAGTTTTATCTTCATTAGCACTTCTATTTTCTACTTAAAATATATATTATTTACTATTTATCTTAATAGAGTAAAATAACATTATTTCAATTTCTTCTTTTGAGGGTTCTACGACTAGCAATATCATAACTATTTTGACTTACAGCAGTTCGGAATATATAGATATGCATTCAAAGCATAGATGGGATTAGATGATTTTAATATATACCTTAGTCATTTAGATGAGCTGTGTTAGGCGCAAATAGCCATCGTTGCTGTGCGCCAAAAATTTTAATTTACTAATTAACTAACATACATGAGAGTACGATGAATATAATTCTATTCTATCGTTGCCCAGAAAACGATTCTATTGGCTGTTGCCAAGTAACTATTGTTTTTTTTTTTTTTTTGTCAGCTATAGAATAGAATTCTATTACTCATAATTCCACTACAGACCCGTAACTAGGGCATGGCGAAGAGCAAATTGGTTGGGATATCCTTTTTTTGCTCATCACTTCGACCCGTTTTTCTTTTTGTTTATTTTCATTAGCTTTCGAAATAAGACACTTGTCACCGGAGCTTCGAACCCTCGCTATGGCCCAGATTCGAACCATTCTCAGACATACCTCAACAAGATTTTCTACGACCGACTTTTTTTTCTCTAGGGTCCCTGAATGATTAGTTGTTGTAGATTTTTTTTTCCTTTCAATGCATGATCTAGATACTATAATTTTCGCTTCTTAATGTCTAGTCTTGCCGTAAATATTATTACAAAGTTTTCAGTGGAATTCACAGGATTTTACAAATCGGTTCAATAGTTTGTAATCGCGGCACACTAAGGAGCTGTGCGTCGAGTAACACTGGGTGCGTTTTGTGGTGCCAATTCTGGTTTCGGTTTAATCAGAATACGCGTTTTGTTGCGACTGTATTCTCATTCTATTCATTCGACTCATTCGATGATTCGAGGTCGAACGACTGGAATGAATAAGTGTGGTGGGGATGAAAAGTAATATTTGAATGCAGTTGTTTTCATTTGGTTTTTAAATGTAGATATTAGAATTGAATCTTGGTATTACTGCTTAAAAATAATTTTTACTTTTAGGTATTTTCTCATTTTGTTTCCTAAAATAAATATATACCTATATGATTTTAATATAGTTTTGATAAATCTAAACTTAAAATGTATATAAAATTCAATTACTCGTTCTAAAACATTCTTGAATATTTGCTTCAATTATAAAGTTTTTTTATTCTGCATTTATTATTTAGATTATCCATTTAGGTGAAATATGTTCGTTATTTGTTCTAAGTATAACCATATAACTTAACCTCCAAGCAAATGTCATTCCATGTTTACTTCACGATCAAAATTGTCCTTTTCTTGCGCATCAATTCTAGTACTTCCAACCATCCACCAACAAAACGCACCCATTGATATAGTCTGTAACACTCAGAAGGTCTAAGTTATACGCCACTGAAAGAATATTTGAAACCGGCTCGATTGCTTCTGAGATTACCCCGAAAATACAAACCAATTAGCTGCTTTATAATATAAGAAATATTTCAATTTTAAATATATGTAGCGACACCATAGCCCCCCTTATATCCATCTTAATAAAAACAGCACTACTGAATAGAAAATAATCTTTTTTCATTTTTACAAATTTTATTATACAAATTTCTGTGGTAAAATAAATAATAAGTGAATATTTAAAGATTTTAGGCAAAAGTAACCCTTCGTAATTCCTCAAATATTTATCCAAATGAAAATAAAAAAAATGCATAAGAAAAAAAAAGTTTTTTTATTTAAAATGACAGCATAAGTCACTGGCTTTTCCCAGCACCGTACACTTCTCTCATCCGAGCACTCGTAATACATACGAAGAGTCCCAAATACATGTATGCGACAGGTACACGAAAAACAACAGGCATAGGGAATTATTATACTCTTTCCGTCCGAAAATATGATAAACATTTCTTAAAAATGTGGGATTTACGAATGTAATATTATCTTGATCTTTTCTTGTTTTTATTTTCAAATAAGTGGTTGCTAAGCAACTGATAAACAAAGGGCGCGCAAATAGTTTTACATGTGTCAAAAGTAATACACAGAAGAAAAAAAAACGCGTATTTTACACAAATTCAAGTGACACCCGCTGTTCTAACAAGATGGCGAATTTTGATCAAAATTGTGTTAAATTTTATAATTTCTCCTTATGGAAGATTTGGGACTTCTTCTTTATGGACTATTTGGAACTTCTTCCTTATGGAAGAAGTTCCAAATCGACTTAAATCATAATCGCCAAATAGTCCGTATTTTAATATATTGTCCTGTTTTTTTCAATTCTATACAATTCTTACAACATACAACTTCACCGAATACAATCGACGAACTGATTGAATGCGTACAAAATGCATTTAATGCATTAAACATACAAACTCTTGATTGCAAAAGGAGGGAATTCCTATAAGATTTCGCCCATTATTAAGGCAAAACTTTATCATAAGGGACGATTACAAACAACATTATCATGTTCCATACAAGCTGTGGAGACAGCCACGTCCTTTTTGTATTATTGTTTATTTTACTAGATATTTGTAACTACTTCATAAATAAAATCATTCTAATTAATTAAATATGTAAATTTATATCATATTTTCGGACAAGAAAAAAATCAAAGTGTATACCATATTTTCGGACGGAGGGAGTATATATCAATCTGATACGTTCCTAAATTGAGATCTTAGGAACTATAAATCAATGATACTGATTATCCATGGACTCAGGTCTAAGTTTGCCCCCCCCCCATTTCAAGACAAGATATTGGCTACGTTACTCTCCCCCATAAGTTAGAACAGTTTTTGAAGAAGACTGTATAAAATTGGTCGTGGGCCACATGTGGCTCTCTATTGAGTTAATATTCAGTTATTGCTCGAATCCAGTCCTGTGTTAACTCATACATTCACGCATGTTGTACCCACACATACACCTCAGTGTTGTAGGTACAGGTAGATTGTACACCGCACGTCGTGTCCCCAGCCTTGACCGTCCACGTTCAACGGGAATCTCGTGTTCGGAACCGAACCAACACGGACACGTTATTCGAATTTTCTACCCACGTTGCACCTGTTGACATTTTTTGAGGGTGTTGCTGTTAGAATGACTATGACATTTTATTATTTATTTTTATGATGAAGATTAAATAAGTACGATGTAAACTTATAAATTATTCATGATGGCACTGTGGAATACTACGATTTTGTGTAATTAGCTATTTAATTGCTATGATGATGATATTGAAGATGAAATTCTTGCGGAGTAATGATAAAATGGAATTTTAATTATTATTGATGCGTTCTGGTTTATTAATCGCATACCTTTAAAATTTTAGATACAACTTCGCAAGAACGCCTTTTGCCACACAAGAAATAAACAGCCCACAACACAATACATATTAAATATAATTACTTCTAATTAAGCAAGCTGAAATATCGTAGTTTTTTTCACATTTAAAGACTTTCAGTAGTAAATTTGTTCAGTCCACTATTCTTCTTCTTGGATTCCTGAACCTGTGCAAGCCTGTGGCCGCAAGCGGTAAACCGTCTGTTCCTGCCGTTAACCGCTAGCAAGGGTATGAATGTGAGTTCAACTCCTGCCTGTGTCAAATAATTTGTGTAATAAATATTTATACAAATAACAGGTTCTGCTTAACCATTCGCAACTGGCTATAAACTTTAGGTGCTTTTCTGTAAGCGCTAAAATGGACGTAATACTGATCATATTACTCTTGAGCGTACACAGATTGAAAATAAGGTCCTGAAACCTAGAAATAGGAGGACTAGGCTCGTCTCGAGCTGTCGCGCCAATGATAATGTATTCCAGTACTCAGAAATGTTGTGCTCCTAATATTTCCTGGAAAATCCTGGCTTTATTCATTCTTGTTGTTGTCTCTTCATCAGGGCTGCCGCGTTGGTGTCAGCCGCCCGTGTGCAGACATTCATGACTTTCTTTACAAGAATCGAATCCAAATGCCGTAGGTGTGCAAACTTTCTGGATTGGAGTATAATCCTAAAAAAAAAGAAACAATATGCCACCATTTTCATGAGCCACCCGTGCGCGGTGCACACCCTAAACACTCGCACTTGACGGTTTTTTTCTCCATAGTTAGTTAACCTTTTGGTACATGAAGTGATGGCTATTTGCGCTTTGCCAATCCATAGCATGTTTTGGTACCTTTTTAATAATAATTAAGTGTTTATAGGTAGCACTCCCCACAGCCATCCAAATATGTATCTTAATAGAACTGCACCGATCAGAAAGGAAAGGTTTCGAGTTTCTAAACAACTTTTTTCATGCATTTTTGCTGAAAGTAAATAAGTGAGAAATTTCAAATTTATTGGTAGCGCTTCCCACAATCCCCCAAATATTCTTATTAAAAATTCGACGAAATTTGCGTTCAAGAAAAAAGAATCGTTTCTTCAACAACTTTTCTTACACGCAATTTTGCTATTAAGTAAATATTAAGTGAGATATTTCAAAATTTTAACTAGCGCCTCTCAGTTTATTGGTAGCGTTTTCCACAACCCCCAAATATTTTTATTTAAAATTCGACAAAATTTTAATCAAGAAAAAAAATCGTTTCTTCATTTCTTCGACAAGTATTCTTACACGCAATTTTGCTGTAAAGTAAATAATAAGTGAAATATTTCAAGATTTTTTTGGTGCCCCTCCGTAACAGGGGGCGTTACGGAACATTTTTTTCAATTGAAAAAAATGCATAAAACAAAAAATCATTTATTTTTATATCCTAAACAATTTTTGGTCTGTAGGTACATTTTTACATTTTGTAAACATTTGTATCATCTGCATTTTAAGACTATATCCACCAACAATCAATTTTTGTCTGTCTCTCTGTATGTTTATTCAAGAGTCACTCAAAAACAACTGGCTATATTGGTCATTTCTTTGGTTTAATTAAATTGGGGTTGCGTATTTTTAAATTGTCACGAAAACGGAGCTTGGCTAGGATTTTTCATGTTTCATGTTGGTATTTATTATTAAGTGACGTTTATTGTAAAAATAAAAGAAATAATTCATTTTAAAATTATAAGACGAGATAAGACGAGAATGTAAGAAATGGGACAACTGTATTCAAAATGACAAAAAAATCAAAATGTAATGAAAATGACATTTTATAATGATATTTACACTAACCTAAAAATGTTTATTGTAAGTATGATTTACAAAGCGTAACCAAAATGGCCATAAGCTCGAATCAATCTGTAAAAGACACTAGATTTAAAACCTACAGTCTATTCCAAACGATTAAACGGAACTGGATTTTCAAATCTAGTAATATTTACAGATTGATTGAAGCTTTTGACCATTTTGTTCTGGAAAAAATATATAAAAAAATAGCTGACAACTTACAAAAATGAAAATTCCAATTAGTTCCGCCTAATCGTTTGGAATAGACTGTAGTTCCACTTAAACGTTTGGAATAACCTATATTTTCGTGTAATTTCGTACTAAGATAAGAACAAAACCGAATTCGAAATTTTCATTTTAAGGTGGGGGGGATTTGGGGACTGGTCTGCTAAAAACCTTATATATATTTCTTAATATTTATTTCATAGCAAAAATGTAGTTACAGAAATTGGTTAAATTAATGAAACGATTGTTTGTGAAGTTATGAGGAAGGCTAACTTAATTTGTAATATTTCATTTATTATGTTATGTCAAAAATGTACTTAACAGAAAGCGTACGAAGTACGGGCATGTCAGCTAGTAGGTACTTCATAAATGTTGATCTATAGAAATGTATCAGAATGTTGCAATGAAGTTTGTAACCTGAACGCATTAAATCTGAGTTAAATATCAGTTATTAGAGTGTTCGCTACACCTTAAGTCAATAGTGTAATGGTTGTACAATAAATTGATAATTTTGATAGAATGATTACATGATTACAATAATAAGGGTCTCCATGACATTAAATAAGAGATTAATATAGCCGATGACTAACAGATCATAATGTGAAAGGTCGATATTACAAAAAATTATACAGGGAGAGATATTATCACTTTCAATACAACCTCTTCCAAAATGATATTCAACAGAACAATGACATTTTTTGTCTATGACTTCATTAGATACGTCAAACTGGTAAAATATATATCATTAAAAAGATTTGTCGAAAATAGTTGATTTGTCTAAGGAGATATATTCGGAGTAAATAAAATGCATACAGCTTTTTTAGGCATAATGTATTTAATCTAGAAACATAACGTTTCGCCATTGTACCTAATCTTGCCTAAATACTGTTACTAAGTTTTCTGTGAAATTCCACAAGGTGTTTAACGATATTCTGGTTTTTAGTACATAATACACAGGGCCGACCCGATGAATTCTAGCGCTCCGGCTAAATATTTGAATTGCGCCCCTTAATGAATGATAGGTATATTTTTAAAAAAATATATTATTTATATTGGTTTTAAGCCCATTTTTGAAAATATATTATAAAAAAAAATATATATTATAAAGGAAGAATCATCTACGAAAAAAAGACAACTGAATGTGCATTAATAATTTATTTAACAAATTGAAAAAACAACTACGTTAATAATAATTTATACAGATTACATATTACCTACAAGCTACAAGTTAATTTTTCGAGCTTTTAAATCTGCTGTTTTTTGACTATTTCGGTCTAATTTCGATGCGATATCATTTTCGATCGATAATATCGCCAGGTTATTTAATCCCTCATTGCTCATTGTAGAGCGTAAATAGTTTTTTTTTTATCATTTTTAACTTACTAAAACTTCTCTCACGACTAGCAACAGTAATTGGTATCGTTAACATTATTCTTAATGAAATCCAAATATTAGGAAGCACATTTTGTAATTTATTGGAATTTATAAAATTTAGAACATTTAAAGGTTCATAAATGTCTTTAGGCAAAAGAGCTGATTCAGATTTCAACTTATCAAATAATTCTGCTCCATTCACGTCACAATCGCTGTCTATTTTTAATTTCAGATGTTTTTTTAATATAGGGACATTTGTATTGATATCGCTAAATAAAACTATGTCTACATTTGACATTTGACATATAATACGTTAGGATGTGTTTTGATACTTGTGTTCACATATATCTAACTTATAGTAATTTCTAAAAACCTTGTTTATTTAGTTTGTTGTTTATTTAGCAGTTTTGTGTTTAGTTATATATTTTCTTTTAGGTATCTTATAGATATCCATTTGATATTGTGTGTAGTGCATAGCTTTTTAGGTTAAATTTAACGTATTTATATTTTCATTTCTTTGAGCATATTTTTGGATCACATCAGCCCATTTTAGGACTACTTAGCCTATTAGAATAGTTTATTTGTTTTTATTCTGTTCTTCTTCTTATATTTTCATTTTATTACGATACAAGTGACAGCGTACGAATATTACATTCGTTAAATGGATGCTATGTAGACGTACTAAACATGACGTCACAAAAACATGTGACGTTTCCAGTGACGCAACTGCACTGATTCGCCGACTGCTCTATAGTAGATTAACCAACGTTTTTACCCCTTTCTTTGTTGAAATTAAGCTTAGTGGTACTGTCATAGCTCCCGCGCCATCACACCATAACTAAAGCAGGGTAGCAACTCCCTGTATCATCGGCGCTTTCTCACAAGCTTCTTGTGAACTTGTAGTGCCTATATACCATGTTGTGCAGGCGGTTGAAAGCTTCCTCAATATTAAAAATCTTGCCATGTAAATCTTGTCAATAAACCCTTCGTAATTCTATTGACGAGTGACTGCAGAGACTTAAGCGCTGTGTGACATCCAGAAGTAGTGATTTTGGAAACTGGTTGGTGTTTCTTGCGGGGCCGCCCCTAGGCGGGGGCAAGTGGGTCACCGGCCCCAGGCCTCGCGCCTTTAATGGCCCCAGGCCCCGCGCCTTTAAGTGCCCCGCGCTTCGACCGTCAAGTAGTAAAATAATAAAATACATTAAAAATATTATTCCAAGTTTTATAAATAGTTAGAAAAAATTTATATTTTCATTGAATATAAGTACATATGTGTACCCGTGTACCCATAGATGGGGCCCCGCAAATCCAGTTTTGGGGCCCCGCAATTCCAGTTTTGCCCCAGGCCCCGCAAATGCTAGGGGCGGCCCTGGTTTCTTGTTTAAGATTCATAAACTCATGGACTTCATCCACTTACCCCTGGGTGTTCGCAGACACAGTTTAACAACCACTGGTCTAAAATATTGTTGTAAACTTAACTTTGACACAACCCCATAAAAAATCCAGAGGTAAATCCGTTGGATTTTGTACATTATTTGAGCATGTTTTATTTGAAATGTTATTAACATAGTGCTAAACAGTTCTAACCGTAAAATAAAATAAAAACTTAAATACGCTAAAAGTTGTTTAAATAATTAATTATCTAAATGACAAAAATAAATATGAGTTATTAAAGTGTTGTGTGTTTTGTCAAATTTATACGGTGACCTGCAACCATGACGCATAAAGAATGAAACAGGTTTTAGGAATCTCTTCGGGAAATAAAATTAACTGTCCTGTACAAATGATGTTAACCTGTCTCGTAATTACGTCGATTTGTAATTTTCTTTTTGTTACAAATACAAATTTGAAAATTATATTAAAAAAGTAAAACAAATTGATGACAAAACTTACATCAAGTTTCTTCGAATAAGGTTTATTTTGTAACAGGACTAACGAATATCGTTTTTCTCACGTGCTAAATAATACTAATTTTCTTCTTTTCCTCTTGCCTCGTCCGTTCCGAATATCACATGGCAACCCGCCACCTGCGCCTTACTATCCGTAGTAGTTTTGTTGATATTGTCAACTGACAATAACTGAAGCGCCTCTAGTGAGATTTTGAGAAACTGTCAGGTGGAGGATAGTCGAGTTTGTTTACTGTTGTTTTCATAGCGAGTTTTTAAAAAATGTCTTTAAAATTGCAAGAAAAAAATAAATGCAACGTGAATTGTTGTGTTTATATTTGCAATGCAAAAGTAGGTCGTGATAGAGACCTAAGTTTTCAACGTGTTCCGAAACGTGGCAAAAAAGCCTTATTACCTTCAATTATAACCATGGAGGTTATTTGGGCACTGAGAAAACGGAAAATTTCATTTAACGCAACCCTCATATTGAATAATAAATTAATTTCAATAAATATCACATGAAGATACCATTGAATCTGTCAAAAATATCCTATCTGCGTCAGCCATGATGTACAATGCAGTGGCGCCTCTATCGGTAGTGTCAGATGATAATACCACCGAAACATATTCTCAGATTAGCGAACTAGGAAATACTTAGTTTTCCAAGACTGTATGTGCTGCAGAAATTGTGGCGAAATGGCTAGATCTAGTTGAAATAGGACCTGCATATAGGAAAAATACCGAGACTTCAAAAAAACGCATCGCCCGAAAAATATAAATTTGTATTCAACGAAGAAATAAATACTTTTTAAAAGAGCAATAAGATATTAAATAAAACCTTATTAACTAAAATTTTTGAAAAAAAGGAATATTTTTACCGAATTTTCGTCAGTGCAAAAAATTTTTTGTCCCAGGCCGTGTTTACCAGAATGGTTGGTGTAAAAATCGAAAAAAAATAAATAAATCAACAATGTACATTGATGGGAACCGAAATAGTATAACAGGAATTTTTGATTAGTATAGTTTTTCGAAAAATATCTTTTGTTCTTTTTAGAGTTTTGTAGGTATGACCAAAAAACCCTTATACCGTCATTTTGTCTGTCTGCCTGTTCGGGAAAAATTGTAGCCAAACGGCTAAACCTAGAGAGTGGAAATTTGGCATGCTTATACAACTCTTGGACCCGCACATAGGAAAAATACTAAAACATCTAAAAAACATATCCCCCTAAAAATATAAACAAATATGTGCTCATCGAAAAAACAAATATTTTTTTAAGATTCTGCGTAGGGTATCAAATGAAAACCCTTAGTACGTGGATGAACGATCAAAATTTTATTTTTGCAAAATAAATTATTTTGCTGCGATTTTAGCCAAAATTGTGCAAAAAAAAATTGTCCCACACCCTGTAGCCCAGAAAGTTTAAATTAAAAATCTGAAAAAATTCTTAGTAATGTACATTGGTGTGAACTGGAATAGTACAAGAGGAATCAGATTATGTTTTCGGATAAATAACGCATTTTTTTTTGGTTGACGATGTACAAAAGTAATAGTTATGTAACACACTATACTAGAAGGCGTATCCTGGTCTAATGGTTAGCTTGCTCACTTACGCAGCAAACTAGGGATCGCTCCCGTGCAGAGGAGACAATTGTATTATTTGTTTTTTTTTTCATTTAGTTTAAATTATTTTGTCAAAATTCTAGTTATATTTTGGCAAATGTTGCATTTAGTTTTGAAGAGCGTAAATTTAATAACCAGTCGGAATTGTTGGAATTATATTTTCATTCTATGTGTCATGTATACGAAACCAGAAGAAAACAACCAATGGAAGCCATAGGCGCAATTTTCAAAATCTTAATGAGCATTACTATATAAAAAAAAATACTGCACATATTTAGAAACCTAAATAATGGTATTAGGTATTCGAATTAAAATTAACAAAAAAATATTTTAACATAAAATTTGTTTTTAAAGCTCTTAGATTAACAGACGATAAATTATTTTAAAAATATCGTTCATTTTGCCATGATTACTACAAAGCAAAATTTGAACAACATATGTACTCAGCATGCCGCCTTCAATTGCGAAACCGCCAACGTGGTGGCCGAGCGCACTTAGTCGTGCGGTTTGTACTGGTGGAAACCCAGTACGATTGTCCGGTCTATGGTTCGAGCCTGCTTCGTTGGTGATATTATTCGGGCGAGAATAATATGTTTACATTACTCTCATTTTCACAATCATTCACCCTTCATCCAGGTGTAGGAGCTCGCCCCCTGGCATCGGCGATTAGCCTCGTTGCAGAAATAAAGGCCGATTTAAAATAAATAATATAATAATAATAATAATAATCAATTGCGAAACCCTGCAATGTGTGAAAATTCACACTTCAAATAAATTTTTTGCAGTAATATGTATTTGTGATTATTTGATTTTTTCTGTTCAATTTTTCTCCAATAATCTCCTGTTTATCTTATATAATCCAAATATTCTGAGCACCAAGAAAGATAAATCGTTTTAGATATATCCATATATCTATTTATATCTTCACATATGTCAGGAACTTATCACATGTTTCTGAATATATGTATGTTCTTATCTTGTCTGTTATGTCGTGAGCTTTCGCGTGCTTTCGTATTACCGTAAGCTGTATTACCTCAAGTATGCGAGCACCCCCAAGACACTGCCTTGGGGTAAACAGTGACTGACATTGCCTGAGGGTGTGTGTTTAATCGTCCGTTAAATTTAAGTGATTTTAAAATTAAGTTAAACAAGTTCAAAAACAGGTGTATGTATATTTGATCATGATTTATTTATCAAAGTTTTGTGAAAAATTATTTTATTTGTCATATGTTGTAGTATACTATTTCTACCAATGTTTGTACTATTTGTCTGAATTTGTTTGTAGTGTTGTAAGTTCTTTAAGTTTTCCTAATTACACGGATACATGCTTTTTTCAGCGATAGTTATAAAAAAGTGTTTGTATTTTCATCGTTTCTGGGGGTGCCTTTTAATTTTCAGAGTTTTGTAGATATGAACACCAAAAAACCCTTATAACGTCACTTATGTGTCTGTCTGTCTGTACGGTAGAAATATGAAATTTGCATGCTTATACAACTATTTAACCCACATATAGGAACAATACTGAGAGTTCAAAAAACACATTAATAGACAAATATAAACAAATATGTATATACTAAAACAATTAATCTTTTTTTAAATTTTGAGTGGGGTATCAAATGAAACCTCTTTATTCGTGGATAATCAATCAAAATTATATTTTAGAAAAATATTTTTTTAAAGGGATTTTAACCAAAAATGTGTCAAGAAACTTTTGTCCCCCACCCTGTTTCCCAGAGGGGTTGATCTAAATATCGGAATAGCGCAATAGGAATTTTTGATAAAATTAGTTTTTGGAAAAATATAGATTTGTTTGTGTCGCTGAAAAAAAATAATTATTTTTTAAAAATTTATTGTATGATATCAAAAGAAATCTCTTAGTGGGTAGGAGATACGTGCTCTACGTCGATTAAGGAACGGAAAGTAGTTTTTTAGATTTTTTTTATTTTAACAAAAATAAAATAATGTCTACTGCAAGCTTTATATAACAATATTAATTTATGACGGCAGCAACAGTGATGACAGTTAATTAATTCTAAAGCTTGTTGTTGACATTACTTTTATTTTCCATAGCCAACCCTTATGTAATTACTTTTTGAACTCATGGTTCTAAAAATCTGAAAAAATGCTAAGTAATATACATTGATCTAAACCGGAAATGAATGAGAGGAATTTTTGATCAGAAATTTTTGAAAAATATTGCTTTTTTGTGTTTTTGACAAAATTTATTATTTTTAAAAACAAACTAAAACACACTTAGCTGCCTAAATGCGCTTTAAATGCGCATTTTTCGCGCACGTTTAGCACAGTGTCCACTGAGCGTAGAAAACTGCGTTGATAAACACGGAATATAGTGACACGGGGGGAAATATTAAGGTTGGGCGAGACAACGGTTATGCCAGCTAGTATCTAATATATTTCTTAGAAATTTATTTATAAAAAAACTGTATTTTTTTCTCAATTTTCGTAGTGGAATGCATGTTTCATAGCCGTACACAAGCACGAACATAACATTTGTATTATGTAGCTGATGTAGTACTGTTCTCCTTTTACTATACCGCTGAGATAGTAAAATTCACTTACTTCTTCTATTTCTTTTCCGTTCTTTAAATAATTTGAAATAATTACAAGAATTTATTTTGACTTTTTGAACATTTTTTTCTTAAATTGTTTAATTTTTTACCTTATTTCCGTTTTATGAGTTCTGAATGGTAAATTTTGAATTTACGACATCCTGTCTATACAAGTTTAAAAGGTGCAAATTAAGTACACTCCATTCAGTTTATAAACAACTTTTTCTCCAATGGAATTGTGTTATTGTGATTGGATATTTCATAAAAGTTTAATAGCACAGTTAATGGGCGTGTTACTAAATGAAAATATTTCATTTATAACTCTATTTTAGTTCTATGAAATTGGTAAATAGTTAATGTGATCTACATTCTTTGTTTATAGTACTTAATCAATTTTATCTTTCATAAGAATGACACAGAAAGCATTGTAATTATTGTATATTAAAATATTTTTGATAAATTATTGTTTTTCTCCCGTTCATCGCTGGGTATGTCTGCTAGTTACCTATATAGGAAAAGGTTGGACACTGTTCTAGCCCCTTCTAATAAGTGACGATGAGCCATTTTCTTTTTATTCTTCACTTGTTTTAACCACCCCAAACATTATTATTATTTATTATTATTACATGGTGAGAGAGCAGAAGCCCTTTGGCTTGTTATGCTCTAATACAGTACAAATTTACAAACAATACTAAACTACATGAAATTTTCCGGTGGTGATGCGATAATTGGGCGCGTTCAGCGCCTAAACCGTTGAGTCTAAACGTAAACGTACGTTGATTAAACAATTTGGTGAATGTCTGAAGGGTTACCGGTTAGTTTCAACGCGAGTGTTCGACAGTTTGAGTACATAACCTTAAAAAATATTTAGAGATCCATTTCTAATAGATAAAAACCATTTTAGACTGTCATGTGGCAGAATTAATCAATTTGTTAGCTCCAGTGCTATTTAACTTGTATCTTGTATACATTTTCCGCTAAAAATTTAGGTTAGGTATACAAGTCAACATAACTAAACGTAAAATTTTTGAGATGTTTAGTAAACTGTTGACTGTCAACGGTAACGTTCAGAAGGTAAACGTAGTGAACGTACTAAACTGTTTAGGGCGCTGAACGCGACCATTGTATTAGGTCTCCGCATGCTCGTCTTGTAACTACACAGCTGGGTAATGTTGAGAGCTTGAAGTCTCTCCTCGTACGTTAGTTGCTGTAAACCTCTGGGTATTTTTATGGCTCGTCTTTGGACAGATTCTAATAGCTGGATGTCTCTTTGGAGATATGGCGCCCAATCAAATACTGCAAATTCAAGGAGTGGGCGAATGTAGGAGCGATACACCTTACGGAAAAGGGAGGGAGTTAAATGCGGAAAGGACCATTGGACTAAATATATAATTTTATTCGCTTTTTTGACTCTTTGAAGACCATTCGAGATTTGAGGTAATAACAACTCCCAGATCAGTAACTGAGAAAAACCCATTCTAAGGCCGTACCTTGTATGAAATAGTGAAACTTGGGGTTCTTATTTACAGGGTGAAGAACCTGGCACTTCGCTGAATTAAGTGACAATAACCAATCTGCACACCACTTTCAATTTTATCTAGATTAATTTGAAGCAGGGAGTGATTTAGTGATGTGTTGTAGATTTTTAGGTTATCGGTGTAAATTTGATTTTCAGATGAAAGAAGGTCTATGAGGTCGATGATAAAAATGATGAATAAAATTGGGCCGATGACGCTTCCTTGAGGTGCTCCACTAGTAGCTGTTTGATGTTTTGAGTAACAAGAACCCACTCTTACTCGAAATGTTCGGTTGATTAAATACGCAATTATCCTGGTTAGAAGGTTGCCTTTAATCCCGTGATGATGCAATTTAGCAAATAACAGTCTGAATGCAACTCTGTCGAACGCTTTAGCAAAATCGAAGTAAATAACAACTACTGGAGTTAAGGAATCGATGTATTTAGTCCAGTAATTTGTAGCTAGCAGCAGATTCGAAACGACAGATCATCACATTGTCATCACATATCCTAGATAATATAGATTTCTTTTCTTTAAGATTGACTACATTCTTCCGATAATTTCTGGTATATACCTATAAATTATTTCAAAAACTTGTACTTTCTTTTCGGTAGCATCTGAAATAGTCTAATATGTCATGCTTAAAATTAATTTACTATTTAAATTAATAATATTCCGCAATATGCTTCTTTTTCAATCCATTTCACAACATACCAACCTTTTTAAGAGCATATATGGCCTCTCCTTAAATTACTGCTATTTTATTTGGCAGAAGTTTTCAATTAGATTGTATAAATATGTATTAAAAGGTTATGAGTTACCTTTCAAAAACAATATAAATGACGGTAAAGATTAGCGGTTGATTTAGGTGAATGTCGCTGATTTAATAGTGATCTATGCTCGATATTGTTACGGTCACGAACAAGTTCGCGGTACATCTACTATTATCAAGTGCGATCTTCAATACGAACTGATGTATCATTGATTTTATGGTCTCCAAAGATTTGCACGATACAACAACACTATAGCTTCGCACGTACACCAAATTGGAAAACAATTTCTGTTATTATCATTGTTACACCATAATATACAATATACCCACAATAATTTATTTTAAAAAAACTTTAAATATGTGTTATTTGGATTTCTATTAAAATTGTGTTTCATGTTTTTCATGGAAGTGTGAAACTCCAGGCGTGTATACAAGTATATGACTAAAAACCCAAATGTTTTAATCCGATTTTTGTTTTCGAATTACAACGTCTTAAGCCCGAGCGTTCTTTGAAGTAACACTGATAGTGATTTAACGAAGATATGACTTAGAAGTAACATAATTTGAATACAGCGCTCACTTCTATGATAAAGTTTAGTAACAATCATATCCTCAGACGAAGAAGACGTCTGATTTAAAATGGTATAGGTCGTAATTAATATTCAGTGAAAGTTATTATTGGGGGAAAATAAGCAATTTCAAAAGATCATATCATAACACTAACATAATCTAAAGTTACAGTTATATACAAAACTGTAAGTTATTTTGTAAATATAAGTAGAGGTATCTACTCATTCTTATATAGTACTAGCAGAAATACCTGAGAATAATTGCTGCAAAATCAAAAAATTCAAATTATTTCAATGAGGGGTTAAATACCAACATACGTTACCTTAAATTTTAGTTATTTAATTTAAGAGCATTTAATATAGGAGTAATTTTAAAACTATCAAAATAGTTTTTTGTAGGGTTTTAATATTAGACGTAGGTTCCGTACGATTTGATATCAACTGTAGAAACAAACAGTGCATGTTAATCAGTATTATACAGGCTGTCAAAAAATGACCGTGAAGTCACAAAAAGCCCACTAAATTCAAGGTAAAACACTATTCTACGGAATAAATTTGTACTAAATAACGTATGTATTATGTTAGCCATATGTGCTAACGTATGAGCTGCGTATCTTTAAGACTAATGTTAGTCTTATAGATACGCAGCTATGTTCTTGTTAAGAGGATGTTCCTTTCAATCAAATTTTAGCCCTAACTGAAGTGGAATTCGTTAATGTCACGATCCTTTTTTTTCACTAATAAAAAATTACTGATACTTATGTGATTTTTTTTTTTTTTTTCTCATTCCATACAAATTTAATTTATAAATAAAATTTCAGTTGACATTCTCACGCTTACAAATTAAATTTATATGAACGTTTAATAATTTATTAAATTTTACGTCCTTTAGGAAACACACCTACTTATCTTACTGATTTCAATTAGGAAATGAACTTAATACCCACACTAGCATGGCCGGCCCTAGAATGAAGCGGACTAGAACCAGGCCTCAAGTGATGAAATGCCACAAAAAAATTATCAAAGTGTATTTTCAATCACTGGATACTTTTGAAGGGCCTTAATTTGTCTTGCCCAAGGCTTCATAAAACCACGGTCCACTCCTAAACCAATTGTGTAGATATAATTTATCATATGTTTTTAGTAAATTGCTCATCAAAATAGCAACAATAGTTATTCAAAAACTTAGTTTTCATTAATAATGACCCATTTTCCTTAAGTGTTGTACCTATTATTGTGGTATCTAAATACCTACTATTTTTACGGCCGTTCAAAAGCTACGATAAAACGAGTGAGAATATTTTTTTGACATTCCATATAAATTTAATTTGTAAACGTCAGAATTTCAATTGTTTTCTGAATTTTCTTTATTCCCGACTCAAACTAACGTTGGCGGCGCTGTGTAAGACAGCTGGTGGCCGACGAGAAGCGTATATATCAGAAGTTTTTTCTTAATATTTATCTGTTCAAACAATATTTCGGCAAAAAAGCACGGTATTTAAGTCACTATATTTTAAAATACTTCTTAATTCACATAAACTGCAGCACAATACGCTACAAATATTATCCAAATATACGCTTCTGTTTAATTTAGCCAGTCACCACCAGATGTCTCACTGTTATTTGCAGTCGCGAATAGTAAAAATAAAATATTAAAATAAAAATTTATAATTTAACTATTATATCAGCTCCGTATCAAGATATAAAAATAAAGTAATGATCAAAGTATCTGAAATACAGATACAAGATACTTAAATTTAAATATCTAGATACAGATACAGATACATATTTCAAAAATTATCATACATTTTTATTTACTAACACTCGACGATTCATGATCGTTTGAGTGTATAGTTAAGCTGCATTCAGAGCTCAGTAAATTAACACTCTGTGCGTTATGGATAGTTTTTAAACGTGTGCAATTGGTATGATCGGACAAGCTCGTACTATATCGCTCAACAGTAGTATAGCAACGACAAAGCACGAGCATGTCCGATCATACCAAATGACCTCGTTTAAAAATTATCCATAGCGTACAACGTGTTGATTTACAGAGGTGTGAATGCAGCTTTAAGCAGACTAGAGTGTTTCTGCGCAGTTTGTTGCCTAATTACGGCGAACAAAAACATTTTGCGCAAGTTAGCGCAATTCGGTGCGCTTGGCTGGATGTGACTATACCTCCTTAACGATAATTCTGTTAACGTGCCAGTTTTGAAGAACACATCTCTGTCGTTAAACGAGGGATTTAATGTATATAATAAAAAATAGTATTTCTTTTATCTAATATATTGAATTTATTGTTTGCAGGAACGACTGACAGCCGGTCATGGCTCAATAACCCTAAGCTCTGGCTCCCCGGCCGCATACGGCCACTCGGGCCATTCCACAGGATCCCGGGGGCAGGGCGGCGGTGGTGGACTACATGCCTCTATGGCCCAGCACCAGCTCGCCCAGCCGGACTTCCAGCCACCATATTTCCCGCCCCCATTCCACCATGCACCACCACCGAGTCCACCGCCCCCACAACAGACAGCCGCCGGCCTCGAGTACCTCGCCGATCCGTACGGAGGACTTGGGGGGTTACATCATTACAACCAGCTGGGATTGAGACCCAGGGAACCTGATCCCACACATGGACATGTGGTAAGATGATACTTCTTTTTATTATGTAAGGTTATTATCTGGATGACTGAGTTTATCAGAAATTATTTAGATCACAATGTTTTATAACAGTTTTTTTGTAAATAGTTTCAAAATTTTAAACATAAGTTTTATTTACGGTGACTATATTTATTTCATAAAAGGTTTTCGGGTCCTAGCATACCGATTTAATTTTAGCGCCTGTTGGAATATAGGGTTTTTGGAGATTTTGTTAAATAAAACTCATACATAGGCTTCAAACATCTTTATTCAATCATAGCCAGAAAAAAACTACTTCAGCATAAGTATTTTATATTTTCTGAAAGCTTGACGGCATGATGTCACCGCATTATTATGCAGCCTCAGCCTAAAAGATATGTTTGTATATTAGAACAATAGTTCTTTATATTTTGGTTTTATAGACTTGATTTTAATTACTTGAAACCTTAATCTTTATTAGTTGAAATAATGAAATCTCAACAGCGCCCCTAGTAAATCAGTTATCTTATCAAACTTATTTCATTATGAAACACATTTGGGTATATATATATATATGTATATATATATATATATACATATTGTATTTCTTTATGTAAGTCAGGAGAGCCATTTTGTTGGCATAAATAAAACTCTCATTTAAGCCGAAGTGGTGGCTTTGATTATCAATCTACAAAAAGAATTACAAATATGCAAGAATACAGGAAACAGTATAAAAAATCTTCAAAAGTTGTTGAATGCTTTGCTGACAATTCAACCCACCTCAACCGAAAGCGAAAGGGTACAGGCTATTCCAGACTTTTAGGCGGAACTAGATATGGAAATCTAGTAATTTCTATCTATTAATTCGGACTTCTCGTTTTGTTTAAGCTTTGTAAATAATACCCACATTCCAAATTCTCGATTAAATTTTTGTCATTATAAAATGTCCTTTTCATTGCATTTTAATTTTTTGCCATTTTTAATAAAAAAATTACATTTTTTGTTTGTTTGTATTCAAAGTATGTAAAAAAAAGTATTAAATATTATATTCGTTTCCATGGTTTCACTGTTGGAATTTTAAATTTTTACATACCAACCTGAAAAATGAAATAACCCATACAAGGTCTGTTCTCGTGACAACCTAAAAGAACGAAATTCCCATTTAGTTCCGCCTAAACGTTTGGAATAGCCTGTATTCTCGACGTCTTCAAATTTTTGATAAAAAAAAGTCTTTGAAAAAGTATTTTTGAGCGACTTCTTTCTTGACTGTTTTTAAAATGTAATTTTTTAAACAAATTATAAATGAAAAACTTTTATGTTGATCATAAAGGCTATTCCAAACGATTAGGCAGAACTACCTGGAATTTTCACTTTTGTAAGTTGTCATTAGTTATTTTTATATATTGAAGATGGTTTTTCCTGAACAAAATTATGAAAAGCTTCAATCAATCTGTAAAAATTACTAAATTTAAAAATCTAGTGTCGCCTAATCGTTTGGAATAGACATTATGTCATTTAAAAAATATTTTACATTGTAAAACAACTTCAGAATTTTTGGTTATTATAATTAAATTTAGACATTATTTTCAAACATGACATATGTCAAATGATACGACATTAATTATAATAATAATAATAATAATTTTTATTTATATAGCTTGCAGCTAATAATTATGTGACATTTTTAATTATTATTGTAATACCAACACGACGTAGTTTCAAAGGGGCAAAATATTGAAATCAAAATGTCTTCTTAGCTTGTTTTTACTAATGTGAAAACAGTATAGCCTGATTCTTTGATTTAAGCTGAGCGATTTTGAAAACTAGTAACTTTTAGCTTTTAAGTAAGTTTTTTGATCATTTTGTTGCCCACTTCAATCGTTAAAAAGTCAGCTAGTGACAACTAACAAAAATAAAAATTCCATTTAATTCCGCCTAAACGTTTGGGACAGCCTATATAGGTGGAGCTTATTTCCAAAACGTAAAGTCTGTACCTTTGGTTTAGGCAGAACTAGATTTTCAATTCTAGTTACTTTTACTGATTGATTGAAACTTTTGATCATTTTGTTCAGGAAAAGCCAACTTCAATATATAAAAAAATAGCTAATGACAACTTACAAAAATGAAAATTCCGGTTAGTTCCGCCTAATCCTTTGGAATAGACTTGTTTAATTTTATTGTTTTATTGGCATCATTAATGCTACCTCTTAAAAAAAAAAAAAACATAGTTTCGTTCCAAACCGACCTGGTTACTCTCAACTTTTGAAAAAGGAACAAGAAACGTCTTGGAAATATGCTCCTCATATGTTCTTTTTATTTATAAAATAAATTTAATTTTTTTGAAAAAATATTTTAAATTTCAAATTTAACTTTTAAAATTTTCAAGGTTTCCCAAGATTCCCGGGAAGATTAATTTTAAGTACGTTTTCCCGGGAATATTAAAAATGGGAAATATTACTTTCTAAATACAAACATATACAATAGATTTTTATCCTGTATCTTCTTACATAATCTGATGTAACTATTTGCTAGATATTTTATAAGCATTAAGCTATAGTATTTGTCAATGTCTAAAAGTGCATTTTGCTGTTAATACCATGAAACTAGTATCCACCTTAAAGATAGATTCTAAGCAGGATTGCACGTGCAAGTCGATTGTGACAATGTGGCGCATCTCAGTCATGCAGAGAATTTGCTCTGGAATTTGGGGGTTGACATAGAAGAGAGAGGGTAGTTCCACTAACTAGGACAGACTTAAAATTTCAATAAACATAAAATTAATTAAATCATGAAATACTTTGAACGTTCAAACAAAAACTATAATAAATGCTTTGACTTTTAAAGAACTATTTATTTTAATCACCGATATGATCTACGAATCGTAATATGGCCCTATACAGGATGTTTTAAGGAATTGCTTAAACTTCTTTATTATAAATGAAATGAAGGAGGTTAAATTACGAATGTTCAGTTGTTTTTCCAATTTAATATTCTTATTTGGAGAGTAAAATACTTGAGCTTTCCTAATTAACCTCCCTTGTATGTCTTATAATAATGAAGTTAACAATGCTTAAACAATTTCCAAAAACAACCTATTTCATTTTGCTTCGTTTTATATGAAAAATATTTTCAAAATTTATGTGTAATTGCGCAGCCAGGATTTTGTCTTGGGGAGGGCCGAATCAAAAATACAAATAAACTAATAATTTATCACAAATAAAAAAGTAATTACTAAAGAAATATGTTGACATTATTTACAATATTAATCTTCGAAGTTTGTTTTTTCATTTCAATTATATATATTTACTTCCCAATGAAAATTTAGAGTTGCTAATCCATTTAAACGAGCTTCACTATTTGTGTGCCTTAAATAAATTTTCAGTCGTTTTAAGATAAAAAACGATCGTTCTGAGAGAGCTTTGATACGGGCAAGGTGACAAATATTTATTTATATAATGATACATAGTTTTGTTACAATCCTGTAAAGCGTCCATTCCAGTTGTAGGTAAAACTGTCGAGTCAAACTTGAGTTACGTTTGGCCGTAAACAAGCCAAGTTGGTTTTTTAACCCCAACTTTTGTGGCTAAAACATCATGATCTCAAAAATACCTAAGAAGATATTGATATTCACATTTATCTATAAAATAAAACCAAAAACCGATTTTCTCCATAACTATTCTTTTTATTATATTTCGCGTTTGAGGTGTCGTTTTAAAATTACATATTGAAGGTTGTAACGAAGCCAAATTTCCACTTTATCTTACCTGAATCGATTAATTAGTAGTATAAAATAATGAATATTGGCCCAATATTTTGTCGTAATAACTGTAGTGTTAGAAGTTAAACATTTGACTGGGCAAATGTTTTAGACGATGTGTCAGGAGGAAAAAAGGATCAATCCTCCCCTTCATATAATTTGTAGGAGCATATTTGGAAAGTGCGATCATAAAAAAATATTTGATTATACAAAAAAATATATACCGAGTGAATTATTTAAGGAGCAACATACATGTTACACATACCGGGTGAATTATTTAAGGAGCAACATACATGTTTCACATATTATGTTAATGAAGTGAGTTATTTTGCCGGTCGCTATGGCGTAGTGGTCAGCTCATTTGACTACCAACCATGGGGGCTCGGGTTCAAATCCTGGTTATGGCATGGAAATTTTCTCAAACAAAAATTGTCCTGGCTAATTGCCACAGTAGCAAAGGCCATTAAAAATTAAAAAAAAAAAAAAAAAGTGAGTTATTTCAAAAACAACATAGCCATAAAACAAATGTTTATCGTATGCATAGAAAAGACAAAATATAATTTTTTTAAATATTTTTTGGATAGCTACTAAGGACATTATTATATTTGTTTGCATGTAAATATAAACAAACTAATAAAAATTCATTTATTGTTTCTAATTTACTATTTTTTAACCGTCTAGGAACTTATTCATGTCAAATAACTATTATATCTAATCACCATTGCATATCTGTTGCCATGGATATGAGCTTGCTTTCATAATTTGCTATGTTGCAAATGAAATAACTCACTTCATTAACATTATACCGGGTGAATTATTTAAGGACATACATGTTTCACATATGGCAACATCCATGGCAACAGATATGCAGTGTTGATTAGATGTAATAGTTATTTGACAAGTTCCTAGACGGCTAAAAAATAGTAAATTAGAAACAATAAATGAATTTTTATTAGTTTGTTTATATTTACATACAAACAAAAATAATAATGTCCTTAGTAGCTAAGTCCAAAAAATATTTTTTTAAATAATATTTTGTCTTTTCTATGGATACGATAAGCATTTGTTTTATGACTATATTACTTTTGAAATAAATCACTTCATAACATTATACGTGAAACATGTATGGTGCTCCTTAAATAATTCACCCGGTATATTGCTAATATTGTTTATTGTTTACAACCTAGTAATTTAAAAAGAAATTACAGTTGCGGTTAACAAATTTTATCTTCAACTCCCCGAGCAGCGCCAGGTAATCTGCTGGTATTGTACAGAGCGGTCATAATTTCTTGTCAGTTATGCAATACTTGACAGAAACATTTTGTTATCAAATTTATTTCCAAGGACATGCACACATAGACGTAGATTCCATTTTTATATTGGGTTATGTATGTTCAATATTTCACTTACCTCTAAGAGACCTCGATCAACAATCGTCTTCCAATTACAATCTTAATAACAATAATATCAACCACAACAATAATAACGAAAAAAAAACAATAAGATATCTTAACAAAAACCAATTAATTATGTAATGAACACTACTTTTTCTCTACATGCCAATGAGTTAACGAACAACATGAAGTTATCAATACAATATCGTTACTGCTCGGGTGAGATCGGACAAACGAAGAAATCTGATTGGTTCTTTGTTAGATTGGAATTTTTAGATATGAGATAGAATACAGTTTTGATATTTTTAAGCTCATTGTTTACTGTTATGTAACTGACAAGAAATTATGATCACACGGTATAATATTTGATAAAAATTGTGCTAATATTTCTGGCCCTGGGGAAGGCTGAGGCTCGTCGGTCCCCCCTTAGCTGTGCCACTGGTAATTGCAAAGCAATGAAAATATAAATTTCTGAATACATCATTGCTTTTTTAAGCATTTTGTACCTTAAATTTGGGATCTCCACTAATAGCATACTGCGATGCTCCTCCAATTCACTATATGTTCGGACACACCATACTCATCTTACCCATTTTTTTTTTTTTTTTTTGCAGAGTCAACTAAGTCATGGCACAGGTTTTCACTACGGTGGAGGCGGTGGTCCAGGTGGTGGTGGAAGCGGTCGTCCCGGTGACTACGGCCTTTCAAACACACAGCGGCTGCACGAGGATCCCCTGGCGTTGCACCAGGCGCTCGGTCAAGCCGTAGACGAGGCACATCAGGGTATGGACGATAACACCGGTTTCATCTCAGACCTTCCCCTACTCAAAGGAATGAAGGGTAGCGGCAAGGATCATGGTATCACTGGTAAGTTAATATCTATATATAATACAGGCTGTTTGTTTAAAACGCCGCACCTCGAATAACTCCTTTATTTTAAGAGATACAAAAAAGTGAAACTAGATAACAGGGCCGACTTAAGGACTATAATAAGAATTCTGCATCACTTCCGGTTTCAGCGGAAATTGTTTCAACTATTTATCTAGCATAGGGAAACGGTACTTTATTTATTTTTATTTTTTTCTTGAAATTACATTAAATTAGCTTTACAAGAATATCAAAATATCATACTTTAATTTTAACCATTTCAAAATGGCGACCCTTTATTTACAAAATAATAAATAACAAAAATCGTATAAACTAAATTATAAAAAGATATAACATTATTTAACTAGGAAAAACAATGAAACAAAATATGACTAAAGTTAGTAATAAACCAAGGAAAATTTACAAATGTTCAATATGACCGTCGTTGTTGCCCACACATTTTCTCATTTGTATTAAAAACTCTTCCATTACATTTAGACCGGTATACTCTTGAACTTCCCTGATGGCTGTTCTTACCCTATGTTCTAAGTCATCTAAACTATACTATACTTGCTATGTTTAACTTTGTACGATTTATGTTATTTATTATTTTGTAAATAAATGGTCGCCATTTTGAAATTGTTAAAATTATAATATATTGATATCCTTGTAAAGCTGATTTAATTAAACAATTTAAACAATTTATGTATTGTAACTAGGGATGGGAACGAGATATCGATATTTCGAAAATATCGATACTTTAGAAAAATATATCGATATTTTTATATCGATAATTAAAATGCGATATAGCGCGCAAAATATCGATATTCGCACAAAATATCGGTATTCTTGTATATTTTTTACATTTAAATATATGCTGTTCATTTTTGTAAAAACAAACTGTATGCTATTCAAAACGTTTAGACGGCACTAGATTTTGAAATCTAGTAATTTTTATCTATTAATTCGGACTTTTAGTCATTTTGTTTAAGCTTTGTAAATCATGGTCACATTTAAATTCTAGATTAAATTGATTGTCATTATAAAATGTCCTTTTCATTGCATTTTAATTTTTTGTCATTCTTAATAAAAATTTACCATTTATTTATGTTTTTGTCTTCAAAATATAGAAAAATGTATTACAATATTTGATAAATGTCATTCGTTTCCGTGGTTTCACTGCTGGAATTTTAAATTATCACATACCAAAACTGAAACATGAAATAACCCAAGCAAGGTCCGTTTTCGTGACAACCTAAAATAACGAAATTTCCATTTAGTTCCGCCTAATCGCTTGGAATAGCCTGTAAGACGAAATTTTGATTTTATAATTTGCATCTTAAAAATTATATGTCATGTTGGTATTAAAAAATTATAAAAAAATGTCACTTTCTTAATAATGATCATAACCAATAAATCTAAAGTCGGTTTTACAGCGTCCATAAAACACTATAAAAGTAACAAAAAAAATCTGGTTTGTCCTTACAAAAGTAGGCAGCATATATATATTTAATTAAGAGAGCAGTTAACTAGGAAAATACTAGAAAGTTGGTTGGTAGCTGGGTGAGTACCAACTGTAAAGTGATTGTCTGTCAAGTGGCGACTTCTTTTCCCGCCAAACCAACAAAAAAAAAAAACTGTAATTTATAAATCTTACATGTTACGTGTTAATTATTTCGATATATCGAAAATATCGATATTTTTACTTCGATATATATCGAATATCGATATCACACTTACGATATATCGATATTCAAAAATAAATTCCCATCCCTAATTGTAACATAGTCAATAAATTATATTATTATTATAATGTATTTTCAAGAAAAAAAAAATATAGTACCGATTCCCTATGCTAAATAAAAAGTTGAAACAATTTCCGTTGTAACCGGAAGTGATGCAGAATTCTTATTATAGTCCTTAAGTGGGCCCTTTTGCCTAGTTTAACTTTTCTTCTGAAGAATTTTTTGTATCTCTTAAAATAAAGGAGTTATTCGAGGAGCGGCGTTTCAAACAAACGCCCTGTATATATAAAGTTGGGGGAGTTGTATGTACATTATAAATTTTCGTAGTATTTTGACTTTGGTAATACAGTGGGTTTAATACAGTGGCGTATACAAGATTCATGGTTAGGGTGGGGCACTTATGATGTTATCTGTAAAACGGGGAGGGGAGCAACTTGCTGCAACATAATTTTTTTGAGGCCGTGAAGCGTAAATGAAAAAAAAAAATGAGCTTATTAAGGATAAAAATATATTTAAATATGTAAAATACACTCTTTTCTCCCTTTATCTGTTTATAAAAAAATTTCGAGGAGCTTTGGTACATTTGAAGTTCCGTCACTGCTTATCATTTTGTATGAAAAATAAACCGCGATCCAAATAAGTTTGAAACCCCTGCTGTTGGATATTGATGTTTACATTAAAAACAAAAGAACTGATAATTTCATTACTTGTTGATGAAAAAGATGTAATTGTTAATCCATATGTCAAAAACTTTCATTTGATATCCCTCAAAATTTTCTATCTATCTGTCTGTCTCTGCCTCTATTTGGTCAAAAAACTAATGGTCGGATTTTTATGAAATTTTATTATTTTGTAAATCTGCTAGTAAACAACAAATATCCATCTGTATGTTTCTCTGTTAAGCAAGACCCAATCGAGGTTACTTTTTATGTGCGTAACTCGGTTAACGAATTCCCGCTTTAATAAAAGATTTTGTAAATCTGCTGTCCATCTGTGTGTCAGTCAGTGTGTTTTGGTAGTCTATTATAATCATGGTCACATCTGATTGTTTTGTTCTTATTCTAGGTATGGCAAGTCCTTCAGATGTATTTTGCTCTGTACCTGGTCGATTGTCCCTCTTATCATCTACCTCCAAATACAAAGTAACAGTAGGCGAAGTACAAAGGCGGCTGTCACCACCAGAGTGCCTGAACGCGTCACTCTTAGGTGGTGTACTCAGAAGAGCCAAGAGCAAGAACGGGGGAAGACTTCTTAGGGAAAAGCTGGAAAAGATTGGCTTAAATTTACCTGCTGGAAGAAGGAAAGCTGCTAATGTTACACTCCTAACCTCATTGGTTGAAGGTGAAGCAATTCACCTTGCCAGAGATTTTGGGTAAGTTAAATTTATAAATATTTATTTATTTCCTTGTTTTAACAACATGCTATCCAATTGTCTGGCTTATCGTCATATTATTTGAAACAAATCAGCTGTGGCCACCACAGGACCGACCGCCATCACAAAGTACTTGCTTAATTTATGCTGTTTTATCAAAAAATGTCTTAAATAAAAGTTGCTAGTTATTGCTTTGATAGCAACTTTTGTTAAATAAATTTTTTTGAAATATTTCTCTCGTGTGAAATATTCGCAAAAACCTTAAAACAGACACGATTAAACTCCCATTTCTACCATGAGTTCAAAAAGTAATTACATAAGGGTTGGCTATGGAAAAATGAAATAACGTGTACTGCAAGCTTTAGAATTAATTAACTGTCATCACTGTTGTTTTATGTCATAAGTTTATATTGCTATATAAAGATTGCAGTAGATATTATTTTTCCATAGCCAATTCTTATGTAATTACTTTTTAAACTCATTGTAGTTAACCGGTTTTTACCAAAAGTTGATCAACTTGTGTCACTGATGTCAAAAGCTTAAATATGAAGTTTCATAAAAATCCCTTTAGCCGAATTTGCTCTGCACGTGTACACGGACCGACAGACATCATGCTAAAAATAATCAAAACGTTATGTAGGGGCCTCAATTCGTGGAGATCCATCGAAATCTCGAAATGTCAAAATCGGTATGATCACAATTCCTCCCTTATATATGTTAGCGGTCGGTAAAAATTGATATGAAGTATGAATTTTCATTTTGATATTACTAATTTTTTGTATTAAAATAAAATTTTGTTAAAAAATATAATGTAGTGCATCAAATGAAAGGTCTTGAGGACTAAATTATCAACTAAAAATAAAGACATCCAGCATTTGAGCCCTCTGGATTTTTTAAAACATTTTTGATTTTGGCGTGATTACAGTTAAAAATGTGCCCAAGAAATGTTGCCAATTACACCTACGAAATCCTGAAATGTGTGAAAAATTACACTTCACCACCTTTTGTTGTACCTCATATTTTCAGAATTTGGACATATTTTACGTATCCTTAATCGCGGAAACATTACAAGAGTCGTCCTTTTTTATAATTTTTTTGTCTTTATTTTTCAGTATTTACTTTATTTTCCTATTTCATAAAAATGCTATAAGTTCATTTAACTGTTAAACAAAAAGTTATTTGAAATAAAGCATTCGAAGGTTTTTTCGTGAAATGAATATAATAATTACACAATTCGAAAAAAATATAGATAATTGTTAGGTAATAATCTATGTCTACAGAAACATCTTAAAATTTATGACAGAGTTATATAAGATATATTTAAACATACGCTTACAAAATGTTATGAATACATTAACTTCTTCTGTTTGTCGGTCAGGCAAAACACGTCAACATGTCTCAATACTCTATAATATTCTCATCAAAATCTTGTAACTAAATACCTCCTCTTTTACAGGTATGTTTGTGAAACCGAATTTCCAGCCAGGCAGGTAGCAGAATACCTTAGTAGGCAACACGGAGAGCCCCACGACACATACCGCAGAAAAGAACTCCTTCAAGCGACCAAACAGATCACTAAAGAACTCATGGATCTCCTCAATCAAGACAGATCACCCCTCTGTAACACAAGGCCACAGATCTTATTAGATCCTGCAATTCAACGTCATCTAACACATTTCTCGTTAATCAGTCATGGTTTCGGTAGTCCAGCGATAGTTGCTGCACTAACAGCCATTCAAAACTTTCTTAGTGAATCTTTAAAACACCTAGATAAAATCCAGATGGGGGCAGCTGCTGCTGGGGGTGGTGCTCCTATGGTAGTTAGTAGCAGTTCGGCGTTAGATAAAACCAAACTAGAGGATAAAAACAAGTGACGAGAAATTGAGTATTATAATGAGTGTATGTGCCGCGAATTGTGATTTCAAGTATGAGTTGTCATCTTATTTGTTAAATTCCAGTTTCCATGACGATAATGATGATGACAAATGTGTGTTTAATCGTATATTCGATTATTATTGAACATTATGTTATATATTTACAGTGGCCAATGGAAAAGGTTTTAAGTTATTTTTCTGTAAAATTTGAGACCAAAGACATTTTTAGTTACGCTTTGATTTAACAATGGAATTATCTTCAATGGACTTTCAGTAATTTTTGCAACTGAAACATAAGTAAATTCATTTCAGGTTTACAGAAGTTTGTAAAGAATGACGTAATCAAATGTGCCAAAATAAAATTGCAATCCGATGTAATTTACATCTTTTGTAAATGTGTAATAAGATTGAATTTGCAAAATTTAAGTACGCAAATTTGGCAAAATATATACGACATATAAGACATATCCCAAAGTTATGTTATTTTAGCTTTTAGAGTAATAATTAACTCAAAAATATCCGCAGGACCGCCGCGTACTGTTGTTTAGGTTGGTCTCCGATCAAGGCCGGCTCATAAATGGAGCTGCATTTGGGGTTGATTCTAGTGGAGTCCTTTCTTGTAGAAGGAGATCTTTTGAAAGTTTAATTTTTCTGGAAAGATTCCAAAACATTGTGGTATTGCTGAAACCGGGACTTTTCGCGTCCCGGGCACCTGCTTCCTGGGACGCGACACTTTCAGTACTCAAACTGGGACTGTCCCGGGAAAACCGGGACAGTTGGTCGCCCTAACATGCAGTCGTTGTAAACATTCTAACTGCGTCACCCTTTGCTGTGATTGGATGAAAAAAACATTATCCAAATGTCTTTTCGTCCAATCAGAATAAGAATTCTTATTCGAATGTTTACATCGACTTCATATTCTCCGCAAATAGAATATAGGAATATAGCGTTTCATAAAACTGTTTTTATGTATACGAGTGCATAAATTGCCAGAAGTCATTGATACCAATGTTATCTAAAGGTAATATTACATGATGTGGATTATTTATAATGTACAAAAATTTAAGTTAAATTTCTCCGTCGTGTAAACATATAAAATTAATTACAAAAAGCGTAACTATAAATATCTTGGGTTAAAATTTACAATACGTAAATGAGTGTCATAAAATGAATTGAAAAATTCATTACTTTAGTTGTGAAACGCTTCGCTTAGCGACAATGTATTTGTATTTATGTAAGATTTGACTATGCCATAACTTGCCCCTCTATGTACATTGTATATTTTAGAATTGTATTGTATTTTATTTTGTCGTTAAGCGAAATATAGATGCAATATTAGTTAATTTAAGCATTTTTATATGCAATTGGGAACTTACGTGGCGAGAAATGGAACTACAATTCAGTAAAATGTGCTGAAGAAGTAATTCAGTATTGGATAGTGATGATAAGTGCCAAAACATTGCCATTTTTTGAACAACTGATTACTTCTTCATTGCACGTTACTTCTACCTTAAAACTTACTACTACTGGAAAGAGTCTTTCGTTATTTATATAAGACTTTCGTCTCCAAGATATCCACAAAGCTTAGCCAACGAACCCGGTTTCCGCCCAGAGTTTTGATTATTTATTTTTTCAACAACTTTGGAGAAGCCCTTGTCAAATTGTGCGCAGTCTACCTCTACTATAACTGCCCTACGGGTTCCAATCCTGCGCCTCTTTTGTAATATTTTAGGAACCTCGTAATTTGTGCCAAAGGTTCTACATTAGTATGCCTTAGCCTTTAGTAAAATCTGTAATATGATTTTAGAGTAACAAGACTATAAAAGAAGAATCCCACTCCATTTACTTTTAAATTTCAATCAAGGTTGCCCATAATAGTGCCTTGTGTTTCGTTCCTTTTTTATTTCACTCCTGTGCCAAAATTCATCTTTTCAAATCAAATGAAAGACTATAAAAATGATTTTCGTTTGGTCTAGATGATTTGTATATTCATGATATTAGTAATTTATTAATTTATGTTATAAATTATACATTTTATAATACTTTATAAGTTTCTTCCAGTAGTATAAGTTCTATGATTTCTTAAGCTAAGTGAAACTTAAATCTGGTTTTGTTTGCCATGGCAATGAATATTATCATCGAAATTATGGTTTTCTAACTTATTTTCTAATCCGAGAACCAGGTAGCCATCTTAAATTTCTGTCCATAACTGCGCTCACAGAGCAAGTAAAACAGAGGAGTTTATTCCTTGTTAAATATTGGAAACACGAGCAGTGGCGTCGTCCGTGTAGATTGGTAGTACTAATCGGCGTTTAACCAAGCGAGTGGCAATTTCAAATAAATATGTAAAAATATATTTATTTGAGAATAAACATAATATTTATACTTCCAGTCAGAAATGCAAATGACAGCGCTATAGGAATATAAATTTAGGGTTCTAACACTATGGTGGTCAATTTTGAAACTTCGGTAGAGCATATTTTATTAGTGTTATGCAGCTGTCAAACTAAAATTATAGGAATAAATATATTTTACAATATTTTATTAACCTGTTTTGCCATTTTATCAACGTAAATGTATAAAAATGTTTAGAAAGCCATTTGTTTGCATGACATATTAAAATAATGTTTCAAAATTGACCGCCGTAGCGCTGGGATCTTAAATTTAATTCAACCAAGTCCCATTATTGGCATCTGACACTACCGATAGAGGCGCTACTGCATTCACATCATGGCTGAATTTGGTAGGATATTTTTGACAGGTTCAATGGTATCTTCATGTGATATTTATTGAAACACACGGGAACACACTCTAAAATGGTCTTTAACTGTCTTTCCACTTCTAAGAATATATTTCCATGCTTGTCACAAACTCGACTATCCTACAACCTTTATTTTCTCAAAATCTCACTAGAGGCGCTTCAGTTATTGTCAGTTGACAATACGGAAATTCAAGGAATCATAAAAAAATATTTCATTATACTGAATATAGGAGAAAAATACAGTGTTAAAATTAATGTTTTATTTTAGAGTGATGTACTATTTACAGCCGAAAAATGTTTCATTAAATTGGGATACTTCAACATATCATTTTATGTACGTTCTTTCGATACAACAAAGTAAATTTGTTATTTTAAAATTTTGTTACTTTGGTATTCATAAGCTCTTCTTTTAAGGTTTGAAGAGGGCTTTTGCTAAACAAAAAGATAAAAATCCTCAATCAAACGGTGAAAGTTACTAGAAATTTAGTTCTGAACACAAGAAAAAACGATTTTTAAATTCTTATAAACAAATTTATCTTCAAATGACAGTATTGAGCGTAAGCAGTTTTAGTTTTCAAATGAAAACTATTTTTAATTGTTTTTCGGATAAACCGGAACAGAAATTTGAATGTTTTTCACGAATGGAACAATACATTTCGAGCCTTGATAACTCCTTGAGTTATGCATATTAAATCTCCTAACCTAAACTCAGCCATATTATAATGGCCCAAAATCTTACCTATAGGCTATTTCAAACGCTTAAATGGAACCAAAAGGAAATGTTATTTTTGTAAGTTGTCACGAGCTGACTGTTTAAAGATTGAAGAGGTCTTTAGTGATTGAAGAGGACTAAATAAAATGATCAAAAGCCTCATTTAACCGATAAAAATTATTAGTTTTGAAAATCTATAGTCTGTTCAAACGTTAAAATGCAGTATTGCTCTTATGGGGAATGGGAGCGGTGTTGCCAAATGTAAACATATCAAATATGTTAATGAACCCACAATATTATGGGTAATTTTATTTTCTTTTGTTGATAATGTATTCAAGTTAAATGGAAAAAGTAACCATTTGTATCGAATTTCCAACAACCAGCGCGATTTACAGCTGGCAACGTCGCCAAGGAAGAAAAGGATAGTGTTCGAGAACTCATTAGAGAGTATGAAATTGAACTACTCTATTTGTCATGTACTGCTTTTTAACGTTTGAACGGACTATAGTTCCGCTTAAACCAAAGAATCAGGCTATAACCCAAAATATTCTGTACAATAGCTATTATTACAACATAAATGATCTACGGCACAATTATGTTCATAAATTCAAAATGGCTACTTGGCTCCCATATTCAAGAACTACTACTAATATTTAAACATGGTAAATTTGATTTAAGTTTTTTCTTAGCTGCAGTTAATTTTTACACCATAACTTATGACAGTTGGCAGACATAGCAATGCTATTATATAACCAACCCTTCCAACTATCAAAAGTAGCGGGATATTTAAATTATTTAATGATGAACAAAATAAAAACAAATAAAAAGAACATCTAGTGAGAATGAAAACGATTAAAGACGTATTGAAACAACCTCAAAAGATAAAACAATACTCAAATTGTATAATTTTGTTACATGCAGCATTAAGTATGATTTTATATATTTTATGTAAAGAAATGTGTTTTTTTTTCTTCTTTCTTTCAAATATTAAACCTTGTTTCTACTGGCCACAGTGTAAGTTTTCAAGTACAAGAAGTTGTGTATTATTATGTTTGTTATAAATAGGCGTCGAGGTAAGTTACATTCTCGTTTGTAAACATATTTTAATTATTAAAAAAATGAAAATTGCAATACATGATATTATATTTTATGTGTTAAATTTTATATTTTAACCAGTATTTTTAACGAATTTCTTATTTAATTTTGTGTAGGTTTAAATATATTTGAAAAAATGTAAGTATGTTGCAAAATACAGTTGGTAAGTACTTTATTATTAAATTGTTACAATGAGTTGGTCAAATAACTGTTTCATAAAGCCTTAACTTCAATCCTCTTGATATACTTTTATTCCTTATACCCTTTTCACACTAGATCTTTAAGACGAGTGAACTTAAAGTTCACCGATGTTTAAGATCGGAATGCTTTCACACTTGATGTTTAAATCTCTGGTGCTGTCATCAGCTACAGTAATTTTGTCCTTAAGTTACCGTCATGAAATTACCAGTTTTGAACTGTCTGCGCAGACGCACATTTTGAATTATTATAAACAAATAAGGATATTTCATTTCATTCTACAATAAATACACTACAATAAAGAATATATTACACCTGTATTAACATGTAAGTCGATACATTTTATCTCAATTATTGTAGCTCTGTATTTTATTAAACACATTATTAAAATAAATAATTTTATTATAACAATAAGTATAAACTTCTTATAACGTCGATATAATACAGTATTCTTGTTTATGATAATATAAAATGTTGACATCACAAATTCAAGGAGTATTTTTTTATAATAGACATTAAGTTGGCAATGCGGACGAAATTTAAGACGCAGATCTCTGTCTTAAACATCGCTTGTATTTAGACGAGGCCATACGGTTTCACATTAGCGTTTAAAGATACATTCACTTTAACATCCGATCTTAAAGATCTAGTGTAAAAAGGGTATTAGTAGTCCTTGTAAACATCGATTCCCTGCTAATAGTCTTGCTTGCATTTCTTCTTTTATTTCCGGTTTTCTAGTAATAACAGTTCCCAAATAAGTAAATCTATCCACTTCCTCAAAATTGCAAATTTTTCCTTCGTTAGTTTGTATCGTTAGACTTCTACCTCTAACAAATTCTTGTTCAGTCCACATCATATATTTTATTTTGAATTCATTCATCTGAAGACCCTTACTTCTTGCTGAAAGTTCTAATTGTTGGATTATTTCTCTCATTGTTTTTTCACTTCTTGTTAAAACAACAATATGATCAGCAAATGCCAAACACTGATGCATGTTGGGGTACAATAATCCTGATCTATTAATTTAGGCATCTTTTATAGTCTTTTCTAGCACAAAGTTAAACAGAATTGTCGAAAGTGTTCATCTTGTCTCAGCCCCAACTTCACCTCAAACTTACTAGATAATTTCATGTTCAATTTGACTCTACTATTCTCTCCATCCTTTCAGTTAGTTTATTTTTAATACAAATTAACAATATTTTATAAGCAACATTTAGCAGGGCTATACCTCCATAGTTCTCACATTCCTTCTTATCCTCCTTTTGAAATATCGGGTATAAAACCGCCAGATACCCGATGAGATAAAAAAATAAAATAAAACAGAAAATCCTCGGTATGCAGTAAGATCTTCTATTACGTGATCAATGTGTTCGCCATAAATCTTGTGTTAAGCAAAATCGGGTAATAAAGGTAATAGTTCTTATGGAAGAAATAAAAATAAAAACGTGAAGTAAAAAATTTAGCTCTTCAAAATTTTGCAGGTATTTAATAAGTGAAAGAACAAAATTTTGCTGGTAAAAATCGTGCCAAAATATATGAGGAGATAACATTCAAAACGTGATTTGTCACACAAAACTCAAAATTGAGATGTTGGTATCAGTATCTTCCTTTTTGTTAAATGTATAAAATAAAACTATTAAATTAATCTAAAACTTTTTTGTACCATCTAAAATGTTTAAGTAAGAACAAAAAAAGTGAATTAAAAAATTGCTTTTTTAGGATTTTGTAGGTATGACCACGAAAAACCCTTATAACGTCCCTCATGTGTCTGTCTGTCTGTCGTCCGTACGGTAGAAATTGTTGCCAAACGGCTTAATATGGAAAGGTGAAATTTGGCATGCTTATACAACTCTTTGACCCACGTATTACAGATATATATAAAAAAATATCTAATTAATGAAAAATTAAATATATTTTTTTTAAATTATCTGTATCAAATTAGATTAGATGCGTTGATAGACAAGCAAATTTTTATTTTTAAAAAATCATTTTTTTTATGTGATTTCGCCAAAAATATGTAAAAAAAATTTGTCCCCAACTCTATCTTTCAGAGGGGTTGAACTAAAAATCGGAAAAATAATCTGTATAATGTACATTGATGGGAACCGGAATAGTTCAACAGGAATTTTTGATCAGATTAGTTTTTCGAAAAATATCGTTTTTTTTTGTCGTTTATAAAAATTTGTATTTTTTAAAAATTTGTTGTGTGGTATCAAAAGAAAGCTCTTAAAACGTAGATTAAGGAACGAAAATTAGTTTTTTCAAATTCGTTTCTTTTAACACGATTTTAGTAAAAAATGTGCCAAAAAGGTGTTGTCCCGCCTCTTTTTACCCAAGGGAAATAAATTAAAAATCTGAAAAAATTATAAGTAATGTACATTGATTTGAGCCGGAAACGTACGAGAGGAATTTTCGATCCGATTTCGGTTTTGAAAAATATTGCAGTTTTTGTTTTTTTGACAAAATTAATTATTTTTTTAATTTATGGCTTAGATAAAAATAAATCGTTTACAGTAGTGAAATACCTATCAATCAAATAGCACATTGTTAATAGTGTAAAATACGTTTCTGAAATTGAAAAAATATGTAGAAATCTTTAAAATAAATACCTATCGATATATATCCGTGTGTTTGTATGATTTTTTGAATGTATATATTGTTTCGCATTATCTCTTTATCCCATTATCATATCCTATTAATTAGTTCTAGAAATGATTTTTTTAATGTATTAAATAACAGTATAATATTAAAAATAGGTTAGTAATTATGTTTTAAAAACATTTTTGATTTGATTTTATTACTCCTTTCATATAGTGGTAAAATGTTAACAAAATCTGTTTACAAATTTGAACATTAAAATTCTTGCTGTCAAAATAAGTTGATGTAAGTTTGATCAAAAGAAAAAAGTTTACAAAATGAATCACGTTAATGTGAAAGCTGATTTCTATGAGGAAAATTGTTTGTATATTTAGTGCTAATGGTTTTGAATTTATAAACAAAATTCCATAAAAATCCTTCAAAAATTTCATATTGAAAGCTGCCATCTAGAACTTGTTATATTGTATTTGGATATCGGTAAAAGAGGTTACGGGTTATGTTAAACATTTGAATTTAGATTTGTTCGTTATTAGTGATGTTAAAATACTATTCGTTTATTTTAAATTTATTTGTTTATTGGTAATTGACATTTGTTTTACGGAAAATATAAATTAAACAAAAAAGAGTTTAAAGTGCCACCTGTGGGGAAAAAGTTTGGTAGCAGTATCGACTGCCGATAAGAGCGTTTTAGGTTATATCGTGTTGCCGCAATGCTTGTTGGGAACGTGTAATTAGAACAGAGCTCGCAATAATAGTGAGTGCAGACCGACCTTCATGGCTGTCAATGTACTTATATTTTTTAATGTAATCTTAAGTGTTTCCTTATGTAGTTAAATAATATCAAAGTGTGGTGTTGATCTTTGTGTTGTTTGTGTGTTTGTTGTTAAATCGAGTTTCCAATGTTCAGTGGAACGGTCCGAGTTAAAATATGCGAGGCTTGTGGGTTGAGGCCCACAGATTTTCAAAAACGCCACAGCTCGCCGTTTGGAAAACCTGATGATCCCATTGATCCGTATGTCTCGATTGACGTCGATGATAATCATTTCGATCGTTCGACAACGAAGCCAAAAACGTTCGACCCCGTATGGAATGAATACTTCGTACATGACGTTCAGAACGCTTCGACACTGTGTTTGACAGTGTTTCATGATGCCGCCATACCTCCGGATGATTTTGTTGCGAATTGCAATATTTCATTCGAAGATTTGATGAACAGAGATAAAGATGCGGCAGATTTCTGGGTGAGTTGTGTTGCGAGAGTCGTTCCCCGCTAGTCCCGTCCCGTCTACCCCTCGCGTCCTTGTCGTTTCACCCGTTCGCCGTCCGTCGTCCGCTTGCACCTGAAGCGCCGTTGCTCAGCTGGTGAAATTAGGCCACGACGGCAATGTTGCTTATGATTATAGGTGCCTGTGCCAGTATAAGCGGCGCCTGAATATTGTTTATTTTCAACGCGCGACTAATATCATTTATTTGAATTACTATTTTGATATATTTCTGTCACAACTGCTTTTTAAACAATTTTTCTTATAGGTTGATCTTGAACCACAAGGAAAATTGCACATTCGAATAGATTTGAAATGGACACCCAACGGTTAGTGAAATATTTTAATATTAATTATTTTCATTGTATACATTTTAATATAAATGTGTATAATTATAGAGCATCAAAGTGGGAAACCGAGAGAGTTCAAAGAGAGGCAAGGTTTCAACAGACGACGCGGAGCCATGAGAAGACGGGTGCACCAGGTTAACGGTCACAAGTTTATGGCTACGTTTCTTCGACAGCCTACTTTTTGTTCCCATTGCCGAGAGTTTATATGGTATGATAAAAACTACATTCAGACATTTATATGTGGATATTAAACAAGGGGTCTGGGAATAAGTGTCGCATGAATTCAGCAGTGGGTGCTTTATTGCCATGAATTCCAACAGGAAAACAAAGAGAGCCTATTTCAGTTAACTGGTTTTTTAAAAATATTATATAGGTACATTTATAGATTTTACAGTTATTATGTTTTTAATCAAATTTAGAACTTGTTAAAATAATTGTCTATAATTTAGACTATTTAACTAGTGATAAGATATTTAACAAAATAAATATTTTGTTGAAAATAATAAATGTGTAGGCTAAAATTTTAATCTACTAGTTTTGTTTACGTATAACAAAACTATCAAATTTAATTTGCATTTCGGTAAAAAGAAACTTTTCTTGAAAAGGAATTTGTACAATATTAAATGAATCAAAATAAAATATTACATTTTTATATGTAATGCGTTGCTAGATATTTCTGTTTTTATATCTAATTTTAGCTTATATCTAGTTTTAAGAGTTTTATGCAACTGGGCATAAATGATGCTAATACCCTACATATTTTGGTACAGCTTTGTCTCTAAAGAAAACTAAAATGTAGAATTATTGAGAATCATTGACAAGCTTAAATACAGCAATAACTGGAACAGTGCAAATAATTCATTTCTAAAATATCTTAAACTTTTAAAAATCTTACTTTTGAAGTATGGATTTAATGAATTTTATCATAATTATTGTTATAAAGGTTATTTGAAGCATAAAAATTCGAAATTTTTGTACAGTGGAAACCGTTTACCATAACCGTTTTTATTGACGAAGTTTAACAGGAAACCATGTGGCAATATGTTTTCATGTTAAAAGAGTAAACAAAAAACTACTCACCAATGTTTTTGATGTAATATTCAAATGCATTAAAACAAAATTTAAATACACTCTTATATTATTATAGTGCAGTTCGGCTGCCCTTTGTAAAAACACCGTAATTGAAATATTGGTGAAAAAATCATTTAATTTTTTCTAGTGATATTATTTTTGTTCCAAATTATATTGCCACTTCAAAACAGTCATGTCTTATGCTGCGGAGCAAATAACTATCGTTGCTGTGCGCAAAAAAAGAAAATTAACTAACTGTCTTATGCTGCGGTTATGCCTTTTAGTGTGGTAACTCGTATTTAGAATTAAATATCCCTTTTAAAAAGCAATCTATCATGTTCCCAATCAATGTTGTTTCTATGCGAATTTGTTGGTTCTATCATGAAAAGAAAGCCAAGGGTTTATAAGATATACCATTAAAAATTCATAGGCCTCAGATATTAAGTTTTGAAAGGCCGGTATTTTTTATAAATACCTTTTTTGATATATGTGAATAACAGTTACTGTGTTTTTGCAAAAGGCAGCCTAGTATAGGGTGATATATTTAGGGATTTTGTACTAAACACAAAATTCACCACTTTATGTGTGATATTTGTCTTCAAAAACACTACCTGAAATATTTTGCCCGTCGACGGGTAATCCCATTTGTTCAAATGGTAAGTGTATTTTTCTGTCTATTGTTTCTTCGATGTTAGTCTGCTCAGTAAAGAGATGAGTCATAAATATTAATCAATTTGGTAAAGACGCGGCGGCCAGTGTATTTCTCTGTTCTTCTGAGATGCAAATTCTTTCCCTATTCAGCCTTTTTTGTTTGTATGAAAACACATAGTATTTTGTTGGGACCACTATATTTTTCATGTTAACCGATTTTTTATGTTAAATGGTTTCCACTGTATTCAGTTTGATTAACATATGATGTGTGTCAAAAAAGATTTAATCCATAGATTTTATAGATGTAAATCAATATAAAATATAGTTATTGATTTCAGTAGCTTTAAATAAAACTGTATCTTACTTTGAAAATATGAATTTACGGTTTCATCAAATAAACAAAATTTAACTTACATTAAAAAACGCGTAGACACCCATCTCGTCTTCTGGGTTCATTTTGGACACCTGGTTATTATTACAGTTTTATAGTTTGTATCGTGTTGTATTATTTACAATTATTATATATTTATCATTTTCTCATTTATATTTTTCTATTAGCTGTAAGACGGTTGTTGGTTCGATTCCCCCATCTCCTTCGGATTTATCTTACAATATCTTCTCTTTTATTATTGAAGTTGCTTTTTGACACTTAACTCGCGGACGAGATGTGAAATATTCTTATTGTAAAGGTTGTAATTTAAAAATATTGCTGCCCTCTACTTTAATGCATATTTTGGATTTATAATTAATTAATCAATTTATAGTATTAATTGGAACCGATTAATTACCGTAAAAAACTTTTTTTATATTCACTAGACCTAGAGAGTTGACCATTGCAGTATCATTAACACTTATCATGTGGCTCTAACGTAAACAAAAAATTGCAGCGATTGCTTCACTTTATTATCAATTATATAGGCGTAATTTTGAAATTATGTAATTAGGACCTTTCTAATTTAAGAATTACCTGTATATTGCAGGAAAGATTCAGTGTTTCGTTCAAGATATTTTAGTAGTTGACCGTATTTGTTCCTGAATATGCATCTGTACTAATTTTTTTCTAATATTTAAGTTAAAGTAGATTCTGATACTATTTCAGAGCAAAGTTTATATAAAAAAGTAACAATTACCATTTTATCTTAGTTTCAACGTGGCATTATTATCAAGTTATTGATATATTACCTATTTTAAGACTGAATAAAAATTGAAATAATGGCTCTACTTTTACTAATTTCCTATACAGTAAAAATCAGAAAAATCATATTTTGAACAGTGTCTCAAACAGGAATTCTTCGATTAGTGCTGGTTTTGATTTTCGAGATTCAAATTAGCGTAGTTTATTAACTACCAAATTTCAATTAGTATGAAAAATCTCGAACAGTGGTATGTAGAAATGATCGCTAACTTATACGATGCAGTTCGTACATACTAAAAAATGCATTCATAGGTCTTTACTACATAACGAACAACTTATAGGAACAGAACTCGTTCGTAAATCAGGAACTGTACTAAAGTACAGTTCCTCTAAAGGATCTAAAGATCCATTAATGCCGACATTTTTTCTTTTTCTTTTATTAAACAATGATTGAAATCAGTTATTTAAGTCTGAATACAATGATAAAATCTGATTACTACTTGGTGTTGAGTCCAGGCGTTAATGCCTGGTTTCTTAACCTAAGCGCTGCGACCCAAAATTGGGTCGGTTGACATATTGATTGGTAGCAAAATATTTTCAACAATAGCAATATTTTTACCTGTCACTATTAATATGTTACAAATGTACAGAAATCATTTTAAAAACGTTTCTAGCTCTTTGTTACTAATATAAGAAACGTATTTTATTTAAAAAAAATTCAAATTTATTTAATTGTTATAAGGATATGTTTTTTATTGGGTCAATGCAAAAGTTCGTCCCGTTTTTTTTTTGGCAAAAATTGAAGAAACATTTTATTTACTACAAGTAACATTTAATGAATATAGGATGTGCCGTTCTGTTCGATGTTCTTGCATAATCCTGTGCTTGTAGAAGTTCTGAGGTTTCTGGCTAAAGAACTGATTCAGGTGATTTTTCAAATCTTCTAAGGAAGTAAAGTTTTTACCATCTAAGCTGTTTTGAAGCGATCTAAATAAATGGTAGTCGGAGGGTGCAAGGTTAGGAGAGTATGGTGTATGAACCAAAACATACCAGTCAAGCTGTAAAAGATTGTTGGGTGGCCAAAGACACATGTGGTCTAGCATTGTCCTGATGGAATGCAATGCCCTTTCTGTTCGCTAATCAGGCAGCTTCTGGCCAATTGCTCGCTTTAAGTCACTTAGTTGAGAACAGTATTACGAAAATGCTCCATATTTTCTGCCATTTTTAATGCTTAACAAGAATTTAAAAATAACCAATTAACAAAATTTTTTCCCGATGTACTCACTGAAATGTTTTCTATCAAATGACCTCAAAACTTATTACGTGTGAAGTCAATAACACTTCAGTTTTGCATTGCAATGCCTTCTAGTGCTAAATACGGGACGAACTTTTGCATCAACCCAATATTAATATTTACTTGGGTTGCGAAACTAAAACTATTACCCTAATCTGGGTCGCTGCTGAAAAAGGTTTAGAAATACTGAGTTAATGGCATAAAAATTAGCAAATAGAAAAATTGTTTTTGAAATAATTATAAATCTTTTTATTGGCAAGGATAAGATCTGTTTGATAATAATATGTGAAAACAGTATTGACCAAACAGTTAAATAAATTTATTGGTGGCTGAAGAAGTATTTGATAGCCTATACATTGGAGTAAATGAAATATTTTCGATATTGATGACTTACTTGTATTGCGAAAAACCTGAGAAAAGGCATTAGTAATAAGTTTGACTGCCAAGAAAGTGCACAAACAAATAACCCAATATTTTAATGGGCTATAAACATGAAATAACATTAATTGAACACTTCTAATAAATAATAAATAAGTATTCAATTAAATGAACAATTTGATTTTGTGAACATGTTTTCTATTAGTTAATATAATACTGCGACTACTGTATTTTTAAAAATTTTGGTTGGTAGTTTTTATGTCTTGTTACCTGTTAATCACACTAATCGATGGATTCCTGTTGTCTTACAGTAAAGTTGTTTCTGTATTTTTGCTAGAAATTACTAATATACTCCTTAAAGTGTGCTGGATTCCAATGTGAATTACTTGTGAATTTTTATAAAAAGAATGTATTTAATATGTCCCGAAGGCACATTGCTGATGCGTCACTAACTATTGTAACGGTTATGATTTGGTTTCAGGGGATTGGGAAAGCAAGGCTATCAGTGTCAAGGTAGGCGGTTTAGTTAACGCATACATGCATGTTTAAAACCATTTTACCTTAACATAGGCTCTTTATGTACATATTATTCTATTATTTGTACATTACATACTCAACATTTCAATATCCACTTATTGGGACATATTTTCAATTGTACTTGTTTTATTTAATTTTTATCAAAGAATTTGTATGAAGAGATGTTTGAGCGAGAATAAATTTGAGTTCGTTTTATTTATTTCTTCTTCTTTGGGCACTGTCATTCGAGTTGACTTTTGGACTCACTCACATAAGTTCTTCATCTTGATCTGTTAAGTTTCAGGGTTTTCCATGTATCCCACGTACCATCGTTTTCAACCTTTTTTAATTGGCGAAACACAATTATCAGGCTGCTGAAATTATCAAGGCATATCAACAGTTCATGTATCCAATGGGTCAAAGACAAATTGGTGTATAACTTTCTAATGCCCGATTGCATGAAAGCCTTAAAACTAGATGTAAGCTTTAACTCGATGTAAAACACAAAATTGGCAATTTTGTGTTTTATATAGAATTTTAACTTACATTTAGTGTTGAGACTTTTATGCAACCGGGCATATGTATTATAACTTGAGTTAAGCGTAAGTCAGGTTAAGACAACTTATAAAAACCTATCATATTAATTGAATTAGAGATAATTCGAGTTAAAAAATTTAACTTGTCTTTTGCAACCGGCCATAAATGTGGTAGCACAATTCATTTCTAGAACTTCTCCCGTTGCCATTATTAAGAAATAATTTCATTCAGCTTTTTGGACAAATACCATTATACAAAATTGGACGTTAAATACTATTCTACTGTTGCCATTATTTTGAATGAGGCCAAAGGTTCTGTGTAATATATTGTTTTCAAAAACTGATTGGTGCCAATCTTATTTCTTTAAGATCCATGTTTCAGAGCCCTAAGTAATGGCTGGTAGGTTCTGTTTTTGGTGTTTTTAAAGAGTTTTAAAAATAAAAAATAATAAAAGTAAACTAAAAGGCATTAAATTTGGTTTCTAATTTCGTGTTGACTCAGATTTACCTGATTTATCATGGTGCATAGGTATTTAAGATATAGAATTTCTCAAAGGTGTTACCATTAATTAAGAAGTTGGTCGTCTTTTCATCGCAGTATCCACTAACAATAATAAACTTGGTTTTTTCATTACTGATTTTCTACTTTTTGGGTTTTGACACCAATAAGTTGAGTTAGGTATATGCTTGAGGAGAAGTTAGTTGGCCGGTGACGGTTAAATAGAACGTATAGTTGATGACGATGCCATTCATTACGATATTGAGAACGACATATGGTTTTTTTCCAATACCACAGTAGGAGCGCTGTATTTATTAAAATACATATACATTTATCTGAATATATTCAAATGTAACAAATGAAGATAGAAACTACGGACGTCCGTTGGTACGAGTAATTCAACTACGTTATTGGTAGCTTATATAGAATTGTGACCTAGATATATATTTGTTTCTCGGTTGTCAGTAGACCGATTGGTATTAGGATTCTCGTGAACTATACTATGTATTCAGCCTTATTTGAGGTAATATTCAAGTCATTTGCATATACTAAAATCTTGTGATTACAATTAAGCTATAAACCACAGTGGTTGGTAGCCAGGGCTTTTTCGTAGAGGCATCTCCAGCAACAGGTTAAACATTTTTGTATTTAATTTATTCCTATTACAATTGTAACGGATTTAGACGGGTCTCATTTTCTTGGTATCATTGTCCAACAAGAATCTAATTAGATTTTAAAATTAATTTATTTTCTTAAGAATAACGTCATATTATTTTAGAAATATTGTCTATGGTATTTCAGTTATGGGATATAATCAGCGAAAATGGAATTTTCGTGGTTTGGTTAACCAGAAATGAGATTATTAATTTTTGAAGCATGTCTATGTAATTTTAAGATTGTTAAATTTTTAAGATGAGGTAATGACGAATATTAGACTATTTTTCCAATTCTGAGTACAGGTTTTGTTTAGTCAATATTCTGTCCGGACAACATGAGCTATTCATCTTAAATTATTTTTGTATATTGGAGCTTCAATGCGTTTTGTATACAAGGGTGTTTTTGGAGACTGTTTAGGCATTGCTAACTTCTTTATTATAAGAGATACATAGGAGGTTACATTAGGAAGGATCAAGTATTTTGATCTACAAATAAGAATATTAAATTGGAAAAACAATTGAACATCAAAGAAACGGTGATACAAAAATACATATTTTTAAACCAAATTCCCTGTTTTTTTTTAGTCTATAGCATAGAAAATATATTTTTCTTTAATAAATCATAAGAACATTATGGGTCTAAATCCACTTTTAAAATAGTTATGACATAATTAAAAAAGTAAAAGAATTATAATTCCAATATTTCATGGTCATTGAGGTGAAATAAACGTTAAAAATCAAGTGTTAATGACTTATTATTACTATAGATAAATAAAAAAAAAATTTTTTCTTTATTTTTCTTTAACAAATTATAAGGGCAGTATAGGTCTAAAACAAATATTGAAAAAGATATTAATACTTGATCAAACAAGTATATCCGAAGCAAAACAAGTATATATAATCTTGAGGTTTTATAGCCACCTATTTTATTAAGATGAATTATATGTTAAAAATCAGACTTAATATCTGTTTTATTTATTTTTTTATCTATTTATAATGATTTTTAACATTTATTATATTTTATTAAAATATGTGGCTATAAAACACGAAAATTATTTGTATTACATATTACATTTTTATTTTCTTTAGTTGTCACTAGCTCACTTTTTAAGGACTGAATGAGACTTTTATTAATATTAAATGATCAAAAGCCAATCGCGCATCCAGAATTTTTCTTGGGGGGGAGCCTAGAGGACAAAATTGTTTTAAAAGGGTAGGAATTGGGAAATGACTCGGCAACAAGTACTGGTCAGAAGCACTTTATTTTCCAAAATGTAAAGTGGGAAACAGAATGCAACGAGTTCTGCGGCGCGTTGACGGCGTTTGGACGGCGCTATCTGTCAGAGGAAAGTTAAAACCAAGCTGTCGTACGCAAGTGCACAGAATGTGTAACGTCCTAGCGGCGTTCGAACGCCGTTGATACTGAATGTTCGTCAACTTCCAACTTTTGACGCCGTTGAACGTTGACGCAGAACACCTAACCTCAGTTTTTACTGAATGGTAAAGTGTTTGTATGTATAAATAACTTGCATACAACATAAATAACATCACACACAAGTCTTCATCATCCATTATAATTTTAATATAAGAAAGCGCACGTATAAACACAGATATAGGTTGTCACGTGACACTTTGACGGCGTTAAAAATGATTGCATTGTGTGCAGGCGAAAATTCAACGGCGTTCTTAACGGCGCTAACGCAACGCCGTCGCCAACGATGGCGCGCTGTGCATTCTGTTCCAGGCTTAAGTATTGACCTAAAAAAAAGGTCCTCACTTCCAAAATACAAGTGTTAACTAAAACAAAAAAAGTCCTCACTTCTAAAATACAAGTGTGGACCTAAAACAAAAAAGGTCCACACTTGCAAAATACAAGTAATAACCTAAAAAAAGTCATCGCTTGTATTTTGACAATAACCACGTGTTTTTGGGGCTCTTGGGGGTAGGGCAAGCCCGTCAGCCTCCCTGGGTGTGCGTTTGAAAAGCCTCATTCAATAGTTAAAAGATACTAGATTTCGAAATCTAGTTCGTTTATACCAGCGATATTCAAACTGTGTTCCATGGAACCCCGGGGATCCACACAAAGTTCTTAAGGGTTCCACGAGCTTTTTCTTAAACTTAATACAAATTACTTGGGCGTCGGGTTATACTTTTTCCTCGTTTAGAGGTCAAGACTTTTTTTTGTTCATCACTGGGATTTTGGAGTTGAGGACCTTTTTTTTGCTCATCACTTGAGTTTTGGAGGTGGGGACCTTCTTTTTGCTCATTATTTGGATTTTGGAGGCGGTTACCTTTTTTCTTTACTCATCACTTATATTTTGGAGGTGAACAAAACTTAATAAAACATACTGTATTTCCACATTTTTTGGGGATCCATGGAATAATGTTAGACTGTAAAGGGTTCCACGACTCGAAAAAGTTTGAAGACCACTGGTTTATACCAATGAAACAGACTATAGTTTTTTAATTGATAATAACTTTTTTAATATTAAGTTTAAACCCTTAATGGCCTCCTGATTTATTAAAGAAAATGCATTTTCTCTGCGATAAACTAAAAATAAATAAATACTAGGCGTTTCGTTTAAAAAAAAAGAACTCGTTTATTTGATATTCAGTTGTATTTCCAACTTAATATTTTTATTTATAAATTATCTTAATTTAACCTAATTTAACCTCCTTCGTATTAGCTATAATAAATACGTAAGCAATGTTGAAACACTTCCCATAAATACTATACAGTTCGGTTAAAATTTTATTGTAAACAATAACAAGTATGAAAATATGTCTTAATAACATCCCTGAATGTTAACAAACGGTGTAATTTGGTGGTTCTGTTTGTTCTGCTTGCAAACGATTACACTCAAATTTGTAAATATTATTCATTTATCGTCTGGCGTTTACTTCAGTTTTTATTTTATTTTATCCTTTGATTTGCAGTTCCAGACCGCATGGTTGCTACCATACATGCTTTTTAACATATATGTAAGTTTATTTATGCATTTCTTATTTTTATTTATCATTGTGTTGTATAAATGTACATTAATTATTTACTAAGTTTACTTAAGAGAAGGTCTTTTGTCCATTTGTGAAACTCAATTATAAACTTTATTAAATTATTCATTTAATATTCAACAATTAATTACTTTACTTATAGTCTGAGCACATTAAGTTGCATACTGTCATTTAATATACCATATGTTAATACCACTTATTAATTAATAAAAATAACAGTATACTTTTGCATAAGAAGATCATGCGCAGTCTACCTAAAGTCTGTTTTACATTATACTTATCAGTACACTTTCACACTTCTGACGGCATTTAAACTTTTAAAACTACCTTCTGAAGTAAAAAGCGACAGAAATAGGCATTCAACACCTTCTGTATTTTGTTCCCTCTCACTGCCAACTTAACAAACATCCAAATTTTAATACAAAACTAAAAGTAGGCTTTTGTGTTTTATTAAAATCAACTCGCTTTTATAACTACAAGAACTAACAGCTGTTTTGGGATGCTCTATTTGAAGTGACAGATAAAAGTTTGGTTATAATAACCAATCTATAAATATCGTTGAATGAAACCATTAGCTAGTATAGTTTTTATTAATAAGACCAATCAGGATTATTAAAAATGCCAGAAAAAGTAATACAGTACAGCATAAAAATGTTGGTATGCCTGAAAAAGTATTGAAACTCTGACTGGAAGTTGTTTTAGAAGTTGAGTTGGAAGTCAGACAGCATTGAAAGTTTGAAGGAAGTATTGTGTTTCACACGATATTTTTTACGTGAATACGACACAAAAAAATCCGTAGTCCCAAGGAGAAAAGTATAATACAGAACAGATTTGCGTTGCTCATTAAGAATTATTTACAAATGCAATGATTCCGAAGCGTTTAAATAAAAATAAAGCTATTTTCCTAAAATAACTAAAGGGTAGTCGGCCAGTCAGTGCAGTTGCGTTACTTGAAACGCTACATTTTTTTGGACATCATATTAGGTACGTTTACATGGCATCCATTTAACGAATGTAATATTCGTACGCTGTCTCTTGTATCGAAATTGAATGAAAATGTAAAAATAAGAACAGAATAGAAAAAAAAAACAAACTATTCTAATAGGCAAAATAGTCCTAAAACGGACTGATGTGATCCACAAATAAGATCGAAGAAAAGAAAATAAGTTGAATTTTACCTAAAAAGCTATTCACTACCATATCAAATAGAAATCTATAAGAAAATATATAACTAAACACAAAATTGCTAAATAAACAACAAACTAAATAAAAAATGTTTGTAGAAATTATTATAAGATAAATATGTGAACACAAGTGTCAAAACAAATCAGAACGTATTATAAAATGTCGGAAAATGTAAACAAAATTAAATTTAGTGTTACCAATACAAATGTCCCTATATTTATTTATTTATTAATATTGCTGCCCAACAGTATTACTCAAAACGGGCAGGTACATATAATTTAAACAACTTACTAACAAAGTAATAACTAAAGACAAAAAACTTTGCAAATACATATAAACAATATTTTTACAAATATATATTAAATAGTATTAAACAAAATCCTCTAATTTTTACAAATTTAAATAATTTTATAAACACAAATTTAAAAAAAAAAGAAGACTAATATGCTCTAAAACAGGGATGAGCAACACGCGGCCCGGCCTACTTTTTAGTGCGGCCCGTCAAAGCTTTTGTCTGTCAAATTTCAAAAAAGGCCATTAAATTACAAAAAATACATAGATATATTTTAAAGCATAAATAAGAGCAATATAGAGCAATTGGTTGCAAAGAAGCAATGCCAAACTTGTCATTCAAATTTGTTTATGATTTTTTCCCCATAATAAGTATCTTTGACTGTTTTTTTATACCTGCATTTCTATTATATGTTTCATTTGTGTATTTTTTTAAAAATAATTTTGTTATTTTGTTAATAAATAGATAATTTGTGTTTATCATCTTGTGTTCATATTTTAATAAATTTCGTATGCGGCCCGCAGGAAATTTTTAAATTTCTAGTTGGCCCGTAGTAAAAAAAGGTTGCTCATCCCTGCTCTAACAGAATTCGAAATTTGTATCATCACGTGTATAGTATGAACACATACGATTTACAGGAGATTTGAGATGAAGGTTCGTATGAGCCTGAGGAAAATAGAATAATAGTGGATGTCTGGTTGGAACAATAGGAGTGTTCAAATTTAATTTTTGGAGGGTTAAGGGGTCATCATTGTGGTTATTTAATATATAAATATTTTTTAAATATTTTTATATTAAATAAAAACTTTTAAAATTTGTAAATCTTCAAAATGACTATTGAACACAAACTAAATATGACTTCAATAGGTATGTTTTAATAAAAGAGTAAAGAGCAACTTTAGTCTATAATTCAAATAAAAAAAAAAAAAAATCGATCTAGTTATTTTTTCACCACTAAGTTTGTCATTGAAGTTATGTTATATTTGATTATTATATTGAAGTTATATTTCTCGCAAAATGACGCAGTGCGTTGACTGGCCTATATCTGCCTGCGACATGTACAATACATAGGTAACAAAAAAGAGTAGAACAGCAAGAGATAATATTCGATGAGCAGGAGGCAGTTATTCAGAAAATCGCTAGAAGAGCTGAGGCCAGAAATTCACAATATTATTTGAGGAGTGGAGGCAGAAATTCAGAAAATCACTTAAGAAGCCGGAATTTCAGAAAATAATTTAAGAAGCAAAGACCAATATTTCACAAAATCAGTTGCAAGGCGGGGGTACTAAACCTGTCAAAGATTGCCAGTATTATATTAAAACAAATAAGATATATCACATTTCGTGCGTCCCGGAAAAATAATGACTAAACCCGGAACTCGGATACAAGACTGCAAAACCCGGAATCTCCGGGTAAGAACCAAATGGATGGCAACCCTAACTGCCTGCCAAATTGTAAATAATCATCTCACTCCGTTTTCTACGTTAACCAAAAATTCATTCTTTTGGAGAAAAATGGGTACTAATTAGTATCAACTATTATTTGTAATTTTAAATTCGTACCGTAAAGGTGTATTAAATCTGATATAGTTGCAACTTACTGTTAGTATTGCTATAATTAAGCAGTGGAAATATATTCCAAATAAATTAAAATATAGGTCTTATCATTGTCTTTGTAAGCGGTTTGTTTTTACCCGCTTACAAATACAATGATAAGATTTATATTTTGATTGTTTTGGAATATATTGTCCACCGCTTAGCTGTAAGTAAGGAAAACCCTTAAATAATCTTTAATTAAAAATAAAAAGAAATTAATAAAAGGCAATTTATCAAATAAAAACTTTCATCATACTTTTAATATTTCGTTTATATAAAATTTAATAAACAGCTGAATTTTGGCAGTAGGTTTTTAACTCTTTTATATTTATTTAAAAATAAAATCATAATAATCACAAAATTATGAATAAAAGGTTTCTAAAATAGCTGTGTATATTTGCTTAAAACAGCTTTATCATCTATTAATATGTTTTAAAATTATGTAAAAAAAATAGCTTCACAATTTGCTTTCCCTCTTGCTTTTCTAAACAAATATTTTCCATTCCAAAATGTGTCTATGATATTTGTTACTTATTTTATTACTATACTTTTATATTTCGGTTTGATAATTTTATCAATTATCTTCTTGGTATTTCTAAAATGAGTTTCCTGTGGTTAGGCAGGAAATCATGAATAACTAAAAATAAATAAATAGTGTAGTTTAAGTACAAAGAATGATTCATATAAACGTTAAGACTGATAAGATAAATACTGGTAAAGAAATGAAAAGGAAGTTACAGAAAAACCAAATACTAAATATTTAGAAGATAATTATAATTTAATTTTTTAAAACTATTGATTTAAGGGGAGGCACAACAGTATAGTTTTAAATGTTTCTTAAACAAAACTGACAACCTGAAATAAAATTAGTAATAATCTATAGTTACCGTGACTCCGTGGTAAGATGGTTGTCTACGGATAACAGGGACGCGGGTTCAATTCCCTCACCTCCTTCAGATTTTCATCTTCCGAAATTGTAGTCAGCTCTGGGGTCGATTCAGCCTCAAGTATTTAGTGCTTAAAACGTGTACCTATTTATACGGGGATTATAGGACCAGTCGAAACGTCACACTGACTTTTCATATCTATGGCTGGCGGTCTAGAAACGGTGAACTTACCTTCTCTACCTCTTTATACGCATCTCTAGGCGTTCGGGTCCTATTATTTATTAATTTAACAAGCTATACATGAAGATTTGCAGCGAATTTTTATCTATCTAATAGGATATTTTTATATGTATTTTTTTTAAATATAATTTTAAATAAACAAATAGCATTATAGTCGCTACTTGTAAACCAATTGACTCATATTTGCCTACGATGCAGCAAATTATAGCTAAAGCTCTATTATACATATATGTGTGTATTTTTTTGTTCTATTGTGAAATTTTTGGTTAATTATTGTACAGGTGTCCTTTCTTTGCCGCTATTTTGCATCTCCCGCGGTTTCGCTGGGTGCTGTTGGTAAAAATTATTTTCGTTAAGAACACATGTACCAAGTAGAATTTCATTATCTTGAAGTACAGTATTTTTCGACGAAATTCTGAATTTAAAAAAAAAAATCAACGAAAAAAATGTTGACACAGTATTTGAACATTTTTACACAAAGCTCTATGAATATAAATTATTTGAAAAGAAATATACTATTAGATAGATACAAAATCGCTGCAAATGTTGCTGTGTAAATTATTGCTTATTTTGTTTCAGATCGTTAGTGTTCTCTTAGAAACTTTTAGTCTGTGGGGTTTATACGTACCGTTAAATAAAAAATTTAAGACAGTGCTTTATGGATTTTCTGATTCTATTGTTTATGTCCTATATAAAAATTCGCATTCTTTACTTGAAGAGCCATAGAAATGAACACAGAAAAAAAATTATAAAACGAATAAGTTAATACGTTTAAAGAAGGCGCGTTCTTTATTGCGGCGAATAAGACCGTACATGCGCAAATGGTTATAAAACGCAACACTAAATAACCATTTTTTGTACTTTTCTACGGTACAGGACTTCAAGGTTAACCAGATGCCATCAAATTTTCCTGTCCAGCTGAGAAAAACATCCCTCTCAAGGAGGAGGAACAAGAGCCAGATACCTTTGTCCAAGCTTGGAAAGCTGTTTCCAGTTTTATGGTCGTTATTGTCAGTATTTTTTGGAGGAAAACAGAAATCATTCCCTTCTGCAAATCGTCTGCTACCTCTCTAATTTGCAGGGTACAGAAAGCGGAATTGCTCAGGTCACTCCGAATTGTAAATGCGCTGGATTTAGCATAATTTACGCGATTGGATTTCGCCAGGATTTAGGATGTAGCCGTGTGTATTTAGCTCTACTGGCCTCTGTGTGACAGTTTTCGTCCAGCCTTTAGTATGGTGTCAGTGGACGCTTGTCAAGACCTGATAAAAATCAAATAATGATTTTATTAGTCCAGTAGGGTTATATAGAAATTAGATTAAGCACAATATTAAAATTGTCACACATGGACAAATAAAAAAAGGGAATTCACTAAATGTATCGAAACCCTTCAAAAAGACGATTACAACACTATTTGCATTATTATTTTAAATTGTAGGTTAATATTAATTTTATTTTTTGTTTAGGTTAAGATTGATTTTTTCTTCATAAAGTGTTGTATTGTAAATCTAATTGTTTCAGTTTGATATTTGTTTCATTCTTTCTTAAACTATTACTTATAAGGAAAAATTTCAAGAAGTCTTCTTAAAATAATGATAAATAAAAGTTCGTCAGAGGTTTGTTAAACTATTTGGGCAGAAATTTGCAATTGTCACATTACTTTCAACTTTCTTTACTTTAGTAAGTTTTTTTATTTACTTGACAGCACCTAGAAATGATTTGAAAACTTCAGGAATCCCGTAGCACACATTAGCATTCTTCAATACTAGGTTTTTGCATTGTTTCTGTCGTATTTGTTGATACAATTAAACTTAATTCAATTTAAAAAAAAAATAATTAATTTAATTAACAACATATTTGCCATTATAACTGGTCTCCATTTAATGTTTTTGGTGGTTTTAAAGAATTCTAACAGTTTAAAGTATTCACGTCATCTTATTAAACTAGCAAGAGTACCCATACTTCGTATGGTTTTTGTAAGGTACATTTTTGCTGTAACTTAAATGATAAGCGAGATATTTCAGTTTCAAGCAGAACAAAATAGTCGCTTCTTTAATCTAAAACCGCTCTTTTGAATATATTTTTGATTTTAAGTAAATACTAGTGAGATACTTGGTTTATAGGTATCTCCCCATAGCTCCCCAAATATATAACTTATTAAAAACTACATAGAACAGAGCGAAATAGTTGCTTTTCTCATATACATTTTTATTGTTAAGTTAAATGATAAAAAAGATATCTGAACCTTATATGTAACACTCTTCTTACCCCCTAAATGATCTTATTAATAACTGCTTTGAAGATAAAACAAAAATGTTTCCTCATATACATTTTTGATGTAAAGTAAATAATAAGTGAGATATTTCAAGATTTTAGTTTTAGAGAGTAACTCCCCAAATATTCATTCAAAAGTTTAGCTTAGGTTGTCTGCCCGTAACTCCCCAACTATCCATCTAAATCAGGGGTGTAAAACTGGCGGCCCGCAACGACTTTTTATACTATATGTCCTATGTAGTATAAACATTTATTTGAAAGAAACTATCTCGTGACAGAACCTGTTCGGCCCACGGTGTCAAGACTTCGGCAAAACCAATAGTCAGGCAGTAACTGTTGCAGTTAGCCAAGGCCGTGCGATATACGTAGATCGGTGATTCCCCGTGATTCCAAATAATATACTCATAAGCAGAGCTTTCAAATATCACTTTTCTATAAGTGCAACTACTGTGTACGTACCAATACGATGATTTCGACCCGTTTTTGTTTTGTTATTCGATAAAGAAAATATTTTGTCAAAATTTAATTGTTATTATTTAAATGTTATTTTTTTACTTCCTTCAGATGAATATTCAGAAAAATGGTAGAAAATGAAAAATATGCGGCTCGCGTGAATTATACGTTAGAAAAATGGCCTGGGGACTGAAATGAGTTTAACACCTCTGATTTAAATGAAAAAAATCTTAGAAATAAAAGGTTTGTTTTCTTATTATAAACTTTTTTTGTCATATATGTTTTTGTTGTTGTCTATAATAAGGGAGATATATGTAGGTTTAAATTTTAGTTTGCCCCTCCTTCCGTAATTTCCCAAATATTCATCTAATTGAAAAAATGCATTTAACAAAAAAGATTTGTTTTCTTATTATAAATAATGTTTGTTATATACATTTTTCTGTTAAGTCAATAATAAGAATTAGAATACAAATTTTGTGATACCTTATAGCGTATGTTCGAATCATGGTTTTACTATATCTTCCTAACAAATAACGTGAAAATATGTCCAGTCGTTTTTGTGTGAATCTCGGACAGACAGACAAAAATTGATTTTGTTGCGAATATTGGCTTATAATCATCGGAAACGTATACAGTGAACCCTCGATCTAACGGACTACTCGGGGGAAGGGGTGTCCGTTAAATGCGATTGTCCGTTAAATCCGAATATCCGAAAATGGTGTCTATATGTACTAAATTAAAAGTACATAAATTAAATTCCAAATCAAATATTTTTTATTTATAGCGAATTTCGCGATATTTTGCTATACAATGAGTTAGAACAATAACAAAGAAATATTTATTTATGAACAAAGTATAACATAAGAATTTATCTGTACAATATTTTCAATACATAACATGAATAATTCAATAAAAAATTTATTCGGAATCTGATAACGGATGATTTGCAGACGACGTGCTAGGTTGAGAAGAAGCCCATTCATTTTACGTGTTGTCCGCCAGCTCAGAGATTACCGTAGGTGTGAACGCACTCACCCTTTGTTCTAATATATACATACATAATTTGTTAATAACTTAACTCACAGTTAATAATAACTGTGAGTTAAGAAAAAAATAATAATTTTTGAGATCTGAAAATTTTGTCCGTTAAATCGGGGTCCGTTAGATCGAGGGTTCACTGTATAAATCAAATAATAGGCCGACAGATTAGCCTCTAATTTTATTAATATTGATTTCTCCCATTCAGAATATATTGTAGAGATTGAAACAAGCAGAAGAGGAAGAATTTCGGAGCCCAGTTGATCAAGTGTCTGTCTGGTTTTAAGTCATGCCAGATTTATGTGTTTAGTAGCTAAATCAAGTAACTAAATCAAGCTGTTACATTAAACACTTTTTCTGTTTAGTGTTGTCTTTTTTCTGTTTAGTGTTGTCTATACACTGTTTAGAAAAATGTATGAGTACGTTAAAAATTTCGGGTCATTCTGAACGTGATATAATCAATGCAGGCTTACGAATATGTATGTTGCATTTATGTGAAGAAGTAGGATACATATTAGGCGTTTTCCTTTTACCACTTTACTTAAGAAATCTAAGCTAAGCTAAGTTAATCTAAGTTGGAAGAGCGTTCCATTTATAAGACACTGGCTAAGATAAACTAAGTTTTTTCCTCCCCTCTTTCCCTTGCTAAGACATTTGACTAACTTCTTAGCTTAGCCAAGCATTTTAACTTGTAAAAGGAAAGCAGCTATTATTAAGTAACTTAAGTAAAATTAAAATCCTATATGAATCTGATTTGACTGGTCTTTGTTACTGAGAGAACTTGCTGTACCAGATGAAACTTGTTGAAATTGAATTTGATCGAATGCCAGCTATTCTGAGGGAAACTTTGAAGGGAACCAGCTACTAGAGCAAAACAAAATCATTGTAAGTTATTCAACTAACAGTTGATAGAAGTCGAATTGTTAATTTCTGCCCAGGTATTTAACAAAACTTTTTGCGAATGAATTTATACTCACATAATGGACAAAATTCTTTATTGGTGATGGTGACTAAGTTTACAAACAAGCCTATCATTTGAGGTTATGGTGCTTATACGTTTAATAAGAGCATATGGAACACAAGTAAACTTGGTCGCTGTATAATAATTGGGTTGCTTTACTAATCATACACTGGACTGGTTCACAGTATGCACATGCGTGGTGCACAAGCGATGCCATCTCTCGGTGGTGACCAAGTGCCCAGGCATGAAGGACGAGGTGAGTGCTCGTAGGGCCAATGTTAGATGTTGTCAGATTCCTGTTATAATCGATGAATTGATTGATGTACAGACAAGCCAGACAACACAACCTGGGCAAAGGTTCAGCGTCAACATACCACATCGGTTTGTTGTTCATAACTACAAGAGGTTCACATTCTGTGATCATTGTGGATCGCTCTTGTATGGACTTATTAAACAAGGACTGCAGTGTGAGGTATGCCACTTTACCTAACTATGCTTTATTACAACAGGCCAACAAAAGCCTTCAATTTTTTATTTGCAGTGTATTTAAATATAACATTGTTTTAAGTTTTCTTATTTACACCAATACATTCATACAGACATTATTAACATTACTTAATTAAAATGTTCGGAATGTATAGTCTAACAAATTATAGAAGTCGCTTCAAGGCCATTTCAAATTTGTGAGAAGCCTACAGATAATATAAATGAAACCACAGTTGACTGATTAATTTGAGTATAATATCGATATAGTTCGTTCATTCTTACTTCGTACATCTGCCTGGAACCCCTCTTATTTTCGCCGACTGGTTGCTCTTAAGGATGAAGTTAAAGGTTTTTCAATAAAAATCAACATTTTAACTAACCTACTTTAATTATGATTACGGTTTACTATTTACATTAATTACACTAGACTTACAATTACGTTGTTAACAGCTAATCCAAGTAAGACCCACATTTACGAACACTAACCTAATGTGAGGTATTTTTACACACGTTCACTACTTGACCACTGGATACTAAAATCCTAAACTCCGAAAACCCCTGTTTCTCACAAGTCTCCATGAATATGTTCTCCATCTCTTTAGCTGGACATAACACATAGATACGAGCACTACACTAACTAACATACGGAATTACTTGGTTACTTCAAATACACTCGACTGAACCCTCTAAATATCTTGAACCCATGATGGGCAAAATCTTACTCCCTTAAACACATTAACCTCATGACTTTTAACTGAACTATCCTGAGGGGTTGACATTGATCGACTGTAAAATATGATATTACACCCCGGACATCCAGATGGCATATATTATTCATAAATTAAATAGTATAATCTCCCTAGATAAATATCCAAAACTAATATTTATATTTCAAGACAGAGATTAATAGTTTTACTATATGGTCTGAATACATCTAATCTATTAATTGACATATTTGTGATCTGTTATAGAATTTAAGATGCCCTTTTCATGTTAACATAGGTCTCAAGTTAACAGTAATAAACATGTCTGCACTTAAATGTCCCTCTCTAAGAAATAGATTATTTTATGTAATTTAATATTTTACTCTAATTGGATGAATATATTGAATATATTTATGAAATCCTTCTACACCTCTTCTAATTGTAATTTAGATTAGTAAATTGTAATTTAGAAAGCGTCAGTTGTAATTAAGATTAGTAAACTGTAATTCAGAAATCGTTAATTGTAATTTAAAAAGCGTCAATTGTAATTCAGATTATTAAGTTATAATTCAGAAGACGATTTACACTTTCTGAATTACAATTTACAAATTTGAATTACAATTGACACTTTCTGAATTACAATTTACTAATCTTAATTACATTTTACACTTTATGAATTACAAATTACTAATCTGAATTACAATTAACTGATCTCAGTTATAATTGAGGCTTTCAGGAAAACATATAATAGTTTCTGAAATACAATTGGAAAAGGTGAAGTTAATTTCAAGGCAAATTCGTGACATATTCAAGTATTTCTTGTCTACTTTTAACATTTAAGAGTTTTAAGAACGTGCGTCGTTAACTTAGTAAACAAACTAAATTCTAGCGGAGAAAAACGGTATTGTTTGTCAATAGAGGCGTATTAGAGTAAATGGATTTCGTTTTCTCTATAGCGCCTCCTATGGTAGCTGCCATAAAACTGTTCGATTGATGCTTACGATTTATACCTTATGTGACCTTGATGCGATTTCTATTTCTTGTTAGACTATATCATCTATTTATATTCACACTACATTAGAGTAGCTTAACAAGTTATTACAACAGTTAACGTTTACAGTTAACAGTTACTAACAAGTTAACATCAATTCACGTTAACACGTTGACTGCCGTTATAATTTACGTTTTAGTGTCTCTGGCGCCATGATATTTTTCTTTTCATTCGATTAAAATGTTACTTTTATTTATGATACAATTTATTTTTATTTTAAATCCTTTTCCGTTTTTTAATTCTCTTACTACGAAACGTAGGAAAATTATTATTATTATTATTATTATTATTTTTTAATAATCAAGCAACGCTATGGACTTGACAGGTAAAACTAAACAATGTAATTTTACCTATGAATTGAAATCTGTATCAACCATTCTTACACCTTTTAGAATTATTAAACAAATTAACAATAGATAATTTATTTTATTAAATTTAAACAATAAAACTAGTGTTAATTAAATTTAAAAATAAATTTATTATTACTTATTTTTATCATAATAAATGTTAAAATAAGCCACCGTTCTGTAATAAACAATATTCTATTATCAGAAAATAAATCACACACTCCCCATCAGAGAGTCGAACCCAAATTTATTTCGTTCGGTTTACGGTTACGTTCCAAGTAAATGTTTTTCGTACCAGTTTCTAAAAATTTCGGTTTAGTTCCGGTTCAAATAAAAAGTTAAAATCGAGTCTATTAGCAAATGCCTATCGGTATAAATTTTGATTTAATTTTATTTACCAAATTCCCTTTTTATTCTTGTTTTTCAATTATAAAATTGAAAATACAAAAGAAATAGAACTTAATAAAAAAATTATGTATTATTTTATCGTCAAAAACGAGAACAAAATACAATTTAGGAACATAAAAATGAAAATACAAAAACTTATTGCACGTAAATAAAATAAAATTCAAATGGAGGACAAATGGAGGAAATTACAAAAATAACTAATAAGACACAAGGTCGGATTAAGGGGGTGTCAAGACAGACAGTTGCCTGGGGCGCCAGATGCAAGGAGTGCTGAAAATTTTGGTTGAAGACTTATTTTTTGCTTAACAAATATTTATGACAGTAATGAAAAACTTAATTTTCAGCGCCCCTAAAAATTTGGATTTAGCTGGCTAGGAATTTTTGCGTAATTATGCACATCTGGGGGCGCTATATAAAGAGTCTGTACCGGGGCGCAGAAATACTTTAGTCCGATCCTGATCACACAGTTCATATAATCACAATTATAGAGAAGAAAAACGTTAATGAAGAGTGTGAACTTTTCTCTTACAAAAATAATAAATAACAGTTTGTAGAATCGCAATATTATAAAAAAGAAAACGGAAAACTTTTTTTCTTACAAAAAAAAATAAATAATAAAATAAAATAATAAAATAAAGCTTTATTGAAATTATTTGCATGTCTACAATAAAAGAGAAAAACACATAAGTACAGTACAGAGTTCCGTGTAACCTCACAAAAATCAGTTTTGACTCTATTTAACAAATAGAAATTTTAATTTAGAGTTTAACAATTATGACTTAAAGGAAAAATTTTAAAAAAAACCTTAACTTTTATATTACATTATTTTAATTTCCGAAAAATTTCGAATATTTTAATGGAGTTGTATAAAAATGTTTTGATTTAAATATCAAGTTTGATACGTTTATGTTTTTTAGATTTTGGTTTTAAAACAATTTTACCGATGTTCGAAACAAGTTCGTTTGTATGTTGATTAGTTCTTATAAAGTATTTGGTTGATAGTTTGTGGATATATTCGGAAATAGTTTCAATTTTGATATTTTTATGCATCCTACTGATCATTTCATATCTGGGATATTTACCAATGATACGTAAGCACTTGTTCTGAATTACCTGTAACTTGTTTAAATTAGATACATTACCTATACGCCAGACTGGGCAGGCGTAAGTTAGTACTGGTCTTACTATTGATTTATAAATTAGTAATTTATTATTATAAGATAAAAAAGATCTTCTATTGTATATTTTAAATAATTGAAAAAGGATTTTATTAGCCGTATTGGTAGTTTTTAGGGTTTTGTAGGTATGACCAAAAAACCCTTATACCGTCATTTTGTCGTCTGTCTGTCTGTCTGTCTGTCTGTCTGTCTGTCTGTCTGTCTGTCTGTCTGTCTGTCTGTTCGGTAAAAATTGTAGCCAAACGGCTAAACCTAGAGAGTTGAAATTTGGCATGCTTATACAACTCTTTGACCCGCACATAGGAAAAATACTAAAACATCTAAAAAACATACCCCCCTAAAAATATAAACAAATATGTGCTCATCGAAAACAAAAATATTTTTTTTAAATTCTGAGTAGGGTATCAAATGAAAGCCCTTAGTACGTGGATTAACGATCAAATTTTTATTTTTGCAAAATAAATTATTTTGATGCGATTTTTGCCAAAAATGTGCAAAAAAAATTTTGTCCCACACCCTGTAGCCCAGATGGTTTAAACTAAAAATCTAAAAAAATTCTAAGTAATGTATATTGGTGTGAACCGAAATAGTACAACAGGAATTTTTGATCAGATTATGTTTTTGGAAAATAACGCATTTTTTGTGGTTTTTGGTTCACAAAGTACAAAAGTTATACCAATGTAAGACACTCGCATGCATAGCGTTCGATGGCTACATGCGTTAGAGCGCTCTTAAACTGGCTGGAAGACGAAGGGTTTCGAGTTCGAGTACGGAGTGAATTTTATTTTTTCTGTTTTTTTTTTGCATTTTTATTATGTTGAAATTATTTTGTCAAAATTCTAGTTATATTTTGACAAATGTTGTATTTAATTTTTATGAGCGTAAATTTAATAACCAGTCTTATTATATTATTAACAGACGATAAATTATTTTAAAAATATCGTTCATTTTGCCGTGATTACTACAAAGTAAAATTTGTCCTACACACTCAGCATGCCGCCTTCACTTATTATATACCTGCGAAACCCGGAAATGTGTGAATATTCACACTTCACATCAATTTTTTTGATATGTTCAGTAAAATTTAGGGATTTATCTAGTATTACTCCTAGATATTTGATGAAGGGTTTGTGATAAAATTTTTCATTGTTTATTTGAACATAGACATTATTAAGATTGGGACGTCTTTTAGTTAATATTATAAATTCTGTTTTTTCTGCGTTTAATTTGATTCTCCATTTGTTGAAATGTTTATTAATTTTATGCAAATTGTTATTTAACCTGTTGGTAATAGTATCCAATCTAAACGATGTAGTGAATAAAGCTGTATCGTCAGCATAAAGACTTAAATTGACATGTTCGGTTTTCGGTATGTCATTGACATAAATATTGAAAAGGGTAGGTCCTAACACACTTCCTTGAGGTACACCTGCAGTTATGGTTCGATTAAGAGAAAGATTATTATTTAATTGTACTTTAAATTGCCTATTTGCTAAATATGTTTTCAATAAATGAATTATATATGGTGGGAAGTTATATTTAATAAGTTTGTAGACAAGACCATTATGCCATACAGTGTCAAAAGCTTTCTGTATATCAAGCAAAACAACACCAGTATATTTGTTGAGACAGAAATTTGTTGTGACGTTATCAATTAGACGGGCCAACTGATCAGTGGTAGAGTGTGAGTTTCTGAAACCAAATTGTTCTGAAATGAGAATATTGTTATCTAAAAGAAAATCGTTTATTCTGTTTAGTAGTACTTTTTCTGCTATTTTGCTCAAATTAGGCAACAGGCTAATTGGTCTAAAACTACTAGGAAGTTTTTTATCTTTTCCTGGTTTAGGTATGGCGATCACCTTTGATAATTTCCAAGCTGTTGGAAAATAGTGATTTACCAATATAGCATTTATTATTTTAACTATGTAAATTATGCCTTTTTTCGGAAGATGTTTGATATGCAAGTTAGAAATATTGTCTATGCCGGGTGCTTTATTATTTTTTAATTTTTTAATTATGGAATGTATTTCTTTATAATTTGTAAGAGGAATATCTGAATATTTATTATTTTCATTGCAATTATTTTTTAAATAAGCTTTAATGTATTTAAAAACATTGCATGAGTGATACGTACTACTTAAGTTGTCATTTTGACTATGAACATTAGCAAAGTAATTTGCCAGGATATTTGATTTATATTCATCATTGTAAATTAGGACATTGTTTTCTAATAGTGGTGAATCAGGAGTAGTCTTTTTTGTTAGAGTTTTAGTAAGCTTCCAAATAGATTTATCTTTTGGGTTTATCTTGGTTAAACGTTTTTCCCAGCAAGAATTTTTCCAAATTTGAATTTTATAGTTAATATTTCTGTTGAGTAGTTGACAAATATTTTTCAAGTAAGGCAATCTATGTTTCTGAAATTGTCTGCGAAAGCGGTTTCTTAATTTTATTAATAGGTGAATATTTAATGGTAAATTTATTATATTTGGTTTATTGTTTTTAATCAGGGATGCGCTATTCTGAAAAGCATTTTTTATTGTGTATTGCAAGTGTTCAATGGCATAATCAATGTCGAATTTATTCTCAATATGGTATTGCAGATTTATATTGTTATTCAAAACATTTTTATACAACTTCCAGTTCACATTTTGTAAATTGTACATAGAATTATCAGTCTGTGTGAAAGAGGAATAGAGTTGAGCAAACACTGGATCATGATCTGATGTTGAGATAGAGAGAGTATCAGGCTTTGATATGTTGTTTACGTTTTTGCAAATAAACAAGTCAATAGTGCTAGGAGTGAATGAAGCTTGACTTGGGTAATGAGTAGGTGCATCAGGGTATAAAATTGTTAAGTTATTTAATTTACAAAATTGCATTAACTTCTTACCATTCGTATTATCATTGTTATAATAATCCCAACTGTGGTGTTTACCATTTAAATCACCAAGCAAAATAATGTCAGTAGAGAGATTAAAAATGTTATGTAAATCTGTGTCAAGTAATTTTTTGTTTGGGGGTAAATAAGCTGATATTAACGTTATATAACCATGAATGGTTTTTATTTTTGCACCTACAGCTTCAATGTGGTCTAACTGCGGTAGTTGAATTTGTTCTTGTGAAATATTTTTATTTATAATGAGAGCTACTCCGCCACCCTCGCTATTTCTATCATTTCTGTAAACCTTAAAATTTGCTATGTTTAATCTATAAGTAGAGTCTAATCTTGTTTCACAGAGACCGACAACATCCAGCTTAAAATCTAGTATAGCTTGTGTTAGATCATAATATTTATTTTTTACTGTTTGTGTATTCCAAGTAATAATATTTATATTTTTGATTATATTAGTCATTGAAATATTCTATAATACCTTCAACTAAATACATAATTTTAGTCATAGAATCATTTGTTGTTTTTATTGAATTTGATATTTTATTAACTGTATTTTTTAGTTTATTAAAATTAACTAAAGAAAATAAATTTTTAATTTCAGAAAATGTTTCAGAGAAAGAGTTATTGGTATTGTTTGAATCAGAATTTTTTAATATTGTATTATAGCTGATTTTAGGTAATTGTTGTGAATGTGTATTATTACTTGAAGTACTTGCTATTAAGTTTGGAAAATTTTTGGAGTTATGTTCAGGTACCTGAGACACATTATGAGGCCTGCGAGTTTGAAAATTTTGCTTTTTAGTTTCTAAATAATTTACAATTTTTTCATATACTTCACAATTGTGATCATTTGATAAATGATTGTTACCACAGTTTGCGCATTTGAACAGGTTAGGATCAGAAATTTTACACTGACTCGTATAATGGCCTCCAGAACATTTCATACATTTTATTGATTTAAAACAATTTATTGAAACATGCCCGTAATTTTGACATTTAAAACATTGGATAATCCCGTTAGTGTTCTTGTATGTCTCCCATTGAATTAGGCACTGGCACACACTTCTTATTTTTACAATATCAGTTTTGTTACAATTGGGGGGAAAGTATACTATGTACATAGGTAATTTAGTTAATGTTGATCCGGTTTTCTTGATCATCTGTTTAACGTGCACGGTGTTGATGCCGCGAGAAATTAAGTCTGCTTTGATTTCAGCAGGGGTAATCACTGGGGGTAAATTTCTCAGAATCATTTTGTGAAGTTTATTAGATGGTAGGGTATATGTGTGGTGCTGTTGTTTATTTTCACTCGCAAACTTCATCACTTCATTGTAGTCTGCTACGTTTTTAGTAATAATGTTGTATCTATTACCTTTGTAGTTGTACAGCATTTCTCCTTTCACTTTAGATTTTAATTCATTCATTTTATTATTATCAATATTATCATGAATTACTATTGGGGGAATTTTATTAGATTTTGTTTTGTTATCAGTATCTTGGTTGTCTTCCGAATCTGATAAGATGTCATATTTATTTTTGGTACTCACATTGTATTTAAGTTCGGAGGCTTTGCGTTTATTTTTATTATTATTAACACCAGAAACACCAGAAGTACTAGGTTCACCATTATTTATAACAAAATCTACCTCCATTGTGAAAAACAGAGACACGAATATATGTTTTGCAGTAAGTAAGACGAGGACAGCGAACTGTCCTCGCCAAAAACACAGAGAATATACTTGTCGATGCTATTGGTAAGACAGCAGCAACTCGAATGAAAAAAAAAAAAAATAAATAATAATAATCACAGTTCATTCAGGTGAAAAAATAATATTTGAAATTATAAATTCATGGTTAATCAACGCATTAATATATTCTCCAAATTTGCTTCCGATAGATTCATTCTCATATCAGTCAATTTATAAGTTTTAGTAGTAAAAAAGCGATTAATGAATTAATTTAAGGGAAAAAAAAAATATTGAACCGAAATTAACCGTTATTAACATTTCGTTTCGGTAACCGGTTTCGGTTTTCAAATTGAACCATTTTACGTTCCAGTTCTGGTTCTGTTAAAAATTCCGGTTAATTTCGGTTTTTGGTTCGGTTCCGGTTCGACTTTGCTCTGCGTGGACTACTACCACTGTAAAACGTTTTTACAATGAGCACTCTTTCTTCAATGGAATACATTATTTTCGTGATTAAGTATGAGTCTCACAAATAAAACCATTTTATTTTGTTTTACCTGACAAGTTTATGGTGATGTGTGATTATTTAAAAAAAAAATTACTATGAATTTTCCCACGTAGTATAAGAAAATATAAAAAAGTATAAGAAAAAGAAAAAAACTGAAAATTTTAAAATCGATTGCAAAAGTTTTCGGTATAATTAGAAGTGGAAAAATATCTCTTAAGATTGATACCATTACGGAGCTTGTAAGTTAATGTGGGTAGCAGCATTCGCAAAAAATGTAGATTTCAATGTTATTAAAAGTAGCCACCCTGTATATTTGAATACATTCAGCGCCCAGCGACCCACTTGGTGTGTATCTAAATGCTTATATACGGTAGTCAACTTGTCTATATATTTTGAAGAAAGAAACTTCTCGGAAAATCATATTTAATAATTATTTGATGATTAACAATTATATTATTAGCAGGTAGTGAAAATTTGGCATACAACTTTTTGTTCACATATCTCGGAAATAACAGTACAAGTTAAAACATTTTTCTCAGAAGTTTTGCCTTCTTAAATTTAGAAATTTATAATGAAATATATTTTCTGTTCTAAAGGTGTGCAGTTTAAACGTACATAAAAGATGTCAGAAGAATGTAGCAAATAACTGTGGTATCAACACCAAACAAATGGCTGAAATTCTTAGTGAAATGGGTATTTCACCGGACAAAACACCTAGTCGCACAAAGTACACGAAACAGAGCTGCTCGTCAGGTTTCTCGAGTGATGCTCTTAGTGCCATGTCTGATTCTGCTGGCTCTGCCGGTGGTAATGGTGATGAAAGTGCCGAAGATCTCAGCATTAGACTCGCTGCACAGAAGATGATGGAAGAAAAAATGCAGCAGGAGGCTAATAATGGTACGTAACTATATTTTAACAAACGTAAACAAAATTAAAGCGATAAAAAAATTAAAAAAATATTTCCTTTCTTTCAATTAATTTTGTTTAGTCTTTACTCGATACTAGTATTTTGACAGTTAAGAAATTAAGCCTAACACCGAAAGGTGGACAGAAGCGTAATAATAATATCTGCCTCTGGGTGCGTTCCCCTCGATCTGTTTTGAAATTGTAAGGCGCATGTGCTTTATTACTGTCAACTGCAGGCTAATATAAATTTTTGTTAGATTTTAAGTTCAGTTTGTGATAAACTCTTGATAATAACATAACTGTTGAAATACTACTATCGAGTGAGATTGAATAAAACTTTACGGAACCAACTGAGTATTTGTTTATTTTCTTTATAAGTGGAATGTGTCGTGTCCGTAGATGAATAATTAAGAAGGAGATTGTGCAGGTTGCGGACATCAACTCCGATGAAGAATAAAACTTATTCGAAACTTGTCAGCTGATTTGATTATTTTTCATTGCTGTCCGCAACCCGTACAATCTCCGTTTTGGTTTCTTTATAGGGTCATACAGTAGTAGCCATAAGTATGGAAACTTTTGTTAAATTCATATACATTCAACTTGAATTATGCTTATGTATTTAATATATCAAAATTAACTTAGGAAATGGGTCTTTAATATATATTTATGCTACAATTGATAATATGTTTGAAATGAAAAATACAATTCAACATATATGATATTGGTCAAAAAGTATGGAAAATAATACAAAAATAAATTTTAATTAAAAATTAAAATAATTCTTTAATATTGGGTGGCGTAGTACTTTGCTTTAATCACAGAAAACATCTTGGCATCGAACGTACTAAATTAACACTTATTTGTTCAGGAAAGTTTTCCAATCTAGCCCTATAATTTTAAAAAGTTGGTCATTGTTTGTAGCTTTATTTTTGCGAATTTGCCTATCTAAATGCTCCCAAAGGTACTCGATTGGATTAAGATCAGGACTCTGAGATCGCCATTTTATTATCGGTACGTTTTTATGTAAAAACCAATGTTTTACCAAATTTGATGACTGCTTCGGTTCTTGTTGAAATATACATCTTGAAAGCATTTCTTCTTTTGCATATGGAAGCATCACACTTTCTAGAATATGTTTGTACTTAAATCGATCCATTATCCCATCGATTATTATTATTGGACCAGATCCAGATGAAGAAAAACATCCCTAAACCATGATGTTGCCGCCGCCATATTTAACAGTGGGAATCTGCTACTTATTGTCGTGGTACTTACTGCACCTTTCGGACACCTCACATACTTCTTTCCATCACTCCCGAAAAATTTAAATTTGCTTTCATCACTCTAAAGGACCGTTTTCCATTTATTAATAGACCACTTCAAATGATCTCTAGCAATATCCAATCGAGTCCTTCTGTTTTTCTAAGAAATAAGTGGCTTTCTTACCACTTATCTACCAAATAGTCCCATATTATTTAGTCTCCTTCCTATATAGTACGATTAGACAATGAAATATTAACATTTTCTAAGATTTCCTCTGAAATGTGTCTTAATGTCTTTTTTGGATCACATCTTGAAATTCTTTTAATAATTTTATCTCCTCTTGACGTGTTTTTTTAGGTCGGCCACTTTTTAATTCAACATCCACGGTGCCTCTATCATTAAATTTTTTTATAATTTTTGAAATCGTACCTTTTCGTATCTGTAAAAGTTTAGAAATTGCACACTGTTTATTGCCACTGTGGTATAATTGAATAATTTTAGTTTTTATATCACAAGAATAATATTTTTTTTCCCCCGAGGCATGGTAGGGGAAGCCGGGGCATAACGGGCTCCCGGGGTATAACGGGCTCCTCTCTTTTTGGCTGTTAAAGCATGCCGCCATGTTTGGGTGCATTCCAATCACGTTCAGTACTTCGCTAGTGTCTTCCGAGAGTGGTTGTATGACAGAGAGCTGGCGTTTACATTTTGTAAATTGATGAAACGTGTTGCTCCAGTGCAGAGCATGTGGCAAGAGGGCACATTGTTCTTGCGCTGGAGAAGATGATAACGATGAGGAATGCACTCACGTGTGTTCATTCTGCGCTAGATTTTAGCTGATTGCCCATTTACCCCGCCTGTGCCCCGACACCGGGGCAAAATGAGCACAAGGAAGCTTTTTTTTAAATTTTAAGTTTTTTTACTGTCTGTAATAATTAAACAATAAATCATCTTAAGAATAAAAGTATTTCGAAATTTTTTACGATATTCCTTAAGATTTTATTAAAGATAATCCTTAAGGTGACCGTTATGCCCCGGCTTCCCCTACTATAAAACACGTCAGTACAATATTGAATAAGTTTTATACTAAAATTTTCAATTCAACAAGCTGGTTATTGCCTAGTAGAGCATGATTGATAAGGTTTCCATACTTTTTGGCTAAGCGCATACATTCCAATGTAAAATACTGAATATGTAAAAATAATTTATTCTAATTGTTGCAAAATATTTCTCTTTTCTCTAGAATTATATACAAATCACAAGAAAAAAAATACCTATAATAATTTAATTTTTATTAGGAAAAATACAAAGTTTCCATACTTATGGGCACCACTGTATATCATCATAAAATTTTTGAAACTATAGAAAACCATATCACAATTATTATTTATTGTGCCTGCATATTAAGAATGAATTTCTTGTTACAGAATCAATTGCACAAGATATGTTAAGTGATCGTAAAACACATAAAATTGGTCTGGAACATTTCAATTTTATAAAAGTCCTTGGTAAAGGAAGTTTTGGCAAAGTAATGCTAGCAGAAAAGAAAGACACTGAAGAAGTGTACGCAGTAAAAGTACTTAAAAAAGATGTGATAATTCAAGACGATGACGTAGATTGTACAATGACAGAGAAGAGAATACTCGCACTAGCTGCAAAACATCCATTTTTAACAGCTCTCCATTCATGCTTCCAAACCAAAGATAGATTATTTTTTGTAATGGAGTATGTTAACGGTGGTGATCTCATGTTTCAAATTCAGCGAGCTCGAAAGTTTGATGAACCTAGAGCTAGATTTTATGCTGCCGAAGTAACATTGGCTTTACAATTTTTACATAAGCATGGTGTTGTTTATCGAGACTTAAAGTTAGATAATATATTGTTGGATTCCGAGGGGCATTGCAAGTTGGCTGATTTCGGGATGTGCAAGGAAGGAATTCTGGATGGTATTACGACAACAACATTCTGCGGAACACCAGACTACATTGCACCTGAAATTCTTCAAGAGTTGGATTACGGTGAGTAAAATATGGATGTGAGTTGTAGACATACATACAGATTATACTTGATGCTTCTATTATAATTTTTAGCAGGTTATTACAGATACTACATAAGGATGTAGACAATAATCTACATTTTCTTCTGTTATGGGTACACTTATTATGGCAACATGCATGCAGTTCTATTGGTTCTATTTTTTGTTTCATTTCTACTTCCCTTATAATATTTAATAACTTTTCCTTTTCATTGTGCATCTTTTTAATATTTAGACACTACCATATTTCATAAACTTACTTTTGAAATTCATTTTAAAAATCAAGGAAAAACATTTTCTGTACAATTTAAATCAGATAATCAAAATGTATTCCATCTTATTTCGATAATAGTTTATAGGGTTTCGTAGGTATAGTCAAGTGTAGAAATATATGACGTAAACTCTGGCTAGATTTCTTGTTCATATAAGTTAGCGCTGGCCTTGCAACTCGGTTGCTTCCAGACGAGTAATATACAAGTTAGGGAGAATGATGCCGGTGATAGCACCAGCGAGGTGGTAAGTTACTAGTGGTTCTTAATGCCAAGCTAAAGGTCGCTAACCCAGGTAGAGGTAATGAGACTGCAGGAGGTTCTACGAAACATTCACACCCTATACGACCTATGACTATAGTGTATGTTTGTCTGTCTGTCTGTCTGTCTGTCTGTCTGTCTGTCTGTCTGTATGGTAAAAATTATCGGATGGCAGGACTTGGGGAAATTATAATTAGTATGAATATGCAGATCTTTGCCCCACATTAGTGGATAAATGTTGAGATTTAAAAAAGGCACCGCTCGAAAATTATAAAAATATATATGTGTTTTTTGGGAAAAAAAAATATATTTTTATTAAATTTGAGTCAAAATCAAATTGTTTGTTAACAAATGAAAACTCTTGGCTCGAGGGTTAACGAATAAAAATTAATTTAAAAAAAAAATATGTTTTATTTTAACTTGGTTTTTCAAAAAAATGTGCAAGAAAATTTTGTCCCCCACCTTATTTTCCAGAGATTTTTTTTCACTGCTCGGAATTTTTAATTGTATTATTTTTTCGAAGAATATCTTTTTTTTTCGTATTTTTGAAAACTCCTAGTATTTAGATTAATGGACACAAAAATGTTGATTTTGATGCGGTTATGAAAATATATTATTACCAGGCGTAAAACATTCTGTTTCACTTACTAAATACATACGAAACCCTGAAATATCTGAATTTTCACATCAATTTTTCATTTATCATTTAGAAATGCTGTTCTAGATTTGAAGCAATATTTTCTACACCAGATTTATATACAATAGAATAAAAATGCCCGCACCTTTAATAGTGTTCATGTAAAAATAGAGTAGTGCACAATCTAGTTTGATCTTGTTCTTAGTTTTTTTTTCTTTCTGCATTATGTTTGGTTAAATTTTTTTTCCCTTAAATTTTTTTGTGATCTAGTTCAGGTTTATAATGTACCGTTCACGGCTGAAATTCCTAACAGGTTGGAGTAAGACGCACGTGAGCATTATTACTTGTGCAATAACGACTGTGATTCTAATTGGATGTTTGTTATTCGGAAGCAATAATTAACATGTGTGTTTTACTCTAATTTGTCAGAGATTTAATTCGTGAATTCAGTTAATTTTGTTTATTGTTAATTATATTCCACCCCATGTTTCTATTTATGCATTTGTTAACTTGTTTATTTTTCTGTAACTTTGGTTGTCTTGAGTTTTTCTCTATAAATTGCTGAGATGTACAGAGCAGACACAGTGGTATCGATGTGTCTATGTTGTGCATGGAGGGTGGGATTGTTATTAATGTGGCGAGTATGTTGATGTGTAGGTGCGAGCGTAGATTGGTGGGCGTTAGGCGTGCTCATGTACGAGATGATGGCCGGGCAACCGCCGTTCGAGGCCGATAATGAGGACGACCTGTTCGAATCGATCCTCCACGACGACGTACTGTACCCCGTGTGGCTGTCCAAAGACGCCGTGTCCATTCTTAAAGGTTTCATGACCAAGAATCCAAGCAAACGATTAGGCTGTGTAGTTGCCCACGGAACGGAAGCAGCGATTCGAACGCACGCATTCTTCCGCGACATGGACTGGACAGCCTTGGAGAACAGAAGGGTTAAACCCCCATTCAAACCTAAGATTGTAAGTGACAAAGATGGGAGAGAATATTCCGAATGTTCTGTTTGCTATGGCTCATTGCAGAAGAGCAAGAAAGATGCCCTCAATTTCGATGCGGAGTTCACGAAGGAGGATCCAGTTCTGACGCCAGTGAACATGGATGTCGTTCGTTCAATCAACCAGGAGGAGTTCAAAGGGTTCTCGTTTATCAATGCCGACTTTAATCCTGCCCGTTTCACCATGGACAAGAATGCCACTTAGATCGCACCGTTACGTTGACGTACGTTTAACGGTTAACGAACGTCAAAACATACAATTAAATTTCTAATTATTTTATTCTGTGCCATATATTAAATATGTTACTCAAGTGGGTTTGCTTGCACCAGGTTTAACACTTCTCGTACACAAGCACACACAAAACGCTGTTTGGTGCAAGGCAGCGCCGCTGAAAGTAGTTCTCTGTGATTCTGATTTCAGGTAGGATGTCTGTAGTTGTATATATACATAAATGAGACACACATGGGGTAAACACCACATCTAAGCGTACACTCGCTCATTTTACAAATGATCCACCGTTCTTCTAAGTATTCTCTAAGACTTGCTATCATGTCCTATCATAAAATAACTTTGAAATTTAACCATACCAACTAATGTGCACTAGTTGAATTAGTCACTTTTTAATTAGTCATTAACTTGCCATTCTGTTTATTTGTTAAAGATAAGTAATTGTTAATTATATGAGACGTTAAGATTGTTTATATTATATATTCCATTTCAAAGTTAGTTTTATTATATGGAATGATATCGCTTAATCGTTTTTATGTCTCCAAGTACAATAGAAATTATATCTAGTTATCAAAATGAGCTACCTAGAATAATATAGATATTAATGTTGTGTTCATTTTAGAGCAATATGCAAGTGTAGAGGCTAACATTTTATGCACCAATGAATATTAATTCACCAAAAAACAAATGTGCTCCTTAAACAAATGAAATGATATCTAGAACTAATTTCTAAAAACAATCTCTGGTCATTACTCGTATTATTTTATTCAGTATTTACTTCATAAAAACGATTTATATCTACATTTAAACGTCAGTAATTATTCTTATATTAATAATTTAATAAGAATCTCAAAACGTAGTAAAATAGTTATATTTTAAATCAGTATTAACTATAACTTTGTAATTTAATTTTTAATCTTAATAACCAATAGTATTTTATAGAAATCATTTGTAAAATAAGCAATCAAAACACGAATTCTATAAAAGAATCTCAAAGTTTATCCGGTTCCAACCCGTCTGTCAGTCAATGTAAATAAACTCTTCGTTCGTTTGAGTCACAGACAACGAATACCAAACATGGGAACGTTGACAGTGAGATGTTAACTGTTTGGATCCGAGATACAAAAAAAGATGACACGTAACAGGTAAATTATTAACACGTTATTGAAAACAGTTAGGCATCGAGAAAATTTAGATAGGCTTATGTAGTAGGAATGATCTCTATCTAGTCATACTCATAGCTCAGACATTGTTCATCCTCACAGACCTTTGACCCTGTTCGTAAACAGGCAGGTTCAATCCGATGAAACATATTTTACTGATTATATACAGATCTTTACAAAAAATGCTTTTACTTTTAATTCTTTATTGTTATGCAATTAAATGCTGACTAAAGCAATTCAAGACATTACATTTCAAATACCTCTTGATAAAATTAAAACAACACAAAAGTTTACATATCGCACTACTAATTTAATTGGGACATAAGTGCAAAGAAGTTAATTATTTTTAAACGTTGAAAACCTATTAAGTTTGCTCTATTGCTCAGTCTGTTTTATTATTGCCAGTAAGACACATCTAACATGACTGTAGTGGAATTTAAAATTTTAAGCTGTGTCTCTATTGCGATAGGTGGAAGACATTTATTTAATATGAATATAGCCTTAACCCAAAAACAAAAATTTTGCAGATACGTCCATATTGAATTGATGGTGTAAAATAACATGCGCCCTCTGACTTTCAGAATAGAGGACACTTATAGTATAAAATAATTTTAACGAAGTATGTATTAGATATACATTTTAAATACTTATTAAGTAAGGTACCCGAACTTAGTGTTTTGTACATACATTTTTGTTGCAACAAATAATATTTCAAGTTCTTTAGGTGGCGTCTTCCCATAACCCCCAAATATTCATCCTGTTGAAAAAAATATATAAAAAAGATTTGTCTTTTAATTTAAACAATTTTTGTTACATACATTTTTGCTTACAAGTGAGTTACAAGTTTCGTTTTGCTAGTCCCCTGGAATGTCTCACTTAGAATATACATTTTAAGTTGCCATATGTCAGGGTGTCAGTAAAGGGTACAGTCGAGTTGTACAGGGTAGAACGAGCGCTGAGCAAACAGTTGATGGTGACGTCATGAATAGAACACTAACGGAGCGCAACAATTCGAAAACGGAGCGAGCATGGATTGTGTCGTAATTTTTATAAAATGTAAGCCTACAATTTTAGGCGGTGTTTTACTGTCGGATTAGTTCACGTCAGTTATGAATCAAAATTATGTACTCCGATTTGCCGTTGAATTATTTTTCAATGATGAAGTTAATGAATCTGAACAATTAATTTTAGAAAAAGTATGGGGATTTGCGGAAAATACGGTGTTAAGATTTTCAAATCACATTTTCGAGTATCTCCTACAGTTTTCGAAAATATTCTTGGAAAACTGCAAGCAGTGCCAGATGAAATTCATCTGAGACCAGGGGGAAATCCCGAAAGAAAACTCGAAAAACAGCTTATGATAGCATTATGGTAAATTTGCAAATAGAACATAACCCTGTTAATTTTATACATGGTGTATTTAATTATCTTTATGCTGTATTTACAAACATAATACAGCTTTCGAAGTAAATAGAAACGTCACAAATACGAAAAATTGTAGTACTTTTCCCGTCGTTCCTTCACTGTTTTCTGTCATACCCTATATACTTGGTCTTAAAACCCTGAACACATAGAGCGCTCTCTAAATACACCCTCGACCGCAAAACGAATGCAATTGGGTGTACTCCGAGCGTCAAATCGAACAAGTTTGAGTGTACAGAACGTGCTCGGAGCGTCAAACCGAATGTACCCAATGTCGATCGCGATTTACCGGGCGATCACGTAATTGCTTTTGGTCGTTCGGAAAAGGTTATAATTATGTAAACAAATTTAAAGTTTTTTTTTTGTGATTTTTTATTCTTAAATAATATTACAATAATACGTTATTTATTTCAATTTAAGTGATAATTAAAGTTTCGAAATTTATCAAAACTTTCAAAATATTTGTTTAAATATTATGCCATTATTTTATATATATATATCCAGGTGCGCATCCAGGAATTTTTCCTGAGTCGGGGGGGGGGGGGGGGGTTACTCGAAAGACAAGATTGTTTTAAAATAGTAGGAATTGGGTAATTATTCGGCAACAAGTGCTGCCTAAAAGCACTTTATTTTTCAAAATACACGTGTTGACCTAAAAAAAAAGGTCCTCACTTCCAAACTATGAGTGATGACTTAAAAATACTAAATCAGTGTGTTTTTAACAGGGCTCCGAACCGTTATTTTTTTCGTTTCGGTTTTCGTTCCGGTTCAATTAAAAAAATATATATCGATTCGGTTCCAGTTTTCGTTCCGGCAAAAATAACGGTTTTTTTCGGTTTTCGGTTCAGTTCCGAGTGATAAATTTTTAAATGCTTTTATTTGTATTAGAAATTTATTTTCTACTATAATTTAGAAGAACATTTTATTCCTTATTCTTCGATAATCATACCAAGGTTGCTGATAGGGGGAGGGGGTTCTGGGCGTTCAAACCGCCCCCCCCTCCCCCGAAATAATAGAAGCGCATTTTTTTTTTACTTATCAGTTAAAAAATAACGAATTACGATTTTTTCTGCTCATCAGTTTAAAAAATAATCTTAAATAAAATTTATTTTAAATTCACTCACATAAACATTATCTGAACCGAAATAAACCGATATTTTTTTTTCGGTTCAGTTCCTGTTTTCGTTCCGACAAAAATAACGGTTTTTTCGGTTTTCGGTTAAGTTCCGGTTCGAAGCCCTGGTTTTTAAGCTCTTGGAGGGGGGGGGGTCAAGCCCGTCAGCCAGCCCCCCCTGAGGCGGGCACCCAGCGTGGTTTTTCTGCCAGGTGTATTTACTACCTTTTTATAGTAAAAAATCTTAAGCCTACATTATTAAACCAGTGCCGAAGAGAGACCTCCGCTAGACTTGCCCTCCCATAAAAAAATAAATAAATAAATTAAAAGAAAATTTTTTTTAAATATTAAATAATTTTACAAAAATTTTTCGAAATTTTTCGTTTTATCAAGAAACGTCTCAAATAAAAGTTATTAGTTATTGCATTTATAGTAACTTTTGTTCAATAAATTTTTTCGAAATATTTTTCTGTTGCTAAATTATCGCAAAAATCTTAAAATCGACACGAGTAAACTCCCATTTCTAGTCAACCGATCTTCATAAAAAACAGTAGGGTTCTTCCCATTTAATAGGAGAATTTTTTAGTACCAGAACGAATTCTTGAGTTATCGTGTATACACACACACAGACACACACACATACGGACGGCACTTCGCAAATAGGTTTTTTGGATTCCCTGGACCATGAAACGTGGTCATCAGTCAAAATCTCGACATTCGCGATTACAATACTTGCCCCTTATATATTAAGGTCGGGCAAGTAAAAAGTATATCGTGGATGAATTTTTACTGGCAAAGTAGGTTTTATGTATTAATTAGTTGATTCCCGTTTTATGCAGCCTATGTTCGAATCCCGTCATACCAAATTACGTGAAATTTATCCAGCTGTTTTTACGGGTATCTCGGATAGACAAATTGACAAGTTGATTTATTGAAGAAATTATGGACGTGGAGGGGGACGCAATACAAAACCTCAAGTGAAGATCTAGATGTGGAATAGAAATTCAAAAACTCAGGTCATATTGATGACCTGATGATCCAGCTGTTTTTGTGGGAATCTCGGTTAGACAAATTGATTTTTTGAGGAAATTGTGGACGGGGAGGTGGTAGGAATTCAAAAACTCGGTGAAGACCGAGAAAAGGGGTAGAAATTTCGAAAATTCAAGTTACGACGCGATGGAGGAGAAATTCAAGTAGAGACGAAGTGGGGTGGTAATGCACTCTGGAGCCCCAAATGTACGGTGCCCAATAGCATTGTCCCATTTGAAGCCCTGTTACCCTGACACCTTTGGTATCGTTTCATCGTCGGTTTAATTTCCTCGAGGGTCAAAACATTTCTACGTTTTATTATCTAAGACAGGGATTGGCAACCTTTTCGTAAAGAAAGGCACTGAAGAAGTAAAGGCTGCAATTAATGGCTGGCTTATAAAGACTGGCACCAAAAAAAAAGTACATACCACTTAAATGTGATATTTGGCACTGTATCTCAATCAACTAAATTCTTGTAATCCGTCACGTAGGTTGAAATCCCAGTTCTCAGGCAATGTTCCTATATCAATAAGTTGGGAGCGGTACTTTGATTTTAAATGCTTGATATTTGAAAAAAGAGATTCACACAACTATGTTGTTACATTCTCTTCATAAAGAGTAATTATTTTTATCTACCAAATTCCAGAATAGTTAATCATTCTGATGTGATATGATAATTATGTAATTTTTTAAGTATATTATTTAAAATTCCAAATTTTCCACATCACTAATTTTAATATATTTTATAATTTTACCAGACACATCCTCGTCTGTAGTGGTAAAAGAATTTACAAAAAGTATTATAAATGAATCAGTTTCAGAAAATTCCTGAAATCTCGAGCTTAACTCTTCCATATTTTACAAAGCGAAGGAGTCAAACAATGTAGGAAACGAATTATATATCTTTAGCATTGTTAAAAAAAATAAATAGATTTTTTCCCTTTATCATCTTTTTTTTTTCTTTCTCCAACAATATGAAATGAACAGTAGGTAAGCATTGTTTTGGCGGCCATCGTGGTCAACATCTGTCAACGAATTTAGTTCATAAAATTCCATTATAATTTTTTCAATTTAGTGGCGGGCACCTCAGGGCTACGCGGACACTGGGTTGTCGCTCCTTGGTCTAAGATATTCTAAAAGTGCCTACAGACGATGTGCCAGCGTTCGCCAGCGCTAATTCTGACGCTGGCCGTAACATGTAGCACTGGCGGACACTTGTACTTGTGTGCCCTACAGACGATGTGTCCATGCTGGCCAAGTAAAAAAATAGCGAACATGGGCCAGCGCTTGTAAAATGGCGTCTAACAGCCAAAGTGAGGATATAGTCGCAACTTCGACCGTGCTTTTGATATTTGAATTGGATTACAAGAATAAAAAAATACTTTTTACTTTAAGTAGACTTCATAATTACGCAAAAATTGTTATAAACTTCATTTTGTGCACAACACTCTCGACTGATGTGATGACAAGTGTGTGCTCGTCGTGTGTACGGTGCTAACGTGCATGTACAAGTCTGCACCGATGTTGATCAAACTCCTTTGACTTGTGATAGAATACCGCCTCGGAAGCAAACGTCGGCCAGCGGCAAGCCCAACCTACGCTGGCTGTGACTTGTGACTTGTTGCCCCTACACACGATCCGCGTAGCTAGACAAGTATAAGCATTGGCCGTGACTTGCCACGCTGTCTGTAGGCATCTTAACAGTCGTCACATTTTCGAATAGTCCACATTTACGCTGCACAAAGAACGATGGAAAAATAAGATTGTTTTAGAGATCGTGTCGGAATAATATAAAAATGATTTTAAATATAATTTTAAACAAACAAAAACTTTCTTTTAGTGACAACAATTTTTCAGTAATTAGAAACAATCTGTTTATGAAAGTTATATGCTGTTTAATATTTATATAGATAAACTATGTGTTGCATTTTAAAATTTTCAATATGCATTTGAAATGTAAGTGGTTTATAATTACACTGTATGGTAAAATTAAGTGTTCATGAAAGTAGACCATTAAAAATAAAGTATTTTTTGTAAAAATGTATGTTAAATAGTTAGTAAGCGATGTTTGTGGAATGTAAAATTAAAAGAAGTTAAAAAAGGCACTATTTTGAAACTTAGTGAGAGGTTGCATTACGTGACAACCTAACTGCAAGATCTAATTAATATATTATCAAATTGTAGCTAGCATATCAAGTATTGTAAAAAAGTTTTAGAATATTGTTCATTTCTGTATAACAGAAACTAATATTAGGTAAATAACTGTAAAAAGAGAGAAGCTCCCAGTTACAGTAAAATATGTTGAATCGTTTTGCGGCACCTTATATAAAGTAATCTTAATCTCTGGCCTACAGTGGTGTACATAGTGTTCAATGTTTGGTTTTTGAAATGGGCCTTATATATAAAGCAGCATTCCTGTTGTGATTCAGAATGGGAGAGAGTGTCTAGTGTTGTGTTGCACTGCGATATTCTGTGATGATATGAGGCAGAAATGTCCCTAGTCTGGCAATGCGCAACTCTCAGTCAGGAGATCATGCAGGTTGCTTTTTATGTTCGTTAACTGATATTGGATGTTGAATCAAATTGTTGCACTCAAACTTGTTGTATAGATGAATATATATGATTTTATTGGATACGGTTTGATGGATTTTTGTTTCTAATTAGTGCAATTATCGAAATGAATGATGTTAAATATAACTCATAAGTGCAATATAAATATAAAGTATATGTTGTAAAGAATTGTTTGTGATGTGATGATTTGGTTAAACATTTAATGCTGTACATGTTACAAGCCCACTACACTTGTTTCATAACAAAAACCTAGTATAGTTTACGAAGCATGCCTCATGATGAACACATGATGCATGTTCAAATTGTGCATACGTACATATATCTATATTTGACAAAGAACTACACGATATGTGATGAAGAAGAAGATATATATAGTATATATTATATATATTTATTAATCATTGTTTCATGAATGCATTTTTTTATAATTATAATTATTTATTTGAGATGTTTAGCTAAAGTTAAGTGATATATTTATTTATACGCAGATGTATAGATGAATATTGGTTGTCAGCGTGATGACAAATGCACTCTGTACGTTGGTTACTATAAACATTAACTAGATAATTTATTAATCAATGTGAGCTTTAGATAGTAGTACAAAACCAAAAATGATGAACTGTATATGAAATTGATGTGCTGATGTTAAATGTCTTATTAGGTCAATGCGTATAGGCACCACGAATGCTATGTAACTAATTATCACAAAAAATATATGTTGTGCGTTTGGACACTTAATTAGCAATACCGACTGACGGATGCTCATTCGCTTATATTGGAGAATGTCGCACAGCACATTATTGTCCTTTCTGTATAATATACCAACGATGCTTTGAGAATAACAGTGTTGTGCCAAATATTATGTTAGAACCGTAGCAGTTGGTCTCCGGATCAGCGGGGGCCAGTTCTGCCCGCACTCCTCTCTTAGTACTGAGTAATCTCGCATTGTTATTACTGTCATATTTGTACTAGCATCGCTGCATTGTCTTGTCAACTATGTACCTATTTCTCTGATGGTGTATTTAAAGTAAAAATAAAAAAAAAGTATATCATGTATTCTTACTTTTTTCCCTACAGCACAAATTCCACGCAATTTTTACGTTGGAAAGCAGTAGTGTTCTTATGGTAAATAGGAGCGGTGTTGCCAAATGTTGTAAAAGTGTCCAATGTTCTATTGTTAATTCATTAAAACTAAATGAAAAAAGTGCCTGAGACTCCCATAACTTACAAAAATAAGGTAACACGGTACAAATATGAATAAACATTTGTAGAATATCGTGTCTTCACAGATCAGCGCGTTTTACAGCCGTCAACGTCTCCAAGAGAGTCATTGGGAACTACTCCATTTGCCAAAAAACCAATTTTTATCTTGCACTGTTTATGCTAGGAAACCGTTTTATTTGTAAATATTTCGTAAAGATTAACGAATTAAACAAACATATATTTGCCGTGGCCACCATAGAACCGACCATAATCAAAAAGTATTTAAACAAAATACTTTCTAACAAATTATTATTGAAAAAATGTATTAACTTGTTATTTTACGTTGACAATTTCATAATGTGTATTTATAACTTGCCGTAATCATGGAAACGTACCTACATATGTTTCAAAATTGATGCATAGAAAAAACTTTCGCAAAAATACGAAGAGATAAAAACTCCTTAAGTCGTATCAAAAAATGTCTCAAATAAAAGTTGTTAGTTATTACCTGTATAGCCAAATACATATATTTCGAAATATTTGTCTGTTGCGAAGTATTCGTGAAATACATAAAATTGATTGAGTAAACTATACATTCCAGTTGACGGATCTGTACCATAATTTGATGAAATTGATATATTCACGTTCAAAGCTTTAACGTGAAATTTCTTAAAAATCCGATCAACTGAATTTTCTCTACACGTGTCCAAAGATATCACGCTAAAAACAGTTGATTCGTGTTAAAATCCTAATTCATGATTATCTATGAAAATCTCGATAAGTCAAAATTGATATGATTACAATACGTCCCTCTATATATGCAGTGGCGGACTAAGCCTTCGCCGGGCCCAAGACATTTTTGATTTACGGGCCCTCAACAATGTTTTTTTTTTAAAAACAAAAAAAAGGTCCTTACCTCCCAAAACCAAGAAAAGAGAGAAAAAAAAGAGGTCTTCAGCTCCCAAATCCAAGTGAAGAGCAAAAAAAAAGGACTTCACCTCCCAAATCCAAGTGAAGAGCAAAAAAAAGGACTTCACCTCCCAAATCCAAGTGAAAAGCAAAAAAAAGGTCCTCACGACCCAAATCCGGGCCCAAGACAAATGTCTTTTTTGTCTAAGGCGATAATCCGTCACTGTATATATGTGACGGTCGGTAATAACACAACTGAATCAACGAACAATCTATGCATCTGAGGTTGAAAGAAAACATTGTTTTTTGTTTCACATAACATTTATTTTCACTGACTGCAGTTTCGGCTCTCGCCATTGTCAAAGTTGCAATATTACGTGAAACAAAAAACAATGTTTTCTTTCGGCCTCTTATGTATTTGTGAGTTTCACAAAGTTAAACTGTTGACTATTCAATACGTTGAACACTCTTTGGTCTTGACATAAATTTTTGATCAATTTGATGAGTTAAATCTGTTTGTTTTTACATTCAATCGAGGCTCAAAAATTTTGACGCCTGAGATAAATCAATGCTTAATTTTTGGGCTAGAATTTTGCAAATTTATCTAATTGTAATCCGTGAAGTAACAAAAAAAAAAAAAAAATCAAATGACAACATTAAATAACTCAAGTTATCAAACAAGAAATTGAAATGAACGAAAAAAAAAAAGAACTGAGAGCGATTAAACGAATAAGAAAGAAAAAATGGTAACTTAAGAAGATGAGAACCCATTCTGACAACTGGGCTGTGGGTTCGGGTGCAAGGGGCACAACTAGGGCGAGAATTTCATGAACTTAAGCAACCGAAAGAAGAATTTATTATAAATCATAAAGCAACCAAATTTGAAACACTAATTAAAGAAGCTTTAAAATATACCTTCCTGACAACACATTTGCAGATTTTTATCTCTGTACTGCGTTATAGTTGTTTAAAAAAATAGCATTTTTAACTAGTTGTAATTAACAAAATAATTGGCAAATTCAAAATGTGCTTCCAATAAGTTGCATTTTAGTTCTTCCTTAACACAAATTGTTTTACAAAAATGAAAAATGTAAAAAATGTGGGTTCAAGAGAGACGCACAGAATAGTCTATTTGACATAACTCCGTACTGAGTAGCTCATCCCCTTAAGTGACTAAATAAGCAAATGTTACTAAATAAGGAAACTGAAGTGACCGATTAAATAAAAAAGAAAAAATGGTCAACAAAAAACTTTTAACTCAAATTACCAAATAAAAAAAAAAGCAAAAAATACCAAACGAGCTTAATAAAGGAAACAAATGAGCAAAAAAATACAACTGAAGTCACTAAATGAGCAAGAAAGAAAAAATGGTAACTTGGTACCCAATGAGTAATAAAAAGGGTAACTCAAATGACTGAAGAACAAAAGAGGAAAAAAGGTAAGTGCGCAAGAAATAAAGGAACTCAAGCAGTGGCGCACCCAGGGGGGAGCACCCCCCCCCCCTAGAAAGAGGGAAATAAATTTTGTTTTTATCACCATGGTTTTAGGTAAATATATGGGCATGTTTCTTAATTCAGCGCTAGATCTAGAGCATAAAGCACAAATCTAGCAAACTGTTTCTTAATTCAGCGCTAGATCTAGAGCATAAAGCACAAATCTAGCAAACTGTTTCTTAATTCAGCGTAAAATTCTAGCAGGCTGTTTCTTATTACAACACTAAATGTCCACTAGGTACTAGCGCTAGACAACGAATCTAGCGGTTAATAAGGCTGCTAGAGCTAGAGAGGTTGACATCACAATTTTACGTAATAGATTTCTGCTAACAACTACAGGTGCGTTCGGCATAAGCTAATAATCTACACATTCTGCATCATTTACACAAGAATCTTGTGTAAATTATGCAGAATGTGTAGATTATTAGGTTATGCCGAACGCACCTTAGATAACCTTAAAATCTAGCAAGTCGTTTCTTTATTTTTGAAATTTTGTATTTAACGCATTAATCTAACATCAGTGATGGGCGCGTAAGTTACCTCATTGTTGACGCGTAAACAATTGATGTAAAGTAAACACAAAAACTCTTGTAAACAATGATTTAGACATGCGAACTTGATTTGAATTACAGAACCTCATTATCAATACATTTTTATAAATAATAAAATTTTAATGAAACGATTTTAAATGAAAAAAGAAGTATATAAAATTAGTACAAGCCAATATACATATTAATTAAAATCGAATTTGCATCATTATTGGCATCTGACACTACAGATAGAGGCGCTACTGCATTCACATCATGGCTGACTTTGGTAGGATATTTTTGACAGGTTCAATGGTATCTTCATGTGATATTTATTGGAACACACTCTAAAATGGTCTTTAAATGTCTTTCCACTTCTAAGAACATATTCCCATGCTTGTCACAAACTCGACTATCCTACAACCGTCAGTTTCTCAAAATCTCACTAGAGGCGCTTCAGTTATTGTCAGTTGACAATACAGGTATTACATACAAATTAGTAAATATGAATATGAAAAATAAAAAACTTTTTACTTTAAATCTAAGTCTAATTCCTTTAAAAATAAAATACATTAAATTTCACCTTTAAGAAAATCAGCCTATATTTTTTAGTAACGAAAAGATTCATTGCAAATTTTGCATAACGCCCTACATTTTCTTTAATTAAAACAAAACCTAGTTCTTCAGAACTATTCCTTCGGTTTCTTCCCACCATTTTTTCAATAAATTTATTGTTTTGAACTGAATATACTTGTTCATTAAAGTATCATTCACAGCTCATGTTTTAATAGATAGTACGTAATTCATAATGTTAATGTTAACGCATAAGAATGTTAGTTCTACACAAATCCGTATAAGCATTCATAGCTCCAATTTAGTGGATAAGCGTAAGAAAATATTTAACGCATAATGTTAAAAGTTTGTATATCTCATAACTCTCTATTATTCGTATTAAATAACTAAAACTAACCTCATTATTTGGCAGTGTACAAAGTTTACATTGTTGACAAGTTTACCAATTGTTTACATAAGTTTACACGTAAACAATTAAAGTTTACGTGTAAACGCCCATCACTGTCTAACATCACAGCAAACATCTAGCGCTAGAAGTTAGCACTAAATTGTTAGCTGAATTTAGAAACATGCCCTACGTGTTTAGAAATAGAGATGAGGACTTTTTTTGTTTTTTAGGTCATCACTTGTATTTCAGAAGCGAGGATCTTTTTTTTAGATCATAATTTGTATTTCAGAAGTGAAGACCTTTATTTTTTAGATCATCACTTGAAATTTAGAAGTGAGAACATTATTCATAATTTAAATAATTTTGTCTTCCGCCCCACCTCCCAAATTCCGCCACTGAACTCAAGTGATCAAATGAGCATAAATAGGGAAACTCAAATGATAAACAAACAAAAGAGAAAAGATGTTAACTCAAGTGACCAAATGAGTAAGAAAAAAAGAAACGCAAATGACCAAAAAAGCAAAAAATTAAATGCTCTTCGATTGATTAAAATCTAACAGAACTTTTTAAAAAAACGTTAGAATATTTGTTGATTTAATTCTATTATTATTATTATTTATAATTCATTAATCTACGATTTCTTTACTAAATATAATGATTTCTTTGCGTAAACAATGTAGAATCTTTAGAATATTATTAAATGCTTATTTTAAACACGAGTTTTCCGTAAAATTATCTTTATCAGTATATATCTTTACAATGTTTTCCGTGTGGCATTTAAAATTCATATTGCGCGCGTCATTTCCTTGATATGGGAGTGTTGCGGAAGTTGCATTTCGATTAGCACAACAGCGCCACCTTCCTCAGACGAGTAACAACTATCGGGTCGTTCAACGAAGGTTGAGATGTGTTAATGTGATCGCCAAAAATAACACTGACAGCTTCTTCTATAGTTTTTACATTGATATAAGCTTCAAGAACACCTAACAAGTAAGTAAAGAATTGTGTCATATTGTTATATTAGCTCGACATTTAAGTTTTCTATTAAAATAAACCGGGTAACATGTATTTTTAGGAGTATTAATATTAATCGACATATTTTGACAGATCATTGACAGTTGGTGTCAAGTTTTATGTTTTTTATGAGGTTATTAATGCAGATAAAGCATTGACATATATTTATATTTTAGTTTTTCTGTAGGGATTTCATGTATTGATTTTCTTGGGAGGCAGGGCCCAAGTACAGTCCCTGTCACAAAGTACTGCGACGTTATATTACTATTCTTTGCCAAAATTTAAACAAATTTTAGAGGAAATTTTTGTTGTTGTTTCTAGAATGCCTGCTGCTACTCCCGCACCCTCCGCCGAGAATGGGGCCCCGAGAACGGAGCTACAGGAGCTCCAGCTCAAAGCGGGCCAAGTTACAGATGATGTGAGTAGAATTGTTCACAAGACATATTCATAAATAATGTTTGAAATTTTTTTATTTTTAATTAAACGTAAAAATGTCGTACTTAGATTATCTTATCTAAATCAACATGTTGCTTTAATTTCCTTTCCGCATGAAGTTTAGTTATCAAATCTACAGATACAATTTTTTTTTTTTCTGCATATAGCGGAACATGGGTAGCACCGAGACGCTTTTTTGTGATAATTCGACTTTTATTTGAAAGAAAATGTTTTTTTTTTTAATCGTGAGTTTATTTTATCATAGAACATATAGGTTTAATTTCTATAACAACCGTTGATTTTTTTTTACTTTTTCTTTAATGGTGTTTGCTGCTGTGGCAATTAGCCAGGACAATTTTTATTTGAGAAAATTTCTATACCTGAACGGGATTCGAACCCGAGACCTTCGCAACGCAGAGCATATGTGTTACCACTACGCTACGCCGGTCGGCAATCGTTGATTGACAGCAATGTAAAATGCGTTTATTTTAAAATAGAACATACTGCATAGCTTACTCGATTTTAGAGATAAACGTAAAACATTTTTTCTTAAGGAAATAAATAGGAATGAAAAAATAAAAATATGTTTATAACAAATATAAAATTTGGAAAGAACAAAATAAAAATAATCTACAACAAATATTTAAATATTCTGCCATTCACTGCCAAACAATGCCCAAATGGTTGTAAAAATAAATTTGCATAACATTAATTAATTGCATCGGTCTTATTCTGTGGGATTTATTTTCTATTCTAGCTTTTAGTTCTTCTATAATAAAATTTTGGACATTAAAAATGTTTCTTTTCATACCCTATAAAAAAAAAAAAAAAAATAGTTCGGTGCCAAGTCCGGCAACCTAGCGGGCCATTTTATTTCGCCGCCACGTCCAATCCAACATCGAGGAAATCTATGATTTTAAAATGTCTACATATTTAATAAAAACTAAATGACTTGGTAACTGGAAATGAAAATAATTTTATTAATGTTAAAATCAAATTTTGATCAACATTACATATATATAAGTCCCCCCCCCCCTCCTGAATTATCTTAGGGATATTTTTTCGAAACTGAGTTCCTCCATACCATTTTTCTGTGCGCGAGCCTGCCCAAAATGAACATAACATTTCTTTCCGTATGACGTTAGTTTTTAGACGGATTGATAGATATCGCAAGATTTGTCGTTTATCTGCATTTATGTCGTTAAACTACATATTTCGTCGTGATTTATATATTTTGTTGTTACTGGAATAATCTGTTAGTACATTATTTTTTTCTGTCGTTTTTAAAATCTAATCTCTTTAATAAACCTTATTTTGACAGGCCGAATAATGCAACTTAATATAAATTCTCGTATGATTATAGGAAATTATCTATTTAATTATCAATATGAACTGATCCACTCTAATAACCTGAATTATTAATTAAAAAATTATATTTAACGAATATTGATTTAATTAAATTTTACTTCAAATGAAAAACAAGAATTTTCGTTATCTATCCATAGTTTAGTGGTTTTGGCAGTCATTTTTGTCACTTTTTAAAATGGTTGTATAATCTGTCTCAATTTGTAATACGAAACTAGATCTGGTTACTTTGGTGACTGTTGTGGTGTAAACAGACTTTGGCGTATCCGTGTGAACCAATACTATGATAATATTATAAATGTATTGTCAATATACAACATAAACCAGTGGCGAAGGGACACCTCCGCTAGACTTGCCCTCACATAAAAAACATAATAATAAAAAAAATACATAAAAAAAAAAAATAAAGAAGATTTAGGTAATCTTCAAAAATACATCAAATTATGTCCTATACAAATTTTTGTCCAAGGTTTGGTTTACTAGTTACGAATTTTTTTAAATTTTAAAGTTTAGTAACTTCCGTTTCCGGTTTCGGATTTTAATAAAAAACAATAGGGTTCTTCCCAATTATTAGGAGAATTTTTTAGTACCAGAACGAACTCTTTAAGTTAAACCGTTTTTGAGTTATCGTGTATACACACAGACACACACACATACGGACGGCACTTCGAAAATAGGTTTTTTGGATTCCCTGGACCATGAAACGTGGGAATCAGTCAAAATCTCGACATCGAAAATTTTCGCGATTACAATACTTGCCCCTTATATATTAAGGTCGGGCAAGTAAAAATGAACTTTTCCTGTTAGTTCCGTATTACAAAATGAGACAGATAATACCATCTTGTAGAGAATTTTAAATGCTACATGATAGCGCCCAAAAAACCTTACAAAATATACATTATCCTATTGTAATTCGATTACAAAAACTAAATCTATTTACAAAACTTGCATTCTCCATTCGCTGTTCAGCGACAAAATCATCATTCTCTAATTGGCCAATGGTGTGCGCATATTGTGTCACGTATAGGCCCTTGTATATGCACTTGTCATTTTATGTGATTCACATGTATGATGGAACATACAAATTGCTTAAAACCGGAAAAAAAAGTAGATGTTAATTCTCTTTTGACAAAACATTACGGTAGCGATTGGAGAGAAAATCAAAATTTGGAATTAGGGTTTTATAAGTATATTCTCGATTGTGAAAATATATGGCAATATGAAAATGAAGAATTATGTGAACTTCAGGAAAATACTCAGGATTTGCGAGTATAAATAATGTTATATTATTAATAATACCATAATTTTATTTTATATTTTTGTAACTTCAAATAAATAAAACCGATAATTTTTTGCAATAAATAGGTTACAAAACTTACATTATCCTCTATATCAGAGGTTCTTAAACTTATGTAGGCCGAGGACCCCCTCTTGAACAACTTTTTTTTGCGGACCCCATCCCAACCCTAGGCATTTTACTTCGTTCTTGAGACTTAATTTCTGGCTCAATAATCTCATAGGCACTACGTTGTAATAAATATTGGTAAATATGTATCGCTGGTTATTTTAATAAATGGTCTTGTACATTTATAGACGAACATTTTTATTAGCATATATAATAAAAAACATAAAATTAATAAAAATAGTAGTAAAAAGAATAAAAAAAAGTTACAAATTATAATACGTTAAACTCATTCAAACAAACATTTCTTGGTCAAATATTGGTCAAAATAGATCTTATTATAATATGTTTTCTGTAAATAATTTGCAGTTAAATAAAAATAATTAAATTTTTACTAATTATTGTTTAGTTATGCGAATAACTAGTTAGATAACAACAAATACAAAAAGTCTTGACCATGTAGGATTTTTATTAGATGAGTTATTTGAATAAAAGCGAAAAGCTGGGAGGTGTAAAGTTAATGTCAAAATTGTTTCGCGGACCCCCGGTAATGGCTATGCGGACCCCCAGGGGTCCGCGGACCACAGTGTAAGAACCGCTCCTCTATATCCTTTCAAAACTCACATTCTCCAAAATAAAAAATGATTTTGACTTTACTATACACTACTGGAATTTTTTTCTCTAAATTTTGACGCCACAATTATACAAATAGTGTCTAATTTATAGTTTTAAGACGTTTTTCCTTGTTTATGCAAATTGAAGTCTGACGGAGACTGTGACTTGTAAATAGACCTCTAGACGATATATCACAATAGATACAATATCAAAATATATAAAAAAATTCGTTGTATCAAAAATTCTCGAATCTAAAAATATCTCAATTAAAAGTTGTTAGTTACTACTTGTATAGCAACTTTTGTTAAACACATTTTCCGAAATATTTCTTAGTTGCGAAATATTCGTGAAACATATAAAAGTGGTATCAGTAAACTATCCATTTCGGTGGATGGATCTGTACCAAAAGTTGACTAAATTGAGATATACGTCCGACGCTTAAATATGAAATTTCATTAAAATTCTTTTAACCGAATTTACTCTACTTGTGTCCACAGATCAACAGACAAACCAACCTCACGCCAAATACAGTTGATTCCTGTTACAAGCCTAATTCGTGTTTAATTGTTAAAATATCGAAGAGTCAAAATTGGTATAATTACAATACCTCCTCTATATGTGACGGTCGGTAAAACACTATTGTAAAACCTACTGTGAATGCATCCAGTTTTTACACAAATGCTCGAATTGCCCACTAGTAATCTACTTTTGCACACTGTTTTCACACCACCACAAATTGTAAACGGAACGCGTTTGACATACATAGATGAGAAAGGTAGATTGTTTTAGAGTTGACCAACGTACATATCTAGTGTCGTATATGACAGTGTTTCTCAACTTTTTCTAGCATGGGGCCCCCGAAATTATGTACATGTTGTCTGCGACCCCCTATATATCGTCCCCTTAATACTACAACCAAGTAACTTGAAATTAGTAGTATCTCTGAAAATCAATTTTAAGTTTTGAAGAGCAATATATACAGCAATGGACTTATTTATTTGTTTTATTGGGTTTTTTTAATTAAAACATATAGCAGCACTTATTTAGATTTAGCTTTACAAATATAATAAATAATTGGATAGGTAGGTGCAAATAGCTCAAAATACCCAAAATTCGAGTTACCCATTTGTAATATTAAGGGGACGATATACCGGGTGAATTATTTAAGGAGCAACATACATGTTTTACATATAATGTTAATGAAGTGAGTTATTTCATTTGCAACATAGCAAATTATGAAAGCAATCTCATATCCATGGCAACAGATATAGTTGATTAAATATAATAGATATTTGACAAGTTCCTAGACGGCTAAAAAATAGTAAATTAGAAACAATAAATGAATTTTTATTAGTTTGTTTATATTTACATACAAACAAAAATAATAATGTCCTTAGTAGCTAAGTCCAAAAAATATTTAAAAAAATAATATTTTGTCTTTTCTATGGTTACGATAAGCATTTGTTTTATGGCTATGTTGCTTTTGAAATAACTCACTTCATTAACATTATATGTGAAACATGTATGTTGCTCTTTAAATAATTCACCCGGTATATTGTGTGTATCAAGATGAAAGGACATGATTTTACTAGAAAGGCGACGTGTTAGCAAGCTGGGGAAAAATTTTGATGGCCAAAGTTTATCCAAAGAATTTAATAATAGTACTGACATTTTCCCGAATCAGCCGGAAGTGAAGTATATTAAGGACGACTTTTAGTTTTTAAATGGAAATGTATGTCATCTTTGGATAGAGCTTTTAAAAAGAAACAACTTTTACTTAAACATTTATTTAATGTATTTTATGGTTGACGAAAAATTTTACTCTCTATAATGATGTATTTTAGCTACAAGTGTTCAAATTGCCTTCCATTTTGATTTAAACACTTTCGTATCCATATTCTTGAGTTATTAGTAGATCGGAGCATAATAAAAAAAATAATAATAAAAAAAAAAATCATGAATTGATTTGTATGGCTTCGCCCCCCCCCCCCCGGCGAAGCTTTCACGGCCCCCCGGTTGAGAAACGCTGGTATATGAGATCTGTATGGTACGAAAAATATTTAAAATGTCTCACTGTTCCCTTTGTCTCATACCCATGTTCCCCATACATAAAAAATGAAATATAATCCCTAAAACTTAGGTATTTCACAATTTTAAACATTCGGTTCACTTTAATAAAATTTAGGAAATGTTTAATGCATTGTTGTGTAATATTATTTTAGTATTTCATTTATATATCTATTGCTAATAATTGAAATATTGTTTTGAAGGAAAATGAATACTATCTTGTGTGAACTTGCCATTGCTCAATATATATTACAAAATAATATTTTGAAATCCTAAGTCAATCCGTTACCAGTAATTTATTATTGTAGGTCTAATTTTTCTCAGTGCTTCAGTGCTTCTTAACCTTTTTTTTTTATCGCTGACCGGCAAAACATTTTTTCGCAGACCAGCGATATATCAGATAATTTTTTGTAGCCCAGCAATATAAAAATATATATTACAAATATATTGAACTTTATATGAGTATAACATGTATTTATTTATGTTTTGTGCAGCATCTCGTATTTTTAAACGTATTAAGTATATAATAAAAAAATAATTAATGTTTTTTTTTTTGGGGACCGGTCAAATTTATTCACGGATCGGCGATTAAGAAACACTGCTCTATATTGTGTTTATTACAGTGTGCATTTATTGAATAAATGTCACAAATATTTTTAAAAATTCATCATAAAAATGTGCAAAATTTCAATTGGAATTATCAACAGATAGTTGAAAACTTTTGTGATACAGTCTGTTTCAAACGCTTAGGCGGAACTAGATTTTGCAATTTAGTTACTTTCATCGCTTAAATCGTGCTTTTCGGCCGTTTTGTTTAAGCTTTGTAAATCATAGTTTCAATAAACATTTTTTGGTAAAGGTTAATATCATTTTAAAATGTCATTTTCTTTATATTTTGATTTTTTGTATAATTCTTAATACAAATTTCCCATTTATTTATTTTTTTGTCATTAAAATATTTTTTAATAATAATAATATCTTTATTAAATAGGTTTGAGCCTAATATATACACATAGCTATACATTCAATATGACAAAGATTTTTTTTTTTTTTTTTTAAACAATATTGACATACACATAATATACAATGAACAATAAAAAAGTATAAATATACTGTAACAATTAAATTACACTACAATTAAAAAAATAAATAAACTATAAATTTAAAATTAATACAAAAAAAAACATAATAAAAAATTGTGAAAAAAATTAATTATGTTTTGTAAAGGTTTAATAACTTGACTTTGAATTGTTGCAAATTTGAACATTCCTTTACATCATCAGGCAATGTATTATATTTATTAAAGCCTTTTTGAAAAATAAAATTAGTATTACACTTCTTTTTAGTGACTTGTGCCCTTAAGTGGTTACAAGAACGGGTATCATATAAATGAATATTACAATTGTAAATTATAAATTTATCCAAGTATGTTGGAAGTAAACCATTAATTAATTTATACAAAAATATCATGGAACAAAATTCAACTCGTTCATCAACAGACAGCCAGGAGAGTATGTCCAAAAGTATTTCTTTAGACGTTAATTTCGGTAACTTGAGTATAATCTTCATACCACGGTTTTGTAACTTCTGCAGGTGATCGAGAGAACCTTTGTTCAAAGAATACAACAAGCTACTACAGTAATCAAAGTGCGGCTGTACAAGTGTTTTATAAAGGTTTATAAGAGTCCATGTAGATACTTTATTAGAAAATCTTTTTAGTAAATATAATTTTTTGGAAATCTGTTTTCTCGTATATTCAAAATGTATATCCATTTTTAAATGACAATCGATCATAAATCCTAAATATTTAAATTTCGTTACAATTTCAAGTTGCTGTTCATTAATAGAAATATTTAATGCATCGACATTAATTTTAGCGTATTTATGTTTAGAAGTAATAATCATACATTTTGTTTTATTGATGTTTAATTTAAGTTTGTTTTGTCTAAAATAGGCGTCTAGTTTTTTAAGGTTTGAATTCATTCTATCTACGGCACTTTCCAGATCACTACCATAAGTAGCTGCAAGGGTGTCATCAGCAAATAGGTTTAGAAAATCAAAATTAGCACATTTATCAATATCATTAATATATATAAGGAAAAGAAGGGGACCCAAGGCTGAGCCCTGAGGTACACCCCAATTATTAGCAATGTACTCAGATAATGAATTTTCTATTTTGGTACATTGGTACCTATTATCGAGATAGCTCCTAAACCACTGTAGTACAGTACCTCCTACGCCATACAATTCTAACTTATTTAATAAAATACTACGGTCTAGAGTTTCGAACGCTCTTTGCAAATCTAAAAACACTACAACAATATATTGCCCACTGTCCAAAATATTTTTCCAATTAGTGATAGTAAGTTGGAGAGCCGTTTCACACGAGTGATTACGTCTAAACCCTGATTGAAATGTTAAAAGTTTATCATCCATAAAGTTATAAATTTGCTTATAAACAATCAGTTCTAGTAATTTTTCAATACACGGCAACGAATTGATGGGCCTGAAATTATGCCCTTCCTTAGTGTTATTTATTTTGGGCAGCGGAACAATTGTTGAGTATTTAAGTTGATCTGGAAACACTCCCGTCTCAAGAGACGTATTAGTAAAATGTAACAATACATGGCCTATTGTATTAAATATAGCTTTAATAGTCCAAGAGTTTAATACATTACATGGATTTTTATTATTTTTTAATGATTTGATAAATTGACTTAATTCGGCAATAGTAATTAATCGAAATTCAGTCATACGGGGATTAAAAGTAATAAGATTGATATTGTTGTTATAATCGTTTAGCAACTCTTGATCAGGCAGTTTGATATCATTAACTATACTGTAATTGTAGTAATAAATAATTTATTAAAATGGTTGGCCTTACTAAGATTATCGGTAGCTTTAAATATGCTTTTATTATAATTAAAAGTTAATTCTATTGGATAATTCACCTCTTTTTTATTACCTAATATTAGTTTAAGTTTTTTCCAAAGTTCTTTTGAATTGTGTTTATTTTTATCTATTACTTTATCATTATATTGTCTTTCTTTGAGTCTACGGGTAGAAACACATTTATTTCTAAGCTTTTTAAACTGTTCCCATAGTTCAATCTTCAATGAATCATCACGACATTTTTTAAATTCTTTATATTTTAAATCACGTAGCTTCAATATGTTTTTAAGTTCCATATCAAACCAGGGCAAATTATTTGATTTCTTATTTATAATCCTGATAGGAGAAATTTTATTAACAAGCTCAGAACATTTGTTAATTATTTCGTTTATTATTTTATTAACATTAGAAGATGTAAGATCAAATTGATAATCAATTAATTGATATGAGATTTGATCAAGATTTGATAAATTTAAGTCACGATAATATCTAGTTTGAATTTCATGTTCAACTTGTATTGTAGAACCAACCAAATTAATAACAATATTAGAGTGATCTGTGATTTTAGGAGTATGGTGCACCTCAACATTAATGTTTTTTACGTTACTTATTGCTAAATCAATCATCGTTTTACTTGTGCTGGTTATTCTAGTTGGTTCATTAACAAATTGATATAAACCATAATTTTGAATAATACTTTTTAATTTATTAGAATAAAAATCATTAGTATTAAGCATATCAATGTTATAATCCCCAACTAAAATAAACTTTTCATTAAAACTAGCGACATCTTCTAACAAATTCTCGAATTCATTTAAAAAAATACTATCACTTGATGACGGTGAGTGGTACAATATGCCAATTAACCACGTTGAAGAAAAACTGTTACACTGTACAATAACACACCACAGATTGTTATCAATTACGTAAGTTGATTTTACTTTCCACTTCACTCCGTTTTTCAGGAATATAAGAACACCGCCAGTACGACGGTTCTTTGAGTTGCATCTTACGAGATTGTAGTTACAAATTTTTAGTTCACCATCCCCTATGTCTTCTGTAACTCTTGCTTCACTAACTAGTAGTATTTTGGGTTTGTAACATATAATATTATACAGAATGTCTGTTTTATTTGCCAAATAACTTTGACCATTTACATAAATTATATCACAATTAAAGCAAATTGACTTAATACTTATACATCTATTATTTAAATTTATATTAGGCTCATTTCTTAGTTTTTTTTATCTACTATGGTTGGAACATTATTTATATATTTAATCATTTTATTGTTAACACCCTTATTTTTTAACTGATTAAGTTCTTCTTTAATTTTATTATAAAATTCACGTTCCATTTTAGTTTTATCAGAAAAAATATTAATTCCGGGAATATTGATACGATTTTTATTTTTAAACACATTAATAACAGTCTTTTTATCCGCAAAAACAACTCTTATAGCTCGGTTTTTTACATTAGAATAAGGTCCGAGACGAAACGTTTTAATTTCGCCAGTGTTAACACCAGTGGATTCTAAAATATTTAATATTGCTTCGTTATCCTCTTTAATTCGTTCTGTTTTGCTACCTTTATTTGACTCTTTAATGTTGCATACAATAATATTATTTGATTTTTTTTCGCGTTCTTTAATTTCGTTTATCATTGTTTCATAATTTATATCATTTAGTTTTTCAGCTTTAATTTGTTGTAACTCTGTTTTAAGATCATTTACTTCATTAATTAAAGTGTCTATAACGGCTTTTAAATCAGAAATTGTATTATAATCTGACGTACAATGCTTGCAAAAATAATTGATGTTCCTTTTCTTTTCTTTAATGCACAGTTTTTCGGCACGTGATAACTTAGTGCATAAAGAATGAATGAATGTTTTACATCTATCGCACTGTATTTCTTTATCATTATTGTCAATATTTAACTGACATTCCGGGCACTTGTCACTCATTTTAGGAAAAACAAAGAACCCTATTAAGCTTTTAATGAATAAAATTTAACAATTTCATAAATTACCTTCCTATACGAAATTTCTGAAGCCGAGCCTGGTCGTAATATACATGTATCAGACTCGCACAGTTTGGAAACAATTGGTTTTATATTCGGTAACGTATGATTTTATGTTAAAAATATTATTAATTTATACCAATAATTTGTTGTAAACGCTTTATATTAATTGTTTGTAAGAAAATTATTACATTGCATTAGAAACTTTAATTTAAAAATATGATTTGCAATATATAAAAAAATAATTTAATTTTGACATAGGTCATTCGTTTCCATGGTTTCATGGTTGTAATTTTAAATTTTGACATTCCAACGTGAAAAATGAAATAACCCAAGAAAGGTCCCTTGTCGTGACAACCTAAAAGAACGAAATTCCCATTTAGTTCTGCCTAAGCGTTTGAAACAGACTGTATTTGTTTTTTTTCTATTTTATTTTCTATAAAACAACTTTGTTTTGTAAATTTATCACTTGTCCATTGTCTTGATAAACTTGAAATATTCATCTAAAGGAAAAAAATATATAAAACAAAAAAAATGTTCTTTTATTTTACGCAATTTTTATCATATAAGTTTATAACTGCTAAATCATAACAAGTCGATTAATAATAATAAGTGGTATCTTTCCGCCTACTAAAATCTCTTTTAAAATGAAAATTTTGAAATGCCGTTGTTCGAATCCCGAATTTGTTTCGTCACCTTACCAAATTACGTGAAACCGTTTTTGCGCGAATCGTGACAGACAGAAAATGTTTTTAGTGTTTTATAATCACTTAAAACGTGTATAAACGAAGTAATATAGACTCTAATTTTATTTATAGAAATATATAGTTGCTTATTTTTATATTTTACAAGATATAAAATACAGGTTTGGTGTTCGAATAACTTGAACTCGAACAAAAAATCGGAGGAAAATCCGGATTTGAAACTCGAAAAAAAAATCACGTGGATTCCAGATGAAAGAAGGGTAATTCACCTTCCATTATCCCTCGTACTATTATTATTGATTCATTGTCATATAATGTTTTTTTTTAGAAAGATAAACGTCCAATATAGTATTTTAGGTAAATATTCATTCAGCTTTTTTGGACAGTACATTTTTTGTGTACATACTATTATAAATAAAAACATTCGATTATTGAAATTAAATATATAGTTTGTGTTTTGTATTAAGCGCAACTATAGTCTCTATGTCTAATTATAAAGAAGTAGATAGCGCTGCGAAACGAGTACGATTTACACAGAACAAATACAGTATAGCGGAAAATTTAAAATAAGTTACAACTAGGGCATGGGTGTATAACAGGATTATCAAGTGATTTTTTTTAATATAAAAAAGAAATTGGTTAATAAGATATTGCAATAAACAATGCAGATAATATACTTACGATATTTATACGACATAAATTCGTTATAATGGGAAATTTGAAAAATTAAAAAAAATATAAATTTTGAAAAATTATGTATTATATATAAAAAGAGAGATTCGGCTAAAAGAGTTTAAATAAAGCAATAAAACAAACAATATATCTTCAGAGCTAAAGTTTCTTATTTAAATATTTATTGTAAATAAAAATATATGTACATATATATGAAGGTCTAAAAATTATATCAATAACTTCTTTGGGCACTAACACCTGTCTTTTGGCTTCCCATTAGTCCTCTATCTTGATCTGTTAATTCGTAGGTGTCAAAAAATATATAATTGCGTAAAAACAAATTACATAAATTCTCCATAAAATCTACTCCAAGAATATAAATAAAAGTCTAAATATGTAAATAATAATAAAATATACCTTATAAATAATATATATTTCGATGCATATACAATATTCTCGAATAATAATCTGTGCTCCAAGACAATGATTTTATGAAATACAAGGTACGACACTGAATATCTGTCAATTTGGACTAAAAACGATATTTTAACATTGTAATAGGGATGGTGTTCTAAACCAATCCGAAGCAAGGACAAACAGTTCCTATTTCCTCACATTTTTAGGGTTTTGTAGGTATGACCAAAAAACCCTTATACCGTCATTTTGTCGTCTGTCTGTCTGTCTGTCTGTCTGTCTGTCTGTCTGTCTGTCTGTCTGTCTGTCTGTCTGTCTGTCTGTCTGTCTGTCTGTCTGTCTGTCTGTCTGTCTGTTCGGTAAAAATTGTAGCCAAACGGCTAAACCTAGAAAGTTGAAATTTGGTATGCTTGTACAACTTTTTGACCCGCACATAGGAAAAATACTAAAACATCTAAAAAACATATCCCCCTAAAAATATAAACAAATATGTGCTCATCGAAAAAAAAAATATTTTTTTTAAATTCTGAGTAGGGTATCAAATGAAAGCCCTTAGTACGTTAATTAACGATCAAAATTTTATTTCTGCAAAATAAATTATTTTGACGCGATTTTTGCCAAAATTGTGCAAAAAAAATTTTGTCCCACACCCTGTAGCCCAGATGGTTTAAACTAAAAATCTGAAAAAATTCTAAGTAATGTACATTGGCGTGAACCGGAATAGTACAACAGGAATTTTTGATCAAATTATGTTTTCGGAAAATAATTCATTTTTTGTGTTTTTAACCAAAATATGTTAAATATTTAATTTGCTATGTAACCCAACAGATGACATGTTTTGGCATCCCAAATACTCATCATTTAGTTACTAAATACCTGCAAAACCCTGAAATGTGTGTAAATTCACACTTCACATCAATTTTTCTAAGCTGACATAGAGCATAGATTTTGAAATCTAGAAAATTTTAATGATTGAATTCAATCGGTAAAAGTGAGTTAGTGATAACTTGAAAAAATAAAAATCCCGTTTAGTTTCCCTTAAACGTTTGGGATAGACTGTACTTACTTTACCATTATTTACCAATATGATCTTTTGAAATGAGCACTTAAAATGTTTTATATTGGGTAAATTTTGGGGGTCTGGAACTTCAATTTACATTTTTTCTTATGGAGAAATTTAACTTGAAAGTCGAACCGTCTGCTGGAATGGATTGTGCTTGAAGTTCGAGGTTTCACTATATTTTCTTCGGTGCTTTTTAAAACTTTCCTGCCACCCTACAATTCATAAATTCTTTTTAATAAATATTTTTATGACGAGACAAGTAATAATAAAATTATAAATTCATGTCACAATTTGTTTATAAATCATACTTTTATCTCATGTTTTGCTGAATAATATAAATGTATTTGAATAAAATTATTAGGTTACTCTGAACATAAACTTCCTGTGAGTAAAATTGAAATTTAATCAATATTTCATATGATTCGTAAATTTGTTTCCCTGGAAACCAAAATAACAATTTTTATCCCAGTCAAGTTATAAGTAAAATTCAGAGCATGCAAGCTATAAATAAAAAGAATTGAATTATGTCATTGCAATAATACAATTCAATTAGTAGAAGTTGTTTTAGAATTTTTTTGTTGGGTTTGATTGTTTTGTTTCTGTACGTGTCATCTGACTCCTTTAGTCATCATCATCATCATCAGAAGACTGTTTGTTCATTGTTGAACATAAGTTTCTTCATTACTTCTCCAAACCTTCCTGTCTTGAGTCAACAATATCCAATTTTCGGCAATTTTCTTAAGGGGGCGCATAACCGTATAGTTATTATACAAAATTAACACAATTTGCAGCAAATTTATACGAGGTGTGATCAAAAAATTAGTGCAATTTTTTAATTTACAAAACAGTATTTATTTATTCATCAATATTTATATTGTCTCCTTTAAAATAGTTCCCATCGGATGTAATGCACTTATGCCACCGCTTTTTCTAGTCTTCAAAACACTTCTGAAGAGCAGATTTTGGTATAGCATTCAATTCCTCCAGAGATTTTGCTTCTATTTCTTCCATGTTCGTAAAACGTTGTTATTTAATTGTTTTTTAGGGTTTTGTAGGTATGACCAAAAAACCCTTATACCCTCATTTTGTCGTCTGTCTGTCTGTCTGTCTGTCTGTTCGGCAAAAATTGTAGCCAAACGGCTAAACCTAGAGAGTTGAAATTTGACATGCTTATGCAACTCTTTGACCCGCACATAGGAAAAATACTAAAACATCTAAAAAACATATCTCCCTAAAAATATAAACAAATATATGCTCATCGAAAAAAAAATTTTTTTTTTTTACAATTCTGTGTAGGTATCAAATGAAAGCCCTTGGTACGTGGATTAACGATCAAAATTTTATTTTTGCAATATAAATTATTTTGAAGCGATTTTTGCCAAAATTGTGCAAAAAAAATTGGTCCCACACCCTGTAGCCCAGATGGTTTAAACTAAAAAATTGTAAGTAATGTACATTGGTGTGTACCGGAATAGTACAACAGGAATTTTTGATCAGATTATGTTTTCGGAAAATAACGCATTTTTTGTGTTTTTAACTAAAATATGTAAAATATTTTATCCGCTATTTAACACAGTAAACGAGTGAACGTCCGTAGTCCAGTGGTAACGTTCTAGGTTCGTGAGTTGCAAACTACTGTTCGATTCCCGTCAATTTTTATTTATTTTTTTTTGCATTTTTATTTTGTTTAAATTATTTTGTCAAAATTCTAGTTATTTTTTTAAAAGCGTAAATTTAATAACCAATGTTGAAATTATAATTTAATTCTATATTTGAATGTATACGAAATCAGAGGGGCGGAGTTTATGACTTAAACAACCAATGGAAGCCGTAGGCGCAATTTTCAAAATATTAATGAACCTTGCTATATAAAAAAAAATACTGCAAATATTTAGAAACCCAAATAATGGTATTAGGCATCTGAATTAAAATTTATAAAAAAATATTTTAACATAAAATTTGTTTTGGCATCCGAAATAATCATCAGCTTACTAAATACCTGCGAAACCCTGAAATGTGTGAAAATTCACACTTCACATAAATTTTTTCATCTTTGGGAAGAGAAACACATAGTCACATGGGGCCATATCTGGTGAATAGGGTGGTTGCGTTATCATTCCGGTGCTAATTTTGGACAGAAAATCTCGAACAAGCAATGAAGTATGAGCTGGTGCGTTATCATGGTGCAATTTCCAAAAATTGTCCATTCATAAATTTTGCCGTTTTCTACGAATTGTTTCATGCAGTCAACGCAACAAGCTCAAATAATATTCTTTGGTAACTGTATTCCACGATAATAGAAAAAAAAAACAGTAAGACGAACATTTGATTGAACTTGGCGTGCTTTTTGGGTCTTGGTTCATTTGGAAGTTTACATTGAGATGATTGTGGCTTTGTTTCGTTGTCATAACTATACACCCACGTCTCGTCATCCGTTATGATGCGCTGGAACAATGTTGACATCATCAATGACATAATCTATCATTTCTTGAGCGACTTCTTTACGATACATTTTTTGTTCAAAATTTAATAATTTCGGAACAAATTTAACAGCCACTCGCGTCTTGCCTAAAACATTTGTGAAAATGTTTTCGTATGAACCATATATTATACCAACTTCTTCAGCAACTTCTCTATTTGTTTTTTTTTTTTTTTATTTATTTATTTTACATCGGCCTATTTCTGCAATGAAGGCTAATCGCCGATGCCAGGGGGCGAGATCCTACACCTGGATGAGGGGTGAATGATTTTGAAAAATGGGAGTAATGTAAACATATTATTCTCGCCCGAATAATATCACCAACGAAGGAGGCTCGAACCACCGACCGGACAGTCGTACTGGGTTTCCACCAGTACAAACCGCACGACTAAATGCGCTCGGCCACTCCGTTGGCTTCTCTAATTGTAATACGACGGTTATCAAGAATTTTTTCTTAACTTCATCCACATTTTTTCCGGTGATTGAAGTGCTGGGTCTCCCAATTCTAACATCATCTTCAGCTGATTTTGAAAGCGTATATTCCAGTTGTAAATCGCTCTTTCATTCATACTATTCTCACCAAATGACTTGTGCAACATTTCCACTACTTTACAGCACTTGATTGACATGACAACAAAAAGTTTATCAATCCGACAAAAGTAGCGCGGAAATTACAAAAATTGCACGAACTTTTTAATCACACCTATTAATAGTAAATTTTAGAAATTCCGATTACGAAAAACGTTTAATTCTATATACGCATTTAATCTCAAATATTATTTTTAAAAGGTACTTGTTACCTTATGTCCTGACAGCAGTGATGTAACCCATGGACATATCAGGTTGACTGTTCGCCCTATTATGTTACATATGAGCAGTGGCGGATTAAGCCTTCGCCGGGCCCAAGACATTTTTGATTTACGGGCCCTCAACCTAGAGGCGTGCAAAGAGGAAGGGGAAAGGGGAAGGGTTCGTTGGGCCCTTGAAAATTACGGGCCCAAGACAATTGTCTTTCTTGTCTTTGCGAAAGTCCGCCACTGCATATGAGGTGTAAAAATATAATAAAGGCTCAATTATATTGTATGGATTTACTAGCTATTCACCTGCAAGTAAAGTCGTGTGCTAGGGAGCGTATTGCAACTAGCTCAGCGAGTGTCGATTACATAGCTGTAATATATTATTAAAGAATATTGTGTAACCCCTTAAGATGTATGGATGACGTGCAAGAAGACAATCGAAATTTGGTAATCACGAGCTGGTGGATTATAGATTTAGGCGTGTTATAATTACCATTTGATTAGTTTTTGATATAATATGATAATTTCATTAAGGAATCAATTTCTTAATTTCTAACACTTGTAATGTTTCCAATCTTTCTATCAGAACGATAACTTGTAAATCTCTAAACAAAATTCAATGTAAATCGTAATCGAACGTATCAAAAATTACTTAAAATTATAAGTCCATTAAAAATAGATGGAATCTACTATTAAATGTACGTTTTGCGTGACAGATTGCAAATCTATCCTTTAAGGGTGCGAACCCTAGTGAAAAGATGTTAGTATTGCAATAAAGTTAATTTACTGTATTTTCTTTATGTTTTGCATGGAATCATGCAGACAAAAGAACGTTAAAAGCTAGCGCGGACGAGTGATTTTTTGACGGTGCGGTTTTTTTGCCGCAGCGGCTTAACAACCACGATTATTATGTGCTCAGACGATTTGTAGAATAGCGGCAAAAGCAACACTCAGATACAAGCAAGTCAGTTAACAGTTGAAAATTATTTTTAAAGAAAATGCAATGTTTTGTACAATTTTGCTTTGCATTAATAAAACCGAAGAAGAAAGTTGTGGGTGCATTCTTTAACTCAGGGGTGGACAACCTTTTATACGTAGCGAGCCGCATTCAGCAACATATTTTTTTGGCGGGCCATACTTTTGCAGTTTCTATATTTAACGCCGGTTTCCACGTATTTACTTCGGCAGAAATACGCCTACTGTGTAGGGTTCGATAAATCGGCGTCGATGGGTACAAATAGTATTCCATCGGCATTGACATCTGGAGTTTTTTTCGCAGATGCTTTACCGATGGTTATATTATTTGATCATGTCGTATGATTGATTTCAAGTTTTAGATTTTGAATGAAAAATTTTTTTGTAGACCATTTTATGAATTACATTTGTTGATAAAATGGGAAATAAATCATTGGCCGGCCGGCGTAGCGTAGTAGTAACACAGGTGCCCTGCGTTGCTAAGGTTCGGGTTCTAATCCCGTTCAAAAATGGAAATTTCAAAAATTAAGAATTGTCCTGGCTAATTGCCGAAGTAACAGTAGCCATTAAAATAAAGAGAGGGAAAAAAACGTAGTGAAAAAAGTTATTTCACGACATAGGTATGTAACTAAGGAAACATTATATTCTATTAATCAAATTTATTTACGTAAAATATTTAAATAGTCGACCGGCGTAGCGTAGTGGTAACATAGGTGCCTTGCGTTTTTAAGGTCTCGGGTTCAAATCATGTTCAGCCATTGAATTTTCAAAAAAGAAAATAGTATTATTCTGGCTAATTGCCTTAGCAAAGGACATTAAATATATATATTGAAATTGTTTTGAAACGATTCTCAAGTACAAATTTTAGTTTGTCATTACAAATATATTAATGAATAAAGTTTCATTTCAAAAAAGAACATTTTTCAATACAAACGCATATTTTTTGCATACAAATTTCATTTTGAGTGTACATTTTTCGCACACATATGTATGTACGTGTTACATTTAAGCATGGAATTGGAAATTCGTCAAATTAACGGGTACTCTAAATCTAGTGTTAAAACTAAAATTTTCAATTTATATTCATTTTTGAAAAATATCGGCATTGGCAATCGGTCAATCTACTTATAAAAACATCGGCATCTGCATGGGCCCAACGGCAAAACTGTACCATCGGTCGAACCCTACTAGTGTGTTGTAATCCGAAAGCAGCGTGGCAATAATGTGTTGGATACGCTTTATAAGAAAACATTATATATTCTTATTGGTGGGCCACATAAAATAATTTAGTGGGCCGCATTCGTTCCACGTATTCTGCCGTTCGTGCGCGAAAATAACACAGGGCTGCGAAAAAAATTAAATTTCCGCCGCTTTTGATTTCAAGGAGTGATTTAGGTAGAGTAGCGAACTGTGATTTCATATCAAGTTTTAGTCTTTCTCTATCACGTCTAGTTTTTTTGTACTTCTCAAAAGAAAGTTTCATGGATAATATTTTTAGATAAATAACTTCAGTATAAAACAAGATAAATATGGAGATTTTTTTATGATATAGACAATTCTTAATTATTTACTTACTATTAACACTTCGCAGGGAGAAAAGCACGCCTTGTAGTCTTTCTCTTGTGTTTTGCGGAACTGTCATGAATGCATGATTTTTGACGTTACTGCTTGTATGTGATTTTTATCACTCAGCGCTTTTGATGTGTTAGTGTTTACATATTATAATCATTGTTTATTTATATGAAGCTTAAGACAAATGCAATATTTATATTCGGCCCTACTAAATATGAGTCATAGATAATAAGACCTCAATTTTTAAATTGTGATAAAAAAATTGATATGATAAAAAAAAAAATCTAGCATGATCACTATTTATCTATTAAAATTACCACATATTATTAAAAGCGGACAAACTTTGCAGCCCTGTGTAATTGCTTATATTGGTTTATTTTTCAAAAGCGGCAACTGCGCCTCTAAGAAAATAGAACGTGTTTCGGTTTTTGCTTTAACACTTATTGTAGACAATGTGTTAAATTTAAGACGATAAAAAAACCATAACCGCTTATCTGATAAAAAGCGATCGTACGTGTTAGAGCTCTAATGGTTGGTTGCTATAGATCGAGATAAATGTTAGTTATTAAATGTGAGTTTCCTAACTCAAGTTAAAATGATATGGTTTTGTATGTTGTTTTGACTCAAGTTAGCATAACTCGAGTTAAAACGCTTAATTCGTTCCTTAGCAACTGGCTCTAAGACAATTTTTCCAACAATGTGCGCCAGCTCTGACTTTGTTCAAGCTAAAAAATCCTGCAAACAAAATTTCCTTTCCATAAACGTATTTGAAATTTGTTTGATAGGATATATTTTAACGGTAATTGATATATGATGTTCAATGAGTGTAATAAAATTCAACTTTTCCGCCGATTTTTATCGTTTACTAAATCTTTTAAATCTCTTATAAAAAGTTGGATATTGTCGACAGTTTGCGAGGACATCCTGAATAATGTGCCAACTTTTTACTTCCCATGTCATTTCCTCTCTGTGTGAATTTCTTCAATCGTTTAAAAATTTATATGCTGCATTTGACAGATTGTTTAAATTCTGCTTTATATTTTAAATGTTTTTAAATGACTATTGGAATTTTAAATTTTTTATTACCAGTACTTTATTAGATAATATTTGCTAATATTATACAAGGTGTATCAAAAGAAATTTTATATTTAGTGGATCGATTAAAAAAAAAGTAAGCCGTATATAGAAAAAATGTTTATTAATTATTAAAATACACTTTTTGGGGATTTATTTCTTAAAAATAATATCGTCTAAATGTAGACCCTCACGTTCTCGGCACTCATTTAATCGAATAGTACAATTACTTATGACGTCTCGGCAGGTGGACTCAGGGATGGCTGCCATTTCGTGACGGATATTTTCTTTCAAATGCGCCAGTGAAGTCGGTTTATTGGCGTAAACTTTAGATTTAAGATAACCCCATAGGAAAAAGTCCATAGGGGTTAAATCTGGACTGCGTGGAGGCCAATTTATGTCACCTCTCCGGGAGATCAATTTGCCTGAGAAAATTTCACGAACACGTGGCAGAGACATATTGGACGTGTGTGAAGTTGCTCCGTCCTGTTGGAACCATGTTCTTTGGTTATAGCCAGGAAAGTTTTGCAGTTCAGGTACCAAGAAGTTGTCTAACATCTCCACATAACGCTCTGAATTCACTGTAACTGCACGCCCCCTTTCGTCTTCAAAAAAGTAAGGGCCGATAATTCCTCGCGTCGACATCGCAGCCCATACGGTCACTTTAGGCGAATGTAGGGGTTTCTGATGTTTGCGTTTCGGATTCGTTGCACTCCAGTAGCGGCAGTTCTGCTTATTTACGTGGCCATTAAGATGAAAATGAGCTTCATCCGAAAACAAAATGTTGGTAAACGTTGAAAATCGCACAATCACCTGATTTACGAAATTAAGCCTCTGACTGGCATCTTGGGGCTTTAATTCTTGCACCAATTGAATTTTGTAGGGGTGCAGCTTTAGGTCTTTGTGCATAATGCGATGTAATGATGATCTATGCACATTTAAAGCACTTGCGCGCTTCCGAATTGAAAGGTTCGGGTCGTCACGAACAGACTGATTAACATTCTCCACGTTTTCTACCGTTCTTGATGACCTAGGTCGCCCGGATTTTGATTTATCCAGCGTTGTACCAGTCTCTTCAAACTTTTTAACCCAATGTCGAATGAGAGGAATGCTTGGCGCATCATTTAAGTGGCGAAAACCTCGAATACTGCAGAATTTTCTACGCGCTACAGTCGCCGAATCACCGTTTTTGTAAAACTCTAGCACGCATAACGCGCGGTCTGCTCCCGAGAAACGCTCCATAGCGACTGAATTCCCAAGAGCCAGGCTACCGATTGACATAACCCCCGCGCCCCTCGGATACGTTGCGTTCACGCATTAAGCTAAATAAATATAAAATTTCTTTTGAGACACCTTGTACGAGGGTTATTTCATAAATAATGCACAGGTTGGAACAATGCGGGTTGGTTGACGCAACAACAGTGACAATTATGTCAATTTAAGTTGAAGGCTCGTGGAAGAAGCGTGTGTTTTGTTTTCATTTATAACATACTCTGCTTTTAACAAACGCGAGCTAGAGATTCAGCCTGCAGGAGTCTCGGGTATTGTGACTGTTGACGATCAAAGGTACATTAAGACTTTACGTGGCAAAAACCTGATAGTAATCCACAGAGCTTTAAGAGAAATTTGCGGTGACTTAACAGTGGACCGTAGTATAGTTTCTCGTTGGGCTTATCAGGAAGACCGAAATATCAACAGATGAAAGAAGTGTGAACTTAGTGACAGATGCTTTTAAAGAAGATCGTCGTGAGACATATGAAGAACTTTCTGAAACCACATAGATTCCACCAACACAGAAAAATGCACAAAACCCGAGCTAGTTGCTCAAAGTTGGGTCATTCATTCTCCATGACAACACTCGGCCTCACATTGGGAATGTTGTAACCGAAAAAATGCGTGAATATAGTTGCGAAGTGCTCCCTGCAGTCCGGACATGAGTCCACCAGACTTCGACTTATTCCCAAAGATGAAAAAATCTATGCGTGGACATGGTTATCGGTCTCTGGAAGGGTGTCAGGACAGAATTACACTGGACAAAATTACACGGGACAAAATTACACAGAAGAAATTACACATAGACAAAATAACACAGGAAAGAAATTACACAAGGACGAAATTACACATACGAAAATTACACTAAGACAAAATGACACATTTAATTTTTTTGTGTTTATGAATTTTCTGATTGTGTTCTTTTATATAAAACATTTTTTTTAAAGGGTTGGATTAAGTAAGTTTTGATGTTTTTTTTTTGGAAAAATAAAAAATTGTATTTTAAGGGTTGGAAAAAGTAAATTTTAGTGTTATATGAATTAATAAAAAAATTGTATTTTCAGGGCTGGATTAAGTAAATTTTAGTGTTATATGAATAAATACAAAAAAAATGTGTTTTCAGGGTTGGCTTTAGTAAATTATCGTGTTTTTTAATACATTTTTAAAATTGTAATTTAAGGGTTGGATTAAGTAAACTATCGTGTTTTTTGAATAAATTTAAAATAAATGTATCTTAGGGTTGGACTAAGTAATTTTTGGTCTCAAATATGAATAAACACAAAAAAATGTATTTTCAGGATTGGGTTAAGTACATTATTTTTTAACGTTAAAAAAATCTAATTTAAGGATTGAATTAAGTAAATTCTAATGTTCTTTTTAAAACATAAAAATATTGGTTGGATTAAGTAAGTTTTAGTGTTTTTCAGGAAATTGAGATATTTAATTTAATAGGAAGCTGTAATGTACATTTTTTTGTTAATTTCAATATTGAAAAAAAAAATTGAATGTGTGAAATGGAAATATGGTATCGATTGTCGATTGTCGACTTATTCTAAAAAAAACTTTTTTTTTTCAAAATATAACTAAAATTTACTTAATTCGACACTTAAATATAATTTTTTCTATTTATTCAAAAAAAAAAAAAAACACTAAAGTTTAACTAATCCAAGCCATAAAATACATTTTTTTGCTATTCAATATCACCAAGAGTTACGTAATCCAGCCCTTAAAATACATTTTTTTAAATTTATTTTAAAAAAAACACGATAATTTACTAAAGCCAATTCCGAAAATACATTTTTTTTGTATTTTTTCATATTTGAGACCAAAATTTACTTAATCCAACCCTTCAAAAAAATTTTTTTATATAAAAGAACACAAACAGAAAATTAACAAACACAAACAAATTAAATGTGTAATTTTGTCTTAGTGTAATTTTCGTATGTGTAATTTCGTCCTTGTGTAATTTCTTCCCTGTGTAATTCTGTCTATGTGTAATTTCTTCTGTGTAATTTTGTCCCGTGTAATTTTGTCCAGTGAAATTTTGTCCAGTGAAATTTCGTCATGTAACCGGATTGTAAAGAAATATTATAATAAAAATAAACATTTAAAAAATTAAGAATCGTGTGCATTATTTATGAAAAGACCCTCGTTGTTTCTACAGTTACACATTTAAATTGTTATAAAAGAAAATCTTTCCACAATTAATGAAAAATTAAGTTGAAAGAATTAAACTGCAACTATTTGAGAAGAATTATTTGATCAGAGAACAATGAGCTTCGTAACTGAATTAAAGAGAATGACAAATAGCTTGGTAACAAGTTGGTAACTTAAAATGTAAAATGTAATTTATAAAGTTTCTTTAATAAATTACCAAGTTATGCTTTAACGAGCTACTTTGAAGAATTGTACAATTAAAAAAATTACAATTGCAAAAAAATATTAATCTCGAATTTTACTCAATTGTCTACCTCTTTTGGGAATTTCCAGTGAATTTAGCGCAGTTCGTTTAATTCCCAAATTAATCTTTTAAAAAAATATGTTTTCATAGATATAACTAAGAAACTCTTAGTACTAGCAAGGGCAAATGGTTTTTCCATCGTGCGTTTTTTTGGCCGCACGCCGCACGTGTAAAACTGCCGGTCGTCCGCCGATACCACTGTGCACAATGTATTATACAGAGTGTTCATTAGTGATTGATAGGCGTTTGAATTTAGTGTGTTACAGTGTTAGTAATATTCATCCCTAGCTGTTTGTACACTAAGCTGTACATTACGCATTTGATCATAAACGTAACTACGAATTTAATTTGACATTGGCAGCTGTCTGATATTGATATTTTCTAGAATATTTATTATAAAAAAAAGGCTCTTTTTATTGCTACTTTTGTGCATTATTTCATTGGTCAGCAAAAAATATTCATATTAACAATAGCAAAAGTATGTTATTTTAATAGAAATGCACCGAAGCATCAGTTTCGCTTCGGTATTTGGTTTATTCGGCGTATTTTTTAAATATTCGGCTTCAGCCGAAGCAATAGCAATATACGGTATTCGGCCGGCCGAAGTAAAAAATTTTAAGAAGAAATTAATAGGAGATTTAGTACTGTATTTGAAAATAAATACAAGGTGTCTCAAAAGAAATTTTATATTTAGTGCATCGATTAAAAAAAAAGTAAGCCGTATATAGAAAAAATGTTTATTAATTATTAAAATACACTTTTTGGGGATTTATTTCTTAAAAATAATATCGTCTAAATGTAGACCCTCGCGTTCTCGGCACTCATTTAATCGAACAGTAAAATTACTTATAACGTCTCGGCAGGTGGACTCAGGGATGGCTGCCATTTCGTGACGGATATTTTCTTTCAAATGCGCGAGTGAAGTCGGTTTATTGGCGTAAACTTTAGATTTAAGATAACCCCATAGGAAAAAGTCCATAGGGGTTAAATCTGGACTGCGTGGAGGCCAATTTATGTCACCTCTCCGGGAGATCAATTTGCCTGAGAAAATCACCTGATTTACGAAATTAAGCCTCTGACTGGCATCTTGGGGCTTTAATTCTTGCACCAATTGAATTTTGTAGGGGTGCAGCTTTAGGTCTTTGTGCATAATGCGATGTAATGATGATCTATGCACATTTAAAGCACTTGCGCGCTTCCGAATTGATAGGTTCGGGTCGTCACGAACAGACTGATTAACATTCTCCACGTTTTCTACCGTTCTTGATGACCTAGGTCGCCCGGATTTTGATTTATCCAGCGTTGTACCAGTCTCTTCAAACTTTTTAACCCAATGTCGAATGAGAGGAATGCTTGGCGCATCATTTAAGTGGCGAAAACCTCGAATTCTGCAGAATTTTCTACGCGCTACAGTCGCCGAATCACCGTTTTTGTAAAACTCTCGCACGCATAACGTGCGGTCTGCTCCCGAGAAACGCTCCATAGCGGCTGAATTTCCAAGAGCCAGGCTACCGATTGACATAACCCCCGCGCCCCTCGGATACGTTGCGTTCACGCAGTAAGCTAAATAAATATAAAATTTCTTTTGAGACACCTTGTATAATGGGAAACAAGCTCATAATCTTTTACTAAATGTTAGTAGCACTACTAGCATATGCAACTACGTACTACTAATAATATTTCTCGCTCTGACTCAGTATCTGGGTGGTATGTCGCACTCTTTTCAGAAACGTCAAATTTTGTTGTAGAATTAAGTAAATGATTATGAGCTTGCCCCATTATGTCTACGATATTATATCCGAGGTTTAAGCTAGCATTTTTCAAGCCGAATAAAATTGATTTGGATTATGCTAAAAATATTATAATTAATGAAAGGTCTGAATCTGAATCAAATGATAGCGATGAAGATAACACGCCTCTATCGATGAAAATATCTAAAAATAATTAAGAAAAAATACAAAATAACAGTCAATTATGGGGAGTGTTTTGACGACATCGTTTCTACTCTTTTATCGCTTCTATGCTAAAATGAAAATAAGCCGCAGAAAAACATTAATAAGGAGATCTGTATATATTTTGATAAGCAATTATTTAAAAAAATTAGAACCGATGACCCGTTATTATGGTGGAAAGAACGGAAATCCACGTTACCCATTGGTAAAATGGCAAGAAAATTTATTTCGGCACCAGCTAACTAGCGTATACAGCGAAAGTGTTTTTTCAGAGGCTGAAAATATTTATGAAAAAAGAGAAGTAGATTGCTTCCAGAAAATGCCGAACAATAGGGGATACGCATAAAATTTATATTTCCTTAAAACTACATTTTTTTGATATGTTAATGTTAGTTATGTCACCTAACAAAACAAAAATCACATTTTAATTAATATTATAGCCAAATTTTTTAATTAAAATATTGTAAATTTGAAATAAGCCGACCAAGGCGCGAAGGTTGCCGAGTAAATACGACTGAGTATGACGTCAAACGACTGGGGTTTGACGTCACAGATACAGGTACAACATAATCTTTACGTGTGTATATTGTATTGTTCGAGAGTTTTGTATTTGTTTTTAAACAATTTTTCACGCATTTATTATTAAAATGGCAGATAAAGATTTTGTTAGGGCTCAGAGTGATAATTTACCCAACATTGATGACAACATAAAGTTTACTTTTTTCTGAAATATCGATTTTATTTCGCCTCATAGCTTTCAGCCACAAATTTCGCCTTTTCTGTTGTTTTTCGCCATCAGGTAATGATATAAATTGTTTTTTGGATTTCTATTTGAACTATTTGTGCACATCGGTACTAAACAATATTTTCGACTATGTTTCGAAGTACTGGGGCCTGGATCTTCCATATTTTATATACTTTAATATAAAATTTAATTCGGTGTATACATTGTTTTTATTTTTTATAGAATTAAACTTTATTTTAATTAAAATCACTCTAACTTTACATAACCTATGAAAGTTATACAAGCAAATAAGTTCACAACAGACTATGTAGGCTGCACGCTGTACACTGGGTAGGCTGTACACAGTACACTGGGTAGGCTAGTAGTGTACTGCGTCACTTAGAAGGGATATGACGTCACACGTCGTTTTCGCGCGCTACATACATTTATGATTTTTTTAAGCCATCAAATTAAAAAAAAAATGCAAAACTGTTTTTTATATTTATATGCAACAAGAGGAATATAATAACAAATTAAAATAAAATCATGCCTATCCCCTATTACTTTTCATACATCAAAATTTAGCAAAACTTAATTTTAATTATTAAATTTACAATAATTATTCTTTATTATTATAAGATATTCTATGTAAATATGCTTCGACCGAATATTCGGTAGTTTGGCGAAGCGAGAATATTCGGTATTCGGTTATTCGGTCAATTCATGCTTCGGTGCATCTCTAGTTATTAATAAATTGTTTTGTCAGTGACTAATAAATTTGCCATTCTAAGATTTGTCATATGCAGCAAGTACTAACCTATAAAATCAATCTAATGACCGGAAAATTCGAACACCTGTCAATCATTTATGAACGCTCTGTATTTAATGCGGTTTAAAAACCGCAACCGCTTGTCTAATAAAAACCGGTCTGGATGCTTTTAAATAGTAGAAATTGTGAGCAAACGGTTGGAACTAGAGAGTTGCACTTTGGAATTAATTTAGTTCTTTAACCCGCAAATGAGAAAATAATCGAATTTTGAAAAAATAAAACGCTCTATAAAAATGGGTTGTATGCACCTTCGAAATCTGCCCTACGACTACACAACGCTGCCAGCTTCTTTTTTGTCACATATTTCGTAGGTACTTTTTGAAAACGATTTTAAATCAGTGTTTTCTTTAAAACCGTTTAATCGTTTGAAAACGGCGTTCTTCTAACGAACAGTTTTGGGTACAAAATAGTCTCGCAGTGTTAAATGAATGAAGTATGTATGTTGGATTGGGAACAAGAATAACTTGTTTTTTCACCAAAAGCTACTGAAGAAAAATAAAAGTCTGAGCCGGTGCGTTGTCGTGAACATACATGATGTATTTTTATAAGAATCAAGCCGTTTTTTTCCTTATTGACTCACGTAATCCAATAAATAAATATCTATTGGGTTTTTCACCTGTTAGCAACCAATTACGGTGAATTTTAGAAATTAAAGGCCTACTCGATCTCTCATCAACTTAGAATGAATTTCTATCATCTTTTAAACGCCCTAACTACTTAAATCACGCAGGTAGACTTCGAACATTTTCTACAAAAGTTTTTTAAAAGTTCAAGTATTTCTCCTCATCTTCTTTTCAAGTTTTAAACAAAAATTCACTAACACGATGCCTTTGATCAAGTCCATCTAAAAAGTTTTCCAGTTCCTAATTAACAAGCTAATAGTTATTAGTCACATAATTTATTTATTAACCTAATAAATTCATTGGTGATTTCCAAGTTAAAATTCTTCTCATAGTTTATTAGCAACATAAGGTGCTTTCATTTTACTACTGCTTTATTTAATACTTTTATTAGACACATCCAACTAGTAACTCAGTTAAACTTATATCGCTTCACTTACAAACTTAACCTATAAATTATAACAAGTGACAGCTGAGGACAGAAACTACCGAAATACTAATTGCGTTAACATCTCCTTTCAGTACATGGTACCAAAATTCATGGTTTATGATGAACTTCGATCTGGAAGGCCTTATAAAGAATTAATTTATTATGAGATGTTAAAACCGGGACAAAGTGTTAATTCTGATCTCTACTGTGAACAATTGGATCGACTGACCAGAAATCGGCCAGAAATTGTGAATAGAAGAGGAGTTATTCATCAAAGCGACAATGCCTGACCTTATTAATAAAAAAAAGATACGTGAAAAAATTTCCGAGCTTGATTGGAAGGTTCTAACACACCCACCCTACCCACCAGACATTTCACCCTCCGACTATCACTTATTTTGGACACTTAGAGATATGACCATGTTAAAATGAGCCTTGAACAGTTTTTTCCTTAAAAAATCAGGTATTTTATAAATCGGGAATATTTTCTTTTCCTGATAAATGGCAGAGTGTTATAGGGAAATAAATTTAAGATCGTAGCGCCGCGGTGTTGAATTTTGGAACGTAGGTAAAGGGTACCTGATGTTATTGTTACATAGCTGTGAAAGTGAAATTATAGGAATAAATATGTTTTACAATATTTTGTGAACCTGTTTTACTATTTTATCAACAAGTATATTAATACAAATGTTTATAAAACCATATTTTGCATGACACGTCTCTAAAAAAAAAAAATAAAAACTATATTTTGTGATTTAGGTTATGGTGATAAAAAAAATGTATAGTGGATTATTTCAAGTTTATAGATGGAATTAAAAATTCAGGCATCGTATATGAAGGAGAGGAAGTGTAAGCAAATTTTCAACTAATGTCCCACTTTTTTTCCAAATTTTTCTTTTCTAATTCAAGCTTTACGACAATAGGGGATAGGCATGATTTTTTTAAATTTTTTTATTATATTCCTCTTGTTGCATATTAACATAAAAAACAGTTTTTATGTTAATATTATAATATATATAATTACCCGTAATAAAGGAAGAGGTCCGCTGGCGAGTCCGTTCCGTCCTAGAACGATCTAAGGCTCCCACTAACAATATCACTAAAGCTGAGTATAAGGCTATCGCAGAACTCAGAAAAGATGTGGACATTAAGATTCTACCAGCAGACAAAGGCAATGCTACAGTCATATTAAACACCGATGACTATAAGCAAAAACTTTTGTCGAATATTACGGATGACAAATATGAGAAACTTAAGAAAGACCCTACTAAGTCGGTGGAAACTAAGGTATACACTACACTTAGGAGGTTCAAAAGTGAATTTACTGATGAAATGAGATCTAAATTAACTCCGCATTATAGCAAAGCTCCTCATATCTATGGCTTACCTAAGGTACACAAGGAAAACGTCCCCTTGAGGCCTATTGTCAGCTCCATTGGCTCACCATGCTATACTTTAGCTAAATACCTGGTGTCAATAATAACACCTCTAGCCGGCAAGAGTGAGAGCTTTGTAAAAAACTCGGAGCATTTTGTTAGTGTTATAAAGAATTTAGAATTAAAACGTAATGAGATTCTGGTAAGCTTTGACGTTGAGAGTCTATTTACTAATGTGCCTGTAGATGAAGCTCTAGTAGTTGTTAGAGAAAGGCTAGAGTGCGATCAGACGTTATCTACTCGAACACATCATTCAGTTGACTGCATTATGGAGTTATTAACACTTTGTGTGAAAACTACCTATTTTCAACTGGAAACCGATTATTACCAACAAAAGGATGGCATGGCTATGGGTTCTCCACTGTCACCTATTATTGCTAATATATACATGGAACATTTTGAAGCGAAAGCTTTAAAAGAAGCCAAGTACAAACCGAATAAATGGTTAAGATACGTCAATGATACTTTTGTCATATGGCCACATGGTAAAGATAAACTCCACGAATTCCATCAATACCTAAATTCAGTACACACTAACATTAAGTTTACTGTTGAACTGGAAGTTAGCAATCAACTGCCTTTCCTAGATGTATTGATAATCAGAAATGGCAAGGGGGTTCTAGCAACCACGGTCTACAGAAAACCAACACATATAGGTCTATATCTTAATTTCAACTCATTCCACCATAATAGCACTATGAGAGCTGTTGCACTGAGTCTAGTTAATAGAGCCAAAGTAATTTGTTCTTCTAAAAAGCTTCTTAAAGTTGAATTGAAGAACATCCGTTCCACCTTACAGGATAATGGCTACAGTCATAAAATTATTACTGATGCTATCAATCATAAGAAAAATGACACACCTAGAACTGACGAAGTGAGATATGTCTCTATGCCCTATTATAAAGGAGTATCTGAGAAAATTGGTAAGATACTAAAGAAGCATAATATCCAAGTAGCCTTCAAATCGATTTTAAGATCTATCCTATCATGTACAAAACCCAAATCTGTCCTAAACAAAAACTGTGTCTACTCTATTCCCTGCCAGTGCGGGAAACAATATATTGGCGAGACTTGCAGACCTCTACATGTTAGGGTAAACGAGCATAAGAAGAAAGTTCAACAGGGCGAAATTTACAGTTCCAAACTGGCTGAACATGCTTGGGAAAATGAACACCATTTCCAATGGAAAGATGCTAAACCCTTAATGTATGAGGAAAACAAGTTCAAGAGAAAATTGAAAGAGTCTGCTTTGATCGAAAACTCTGGAGATGCTGTCAGCCAAGCCAGCATAGAATTTCCTCAACTCTGGCTTTCCATTATTCAAAACAATCCTCAAGTCACTAATCCAGTAACAAACAACTCATTACCACACAATAATGTGAGAAACAACCTTAATCCGGTCGTTAATCCTCAGCAGGTAGTCGCGTCCCTACCCATACCTGATCCCAACCACCCAACCAATAGCAACGCACCTATAACCTGCTCCCACTCTTACAATACTAGGTATAAAAACTCGAAGAAAACTGAAATGTTTATCACTTCTCGTGATCGCTGAAGACGGAAACAGATTGTTGAGCAGTTTCCGAAACGTCCGAATTTTTTATATTACTCTTAAAGTATTATATCTTTTTGATACTAATACTCATTATATTGTACTATTCTAGCCTAGTACTATCAGCAATGGCAAACGTCCAAAATAAAGGTGTCTGCATTAATATTGGACCATTGCAAAATAATTTCAAAGATATTACAATATATTGTAAAACATATTTATTCCTATAATTTCACTTTCACAGCTATGTAACAATAACATCAGGTACTTTACCTACTTTCCAAAATTCAACACCGCGACGCTACGATCTTAAATTTAGTTCCCTATAGATCACAATGGTAACTATTTTACTCAATAAAGTACATTTTTTTCTTTCGATCTGTTTATATTTTAATAATATCAAATAAACGAAAAAACTTTCCAGTACACCTAATACTTTAAATTATCAAAATAAATGGTAATAATCACTTTTTAATACGAAAACAATAAAATATTGGCAGCCATTGTGGTAGTGGGACGTAATTTACGTCAGAAAAATTTGTATGTAAAAATTCATACAGCGTCATTTCTTTAGTATTTTTATTAATAATAATAATAATAATAATAATATTTATTATGTATTAAATGTTTACATTTTTACAATCGTCAATCGGTAATCCTAGTACAAGGTGGGTAAAAAAGATGTGAGAGATGCATACTATAGTTTACTCAGTATACTGATCTTCATCTAAATCACTGAATTCATTATCTAGGTATTCTGCAGTGGAGTAAAACGCCTTAGATATTCAATGGTAACGCGCAAGTCGCGTATTTTTTATTTATCAATCCTTGTATTCATCTCAACATAGGAATAAATAAGTCCTTCAATAATAATATCCCTGACAATAATTCTGTCTTAAATAGCATTCTTCCCACTAAATTTAAAAACTTTTCCCATATATATACAGATGGTAGCAAATTATCTTCTGCAGATGCTACTGGATATGGTATATATGTCCCATCTAAAAACTTAAGAATAGCCCGTAAAAGCACATCTTATCTTCAAATCATGTCAGTTGAACTTCTTGCAATTAGATAATCTCTCTCTTTAATTCCACAATGGAATATCAAGAAAGCACTTATTCTTACTGACTCTCTAAGCGCACTTCAAACCATTAATCAAGTCGGCATTTGTGACATAGACAAAACAGCTCTAATCATAAAATCCTTGATCCACTCACTAAAATTGTCTAGCATTGAGGTACATCTAGCTTGGATACCGAGTCATACTGGTATTAAGGGAAATGAAATTGCTGATCAACTTGCAAGAAGTGGTGCAAGCCAGCCAGTAGAGCTGCATGATAATTATGTGCCATATAAAGATATCTTACCGCTCATACAAAAATCTTTACTATCAATATGGCAACAAGAGTGGAATACCACTTCCCAACATAAAGGCTCTTTCCATCACTCTATTCAACCTTCCATCTCTATTAAACCCTGGTTTCATAATCTTCACCTTAATAAACGAACTATCTCCACAATTTGCCGGATGCGTTTTAATCATTGTCTTTCCTTTGTGCACCTCCACAGAATACATGTACTAGATACAGCTCTGTGCGACTGCGGAGAACTTGGTACCGTAGACCATATGATTTTTAATTGCCCTATCCACTATAACAAGTCTTCTTTACTTTACCTGCATTTTTCAAAACTTCTTCCCACTCCTATCTCTATTAAAACTATCCTAACCAACCCCTCCCCAGAAGTTTGCAAGAAAATTATTGGTTTCCTCAAGGAAACCAATTTAAATTTATAAATGAATAAAAGCTATGCACTGGCGGAATGGTGACCTCACCAAAGCCAACAAATCAGAAGAAGAAGAAGAAGAAGAAGAATCCCTGTATTAATTAATTTTAATTACTTTGAGAAAAGCAACGGATTACAGTTTACAACGAATTACAATGATTACAGTTTGTTCAGCAATTTTTAAAATAAACCAGAATAACAGATTTAAAATACTAGTATAAATTATTGGAGCATCAAACGTGCATTACTCCTCTTCAGTTGTTTTACATTTTCTTTTGTTTAACACGAACCAAGTAAAATAAACAACTTATCTAATTTATAAAACTAAGCTTCATGTAACCATATTTTACCTGCATTAATGCTACCACTAGAGCAGCCATTTAATATCTTAAGCGCATCTTTCGTTGCAGTAAGTTTATGTTCTGTACGACGAACCCTCGATTCTGCTTTCGGTAGCAACATCTGGGGATTTCTTTATTTATGGTTTTAGTAGTTTTCATAAACCGATTTTGTACGTGATCTGTAAACTTGGAAATTGAGTTCTTTTCACGTATTTGAATTGGATTTAAAAATGAATCTAAAACTTCGATTGTATACTACCGTATCTTGTATATTGGATAATAAAAATGAAAAAAATAGAATGCTATCTATTACAAGCAGGCCTTGATTTGTTTTATATCAAATAATATTTTATCTTAATTATTGGACACCACAGACCGACGGTCCTTTATTGTGCTTATACACTCATACAAGATAGGGATGGAAAAAAAACATCGATGTTTGTTTTAAAAACATCGATGTTTTTACCATCGATGGTCAGCTGGCGATAGTATCGATAAAACATCGATGTCTACTACCGATGTCGATGTTTAAACTTTGAAATTCAGAAACTACCGCTAGAGGCGCTGCAATCTTCAAAATTTAATTTTTATTAAAATTAGTACACAAAATATAAGCGCCATTTATTGTGATATAACAATACTAATAGTGTTAGTTTTTATTCTTCTTAGCAGTTAGCAGAATACGAAAAAATAAGAAGAAACTTCTAATTTTTGCAAACAATGCGAACGACCAACGACTCCAACACACTTTTTCTTTTTGAGTCTTGTTGACACTTTCCCAGTTGTTATTCTTCCAATCCCTGGATTTTTGTAAGTTGTTATTAGGTATTTTTAGGGTTTTGTAGGTATGACCAAAAAACCCTTATACCGTCATTTTGTCGTCTGTCTGTCTGTCTGTTCGGTTAAAATTGTAGCCAAACGGCTAAACCTAGAGAGTTGAAATTTGGCATGCTTATACAACTCTTTGACCCGCACATAGGAAAAATACTAAAACATCTAAAAAACATACCCCCCTAAAAATATAAACAAATATGTGTTCATCGAAAACAAAAATATTTTTTTTTAATTCTGAGTAGGGTATCAAATGAAAGCCCTTAGTACGTGGATTAACGATTAAATTTTTATTTTTGCAAAATAAATTATTTTGATGCGATTTTTGCCAAAATTGTGCAAAAAATTTTTTGTCCCACACCCTGTAGCCCAGATGGTTTAAACTAAAAATCTAAAAAAATTCTAAGTAATGTATATTGGTGTGAACCGAAATAGTACAACAGGAATTTTTGATCAGATTATGTTTTCGGAAAATAACGTATTTTTTGTGGTTTTTGGTTCACAAAGTACAAAAGTTATACCAATATAAGACACTCACATGCAAGGCGTACGATGGCGTAACGGGTTAGAGCGCTGGTGTCGGAAGCTAAAGAGTGAATTTTATTTTTTCTGTTTTTTTTTTGCATTTTTATTATGTTGAAAATATTTTGTCAAAATTCTAGTTATATTTTGACAAAAGTTGTATTTAATTTTTAAGAGCGTAAATTTAATAACCAGTCTTATTATATGATTAACAGACGATAAATTATTTTAAAAATATCGTTCATTTTGCCGTGATTACTACAAAGTAAAATTTGTCCTACACACTCAGTATACCGCCTTCACTTATTATATACCTGCGAAACTCTGAAATGTGTGAATATTCACACTTCACATCAATTTTTTTATATATTGAAGTTGGCTTTTCCTGAACAAAATGATCAAAAGCTTCAATTAATCGGTAAAAGTAACTAGAATTGAAAATCTAGTTCCGCCTAAACCAAAGGAACAGATTTTATTTCAACTTAAAAAAGTATAAAAATAATTGTGTATGACAGTGTTATTTTTATGTTAAATAATATAAAATTAACAATAAGATTGCTATATTAGTATTGTAATAAAATATTTCATTTTAAAAATGTAAAAATAGTAAGGTCTCTTCCTTTGATTTAGGCGGAACTAGATTTACAAATCTAGTTACTTTTACCGATTGATTGAAGCTTTTGACAAATTACAAAAATGAAAATTGCGGTTAGTTCCGCCTAATCGTATGGAATAGACTGTAGGTACAAATTAAGATTATTATATTGGGTATAATAATATTAATGTGAAATTAATTACTAATAAAAAGGAATATCTCTATTTCAAAATCTAATAAATGCTTTTTATCGATGTTTCCGATACATCCATGTTTTTCCTTCGATGTTTTTTCAACATCGATAGTAAGCGCCGATGTTAACATCGATGTTAAACATCGATAGTAATTATTTGTAACTAGATACCAAATTCAGCATTCGCGCTGACAAGAATATCTAACACATCTCAAGTCGGACATGCGCATTAAATCTGTTCTTGACTAAAGCTGCATTCACAGCTCTAAAATTAGTAGACTATAGGCTATGACTTGTGCACTGTTGATTGTCACTACAAGTTTGTCATATGGCAACTCAAGCGACCGTTCACAGTTCTAAATTTAATAGACTGCGTTATCGACTGTAGACAATTTTCCAAACTTTGTAGTTAGTGCACTGTTTTAATGAGACATATAAACACACATTAGCTATCTCACTTTACATATCTGTCGCATATATGTTACATGTAATCTTTACTGTGGCACAAATTTCAACAAATTTCGGAAATCGTGAAACGAAAAAGAATTGCTGTAGCTACAGCTATAATTTTGTTATTAAAATTTAGTAAAAAATCACGATCTCGCTGATGGGGGTTCGTAGAAAGTCCCATAAATGCATTTATTCCTTCGTGATTGATTTGAAAAAATATAGATGTCACAACATTCGTTACGCATCAATTTTCATAGCTTTGAACGCGGTCATTAAACGTTAAAACTGTCTATTAAATTTATCCACAACGCCCAGCGTGTAGTCAACTAATTTTAGAGCTGTGAACACAGCTTTATTTCTTAATTGCTGGTAGCTTATTCGAAATTTCATCCTCGAAGAAAGCTATTGTGTAAAAATTCTGACCAATCTAAAAAATTGATGTGAAGTGTGAATTTTCACACATTTCAGGGTTTTGCAGGTATTTAGTAAGTGAATGATGATTATTTGAGATGCCAAAACAAATTTTATATTAAAATATATTTTTTTGTTAATTTTAATTCGAACGCTTAATACCATTATTTATTTAGGTTTCTAAATATGTGCAGTATTTTTTTTTTTTATATAGCAAGGTTCATTAGGAATTTTAAAAATTGCGCTATGACTTCCATTGGTTGTTATAAGCTCCGCCCCTCTGATTTCGTGTACATTGAAACAGAATTAAATTATAATTTAAACAATTTCCACTGGTTATTAAATTTACGCTTTTAAAAATTAAATGCAACATTTGCCAAAATATAACTAGAATTTTGAAAAAATAATTTAAACAATATAAAAATTCAAAAAAAAAAAAAAAACAAAAATAATATTGTCTCTTCTCGCAGGGTTCGATCCCTTTCCATCGAGTTAGTTGGGCGAAGAGCCAGCGTCATCCATTAGACCAGGACACACCTTCCAGTGTAGCGTGTTACAAAGCTATAACTTCTGTATATGTGTACGTGCTATAAAATGCGTTTTTTTCCAAAAACATAATCTAATCAAAAATTCCTGTTGTAGTATTCCGGTACACACCAATGTACATTACTTAGAATTTTTTCAGATTTTTAGTTAAAACCATCTGGGCTACAGGGTGTGGGACAAAATTTTTTTTGCACAATTTTGGCAAAAATCGCTTCAAAATAATTTATTTTGCAAAAATAAAAATTTGATCGTTAATCCACGTACCCGGCTTTCATTTGATACCCTACTCAGAATTATAAAAAAATATATTTTTTTTTCGATGAGCACATATTTGTTTATATTTTTAGGGGGGTATGTTTTTTAGATGTTTTAGTATTTTTCCTATGTGCAGGTCAAAGAGTTGTATAAGTATGCCAAATTTCAACTCTCTAGGTTTAGCCGTTTGGCTACAATTTTTACCGAACAGACAGACAGACAGACAGACGACAAAATGACGGTATAATGGTTTTTTGGTCATACCTACAAAACCCTAAAAATAACATCAAAATGGAGAGAAATAAACAATTATGATTATTTTGTAATGCTCGTAATGCTACATTAAGGTAGTACCGGTTAAACACGTTTAAAATGTGACACTCGTGGATTTGACCAGACAGGAAATATCAGTCACTATAATCCATATTAGCTGCGTAACTTACTCTCCTTTCTTATTGTCACAAATTATTATTAAATGTCACATAATAGTCCAGTAACCTAGTACATCATAAGTTGCATCAAGTGGGGGTAGTTTGTTTCTTTTTTTTTCTTGTATGGGTTGTGCCTGAGATGCAAAATCCAAGTTTTCGACCTCGGCAGCCTTCCGGAACACTTTTGAATTTCGCAAAAACTGCTAAATTTTCGCACTCTTTTCGGTTTCTGCCCATTTTTAGGGTTTTGTAGGTATGACCAAAAAACCCTTATGCCGTCATTTTGTCGTCTGTCTGTCTGTCTGTCTGTATGCCTGTCTGTCTGTTCGGTCAAAATTGTAGCCAAACGGCTAAACCTAGAGAGTTGAAATTTGGCATGCTTATACAACTCGTTGACCCGCACATAGGAAAAATACTAAAACATCTAAAAAACATATCCCTCTAAAAATATAAACAAATATGTGCTCATCGAAAAAAAAAATATTTTTTTTAAATTCTGAGTAGGGTATCAAATGAAAGCCCTTAGTACGTGGATTAACGATCAAAATTTTATTTTTGCAAAATAAATTATTTTGATGCGATTTTTGCCAAAATTGTGCAAAAAAAATTTTGTCCCACACCCTGTAGCCCAGATGGCTTAAACTAAAAATCTGAAAAAATTCTAAGTAATGTACATTGGTGTGAACCGGAATAGTACAACAGGAATTTTTGATCAGATTATGTTTTCGCAAAATAACGCATTTTTTGTGTTTTTAACTAAAATATGTTAACTATTTAATACGTTGTGTAACATATCACAACAATAACTCTCGTGGCGTGGTTGGATTCGTCGTGCGCTTTATAATATAAGTTAACTTGCAAACTAGGGTTCGAATCCTGTTGATTTTTTTTTTTTTTTTTGCATTTTTATTTTGTTTAAATTATTTTGTTAAAATTCTAGTTATATTTGGTAAATAGTGCATTTAATTTTTAAAAGCGTAAATTTAATAACCAGTGGAAAGTGTTGAAATTATAATTTAATTGTATGTTTGACGAAATCAAAGGGCGGGACTTATGATGTAAGCAACCAATGGAAGCCATAGGTGCAATTTTCAAAATCTTAATGAACTTTGCTATATAAAAAAAATACTGCATATATTTAGAAACTCAAATAATGGTATTAGGCATTCGAATTAAAATTCATAAAAAAATATTTTGACATAAAATTTGTTTTGGCATCCCAAATAATCATCGTTCAGTTACTAAATACCTGCAAAACCCAGAAATGTGTGAAAATTCGCACTTCACATCAATTTTTACCATAAAGGAGCACGTTTTCGACAAACACCATTCTATGCATTTTTAAACTAGATTAAATTTTCTACAATTTGAGACCAAAATGGGCTCGGTAGTCTTAATAGTTTCCGAGATACAGCTTTTCAAAGTTTGAAAAAATCTCCAAACTTGAAAATTGTATGCTATATCATGCTCATGGGCACTGTTTAGTTTTAGAAGTGAAAACTACTCCTTATTGTCAAAAATTATAAAATAACATTGCAAAACCTTATATTGCTGCCGAAAATACTGTTTATGTAGATTATTACGCTCCGAACCGTGCTATTCGAATGTTTCGAAAAAAAATTATTGGTTTTTTAAACATAGCTCCTTCATTTTTAGTGATAGAAAGTTTTTTCGAAAACGATTTTGTAGGGCTTTTCAAGAGCTATAAGACTGTCTAAATTAAATTCCTTAAGATCCCTTAGTTTTTAAATGGGGTGAGTTTGAAGGGCACGAATAAGGTGGTGTTCGCTTGTAAATAGAGGTTTTAAACGGCTATATCTCGCCAAATATTCACTGTACAGAAAATATATGCACAGGGAAATTTAAGTCATTAAAAAAGCTACAATTTAGTGTTCTATCATTTTTTTCGTATCTCCAGTAATTTCGGAGATATTTTGAAGAAAATGGTGAAAAATACGAAATCGCAAAAAATCTTTTTTTCTTTAAACTCCAATTTTTCTAAAATTAGGCATTTTAAATTGGTCAAACTTCTTGGGTGCACTGAAAATACATATATGAAGAGAACCACATAAAGGTGAGGATCAATTTTAATTAGGGGGGTAAATAGGGGGTTGTTTTCACTGATTTTTTCGTAGAAAAAAGTAGGTACCGACCTTATTTTGATCATAAGTCGCTTAATTTTTATACTATAGACTTTTTGTTTTGTTTGAAAGGTCTAATCAAATACTTTAAAAAAGATTCAATGAGTTTTTTTCGAAAAATGCAAATTATTCCTGTTATTTGACTTTGAATCTTTCAAATTATGCATTTGGCGAAAAAAAGTTAACCATTAACATGCCGTATCTCGGTTCGTATTGGTCGTAGAAAAATAATAAAAAAAGGATTTTGTTTGTTTTTTAAAAGCTACAATTTTGCTTTCTACAGTTTTTTTGATAAAATGCATATTTTTCGAGTTATTCGCAAAAAACTTTTTAAAAACATCGATTTTTTCGTCGAAAAACTATTACACTCGTATTGTAGTTGAAAGTTACCATTATTTATAATAATTAATTCTTACCCACATGCTATAGATACCATTACTTCTATTTATTAATGCTTACCAACTTTCATGTGCGGTGTATTTATATTATGATAAGGTTTTACCTTGGGACATTGAATATACAATTTTTCATTTCAGGCGATTGAGGACGATGAAGAAAACGGTGAACAGTGACTTCCCTCCACCCATACCACCCTTCTTCCTTCTCCCCCACCTTCAAAATGTTAAATTGAATAAATGTTTACTTCACTAATCTAGTTTAAAAATGCATTGAATAATGTTTGTCAAAAACGTGTTCCTTTATGGTCATAATGGTAAGAAACCGAAAAAAATTCTAAAATTTAGTAGTTTTTGAGAAATTCAAAAGTGTTCCGGAGGGTTGCCGAGGTCGAAAACTTGGATTTTGCATCTCAGGCATATCCCATACAAGAAAAAAAGACGAAACTAACTACCCCCACTTGATGCAACTTTTGCCCCATAATCATGATACGGTTACTGGACTATAAAAGAAGTAATAAAAATAAAAATAAACATATTTTTCACCTTTCTTAAAAATAATTCTTCATTATTTGCAATTCTTCATTCTTCACTAGAATTAACTAGAATCCACTGTATAATGAAACTAATAACTAATTTGTGTTTTACAGTCACTGGACAGCACCCGACGTATGCTGGCGCTATGCGAAGAGGTAATGTATTATTCTTATCATCATCTTTATGTTAAGTGGAATAATTAATATAATATAATGATAATTTGGGGTTTTCCTCTGTGATATCTATGGATTGGAGCGAGACCTATCTGTCACTTATTTAGGGAGTTGTTTTCTTTCTAATTTTCCCTCTTTCTCTATCGGCGGTTCCGCAAGATGGTAACTGGAGAGGCATTCAAATCTTCAATGCTTTGTGAACATCTTCGTTGGTAAAACTGCAGGACATGTACTGTTAATATAATTATAAATATATTTATTAGATATCTATCATGTTCTTCGGTTGAACCATAAATTTGAATGCCCCTCCTGAAATTATAACTCTTAATATGATAATAGCAGTCAGTGTCGCCATATATACATATACTAATGTACAGATGATGGTCATATTGTTATATAAAAGCAACATTTTGTTTCATTTTTCAACTCTGATGTGAATTTGAATTTCAGTGGTTTTTAGTATAAGGTCTTTTGAGTAACAGATTATTAAATTATGAATGCAGTACGTTCCAAAATGTAAAACGACTACACGTTTTGTGATAAAAATTGTGTAATTATATTCATTTTATGCAAATTTATGAAACATGTATTTTTAACGTACGCTTGCATATTTGAAGCATAGTTTGTTATGATATGCACATAAAAATAGTAAATAAATGGAAATAGGTTATTAAAAGGATGTACCGTAAATATAAGAGAGAAACCAGATGGTTGTGATTAGTAATGATTTTTGTTGGTAGTTGATTATATGGGACACTTCAAATGGTAGTCTGTTTAAAAACATAATCTCAATATTCTGCGGTGTTTTGCATATGCCATATGTATGTTATGGCCAATGACTGAATGGCGGTCAGTGTTAACAATGACCAGCCAATGGCAGGCATAAAAAATAGTCTTTTTTGATACAAACTCCTTTAAGCTTACTTCGAGCCTTTTCGCTTCTGCTGTCTTAGATTTTTATTAACTAAACCTAGCCTAATTACCTAAATTGATCATATATACTGGAGTTTATTACACTATTTTTAATGGGCTAATGTGGGGAAAAATAAAATTACTGTGTACCTAAAAAGTAATTAGGTTAAGTTTAGTTAGTAAAAATGTAGGACAGCAGAAGCTGAAAGGCTCGAAGTAAGCTTCCCGAAAAAATTCCAAATATCTGTCATTGGCCGGTCGTTGTTAACACTGCCCGCCATTCGATTATTGGCTGGACATGTATATGTAAATATGTATTAACAATATTTAATAAATTAGATACTTTTAACTGATTCATCGTCGATTGAAAGCGATTATGATGAATTTATCATGGATTATTTGAACAGAGGACAGTTTTTCGCCATAAAATGAGTAAGAAACCGAGAAAAAACAGGATTTGATCTTGGTTGTTTTGGTTAATAATCAATCTATCAAACTTCAATAACTGCGTTCCGCAAATAATATCTTTTCAGTAATTTTATATTTTCGGAACGAAAAATCATATTTATTTGTTGAAATCTGGTATTTACGGTTCATACTATATATTTATTTATTTATTTAATTAATTAATTATTTATTTAATTATTTATTATTTATACTTTGTGTCCCACGAAGAATCTGCCATTTCAAGGATGTATTTCTTTGTTTATTTTAAGCAAAAAAGTTCTATCAACATAAGTCCTAATTGAAAAATTTACACAGGATGTTTTTGGGGACCGTTTAAGCATTGCTAACTTATTTATTATAAGAGATAGGAAGCAGGTTAAAACAGGAAAGATCGAGTCTTCCACTCTGAAACTAAGAATATTAAATTGTAAAGACAATTGTACATCAAGATAAACGAGTTATTACGAAAAAAAAAAAAAAAATAATAATAAAATAAAATAAATAAATGTGACGCCTGTATATGTATTTTTAGACTAGCGCATAGAAAATGTATTTTTCTTTAATAAATCATTATGGCACAGTATTAAAATAGTTATTTGTGTACCGACGCCAAAAAGTGGATCTTTTTCGTTCGCATCTAAATTTGATGGCCGAGGCAGAGTACCTCTTTCAATAAGCCGTGACTAGATTTTTTTCGAATCAAAGTTGAAATATTTTTTTACTTAAATTTAATGAAGACATACTAGAAGTTTGGAAGATTACACCTGGGATACTTATATAAATTTTTGAGGTATGATAAGTTAAACCTATATATATTGAGATATTGACGTAGTCATTTCCTATTACTAATAAAATATATTTCCTAAAAAAGAGTGTATCCAAAGTTTGGTCCTATTGTCTCGAACTTATGCGTTTACATTATATCTGAGATACTATATGGTAGTAGGCCCCTTTACAGCTTTCTAATATTGTCTCATACTGGTTTTGGATCAGTTTCTTATTCAGTTATTTTTGTTCGTGCAATTTTTGTTACGCTGGTAGTTACTTTAACGTATACACTTAAATGAGATGCGAGGCGCTAATAGTCATATACGGTGTTTACCAATAATTTAAAAATATATATAATTTTTTGTAACTTTAAAATTTCAATAAAATATTATATTTAAAAAAATGTTTCGTATAAAGTTTTTTGCTTAAATATTTGCTCTCATAATATCCAATAAAAAATATAGACCATCTCATTTAAAATTTGTTTAAAATTTTCTGGAGAGTTATGCAATGTTGCTAAACTGCAAAAAAGGACATTTCACGCAGAATATAAAAGTCAGTGGCAATACTCTTATTTATAATTAAAATAATAATAATAATATTTTTATTAGGTGGCTTTAACAAGATAGCATAGCACTCACTATATACTGAGAAACAAAGATTACAATGGCAACATTGTATGAATGGCAAAAGGAAATTGCCGCCAAATTGTAGGCGTACTTGTTTTGATGTTAACAATGAGCTATTTATAGCAATTCTCTAAAATGTTAGCAAACATATTTAAATCACGATTATAATGATTCCCTATTTGCAATCACGTAAGATTTTGTTTTCAAACAATATTTAGACGCTGACAGTTTATCTCGTAGGATCATTACCATGATTATTCTTTCTTTCTTCGTAATCCTGTCAGAAGAGTCGTAGTCGCTTTTGATGGTCTCACTTAGCGAACAGTTGCCTTCTGAAAGACAATCTTGTCTCTCCATCGTTTGGGGGAACATCCTCGTAGTCTAAGCTAAATGGATTTTTCCATGAACTACTAAGCGCTACAGATTATCTGATACTCTTCGGCTTACATGCTTAAAATAAGTGGTCATTTTTCTAAAATGCACTTGATAACCTGTAAGGTTCTTTAACTTCTTCAAGGATAGACAGCGTTGGCGCTAGGCTTTTAGCCGCCACAGGCAAAATTCTTTACTGCACTGGTAATTTAACAAGTAAGTAATTATTTTAACAACGAATTTGTTATATTTGCATTCTACTTTTTGGCGTCTTAATATTGCGTTATAAGCGAGCATCTATGCGTAACGCCTACGCTGAGGATAGATTTAGGTATTTCTATAGTCCATGGGATTTGGAGCATTCTCCGCCAGCACCAAACTTCAAAGGAGTCCACCGTAAGTGTGTCGGCATTTATCCAAAATCCATGATTCTAAATAATAGAAAATGTTGGGGGAAAATTGAATTTTCTGCAAGCATCTTGTTTGTATTGATTGTTATGTGTCGATCTTTTCACACTTTAATTAATTTAGATGCAGTGCAACTAACCATTTTAACTTTACGATTTCATTATTATAATCAGCATTAATTTATCCATCTTTGGATATATTGATATATGCATGTTTCTCGCCGTTATGGACAATCAAGCTGTTGTATTCGGTACATTTTGATGTCTCTTAATAGTTTTCTTGGTTTTCTGATGGGTGTTTTACCTGTTCTTGCCATTTTGTTATTTACACGTTTTTCGAAGGTTTTCTCGAAGTTCCAGCAAAAATTTGAGTCGCAAAATGTGATCTCGAAAATAGCACCTCAAGATCGTGCTACAACAATTCACCTCATCGATGTGCCGTGCGTTATTCATCCCACCAATTATCAAAACTCACGCAAAACTTCCTCCAAAATCACCGTATTGAACACCAATTTCCTGGACGTCAATTGTATGTCAATTATTTGTCAAGTATTTTGAAAGGTTACCACTCTAAGATGATATCACCACTCTACGATGATATTATCAATATACAACAGAAAAAGTTAAGTTGAATTTAACCAGTTTATTGTAGTTCTTGGACCATACAGGTTTACCTATACCAGAGTTTCCCGAACTTTTTGAGCCGCGGAGCACTTTTCACGAGAAGAATTCGTCGCGGAGCACTACCGTTGCAATATACATAGTAACACTAGTAGATCGCGGATCACTAGTAGACGCTCCGCGGAGCACAGTTTGGGAAATTCTGACCTATACTGTTTGTATCCAACACCAAATAGGCAACAAGCATTACAGTAAGACCTATACTGTGCAATATGATTCTATAATGTCGCTATATCTCATTTTTACATATTTTTGACTTCTCTTTTTCTGGCACCTTAGAAATAATATGTGCATATCACAACCATAAAGACTTGCTTAAAAATTTGCAAGCTCCTTATTTGTGTATTTCTATTTCTAAAACGACAACATTTTGGAATATGCTATTGGTAAAAGTTAATTTTAAACAATTTTATAAATAATTTAAATGATATTCATTTCGTTTGTGAATTTCTGTTATTAATAATATACGTTGGTTTATTAAGGAAAACCTTGAAACTTGCATAGCATGCTCGTCTATTAGAGATTCCTGACATTAAAAGGTTAAACATAATTACCGGCAATATGAAGTCATTTCCCGATTATTAAATATGTCAGACGTCTCACAAAAATAGGAGATCTATAAAGATCTTGGTGCTTCATATATCGTAGATTTGGATATTTGATATTATGAATGACGAATCTTCTAGGTATTCATAGAAGTGGTGTTAGTTAACACATTGTTGACGGGAAACCTGAATCGATGTATTTTTTTTTTCGAAGCGTTGAAGACGTGAGACAACAATTCACCTCTTCGATGTGCCGTGCGTTATCCTACGAGAAATAAATAATAAAGTTGAATATATTAATAAAGTGCATATTGCGAGATATAAACTTAAAGTAATGATAGATTACTTCAGGGCCGGTTTTGCCATTAAGTCAGACTAGGCGACAGCCTGAAGTCTCATTTATCATAGATCCATGGACATGTGCATGGCACAAGCATAATGATTTATCAGTGGTGTACATTGTCTGATTATTACAATCAGATGTTCGAATTGTAAACATAACATTGATTCGCCTTGTGCTTGTGTCATACCCATGAGCTATGGACTTATTATGAACCAGGCTTAACGACGTCACGGAATGGAGGCGCCGAATAGCCATGAAATTATTTTTATGTACTTATGTTTAGTATGTAAACATTTTTATTTGTTATTTTTCTTATACCTCCATGCATATTTAGAGGGCACCGATTTATGTTTTGGGAAGGGGCGCCAGAGACCGTCGAACCGGCCCTAGATTAGATAAATGACTAAAGTCTATTCAAATCGAAGAAAAAGTAGATCGAAACAAATACATATTGTTACCGTGAAACGTGAATCGGCGTCAATATTTTTCCTACTGTTCAGCAGGGCCGTAACTAGGATATTAAGCGCCGGTGTCAAGTGACCAAGTTGCACCCTTTCGAAAATTTTGGCGCTCCTATTGCGAATGCTTTTACTCACCTTCAAAAATACAAGTGATGAGCAAAAAAAGGTCTTCGCCTCCAAAATACAAGTAACGAGCAAAAACAAAAAGGTCCTCACCTCCAAAATAGAAGTGACGAGCAAAAAAGAAGTCCTCACCTCTGTGACACAAAAAAGGCCAGCAACTAAAAATTTTGCGCCATCAACACAGCTGCGCCGGTGGCAGGCGCCTCTTTCGCCACTCCCTAGTTACGAGCTTGCTGTTCAGTACTTCGTAAAACAGTCAAGTAGACAAAAAAAATGGGAAAAATGCGATATATATGTAATTTTAGGTTAGTACCAGTCTATGAAAGGGGAATGTTTTCATGCCTATAAACCAGGAGTCGGCATCCTTTTTTTATGCTGCGGGCCGCATTCATTATTTTTTTTTATATATCTACGCCGCGGACCGTATTTAGTAACAATGTTCGGCGGGCTATACTTCCTTTTGTAATTTCTATGTTATACGATTTTAAGTTTTATAAATACGCTTAGTGTATAAGAATCTTTAAGCAGGGCGGCAGTAATGTGTCGGCTACGCTAAATAAGAAAAGTAAACATTATATTTTCTTATTGGTGGGCCGCATAAAATCGTTCGGTGGGTCAGATGAAATCCTTCGGTGAGCCACATAAAATCTTTCGATGGGCTTCATTTGTCTCAGGGGTCGCCGGTTTCCGACCCCTGCTATAAACCAAAAATCATTACCAGGGGCGATGAGAGCGAGCCTGGATCCCTGTTAAACAATAACCCCCCTCCCGGGAAACGATAATTACGGGCCCTATGACTCATGTAGATATAAATTCCATATAGCATCAACTGTCGAATTAATTTAGCTAATTCTTTGGCGTGACTTTTTTATGTTTGGAACGTTTTGTCTACAATTTATAATTTCCTTTAAAGGTAGTAAAACGCCAGAAACAAGTATTATTACGTTTTTGTAATAATTAAAATGCTGCTGAATACTCCAGATGCAATTCTGCAAGATAATACGCTAGGATTGCTTGTATTCCCTGTTGTAATATAACTTATTACAACTATTAAACGGTTTGAAGCGTCGAGAAACAATTCATAACAGGTTTAACTAAAATGCGTAACATCCATATAATAATAATTTTGATGTACAATACTGTTAATTGGTGTGGTTTAATCAACTGCCAAATATGTCTAGAAACTTTAGTATCTGGAATTACTCGAAGCATTATTTTTATTCTCTGTTGTGCTTCAACTTATTGCAATTATTATAGTCTTGTGTGTGAAAATAGCAATCTGGTAGGAAGTTGTACGGGTTTTGGACAGCAATGAAAACAACTAGATCAGCTGATAAGTTTCGAATTAGTTTAATTTTTCATCAGAGCTAGAATAGTATAGGACAAGTATAAGTACTAGTATAAGATAATTTGAGGTATTGCAAATTATAAAACTGTATATTGTTCACTTTTAAATTATTAATTTATAAATTTGCGTTACCTATATATAATACTTAATTTATTTACTTCATCAGTCGTTTTGCCTCTTTCTTCTGGGAAGACAGCTGGAATGATTCCACAAATCGCAGTATCTTCTATTGGTTTTCCTACATTTTGTAGTTGCTCGGCAATTGAAAGAATATGATCAATGCATCTCTGCATATTTGAAAAATCTTCAAATCTAGTTCTACGGAGTTTTTATAAAACCCATTTCTATTACCTTTATAAGCTTTTTGTAAATTTAGTCATGATTCTTTAGTTGTATTCGCCCTTTTGGTTTCTTTGTCGGGATCAGGCCTCAGCGAAATTATGATTTTGGCTTAACATTTTCTGTCTAGATCTATTTTGAATGGTTGTTCTTTGGTTGGTTCTGTGCAACACCATAAACCAGAGTTGTTTAGGATTTTCATCGAAAATTTATAATTATTGTAGTTAGTACCATCATCTAAATGTATGGATTTGGGTAAAACTTAAACAGCTTGCGTCGATACTACGGTAGATGATTTATTTTCCTCATCGGCTTCAACCATCAATCACGATCTTTTTGCTTCTTTGCAGGTTTTGCTCGTTTAGCAGTTCTAATTCGAGGTCTATATTGCGATAAAAAAGAGCCTGATGAATTGCTTTCTTTATTTTTTCTTCATTATTTCATAACTTGATGAGAAATCTGATCAGAGGCGCATTTAGGTATGGTAGACGTGAGATCTATCTTCGTTCTTTTTTCTTTCTTCCCCCGCCCCCGGGCGATATCTCGTCACGTCTGATGGAATAGCTTGCCTGTAACTTGCTTGACACTATCCAATCACCTAGTTGATGATGGCCCCCTTGTTTGTTTGTCTTCTATTTTACCTTCTACCTTCTGGTCTCTCACGACCATCCTCAAGTCGCATTACCTGACCGAAATATCTCAATCCATGGAGAAGAGATATTCTGTTCTTTTTCTTCTTATGGTTGGTTTATATACGGAACAAAAATAAGGAATAGGAAATAAGAATAGTACACAAGAATAAAAAATATGAAACCGTTTATATCGGACATAACAATTCGTCACTGCGCCTGCGTACTTGCGTTGGCCTGTGTTTAACGGTTGTCACTTGACAGGTTGCTGTGTTTAATATAACCTTTAAAAAAATATTGTGTTCAGTAAAATGGATTCAGAAGATTTTGTAAATTTATTTGCTTGTGTTTCCCATATTATATTGTTGTTTTCAACCCTCTGATCACAGCTGGAAAACATCTGTTGAACAAATTTTATTACGGCCGACATCTTGACCGTTGTACGCATGCTTTTCGTCTCTTATTCTTGGAATAAGAATAAAAAGTTAAATGTTACCAACTTTTCTTGTGTTTAAGTTAAATTTCATTCCTACATAAACCGATATACGGCGCAGCCATATTTTAACATCTTGTTTACTATTCTTATTTCCTATTCCTTATTCTTGTTCCGTATATAAACCAAGCATTAGAGTGCCATGTTCGGTGCTCAGAGCGTAGGATATTTTCCCGCATACAGTTGTGCTGTGTGTGTTGCCTGTACACAATCGTATGAGACCTACTATTTATTATCGTGGAATCCGAACCCCAAATTATTTTTTGGGAAATTTTACTAGGGCTTTTATCTCGCTGGTTGTCTTATGCCTTTCGAGGGAGAAACGGTCGGAAAATTGTAAGGTGTTTTGCCGGTACCGGGGAATGAACCGATGCTCAGTAGTCCACGCAGTAACTAAGCCACGACCGTTCTCACAGGACTCAAGACATTCTGTTACACCCAGATATTCTATTCATATTGCAAGCTTGTTTTTTGGCACTAAAAATAAAGATAAAAGTGGGCAGGGCACTGTTGGGGACACATCCGCTAGATAGACGTGTCGTTTGTGTGTGAAACCAGGCTTCGTGGTGGAATTTGACGCCGCGCACTGCAGTTTAACAATGATCTCTCCAGCGCTGTGTTCACACGGCGCCTCTAAATGGCCCTTCGTTTTGTTTTTTTTTTTCCGCCACCCGAAATTTATACCGTTACGTATTTTATTTGCAAATATTGCGATAAATCGAAATTTCAAATATCCTACTATTATTTTGCAATAGGTAAAAATAGGTAGTCATTAGAAAATTGAGCAAATTTTAATATTGTTCAGGTCACATATGTTAGATTGTTCTGTCAAAATAGTTTCAAATGTCAAAAGACGGTAAAAAAAACTGTAAACATGAGGAGGAAAAATTTAAAACTTCATAGGCAGCGGATCGTAAAATCGTTAGATTTATGAAATAAATAACTTTGATTAATGGAACCAGTATTCAACAGTGAAATTACTGCAACTTGAATGACGTTAACTTATACCCACTATCATTTATAAAATTAACAATCCAGTGTTAATTTACGGATTACGTTAATATCTAGGATTCCACCCAGTGACGTGAATATTATTTGAATTACGTTTATCAAATAAATTGACGCAGTGTTATCTCTTATATCAGATAACATACAAAATCCACCACATAAAAATCTGAAAAACGGAATTAGATTCTCATGTAAACTTTTTGCTGTACAAGTGTTTTTCCGATATGAACATGAATCATGTTTATTTGATGTCAATTCTGAATATGTATTATCTATTTATTATCAAACAAGTCAATAAGGGTCAGTGTACATAATAATATTCCTGAGTTTTCACATAACTCAATATACAGTGTAATCATTAATTCCTGATCGTTATGTAATACTTAACAGAAACATCTAGTTCTCATACTTATTTCCAAGGACATGTACACATTATTGTGGATTCGATTTTTATTATCTTATACCAATTAATTATTAAACGAACACTGTTTTTCTCTACACGCCAATGAGTTAACAACAAATATGAAGTTCGCAACGGATTATCGTTACTCGGGTCAATTCGGTCCAACGCAATAATCTGATTGGTACCTTGTAAAGTTGCACCTTTCAGCTGTGAATTGGAATACAGTTTTGATATTTTTTAACTCATTGTTTACTGTTATGTAACGCTCAGGAATTAATGATCTCACTGTGTCTTGGAAATGTTTAGGGCCCATTCATAAGTATGGGATGAACTACAGTTGGATAGAGCTAGTTCTTTGTGGAGATGGTACCTATTAAGCCTCGTTTAATAGTTTAAATTTTTTTTTTTTTATAGTTTTAATAGCATAATCTATAACATAAATAATGGTACATAACATAAATAAATTTCATATGTTTAAAGACGAAACAATGGAGTGTCACTATTCTGTTTATGTTACGGATATATTTATAGTAAACAGACAATATATTAGAGAGATATTGCAAAGTGAAAAAAGCTGACTTTATTAAAAGAAACCTCTATCAAAGTAACCTGTATTAAAATTTTTCATAATGTTTTAAAGAGTGTTATTGCAACGGCGCTCTTGCTTCATACTTTATTTTGACAAATATGCCAAATTGATAGATCGAAATCGTAATGAATATAGAAGAACAGTTCGAAGTAGCTATTCTAGCGAATGCTAACCACCAAGAAATTGAACATGTTCTGTTCCTCAATTTCAGTTTCAGCGTTTTTCTTTTCAGCTGCCATTTTATTGTTGTGTTTTTTCCTTTTAACATCTATTAATAGATCATGCAATTCTTGAAGCAGCTCTTTTTTGTCAGAGTAAGGTTCTTCTACACCTGAACTATGTATTTTATTTTAATTAGAAATTAGCAACATAAAAATATTTCACACAAATATGTAGGTACATTTTTTGATTCCTCGTTTCTTTATGTTCCCACGGCTCCAATAGCATTTGTATATGCTGCCTAATTGTTTTCCCAGAAAATTCTTTCTGAGTTAACTGCAGCAGACTATTTTCAATTTCTTCCCATACGGCACAACCATTCGCAAAAGGGTTTCGTGACACAATTTCTCGGAGAAGAATAACATCGTCCTCGTATTTAAATCGTAAACGTTTTTTATCTTTAGCTTGCATCATTACTCACAAGAACTCACAAGAAAAGTAAAAAAAAAAAAATTTTGAGGTTAAATTGACAGAAGACCTATCAAAATTAAGGCTCTTTAAATAAAAAATGCTTTGCCGTTATTTAAATTAAATAAAGGTAGCCTGTATTTTATTAAAAGAAAGAAATTAAGGATATATCAACTGCGCATGCGCACATGTCAAATAAAGGAAAACTTTATTAAAAGATCAGTAAAACAAAGGTTGCAATATCTCTCTAATATGTTTGATTTCTATGCTGTCATCGTTGCTTAAATTATTATGTAAAAATAGATATTGATGAATTTATAAATTGTGTTGTTAGATTCTGTAGGATTGATAGGGTTCAGGTTAAAGTTTGTCCAATTCTTTATATTCTTATGTTGTATTTTATCCAAAATAAAATCTTCTTGGGCACCATCAGTCAGATTGACTTTTAGCCTCACTCACATAAGACCTCCATCTAGATCTACTCATTGTCAGGTCTTGCCAAGTACTCTGTATACTTGTTAGATCTTCGGTTAGCTGATCTCTCGATTTCTTACGAGGTCTTCCCACTGGTCGATGGGTATTCAATCTTCCTTCCCATATCTTCCCAACCATTCTGTCCTCCCTCATCCTCATAACGTGTCCTATCCACTATAATCATCTGCCTCTCAGTTATTGTGTGATACTCGGCCTTGAGTACAGTTCTCGGATATCTTTGTTCTTGCGGATTCTCCATTCATCATTAATTTGAATGGGACCGAAGATTCTACGTAATATTTTATTTACGAAAACTATGAGGTGTTGTCGATCTCGCTTTATTAGGGTCCATGTTTCGGAGCCATAAGTACGAGACGTATTATAACTTGGTTCCTAGATAGGAGTTTCGTTTTGAGGAGCCAGTGCAAAAAAGATGCATTAGCAGCTTTAATTCTATTCGGAATTTCCTGCTGTATCAGATTCACCTGATTTATCATGGTGCCCAGGTATTTGAAAGTAGAAACTCTCGCAAAAGCATTGTCATTAATTTTTAAGTCGATCGTGTTCTCATGACTGCATCTACTATCAATAAGATACTTGGTTTTTTCATTATTGATGATGAGTCCTACTTTACGAGCTTCGACATCAATAAGGTTAGTAAGGTATATTACGTTTACAATCTTGTTTGAAATAATATCCAGGTCGTATGTATACCCTAAAATCTTGTGGTATCCACTGAGCTGTAGACCACGGTGGTTGGTATCTTGGGCTTTTCGTAACACCATCTCCAGCACGAGGTTAAACAACAAATGTGAGGTGGCGTCTCCTTGTTTGACTCCAGTATGAATTTCAAAAATGGCTGTGACAAAAGGTTTCGTACTTTCACTCTGCATATGGATCCCGACATACACACCATAGTTATCTTGATAAGTTTACTAGGGATGCCAAATTCGTCCATTATGTCTCAGAATTTGTCACGTACAAAATAAAATCAATAATTGGAATACTCATTCGAAAATATTAACAAAACTTTTCCGAATCTTCGCTTAGTTGAATTTCATCACATGAAATTCATCATGTATATGTATGCTTTTATTAATTTTGTACGCCTTTGCATAACCTAACAAAATGTCATCGCGCCGATTAGAACAAATCTCGCCCAAAATTACAAAGATGAACATTAAATATCAATTTAGGTAATTAGGTTAGGTTTAGTAAGTAAAAATCTAGGACAGCAGAATATGAAAACGATAATAGATAATAAACATTTTACGAAGCCACCATAGTTGGTTTAAAGACACACTAATTTCATTAATTTCCTTAAATGTAAACGCTGCCTTGAATGTGTAAATTATCTATTAAACATATCCGGAACGCACAGTAAACAGTCAACTAATTTAAAGAGTTCTGAACGCAGCTTAAGACTAAATATAAGACAAAGTATTGTATAAACTTACTCGTAACAATATACTACTAATAGTTTTATCATTTAAGGCTGCGTATAACCCCCGGAGGTTACTAGTTTCTTATACAAAACTAACAATCTGAAATAAAATTAGTATCAATCTATACATCAAATTTTGCACCGAATTTGTATTTATCTAATATGATAGTTTTAATTGTAGAAACATTTATTGTAAAAATATTATCGCTCAATAACTTAAAAATAGATATCAGCGATATTGTTCTGCAATTTTTTAAATCTATTTGTGGGTTTTGAATAACTTTTATTTTTACATAGTTTTGTGTAGAAATGTTCAAATAATACGTCATTTTTTTTTTCGACTTGATTACTTATTGTTTAGTGCCTTCGTCGAAAAATATTATACTTAAAGATAATAGAATGCCACTTGGTACACGTATTCTTCACGAAAACTAAATCATTTTTACCCTTAACAACCATTTTGAAAACCGCCGCAGATTCAAGAGAGCGGCAAAAATAGATTACCCAGTACAATAACTATAAGTAATTTTCACAATACAACAAAATAGCTAGAATCAAATTTGTAGAATGAAGCTTTAGGTACAATTTGCCGCATCGTACGCAAATATGCGTCGATTGGTTTACAAGATGGTGTCTATAATGCAATTTGCTTATTTACAACTACCTAACAGTTTTTTCTACAATTAAAAATATCCTATTAGATAGATAAAAATTCGCTGCAAATTTTGATATATAGATTGTTATTAATTTTATTTCCGATTATTAGTTTTGTATAAGAAACTATTGAGGACTATAGGGTTGTGCGCCGCCTTAAGATTAATACTAAAATATAGGACTAACACTAAAACTACGGCTAAATATAGACTTAACCCTCCCTTAATCACTACTAGTGTAATAGTTGAACAAAATTCTCATAGATAAACAAAATACTCAAAATACCTTCCACAATTACCCTTAATTTTCTGCTACCCGTTAATTATCCACTACTTTTTTATTAACCTCTACCCATTAGCTGCTACCGGGTATTTACCCGTTAGTTCACTAGTAATTGGTAGATAACGGGTAGTCGGTTATCAAAATCGGAACTGGATACAATCTTGTCGAGTCGGCTAGTGGGCACCCGAGTGTTCATCGTCATTCCTAGTCACTAATGAAATCTCTTGTTGATGCGGTGACCAATTTTCCAATGTATGACGTGCGTGCCGCATAGGCGCGTGACTATCTTCGTGTGATTCGTACTTTCACGTATTTAATGTTAATGTGTGCCTCCCTTTTTTTCGTTAATGGGGTGTTTAGATACCATTTATTATTGTTGATAGATACAGTACTCCCTTGTTAAATGCTGTTATAAATAAATTATAAGCTAATTATTTATTCATCAACGGTGTTCTGCCTTTTCATCTCACTGGAATCAATATTTTTTTTACTAGTTCACTTGTCGGAGCCCATGTATTTTATCTGTTTCATATCAAATGGTCTATAGTCGGTAGGGTTGAGATTTGATTCCCATTATCTGCTGTAAAAACCATGCGCGTGTTTTCGTTGTTCTCTTATTCTGTCTGTACATATTATTAATCGTCTGGTAGGAAAATCGATTCCTTATTTCCCGCTTTTCTTTCCGATCTTTATTCCGTGGTGAACGTTTGTATGCCTAGGAAAAAAAAGATAAAAATGAGATTTTTTTTGCAAAGTGCGCTTTTAGAATATAAAGCGAACGGATGTTTTAAAATACGATGGAAGTTCGTATTTAAGAATAATACGCATTTTAACTTGTTTTATTTAATGGATAAAATCGTTATTTTATTAAAGAAACGTATGAAGATTACTTTTTATTTTGTAGTCATACGTATGTTTTAAGTACTCGGCGAAAATTAGAGTATCTGTAGTAAAGTAAAGGAAAAATACAGTTGCGTAACTACTTTCTTTGTCACCACCCACGCGATGGCAGGCGTAGCGGACCCATAATTACGTCACTGAAAAAATATCGGTTGCAAAAACTAATCATTATATGTGTAGGTTGAAGAAAAAACTCTTCGTTGACAAAAAGTTGAAGAATCAACTCCGGGAATAGTTTGGCTGCGGCACCCAAGTTTTTTTTTCCTTATTAATCTTCTTCAGGTGCTTTGCCCTCTACGGAAATTAGCGATCATCTATGATTTTCTTTTTGTTAACAGCTCACCTAAATAGTACTACTTCAAATTTTTGAGCCTAGATGTCTTTCCGCTTTACTCTCTATGTTGTTTAATAAGCTGTATTTGGGATTTTGTATGATGTGGTCTAGATGAAAATTTCCCAAACTTTTAACATTCGTGGACCCCTGTTGATTATTAATTTTGCAAGTGGACCCCTGAAACTAATAATTGTGAGGCAAAAGAAATACTAAATAATGTAATTATGGTCAAAATGTCTGTAAAATTATAATACCTAGTCTTATCATAAATATTGTCACAAAATTAAAATCCATAAGATGATTAAACGTATTTAAATTTTTTTTTAGTGCATAATACATAGATGTATTTTTAAAAAGAAAGACCAATCAGTTTTCAAAGTGACCACTTCTGGCTTTTACGGCCGTTTGTCATTAGAATTACAAAGGGTTTCTACACGTAAACCCTCCTCTGCCTTCATCAGGAAGAGCTTTAGACTAGCGATATTAGGGTGTCTCTTCTAGCAGGCCATGTCCTGAAGCACGGACTACAATTTGTAGTACAGGGGGTTGAGGTCAGAACTGCTAGATGGCCAATCAGCAAGGGAATTGAAGTTCTGGTTGCTTTCAAGTCAGTGCTGCGTTGTCTTCGCTTTATGGACTGGCGCTGAATATTTCTGGAAGCTGAAGTGGTGACCAGCGAAGCAGGAGTTTATCAGTTCTTTAACTATCGACTCCAACATGGTTTCCTAGTAGACTATGGCCGATGTTTTTACCCCTTTCTCGTAAAATTTAAGCTTAGTGGTACCGTTACAGTTGAATATTAACTGAAGTAGGGTAATGGTCTTTCTGGATCTTCGGCATTTTTTCATGTGCTTCTCGGGAATTTGTAGCATACGCCCTGTCATTTTGGCAGTTTAAAGAATCCTTCATATTAAAAATTTTTTCATCAGTAAAATATATTTCCTGTGTATAAATCCGTCCTAGTTCTATTGACAAGCGGCCGCAGAGATGTAAGAAAAGACCAAATGTTGTCATTTTGAAAACTGATGGTGTTTCTTATTTAAAATACACCTAGGTATTATCTACTACAATAATATTAAAATATCTTTAAGCATTCTGTGGAAATTAATTGAAAACTTTATGAAAGTATTTATTGTAACACTAGGTACGAGGGGCGGTTGAAAACTAATCGACCTAGGCAAGAAAACACAACTTTTTCGGCAAAACTCAATTTATTTCTCAACATAGTCTTCTTTTAGAACTATACACTTCGTCGAACGATTCTCCAATTTTTCGATGCCCTTCGAATAATACAATTTCTCGAAGCTCTTCAAATAGGCCTCCGTTTCACCAATGACCTCCTCATTCGACCCAAATCACTTACTATTGAGCCATTTCTTCAAGTTTGGAAATAAATAAGAGTCGCAGGGGGGCAAATCTGGCGAATATGGGGGATGAGGAACCAATTCGTAGCGCAATTTATGGAGTTTTGCCATTGCGACTGCGCACTTGTGGATCGGTGCGTTGTCCTGGTGGAACAGCACTTTTTTCTTCGCCAAATGCGGCCGTTTTCGCTTCAAATCAACGTCGAATCGGTCCAACAGCTCTGCATAATATACGCTCGTGATCGTTTTGCCATTTTCCAGGTAGTCGATGTGAATGATATCGTGCGCATCCCAAAAAACTATGGTCATGACTTTGTTGGTCGACAAACCCAATTGGCCTTCGGCTTCGATTCGCTAGAAGCAGTCCAGTGTTTCGACTGTTCCTTGGTCTTTGGTGTTTTGTGATGGATCCATGTTTCATCCACGGTTACGAAATGGCCCAAAAAGTCTTTCTTATCGCGGTTGAACATCGCCAAACATTCCTTCGAAATGGTCAGACGATCACGTTTGTTGTCGACTGATATCAAATGCTGCCAGATGGGTGGCAGAGCGCTTCCTCATTCCCAAATATTCATGCAAAATGTTGAGCACCCGTTCGGTTGAGATATCCGCAGCCTCAGCTATCTCGCACTTAGTCACTCGTCGATCGTCGATTATCATTCTATGGATTTTATCGACTATTTCTGGCATGGTAACCTCTATTGGACGGCACTGGACTCTCATCATCAAAAATGCTCTTACGACCACGTTTAAGTTTAGCTGTCTAATATTTAATTGTTGATATCGAAGATGCAGATTCCCCATAAACATCGTTCAATTCGGTGTTGATCACATCGTTCGTTTTCTTTTTCAAAAACAAGTTTTTAATCATTGCACGATATTCAATTTTATTCATTTTTGTAAAAATGCAAAAATTTGTAAAAGTTGTTCGCTTTCAATGACTGTCAAACACAAACTAAATGACGCAGTTGTCTGAAAATTTTACTGTAGTTATTTGACGGTCAGGATTTACGAAAATCAACATTGATTTGATACTGGTGACGCCATCTCTTGCCTACAGCGATTACTTTTCAACCGCCCCTCGTAAAATAATATAAAAAAAAAAAAAAAACGTCGGTGCCAGTCCGTGGAACAATTTAACCAGTCGAACACTAAAAATATAATGTGATTTCTTTATAACCTTGTTTACTTCTTAAACACATCTGTTAAGTGGGGAACAGAATGCAACGAGTTACTACTAGACGGCGCTATCTGTCAGAAGAAAGTTAAAACCAAGCTGTCGTACGCAAGAGCACAGAATGGACAACGTCCTACGGCGTTCGAACGCCGTTGATACTGAATGTTCGTCAACTTCCAACTTTTGATGCCGTTGAACGTTGACGCAGAACACCTAACCTCAGTTTTTACTGACTGGTAAAGTGTTTGTATGTATAAATAACTTGCATACAACATAAATAACATCACACAGAAGTCTTCATCATCCATTATACTTTTAATAAAAGAAAGCGCACGTATAAACACAGATATAGGTTGTCACGTGACACTTGACGGCGTTAAAAATGATTGCATTGTGTGCAGGCGAAAATCTTAACGGCGCTAACGCAACGCTGTCGCAAATGACGGCGCGCTGACGGCGTAGCGCGCTGTGTATTGTGTTCCAGGCTTTAACCAAATAGTCACGTACTTAGTTTGGAAATTCGGCCCATCCTTGACGTCGTCAGATTATTTTGCCACCACGAGCATTTCATTGCGTTTATTACAAACATACCTTTAGATAGTTAATATCAGACCTTCAACCAGTCTACATCATATTTTAAAATACAGAATCATTAAAAACACTAACACAGATCTTTCATTTAAAATCCTGCCAGTCATAACATCTCACAGAAGTATATTTTCCAATATGTTTCGGTTTATTTCTTTCTCTGGATTGGACCTACACCGTATCATGGAAAAACAACCCTTATGCATAACATTTATAGCACGTTTCTTAATTGTGTTCTTACATAAGTTCTACCATTAGAACTGAAGAGACTTGTTTTTGTTACTTTGCTACATAAAGATATTTATTTAATGATGCTTCAAAACTTTTGTATCGTAACTATTTTGTCTGACACAACTGTATAAAATTAAAACACAGAAACATCGCATGAGGTTAATTCATGAAACAAACTATAATGTTCGTATTATAATAAAATATTCTAACACTGCCGAGAGCCAGTGAATGTGAATATTATACAAATTTTCCCTTCACACATAAAATACCTAATCACAAGTCAAACAAAACAGACGCAACTTAGCACGCAGTGTTATTGAATTTTCCATGTTTGTTTTCAAGGAACTTGTTTCCATTCATACTTACGATAGACTTTTGATCAGGGATTACGATTAACCAATTTCAATTTGTTTTTATGTGACCCAAAGCTGCTGGCGTGATAACATGTTCGGTGTGTTAAAAGCTGAGATATACGTAAGACGAGAGAGGTAATCTAAAGGAATTTGCTGAGGGATGCGAAGGCTTAACAATGTGCCACAGATTATTATGAAGTACCTGAGATATGCTGTAATATTATTAGTGAAAAATTTGGCCAGTTGACAGATTCTAAATTACTTTGATAGCCCAAAATAAAAGAAATAATTCGGAAATTTTTGAAATTTGATATGGATGTTTATTTGAGCTTACTATTGAACGTGTAAAAAGCCCCCAAGGTCAGGAAACGCTGCCAGGTTGGAAAAAGTGTGTACATTAATGATTTTTTGCATATAACTCATTATTTATTAACTTAATGAAAAAAATAGTAGTAACAATAATTAAAGAGAATTAAATTCTCTACAAAAAAGATATAATTCATTTTTTTTGTGAAACTAATAATTCATGAGTAAATGAACGACGGACATAAAATCAAAAAATAATTGGCTTGCCGTGTAAAGTTGTTTCACTGTCGGACGCCGTTTTACAAATGTTCGTTCATTTTTCCTATTTTTGCACTTGGTCAGCACTAGCGCTTATACCCTTTTCACACTAGAACTTTAAGACGAGTGAACTTAAAGTTCACCGATGTTTAACATCGGTATGCTTTCACACTTGATGTTTAAATCTCTGATGCTGTCATCAGCTACAGTAATTTTGTCCTTAAGTTACCGTCATGAAATTACGAGTTTTGAACTGTCTGCGCAGACGCACATTTTGAATTATTATAAACAAATATGGATATTTCATTTCATTCTACAATAAAGACACTATAATAAAGAATATATTACACCTGTATTAACATGTAAGTCGATACATTTTATCTCAATTATTGTAGCTCTGTATTTTATTAAACACATTATTAAAATAAATAATTTTATTATAACAATAAGTATAAACTTCTTATAACTTCGATATAATACAGTATTCTTGTTTATGATAATATAAAATGTTGACAGCACAAATTCAAGGAGTATTTTTTTATAATAGAAATTAAGTTGGCAATGCGGACGATGTTTAAGACGCAGATCTCTGTCTTAAACATCGCTTGTATTTAGACGAGGCTATACGGTTTCACATTAGCGTTTAAAGAAACATTCACTTTAACATCCGATCTTAAAGTTCTAGTGTGAAAAGGGTATTAGTCGATATATTGTCTGTATACAACGCATATACAAATGTCTGCCAATGCTACAAATTAATAATAATAATAATAATTACGTCTAACGTTGTTACCAGCGTTGGTCATCGTTGGATACATCGTCTGTAGTATTTACTATACAAGAGGGGGCAACTGTATAGCTGTATTTTATGACTTTTTGGCCCCTAGGTTGTGTATAATAATAATAATATTTATTCATGCCCTTCGGCTTTAAAATACATTGTATCTATACGCGGGTTGCCTCTTATATTTCGGGATTGCGCTAAACTAATGCTGCCATCTGGCAACTGACGCTTCTATAGTAAAGTTTGACATTTTTGACGGTATACGTACTCAGAACATTTTGACGTATGAGCGCTATTTGTGTTGTTTACAGTAATTTGATTCATCTCGGCCAGAAATGGAATTAAAGCGATTATTTTTTACTTTCGACGTGGATTAACCCAACAACAGTGCATCGATGAACTTAATTCGACTTTTGGCGATGAAGCATAATCAAGGACTACTGTTTATCGATGGTTTGCCGACTTCAATCGTGGCCGTAGTTTGCTTAAGTACGAATTGCGTGAAGGTCGTCCAAAATCGGTTGATGTTCCGGAAAACATTGACACTGATACTGCAAGATCATCATGTGACTTACCGGAAGACTGAGGTATCCTTCGGCCATAGTGGGACCAGCATACATTCACTATTGCATGAACATTAGGCCGTCAAAAAGATTTGTTCGCGTTGTGGTGCCTCATTCGGAGTGGAAAAACTGTTTCGAAAATTAGTTCAAACGCATGCAAAAGTGTATTGATCTTCATGGAGAATATTTTGAAAAACAATAAAGCAACTTTTGTTGATAAATAAATTATCTTACCTGTAAATTACCTTAGGAACGTTGATACAAACATGAGGACACCCATAACACTTGAGGGATATATTACAACGGTTTAATTAATAAATAAGTTCTTCGCCCCCGAATCAGATTTTAAGTGTTCGGCGTCTGTGGATACCAAATGGAGTAGTGACTAATTGTCTGTACGCTGGTCTGGCCTTCCACATTGAAGCCCTTACAAAGCATGTCCGTAAACATGTGTTGACGTGTTGCATAAATACGTCAATAAAAAGTCAACGTCTGACGTTGCAACGTGCATCAAAAAGTACTCGTATTCTTCGTGTGTTGTAGCCAATATGAGCCTTCATAATTCTATTACGAACGACACGATGTGAGTTACAATGGGCGTACTTTTTGCACTCGTGTGGTCCCAGCTTTAAAGTGAATAACGACGTTGCGTTTTTCATTAATCTGTAACGTATAATTTTCCCATTATAGATACAATACATACTTGACAGCTAAACTTTCTTAAGTAACACTTTACTTTTTCTTTAGCAAGACAATAGATCGGTTGTTGCTTCGAGAAGCATACTTTTTCTTTTTCTCTCTAACGTAACGAAAGTTTCAGAAGTTGAAGTGCTGAACTGCATTCATTAAAGTTGATGTTCTCCCATTAGTTATCGTATCATATAAAAATAAAGTGTTTATAATTAACGAGCTTTTTATCGAAATTCTATTTTAAATGGATGATATATCTTCATACTTTCCACTTTACTATCTCGGGTTTCATTCATGACATTTTATGGGATTTTCTCTGTGAAATGTATGATACTGGCATGAATGAGATAAGGGCAAACTCGTGATTAATTTTATGAATATCGCTTACTACAATTTAATTACGACCATTTGAAAATGTAGTTCGTAATTTTTATGTCGGATGTGTTTACGGTTTACATTAGAATTAAAAACTATAGGTGTATGTTGTAATTTTTACTGAAAATCGGAACTTACTAACCGCTCGACATAATTTTCCAGATTCGATTTTTTTTTTTCATATGCCATTTTGTGATGTTTTTTACCAATTCCAAAGAGTGACGTAAAAAAATCTTGCAGCACTGGGGTGAATTGCAAGAATTGGTTAGCAATTGGCAACCAAATCAAGCTGTTGTTTCTAGAGCCACCAATATATTCAATGATAAAGTCATTAATCACTTTAGAAGAGTGTTATAGAAACGATAGATTCAGTCAACGTTAGATAACTGATTCATTTAAGTACGTAATAACTGACTGTAGGTAAGTAATAACTGACTCGATAGAGTCAGTCAACGTTTTTAAACCTGATTCATTTAAGAGACAAAAAGAAGTAACTAATGATAAATCGAAAACTCCTGAACGACAAAACCAGCCACAAGAAAATCGTTTTGTTTGTTTAATTTAATCAACGATGATATTCATATTAATCATGTAAATACAAAAAATTCAAAAATAAAAATTAATATGTAATGGTGTGCAAAATGCATATTTGTAGTGCAAAAATGCTGCTTCTCACTCCATTTATTGGCAATTTCTTCATTTAGTTGAGAATAGTTTATGTCTCTCTGTGTGCCCAAATCTATTTACTTTAAGAGTTAGGGTTTTTTCTAACCGACTCAGTTAGTCTTCGACCGACAAGTTATCCTGGGCAATCACTCGATAAATCTTTTGATCTTCCGTCAGCAGACGTAGAATAAATTTTGCAGCCACGCAATTATATTCCAAATCTTGGGTTAAAATTTCAAAAACAGTAGTTTTTGGAATTCCAAGGTCTTCTGCTGTCTTTCACAACTATCAAACGACGATATATTATATTAATTACAATTTGCACTCGTTCCACATTTTCGGGTGTTCTAGTTGTTGTAGGCCTGAAACTCTGTTTTTCACAATGTCTTAGTCAAACGAGGATCACTTTCCACTGAAGTACGACCACTTTTGATCCGTCTAAAAAACTCTTTCATTTGTGTATTACTTATAGATTCATGGCCATAAACTTTACGAATCATTTGTTTCAGACAAGAATGGTCAATTTTGGTAAAATTTTGTAGATCCTTTGTTCGAGACGTTGGGTCATATTTCACAATGTGCCATTCTCGTTTTTTAAAACTTATACAATGGCTTACCGTTGTCGACTGAAGATCTACAGGGCTGTTCCGCTTAGTAGAGGGACTCGTAAAGGTCCTCCCTACATGGTGAAAATTTGTTTTTCACAATGTCATAGTCAAACGAAAGACATATATCGATATATACCGTATACGATGTATATCAATACAGTGAACCCTCGATCTAACGGACTACTCGGGGGAAGGGGTGTCCGTTAAATGCGATTGTCCGTTAAATCCGAATATCCGAAAATGGTGTCTATATGTATTACATTAAAGTACATAAACTAAATTACAAATCATATATTTTTTTTAATAGCGAATTTCGCGATATTTTTGCTATACAATGAGTTAGAACAATAACTCAAGTATAGTAAGTAATATTTATTTATAAACAAAGTATAACTATAATATATATATATATTCGAAATATTTTTCTGTTGCTAAATATTCCCAAAACTCTTAAAATCGACACGAGTAAACTCCCATTTCTAGTCAACCGATTTGTACCAAAAGTTGATCAACTCGTGCCATTGATGTCAAAAGCTTAAATATGCAGTTTCATAAAAATTCTTTTAGCCGAATTTGCTCTGCATGTGTACACAGACAGACACACGGACGGACGGACGGATGGACAGACGGACAGACAGACGGACGGACAGACAGACCGACAGACATCATGCTAAAAATAGTCAAAACGTTATGTACGGACCTCAATTCGTGGAGATCCATCGAAATCTCGAAATGTCAAAATTGGCATGATCACAATACCTCCCTTATATATGTTGGCGGTCGGTAAAAAGTTGGTAGTTGGTACGACTGAGAAGTATACAACTGTCATACAAAAATTTGACCGGAGGTAGTTTTGAAAATAGTGTAGTTTGTAGTATAGCATCGAAAGTTGGAAGGAAGTATTGTGTTCCACATTATACTTTTTACGTCAGTACTACGCAAAAAATCTGTAGTGCTACGCAAAAAAGTATAATGTAGAACGAACTTTAGAAAAACAGCCTATACTTGGCTCTTGCCCGTACGGTCGTAAGCCTCGGACAATGTCCGTGATTTTACTCAAAGAAAAAACCATAACAATAAACACAGATCTTTTTATTTTTAGCCATTCTATAGTCCATTTATCTACGCGTTGGGAATTAAAAAAATATATATAAATTACGAGGTCATTTGTAAAACTGACCGATGTATCAAAAATTTGTTTCCGAAAATAGCGACAATTAATCATAAAAATGGTTTGGGTTATACAATTAACGGTTATACATACTCTACCCTGGTATATTGTGTCGAAGTTGCGTGTTTAATTGAGAATGAAATTCGCTAACAAGTTTCACTACTAAACATCATCAATATTATTTTTGAATAACAAATTAATATTCTTCTCAATATTTCAAGAACATATTTCGATGTTTGTAATCTATTTTTGCTACTTTTGTAAAAGTTTGTTGCCTTCGAAATGAATCAGCAAACTTGAGTTAAAATCGATTCGTCTGGGAATATGCCACGTGACTCACTGTTATCCAAATAAAATTTTCGGTTTGGAACCGGGATAATTTAGCTATTTTTCATCATTCTTCTTGTTGAATTTTATGCGCTGTGGTTCACTGGATTTTCTTCTGATATGGATTATACTTTTTCATTCTTTACGAGTTCCTTATCTATCTAATAAAAAGTTCTAGGATCGATAAATAATACTGGAAGCACTTCCTCAATCTAAAGCTTTGTATCTGTGGCAAGAATTATTAAAGTGTAACCGTTCAGGCGCTGGGGTGGGAGGTTACTTTTAGTCTTAAGCCCCTTAAACATTCAAATTACACGTTTTTAAGACAGTCATTTTGCATATGATTGAATAGCCCCCCCCCTCCCCAAAACAAAAATTCTAGCTACTAAACTTCCCCTAAAACAAAGTTCTAGGTGCGCGCCTGTAATCGTTAGTGATATTAAGGGCAGGGTAAATAGTTGGCACTCACGGAGGGGATCTCACGAGCTTAGCCCTTTTAACATTTGGATTACACGTTTTGAAGGGACTCATTTTACATATAATTGGTCATTAGCCCCACTTCTCCAAAACAAAAATTCTAGATTCTAAGCAAAGAAAACAAAATTTATAGGTGCGCGCCTGTAATCGTGATATTAAGGGCAGGCTTACTAAAACTGAAGTAGGCAGTTAAAAAAAAAAAAAACATTTTTGAATACATCAGTCTTACAAAATTTTCATTGTATTTAATATATTTTTCTCCTAATGTCAGTTTTACTTCTGACATTTAGATTTTGGCTGAAAATATGAAACATAAATAATAATCATGGAACTCGTTACTCGTTACTCGTTACAACGTTAATACGAGTAGTAATAATTAAATTATAAACTGGAGAACATTTAGGAAAATCGGTTAAATTCGATATTAAATATTTGCAATTCGTTATCGAACAAAAAAATCAAAACGTCATTCCGATTACCTTTCTTTAAAAAATTCTGGTAATATCGTTGTTTTGTTTTCGATTAGTTACCATCCTTGATAAAAATGTAATCAAAGAGTTGGAAGTCAATAGTTTTTCTGACTTTCTTCTTCCTTTCTTTCGACATCGCTTCTTATAATCACCTCAAATGTGCAGAAACGAAATATGAAGACGAGAAAATAAAAAACAAATGTAGCCTCCAATTTTATTTATTCGGGGTACCAGAAAGTTCTTTTGTTTTTATTATTAGTGCAGTATGTGAACTAGTCATGACTTGTTCGCTAAATTGAACGTCTTTTGCGTTTTGGTTAAAGTCTGTAACTTTGAGTACCTAATTATTGTTTTCGTTTCACTTTTAACCCTTGCATTTTAAAATGGCGGAAGAATTTCCATCAACACTTTTTTTGATATATATATTTTTTTATTATTGTTGCATGAGTACCATAAAAAAATTCTGGTACATTTGCTACAAAAACATTTGCTCTGTTTATGGTGATAAACTAAGTGTACGCCATCTGAAAGGCCCTATATTTTAAGGAATAATTTATTATGAGATGTTAAAACCGGGGCAAAGTGTTAATTCTGATCTCTACTGTGAACAATTGGTTCGACTGAATCAGAACTTGACCAGAAAACGGCTAGAAATTGTGAATAGAAGAGGAGTTATTCTTCAACACGACATCGTCATTCATAAAAAAAGACACGTGAAAAAATTTCCGAACTTGGTTGGGATGTTCTAACACACCCACCCTACTCACCAGACGTTGCACGGAGGGTATCCGACTATCACTTATTTCGGTCACTGGAACACTTTTTAAGAAGCAAGACATTTAGAGATATGAACCATGTTAAAATGACCCTTGAGAAATTTTTTTCTTTCGATTTGTTTCTATTTTAATAATACCAAATAGACTGTTTTTTTTTTTTTTTTTTTTTTTTCGTTATCCTTAGTATTTTAGTTCTCCTAATGTCAGTTTTACTTTTGACATTTAGATTTTGGCTGACAATAATTACGGAGAGAATTATTATGGTTTCATGTTGGACCCCTCCCCTTGGGTCAACAATAATTACGGTGAGAAAAAAAAAATCGCGTTTAGTTTTTCTTAAACGTAATAGAAAAAGATAAAATGAATATGTGTAAAAAAAAAAAATTGTACTGCCTCATCGTATTAATCTCTTAATACGAGTAGTATTAATCAAATTATAAACTGGAGAATATTTAGGAAACTCGTTTAAAACCGATATTTAATATTTGCTATCGTTCTTGAATAAGATTTTTTAAAAAATCATTCCAATTTCTGTTCTTTAAAAAATTCTGGTAATATCGTTATTTTATTTGCGTTTTCGATTAGTTATCTTCCTTGATAAAAATTGAATAAAATAGTCGGTAGTCGATAGTTTTTCCGACTCTCGACTGCTACTCCCGACTTCCCATCGCTGCTTATAATCACCTCTAATATGTATAAACGAATAATGAAGACGAGAAAGTAAAAAACATATACATATATCCCTTAATTTTATTTATATAGCTTTTTTAATTTTATTGAATATATTGTTATATAAAATTATCCAGGCGTAAAAAAAATTCTTATTATTATTTTTTGTTACTAAGTTGCTGAACACAAAGTTAGAAACATTGAAATACACGAGATAAACTTTTCCCGAGTAATTTATCGGAAAAAATATGATAAATGGAAAATTGTCTAATAATATGAGACTTGCCGGAAGTAAAAAAAAATATTCCTTACAATTTATTTTATATGAAGGGATATTATTTCCTTTTCAAAGTAAACTTCTATATAAATTTAAATACATTTTCTTCTTTTTCTTGGTTAAAGAACATTTAAACTTGGATGTAACCCAAATTTTATTGATACTGTAATCACAGTTGGAATCTTACACGAGTGTTTTAAAGAGGTCATTCTAGTAGCATAAAAATAATGTTCGGAACATATGAATTTGTAATCATTTCATTTGTTCTCGATTCATGAAACGGAACGAATTCAAAAAATTGGAATTGGATTTTATCCAATACGTATTATTATGTTAGATATTTTTGGCTGTTAATTCGTCTATTATATTATAGGGTAGTTATATTCAGCTTTTTTGTTCGCGTACTACCAGGTGTAATTAATTACTTTTTTTTTATTATTTACTAAAGATGCTTCGGCTTTTAGGCCACTAGCATTACGTATATATTAGATTCATTTGTATAATATAATAAATATTTTATAAACATGATATTATACCACAGATTTAATTAGGTTATATATATTTATATTTTGTCATATAAGTTTATGTTTTTGAGGTAGTCCGTTATGTTTGGGAGTTTTATTTTATTGCTGAGGGCTTCTTTTATGTTTGATGGTATTTGGTGTATCTGTCGTTCGGTAGTGTCTGTAATAATGTGTTTTACTGTCAGTGGTGCCTGGCTAGTATCACACTGTGGCCTGTGTTCTTTTTGGAAAATATGTCCGTGTGTCAGTCGGCAATGTCCGATTCTAAGCCTGGTAATGATTATTTGATCTTGTCTTTTGTCTTATGTCTCACAGGTCTTTGTTTGTTCTTTTATTTGTCTAAGGTTGTTGTTCGTCGTTTGAGTCCATTCATTTTGCTAGGTGCCTTGAATTTAGTTTGTTATGTGGTTAATTACTTTGCAAACCTCAATTTGTTAAGATACTCCTTCAGACTTACATATTTGTCTAATATTGGACGTAGTCTTACCTTTTTTGCTTTCAACTTGTCGGTCCTTTGCTTATTTTCAACCAGTGTTTACCGGCTACCTTATTTATATCATCAGACCGTTTGTTAGTCGGTAGGCTTACGCTTCTTTTTCTGTGTGGGAGACTCTAATGAACAACGTTGGTTTCGCACCTTTCATCTATTCTTCTAATGGTATGACCGGCCTTGTCTTGTGCCACTTTTGTCTTGCCATCTGTACTTTTCTTTTTTTTTTTTTTTGTCGTATCCAGGGTTAGCATTCTACACTCCATGGGCTTCTGGCATAATACAAATTTATTTAGGATTTTCTGTATGAAAGTTGTCGTTTCTAAACCGAAATTCAGGATATGGGTGAGCGTAGAGGAAGCTCTAAGCTATTTTTTAAATTTTCGCTTCTGGTTTTCTTTGCCCAATTTAATGCTATGTCCTAAGTATGGATTTATATGCCGTCGCATTTTCAATATGTGCGCCATCTATTACTATATCTTGGAGTTGTCGTTTTTGTGACATATTTGTAGCAATGCGGCAGTACATGTTGTGTATTGGGAAATCATTGAGTGATAGTGCATTGTCATTCTTCATGACGATGCACGCCCTCATACCGCAGCACAAACAAATGAACTAACTGCGCAAGAATTTTGGATGGGAAATATTCGGCCACACGCCCTACAGCCCGAATTTGGCACCAAGCGATTTCCATTTGTTCACCAGGATGAAAGTGTGGTCGGGAAAGAAACGGTTCAGCACAAATGTGGAGCTGAAACCAGTGTGCAAGATTGGCTGGGAACCCAGGCGGCAACTACACCATGTTGCCGTTACGATAAATGCCTTAATGTGGGTGGCGACTACGTTGTGAAATAATTTAGATGAATGAGTAACTCTTGTGTATATTAACACTTTTCTTGTTACCCTTATTTGTTTTTAGTAAATCAACGGAACTTGAACGGAAAAAAGAAAAATAGTTCTCGTATATAGCCCGCAAAGCGTAAATGCGTTAATAAGGTTTAAGGTACTATGCTGCTGCAAATGTTGACAGTAATTACTGACTAATCTCTGGCAGTAACGGTTGAGGCATTTTCTATTAATCTATCTTTCGCTCTTGTTACCAGCTAAGACTTGTCTAAGGCAGTTGGACGAAAAAATAGTGTGACGTTATTGATTTTGTGAACTGTTTGCGATTAACAATAGATTTTAACAAGGAGGTTTAAAATAAATCTGCTTATTGTTTTTTAACGTTATTGAAGATCTACTTCAAGGAGGTTTGATATTCATTGTAGTACGCATGTTAGTTAATATCATAAATAATTGCAACTTGACTGTATCAATACTGTCAGTTTTATTAGGGATTGCGTCCAACGATGATTCAGATTTAATTGCACAACATGTAATTCTTAACTTTCTTTTCAATAAAGGTGTAAAAGCGACTGTTAATACCAACCATCGCGGCAAGCATTTTGAGCAAAGTATCACCTTTAGTTATCAAATGAATAGATACGTGTTAGTATCAATATGGACGTAGAAGAAATGTATTGTTCTGGCTAGATTGTATCTGAATTGTCACTGATACATTTACTTGTGCTGCAGCCTATGCCTATGCACTCTTACATATGTAATGGAATCTTCCGTATAAATGGACAAATGGCGTCCCTCCTGGGGTTCTTTTGGAATGTCTTTATACTAAACCTAAATCTGCAAAATTCAGAGCAGTTGGTCATCTTATTTCTGACCCTGATCGATCAATGTTTATTATGAAACATTATTTAAATTTTAATTATACTTAGCTTCTAAGATGACTTAGCGTAAACCTGGTTGAATACTGCTTTTCTTCTTTTGCGTCAGATACATTTTATAAGAAATTAAACAATTTCAGCAAAAAAACGAGCTACATCAAGAGCTTTAGGCGCTGCTAATTTCAAATAATCTGTTGAACATTGCTAGGGGCACATTGGGCAGTTGGTTAAGTGTTCGGTAGTTTATTCCTCTCCACAATCATATACAGTTGGGGGCTCGGTTGATATGCCCTATTTGTGACGATTGTCTTTTGTTATCGTCACAGTACTACGCAATCTATTCTAAGCTCTCCAAAGACTTCAGTCTTGCTCATGTCCTGGGGCTAGTTGTTTTGCTTGTACCATCCAGTTCAAAAGGTGCTGAGAACGTGCATTCCATTTTTCCAGCACAGATTGGTTTTAACGGGTGGGAGTGTTTGGTTGAGAAAACTTTTCCGATATTTTTACAGTTTTCCTGGAGGGCGATGTCCATCGAATGGATGAAAAGGCTCATGGATGACTTTGAAACTTTCCTTAATTTCGGTAATTTTCCGTTGTAGAGAAGGCGGTGTAATCCCTGCTAGTATACGTACTTTATTAACTACTCTAGGGAACTATATTTGAATTTATAAAGTTTGGTGTGTGAATTATTTATGTAACCACGCTTTTTTTTAATTGGACTACGTTTCAGAATTATTTAAATGGAAAATAACAAGTGTGGAAACTCATATTTTTAAACTAATGCTGTTAATTTTTTGTAGTTAAAAACAAATTGTAGGTTTTATTTTTGTAATCCAGTTGAATTAACTTTTGGTAGCAATACCGTCTGAAGAATGTAGTGCGCTTGGATATATGATGGATTTAATTGAATTTTAGCGTTGACATTCGCTATAAAAAGAGGTATCGAAAATATATTAAATTCAGTTTGAAAACTTTATTGCAGTGTCTATAGAAATTTTATATAAAAGAATCTACAATAAAAAGTAGATGTTTCATATAAATTAATTTAAAAAAAAGAAATTTCGCAGCATGCTGCACTATGATTTAGTAGCAGAAAAGATTTACGCTGCAGGAACTAGTAGGAACTAGCTGCAGGTTTTCGTGTTCGGCATAAAAATAACTTTTATGTCTTTGCCTTCGTCTTGTCATTATTTATGTTTTTTGAACCCAATGGGGGATGTAGCTAAAGATTGTCCTTTTAATTTATCCACCGTCATGTTCTGTGTCAAGAAAGTCCAATTCATGAGGTTATGTAGGACGTTGTCTACTCGACGTTATGATTATATTATTTACCTTTGTTTGTCGTTTGATTTAATTTGGATATTGGTTTTCTTAACCCTGCTGTACCGAAAGGAATACAAAAAGCACCCCACGATACTATCAGATAACTATTAATAAATATTATTTATATGATAGTGTTAAATATGAATCAATACAAGGAATATTTTTCAACTTGGCTAACAAAAGAAAAGTGTGGATATGTTTATTAGAAGAGCCTATGTGTTGACATGAAGAGCTCAGGATGTTAAGTATAAGCAATCAGTATTGTCAACAGTGGAGATTTATAACAAAAAAATCAGCGTGTAAAAAGATATCTTTTAAAATGTTTCAAAAATTTGAAACTAAATCAAGGATTTCAGTAGGCGTTTCCACATGCCGATCGCTTATCCATATGTTAAAATTGGTAAATAAAATATTTCAATTAATAAAAAAAAGAGAGCAAAAAAAAAATAATAAACAACTTTCTTGAAATATATTTTTTTTCTATATATTTCTCTGTTACAAATTATTCGCAAAATAAAGCTTTACTTACGGTTGACCGATTTTTATCAAAAGTTGATTAAATTGCGGAGTTGATACCAAAAACCTACATATAAATATAATAATAAAGAAGTTTCATAAAAATTCGTTTAGCCAAATTCTCTCTACATGTGTCCATGACATACAGACAAACTGATCATGCTAAAAATAGTAAAAACGTTATGCAGAGACCTTAAATTCGTGGATATCTATCGAAATCTCGAAATGTCAAAATCGGTATGATCACAGTAATAAGGAAGATGGACCTAAATGACGACAAAGAAAGGTTTTTGGACAGATTATATAATCTACCACGTTTTCTACTATCTACTAGATTTACTAGATCAACATCATTCTACCAGATTTAGTAGAAATCCTACTATGCTGACAATACTGCAACCGACACGCAAGGACTTAATAAAAATATAATATTAATTCTCATTCACATACAATTAAAAATATTGCATTTATTAGCAAATATATTGGGCGCACAATATATCCCTTTCGGAATAGGAATGGTTAAATCGGTACGGAAGGGATATGTTTTCTGTTCGACGTATAAACTCAAGAAACGAAGAATTCTTGTGTAGATGACTTGAGATAGGCGGAGTTGCGGATATATCTCATTTAGTTTGGGGTTGTTTGTGCGTCGTGTAATCTACGGAATTCTTAGCATTCACGGGCAGTACATATTAAAGGCGTTAATTCTTTGCTGGTCACTTTTACTGATTGTCCAAGTTTCAAACGCGTCCTCCGTCTTATCTCTTGCTCACAGCTTCTCATATTGTTGATGAGCAAACCAAAGTAAGAAATACCTATAGGCGAATAATATATATATATTAAAGTGGGCGTTTTTAATTCAGAATATTTCGAAAAGCTATCAAAGTTCTATATATTGAATTGTTAATGGTTTTACTTGCAATTTTTAAAAGAAGTCTGATCAAGGCCATATGACATTATAATTAACGTACTGTTGTCTTTCTCTCTCTTATTCATTCTGGCAGCTTTTAAAAGAATTACAAGTGCGCAGTTTGTCTATTAGATTTGTTCATTATTTAAGTATAGCTATGAGTACGTCAAACGTGCATATTTACTGTTCGTGTTCGTGAGAAATTTCTGTGTATGAGTTTGTCTAAGATTTTAGCGTTACCAGAACTAACTCGGTATTTAATTCACCTTTAAATCGTTTAGCATTGAATGTTAATAAATTTGCTAGTAATCGGCATTTTTCCGATATTTTTTTAGACAATATTAATGTGCTCAATAATTATTTGAAAAGTTTTTTTAAAATTGTTAATTTTTAATAAAAATAATAATAATAATAAATACTACTACATAATACATATTAGTTCACTGTGCCATGAATACTGTCAACTATAATTTAATTTTATAAATAAGATGCTACCCTGTTATTGGGCATTTGACTGTTGTGTGGCCAAATTTTGAAATAAGTTACTCTAATACCCGGTTGCCTTAAAATCTTAAAACTAGATGTAAGCTAAAACTCAATGTAAAGCATAAAATTTCCTAGAAACGTATTGCAATTTTGTATTGTCTAATTGCATACACTTCATAATTGACCTTGAGCGAACTCCTTTTGAAAATTGAAGTTTAGGTAAAAGGTTTTTAGATGAAGCACTTATGCCCGGTTGAATAAAAGTCTTAAAACTCGATGTAGAACACAAAAATACCTAGCAACGGAATGCGTTGCTAGGCAATTTTGTGTTTTACATCAAGTTTTAGCTTACATCACAGAACACAATATATTAAGAACGGACACTGGCAGCAAAAAAAATTAGTACGTTCCCTCTAGGAATATACCAATGAACTAAACAACAACAACCGCCAAATTTAAATTTTACTATCTGATTTACGTTCATAATTACCATTATTATTGTATTAAATATATTTTATTATTTATATTATCAAAAGTTTTACAATTAAAAAAGAAATACATATATATTTAATAATCCATATACATTAATATAACATATAAATAAGGAATTTAAATAAATAAATCTAAATAAAAGGTGTAAGCTATTTATTTTTGAAACACAAAATTATACACAACATTAAATATTATTTTAAACACAACATTATAATTACTAATTACAAACACTGTATTAATAAAATTGGGGGCTATACCTGTTTTTTTATTTTTTCGGCCTCATATTTGGTTTCTACACATTTCAGATCATTATAAGACAATATCCGCAAAAAATCAATTTTTGTCCGTCTTCCCGAGATGTACAATGTATGTATCAAATACAATATAAGATGACCAAAATTGGAAATAAAACTCTATTATTTGAACCATGTATTTGAAAATTAACAAGCTTAAATGCGTATTACTTCAACATCAACTGTCATGTGTTTGACAGCTAATGGCGGCTGATCGACAGCTAGAACACGAAGTTTCTGATCGTTTGAAGTCGGGTGTATTCGTAATTTATTTTGCACTATGTCACCATTTACCAATATCCCAGAAAACTAAAACTCGAGCCAAGGTCATTACATACCAGTGGCACCCGGGTGGCTTACATCTAGTTTTAAGACTTTTATGCGACCGTCCATTAGTAAAATTTGACAAATATTTTTATTTTCATCGTGTTGACTTCGTTTGTGTTGTGGCTTTGAAAAAAATTAAAAAATGTGGAACTTAAACAACTGCTTCATTTAAAGACATTTTACCTATCTGGATTATAATATGAATAATGCTTTTGATATTAAAATACGAATTATACAAGTCTTATTTCAATGATAATATTCTGTGCCGTTCGTTTAAGTTCTTCGCCTTTACTGCTAAAATTCGTTTTAGTGATCTGACTTCTCTGTCTCTATATATTCATGCAAACGAACGGAAAGGCCGGAAAGGGCGATAACGGTGCACTTGACTTTGGCGGCAGCTTCTTGTTATATCGATTTCCGTTTAACGGTAAGCTGCGTTCACACTGGGCTATAATTGGTATTAAAAGGCCTTAAATAATTCAGTGTTTCATTAATTTTAAAAATTAGCTGATCAAGGATTACGTTATATTAAATTTTAACCTTCAGATTCACAAATAGGCATTGGTAGCAAAAAGAAATAGTTAGGCTAGTTTATGTTAGGCAATTTACGAACAAAACGCACGTACGTACATAGCGTACAAAACGGACTTCTTGCAAGCCAGTCACAGGTATAGATTTTTGTGCGAAAAATTCAAAACCGTTCTCATAGACTATGGTTAATGAATTTTAATACGGTCTATGATTGTATTTTATATTAATCATTTTACATTTTGTAAGAAATTGGAATAAATGGCGTCCTGCATAGAGTTCTTTCAGGAGGTCTATATATTGTAGAACCGAAACTCGGAATGTCCCTCGAAAAACGAACGTTTGGTCACCTGAGATACAACGTTATCGAGAAACAAACATTTAGGTTCGGTTTCTGAGAGCTTAACGCTTTGATTAAACTCGGTTACAATATAACAGTCCTATAAGCAACCATAGGAACCATTTTCTGACCCTTTGGTTATAGTTTGAAAATGCTTGCTATGGTTACTTATGGGATTGTTACACTGTAACCGAGATTTTATTAACCAAAAGATTAAACTTGGCTAAGCTTTCAGAAACCGGCCCTTAGTGTTCACGTTAGCAAATTATTGACAGGTCTCAGATCGGAAAAGCGCATTAAACAGTCTGTGAAGTTTCCGGATCTGTTGAGAAAATCATTGCATTTGTAAATAATTCACAAAGAATGAATAATTTAATAAACAAAATCCAAGTGAAGCAATGAATAATACATACGGTTAGAGTTCTAAATATACGTAAAGACCATGGAGTCTTTACGTATATTGGATTTTGATCAATTGAATAGCATTAATGAAAACTGCTAAATTATTATTATTATTATTTTTTTATTGTAATAGCATTTGCTGCTTTGGCAATTTGCCAGGACAATTCTTATTTTTGACAATTTCCATGCCTGCACGGGATTCGAGCCCGAGACCTTAGCAATGCAGAGCAGATGTGTTACCACTACGCTACGCTGGTCGGCGTCAAATTATTAAATGTTATAAAATCCCGGGCGCGCAGTTTTTACTCATGCTATTATGTTGATCAAAAATATATGTGTATTGTAAATTATTTTAAATTCTTCACTCCTTATGAATTGTTAACAAATGCAATTATTCCCTTACGAAAATAGTGTAGGATCCTTAGGAAATCGGGACAATTGGCGTTTCTCAGTGCCGTAGTAAGAATGGGACGAGCGGGACGACCGCCGTAGGCATCATAACGAGAACGAACACTATACTATGACAGTCTGGCCAATGGTGACAGTGCTTCCATTAGAATTCCAAATAAATATTAGTTTGAAATGGCAAAAGATAGTCTTTGCAGAATTATTTTTTAGGGAATATTTTCATAAAAATATTTTGTTTCTGTAAAGATTATCTTATTTTTCTATTTGAAAATAATAGTGCTACCATGCTTTTTTCGTATCCTAATGGCGCCGCTGTCACCATTGGCCACGGTTTGTGGTTTGTACAGTTGCTTCACTTCGTGTGAGGGTGACGTCTTCAATATGCCCGATAATACAGCGTTTGTGAAGGTTGCTATGTTAAATGACAAGTATCAATAACATATCAACTTACACAAACAATGTGTATTAGGCATACTGAAGTAGGTCACCATCACGCGAAGTGAGGCAACCGTATAGTTTACGGACCATGACCATTGGCCAGTCTGTCATAGTACAGTGTCTGTAGTAACGAGTAGTCGCCAAATTGGTGCTGTCAGTAATTGAACATACCAGAACCGGAACCGGTAAAAAAAAGGTTCCCGGTTTCGAATACTCTAGCTTAGAACCGTGTTTCGGAACGGTTTATCCGGAATTGGGTATTTAAAACCTGGGAATCCGAAATCAAGTATCCGAAACCGGGTATCGGGTATCCGAAATCGGTCGCCTAATTGATAAATACTAGTGCTGTCAGTAATCGAACATACTGGAACTAAACCGGTTAAAAAAACGGTTCCCTGTTTCGAATATCCAAGTCTAGAACCGTGTTTCGGAACCTTTTATCCGGAACTGGATATTGAGAACCTAGAAATCCAGAACCAGGTATTTGAAACCGGGTATCCGAAATCGGTTATGCGTAAGATATACCCGGTTTTACAAGAAAATTGGAAACGAGTAACCGAAAAACCAGTTTCGGTCCCCTCACTAATAAATGCTAATGCCCATATTCATAAACGTTCATTATTGTATAACAATTCGTTATATCAAAAAGGACCGATAAAATAAAAATTATCTGTAGAGAATTCCCATTGAATCGGACCGTTTCGACGGAAATTTGATATAACCAAGAGTTCTACCGTAATGGACGTTTATAAATACGGTCATTAGTTTACTAATAAGCGTCGTTATGGCTTCCCGCCCCAGGTGTGACAAGACCATACTACGACGTTAACATCCCCCTAGAATGCCTTCGGTGTACCTCTGTTATGAAATTCGGGACGTTTGGTCTATCTAGTTACAATCTTATCAACTAGAAAAATGTACCTTTCGCGGTAGAATTTCTGAAAGGTCTCTGATCGGGCATGCGCATTAAAATCATGAAGTTCCCGGATCAAGACCTTGTTAGAAATTGCATCTGTGAACCAAGCTTTGAAAATATAAAACTTATATGTAATATATTTAAATAATATCTAAATAATGTAATGAAGAATATGGGTATTGTTACTTATAATGTTGCATATATAACAATTGGACCATCATATCTGTATGTGTATATATATAATCGTTATATAATCTGTTGCTGTGCATGTTTTTGTGCCACCACCAAACCATGACGGTTTTACTTGGACACGACACTTACTTTATATATAATTACTGACCACTATATTACCGACATTCACTCTATCTCTCTATCTCTATCATATTCTCTCTGTCTATTCTCTATCTGTTATACTCTGGCTGTGATCTGTGTTCTCTGTGTTCTACTCCACAGATATCACTTTTACACTTTAATATATATAACTCTGAACTAATCATATATTGAGGGTGTACCACTACATTTTAACTATTGTTGAAAACATAAATTACCAGTGACTTTAACAATTATATACAGTATTTGCATGTGCTGTTGTTATTAGTGACAGTTAAATGTTTTTTTAAATTAAGAATTTGTAATTTTATTCTTTTCTGAATTGCAAGACTTTTGGAAAAGAAATTTTTAACGTATCTTATAAGATACTGTTTACTATTTTCATTGTTCCTAGTTTTTTTGAATTTTAATGCTGACAATGAGACGGCCAGCAATTCAGAAATGAAAATACATTTTAAATAGCTACCTGAAATGGAAATATGGTTTGCAGTATTCTGAATTAAAATGGTCGTGGAACTTTGTAATGGCAATACAAACGACAATACAATCTCGTGGATACAATAAAAGAGCTCTGGAACAGAATCAGATAGTTGCAGAACTACAATTACCTGTATTACAATATATTATTTTACATTACAATGAAGTATACTAAAGACTTTATTTGTATGTTTGAGAAAATAGGCATAATTTAGAGCAATATTTCTAATTTGAAAAAAATTGTACTGGTTTAATTTTTTGTTTTGTTTTCCATTTAAATAAATTGTTAAATTGTTTTTGGTAACATTGATAAAAAGTATTTATTTTTAGAGAGAGATTCTCGTTAAGAGGCTTTTCTTGTAAGGAAATAATTGTTTTGTAAATAATTCATAAAGGGTTACGAGTTTCGATAAAATAATACAACCGAATCAACAAATAATATTTGATCTTTACATACATTTTCATTACGAGAGTAATTTTTTAAATAAGAACCGTTCTGGTTTAAAAGTAAACACAACTAACGTTTTTTCCAAGTTTTTCTTTTTACAAAAACCAATATCCTTTCGCTATTCACCGACGTAATCCCTATTCCGGTCGCGGCATTTTCCCGAATTGACGATGAGTTGGACGATCCTCTCGTCGTAGAAGTCGGCCTTCAGTCCATGTAACCAACCATTGACAGTGTCTTTGATGTCATCATCCGTTTATGTCCGTTTTTCGCCTAAAAATCCCTTCAATTTTGTAAAAGGTGATAGATCAATCATGATTACGGTTGAGCGGCCAGAACGTTCCTCATCATGGATGCTTGTTCTTCCACCATTAAATAAACACCACTTACGCACATTCCCTTCATTCATCACACCTTCCCCATACACTTTAACGAGTTGCCGATGGAAATCGGCAGGACGAGAGCTTTTTGCATTTAAAAACCGAATCGCAGCGCATACTTCGCAATCGGCGGGATTAGTAATGGACTTAGTTGATATTAAATTGCCGCACGATATCGTCTACCTCCACTAGTTACTTTAGACTGACTGACAACGTTGCCAAATGATCAGAGAAGGCATTAGTCGGTGAAACGACTGCGGGAAACGCTATGCGCGGATAGGCTGCGCAAACGGATCTTATTTAAAATATGACCCTCGTAGATTTTGATCGATTGGATAGCATGAGTTAAATCTAATTATTTAATACTCCTATGTTGTAAAATCTTGCTTTTGCCGTTTTTGCAAGTACTATGTAACTGATAAAAATCAAACAAAATATATTAAAAAATCAAATATTTTTTGTTGTGTCTGTTATTTTTTCTAAATTCGTAATCCTTTATGAATTATTTACAAATATAGTGATTTCTTGGCGTGTGCAGTATTTAAGCCTGTTTCTTTGGTTTAAACGAAACTAGATGTTGAATTCTAGTAATTTTTACTGATTAAATTAGGTTTTTGATCATTTTGTTTGGCAAAAACCCTGTTCAATAGTTAAAAAATCATCTCGTGACAATTTACAAAACTAAAAATTCCGTTTGGTTCCGCAGCAACGTTTGGAATAGCCTATAACAGTGGTTCCCAACCTTTTCGACTTACAGATCCCTTTTTAGAATCAATTTCTATGTCGGAGCCCCTTAGACCTATCCTATTTCTTACAAATTAATAGTGTTTAGAAGTAATGTTACGCTGGAGAGGGTAGATTTTTTCACTATAAATTCGCTCTGCTCTTTCACAGCTTACTTATTAATTAAATGAAGCAAATAATCAAAATACACTCAGATTATTCAAACAACAATCCATCTCGCCGATCACATTTCAGCTAGAGTCATAAACCGGTAGAATCAGAAATCACTCGGACATACATGCAATTTTTCATTCAGAATGTAATTTCCAGTTTTATTATTTTGATTCCGTTTCTTATTTCTAATTCTTTTGATTTTATTAAATTTTTATTTATTTTATTTCCTGGATTTTTTCTAAATATTTTTTGTACTTAAGCTGCATTCAGAGCTCTTTAAATTAATAGTCTATGGACTATACGTTGTAAATATATTTAATACATTGATTTAACGTTCGACATAGCGTTTACAGCTTTTGGAAATTAGTGAGTTATGAATAATCCGACATCTGTGTGTCTTTAAACCAACTACGGTGACTTCGTAAAATGTTTATTATCTATTATAGTTTTTATAATTCTGCCATCCTAGATTTTTACTAATTAAACCTAACCTAATTAACTAAATTGATCATATTTACTGCCCGTTTTTGTCATTTTGAGCAAGATTTGTTAATGATGACATTTTTTTAGGTTATGTAAAGGCATACAATATCTACGGTCTCTCCAATATACTGAGATAGCCAATGTGTTTATATGTCTGTCTCATTAAAACAACTCACTAGCTATAAGTTTAGAAAATTATCCACAATCGACAAAGAACAACGTATTAAATTTAGAGATCTGAACGGTTGCACATCTTACCATATGACAAACTTGTAGTGACAGTCAACAGAGTACAAGATGTAGTCTATAGTCTATTAATTTAAGAGCTCTGAATGCGGTTTTACACTTTTTGTACTAAAATGAATTAGGTGACAGCGCATAGTATACTAGGGGGCTCCGTTATAATTTCCCGGAACAATTGTAACAAGTTCCGCTCATGAACCTCAATAGAAATGAGCCTCAATAAACCTCAATAGGGATAGACTGAACCGGTGTGTTTGGTGAACTATCTTTTGTTGAAATGAAACAATAGATTAATGTGTATAAAATTTTCGCCCATCCCATTTTTATGTATTGGCAGCTCTTCTTTAATAGCAATTGTAACTATAGCATTCAACATTTTACTGTGGAAGGTTTTCTATAGTTCTTAATGAATGTGGAAGAACAGACCGAAAATAATACAAAATTGAAATAATTTGCAAACCATATTCCATTTCAGGATAATTGTAGTTATTTTCTGTTTTTAGGATAATACAACAAATTATACAAATATATCTTCACATACAATATTACTTTTTATATTCCAGATAATAAATTGCGTAATTTTTAAAATCCTAATTGCAGAATTTAACTATATCATAATAAACTCGCATAAAGAATATTAAATTAAAAAATTTGAATTTGATTTTCAAATTTTTGCCGTGAATTTAATTTGATTTTTCATCGAGTTAACTATATTTCATTTTTAAATTTACATGTCTGAAAATATGCTTTCATGTTTTGATATGTAAATTTTGATATTTTACTAAAATTGATTTTCAGAAATACTACGAAAAATATTTTCGTTAATGCGATTTTAAAAATAATTTTTTACATACGAATTTTTTAATTCGTTTAATAAATTTTCTATTCCAAATAAAAGTATTTGGTTTTAAATTTTAAATAAATTTTAGTTTTCTTTATTCACATGCTGTTTATATGTTAAATATAATGAAACGTGGTAACAATAAAACAGGAGACGAATATTGTTTCGATTTTGTATATTTATTATTTCTAAATAAAATTTTTACCTATGCTAATGCGTATCATGCTCTGTTTAACGGAAGCTTTTGCGGGCTAAGGATATAAACAATAAATAAATAAATAAATAAAAATACGATAGTTAAAATAAACATTAGATATACTTATTGAATTTGGCCACACAGGAAGTTAATACCCAATAGGCGTTTACGTTTATTCAATCCACAAGATTGCTCAGATTGATCTGGTTACGTCACGAGTTTATTCGGATTGCTCAGTTTGGTTAACATTTTCGCAAGCAATATGTCTGAACTTAAGTAGTGACGCCTGGTGACTGTGGCGCTAAATGCAACTGTCAAATTTCTGTCGTTGATTACTACCGTGCTTTGGTTTATTAATGAGTTTATTAATTTTGTTAAGTTATGTTTACATCACTTTTCAGTTGGTTGTAAGATTTAATTTACTCGCGCTAACCCTCACCACCATCAACTGTTAATCCAAGCAATCCTGCTAGAACATCGTATTGTTTAGAAATGATCGGAATGCTCTGACGGATCAGTTGGATGGACTAAAAATAAGCCAATATGTACGCTCTGACTGACTTAACGAACGGATCGGGAGCACTTGGATCGCTTGGATTAATCTGACTAAACGTAAACGCCTAAAAAAAAATTACTGAACAATTACAACAGTATCACATATAAAATCAGACTACAAATAAGAAACAGAAATAACATGAAACGGTTTCATTTTTATCCACTTAAAGAATTAATAGCGTTATTCGCGGATGAAGTTTCTAACAAGGTACCCCCAGTTAAAAAATAAGTTCATGAACAGATTTAAGATGTCCGATTTAAGATGTACTCTTGTCACCGCGAATGCTAAATTTGTGTGGCTGATAGAATTGTAAGCATGATGAAGTAAATTTAAGTGAGAGAACTCAGTTTATTTATCACATTCAACGAGACAAACAACGCGCATGTTGTAACTGGTAGTTTTTGTTCTAATCTACAAACACATTTAACTTGTTTTTAACAGGTTACGTAATTGCCCTAAAGCTACCGCGAATATTAAATGTTGTATTAGAAACAGTGATTATTTTATCTGTGAACGCCAAAAGGAATATAGTCCACGCGTATAATGCTTAATCTGTAAGAAACTTCATCTGCGAATAAAGTTAATAATTTTCAAATAAATACATAGTGTAGCTCTGATTGGCTGTGATTAAGTGGTCATTTTTGGCGCGATTCCGTTGGAACGTGTGCTATTAAATGTACATGTCTACATGAGCCTCCCGGGTTATGTTAGCCAATACTACTAGTCAGTACACTTATACCACAGCCAATTCACAGTAAAACTCTTCACGATATAACACCGTGTAGTCCAAATTAGTCGAGGAGTTCACTGGATAACGCATTACAGAATACAACTGAATAATTCAACACTTAACTTTGAAGTCTACTCAGTAACTGTCTTGATCTAAATCACTGTTTAAATTTGATTTTATAACTCGACTGCCGACCGCGCGTTTCCTGACTATATAGGGAAAACATGCTAAGCGATATGACATCTGGTGGGATTTTATGAACTACAGAAATAGACATTCTATCGCGCTTTTTTTTATAAAAAATGTTTGCATAAAAATATAATTACATAAAAACAAGTATTAATATTGTAGCAAAATTACAAAAACCACCAGTAAACATTAAAATTCACGTTGTTTATATGTAACGAATGTCTATTTTGAAGGTTCCAAGTATGCCGAAATAGCGCTGCGATCTTAAAATACTTCCCCTATACCTGCGTTATTCGTTCCAGACTAAACTAGTACCATCTATAACAGGGCTCCCGAACTCAATATTTATGAAGGCTACAAGACTTTTGATAATAATAAGTGGACCGCACACTTACTGAAAAAAAGCAATATTAGTAAAATTACAATGACCATTGATTGTATTACGAATCAATACAGCACGCGGTTCCGTAGGGATGCGACCTAATCCGAAAGCCAGATTTTCGACGTTACGCGCGTTATAATAATGCAATACGAATTTGTGTGAATCAAGCCTGACTCCGGACTAAACAGATATAAATGCAGTCATAATATTATTTAGTTCGTAGTTCGAATGCCGTTAATTTACTAGACAAATAGTCTGCGCTGGTGAAAAAGTTCCAAAATTCAAGTGGGCTGTATTGAATTATAATAACTTAGTAGGCCGCATAAAATATATGGAGGAGCCGCAAGAGTCCCGCGTGCCACGCGCTTAAGACTCATATTTAAATAAAAAATTTAAAGAAAATCTAGAACACTCATATTTTCCTGTTTAAGACCTGTTGTTTAACAGCAGGGCCGTATTCGTGTTAATATATTATTTAACAACTACTTATAATTTGTATCTTATACAGTCATCCCTCGAGTTACGGTCATACGACTTACGGTGTTTTAAACTAACGGGCATTTTGAATTACCACCATTTCCCGAAATTGCAGCGCTTGCTTCGGATTTTCTGCTCTGTATATGATGTCACTCATGTGCCTGTCTGTTCGGCAGAGATTGTAGTTAAACGGATAAACCAAGAGTAGCGTTTTCCAAAGGGGGTTCAGCGGGACAAGGTGTCCTTTAATAATAAATAAGATTAACATTTAATAAGAATTTTGAACATTTGCTACATTGAAGAAATGTTTGTATTACTAAAACATTTATTTTTTTTTGCAATTAATGTCTAATTAAAATAGGGGAAGGGGATTGTTCTCAAAATGTAGGTACGGTAAGGGTTCGCGATCTTTAGAAAACCGTAACAAATTTTTAATTTATTTTCAATTTACAAACACAGTAGATTCATATATACATACATACAATAGGCCCTCCATAAATCCATGTCCATAGTTCTATAATATAAATTCGATATATAGAAAAGAACATTTTCTTCACTAGAAATTACATATGTGGGTGTACACATACCTAAAAGTCATTCGTTATTCGCTCATTCGTAATAACTGAAATGAATACGAACAAATTATGATTAAAAAAACACAATTAACGAAAAAATTTCCCGTTTTCTACGTATTAATTAGATTTAAACATTAAAATTTAATTTAAAACGTTTTCTTTAATGTAAATTCCTTCAACCTACTTAATGATGAACTATGTATGTATAAAATAATAATAAAAATTATTTTCGATGTACAGAAACAGTTTTCCTAAGTAATAATCATGGGGACAAACGAGAACTTCGATGTTCAGAGAATTTCGATTTACGAAAGTTCGATAAATGTGGTCCTGTTGTACTTATAACTAGGAATGACGATGGGTACCCTGTTATCCGCTAACTCTTTGAGGCACGGAATTTTAGAAAGTAAAAAACCCACAATTTTAACAATTAATAAATTTGCACCCATGTTGCACAAATTTAATTTTTATAAATTTTAACAAAGTTGGTTTATCTTAACTAATATAAAGGAAGTAAAATTACAAAAGAAACACAAAAACAAATAAAAAGTCATTCAGGTTTTTAATTACAGGACTTAAACAGCCCGTTTTTCTTTTTTTAATTTTTATTTGGGATGAACATTTCGTCATCGTCAGTTAAATCTATACTGACAAGTTTAAAGTTGATTACTCAAACAAATACCAGTGTGCCATCTGTTGGTGAAATTACGAACTAGTTTAATAGGCGGGATTACTTTTAAACCTTTGTTCTGGTGGCACTGGTAATTTTTCGACGTGGTAAAAAAGATATCCCACCGTGCATATTTACGTATCAAAAAGTTAGGACACTTTTAACTCTGCCATACCTCAAAGAGCTACTCGAACCATTAACGTAGTACCTGGTTCTGATTTTGATTACCCGCTATTCGTTATCTATCTATTACCCGTTAACTATAAACTTATAGCGGTTAATTAAAGGGTTAATTCTGAAGTATTTTGAGTACTTATGTGAGATTTATCTTTCCATCCTTTCTCATGATTGGAATAATGAAAAGATGGAAACGGGCCGTATGGGGAGTACGAGCCGGAAAGGGGTAATGGGTAATTAACGGATAGCCGGCAATAACCTGTTAATGGTATCATTCCTACTTATAACAAAGTAACTAAAGAAGTTTAGGAACCAGTGACCTATACGACTTAAATGTTAATGCAATTAAATTGAAAAAAAAGGTGTATACAACTCTATTTGTATACACATTTTGCGAAAATGAAAGCTCGATTCGTAAATTAATGGACTAAAAAGATTTATTTTAAATTCATCTTGGTGTGCATTACACAGGAATATGTATTAAAAAATTAACATCAGATTTTATTTTTGTTAAATATATTAAAGCATACAATGAGCAATTGAATTTTTGCTACTAGCATAACAACTTAGGAATGATTGCGAGCATATTCAAAGGTTCGTGAACTGATTTCTCATCCTTAAACCACCTTATATAGAAATTTGACTATCTGTCATTTAGAGAATTTAGTTTTAAAACATTTTTGGCTCTTGTTTTACTTTAAATTAATTAGGGAAGCAGGAAATCGCATAAATAGTTTTTTACATGTTAAATCGCTAGGACTGCCGAGCCATTTTGTATAAAATATAAACATTTTTATGTAGTAATTATTTGAAATAAAAGAACAGCATGTGAATATTGATTAATAAAATTTATGTTTTTATTTTAGTTTTTAATAACAATGTAATAAATTGATGAATTAAATAAATAAAAATAAAATAAAATTGTTAAAACAAGTTAACTGGTATTTTATGCGAAATAACGTTATGCAAATACATCAGTAACGTTTCATTGTAACGTCCACCACTCATCTTTCAATATCACATCTCTCACTATGTACTAACTAACATAATATATATGATATTGGGACACTCTTGTTCTGTTTGCGCTGCATAGAGCAAGGAGGCTGGAATAAGAACTCTGGTCGCGTTAGACGACCAGGGAGGTGAGTCAACACCTGCTAAATACTACATACTTCACTTACCAGGGTCGGACTGGGCGCCAAGCGGCCATCCCCTACTTTAAATTACTCTCTCCGTTATGGAGTCTTACAGCTTTATGGAGTATTTGTGCAAATTTTAACTGCTATTAATTTGGATGTTATCTTCTTCGTACCAGATACGATGTATTTATGTTGTTAGACTTTCGTTGAATTAATTTTCGATTTACTTTTAATAATTACAACCTCGCACGTGCACGATTTTACAATTGTATCATGGAAAACAGAGGGTTACTGCAAAATATTTAAATAAATAAAATATGCGGTAGGCGCTCGTGAACTAATAGAAATCCAAATAAGATCAAATTGTTCAAATGGGAAGATTATTTCAAAGTGTTTAAATAATGTTATTTCATGTTTATATATATATAGTAGTTGCTCTAACTACTCTCTGGAGCATAGGGCCTTATTAAATTGTCGCCATCTATCGCGATTACGAGCCAGAGTCCTAAGCTCAATACAAGTTTTTCCGGCATGCTTATAGTACATTAAAATATTGAGAGTAGGTATAGGGACGATTGAGCGTGGGAAAATTTTTGATTGCGTGGGAATTTTTGTATTTTTGATCTAACCACACGTGATAAGATAAAGGACAGGTGTTAGTTAAACTTGCATATAGGTGTGCACCTTTGATCTGAACGCCTGGATTCTGGTTAGGCCTTAAAGAGCTGTTAATATCATTTGACTTGATACAATCAGGTGAACTGATATCAACAGCTTACGCTCACCTGATTGTATCAGGTCATCTGATATCAATAGCTTTTCTAGGCTTCATCTAAAATCCAGGCGTTCTTATCAAAGGTGTATACTGGTGGAAAATTAACTAGCACCTGTCTTTTGTCTTATCACTTGTGGTTAGATCAAAAATAAGAAAATTCCTACGTTGTCAAACATTTTCCCAGGCCCAGTCGTCCCTATATCTACTATACTAGTGTCGGCGAATCAGTGCAGTTACGTCACAATACGAAACAAACGAATGTATTGTTTGGAACAATGCAATTGTTTGTTACGTCGTGTGACGTAACTGCACTGATTCGCTGACGCTAGTATATTAAGTTATTTGTTTTTGCACTTTATTCACAGCCAAATTTACTATAGGCTAGTCAATGCAGTTGCGTCACTTTAAACGTATTTTTTTATGACGTCATATTAGATACATTTACATGGCATCCATTTACCGAATGTAATATTCGTACGCTGTCATATGTATCGAAATGAATCGAAAATATAAGAATAAGAACAGAATAGAAACATATAAACTATTCTAATAGGCAAAATAATCCTAAAAAGGATTGACGTGATCCAAAAATATGATCAAAGAAAAGAAAAATAGAAATAAGCATTTTGAATTTAACCTAAAAAGCTATACACTACACACAATGTCTAAAATAGATTTTTTTAAGAAAATATATAACTAAACACAAAACTGCTAAATAAACAACAAACTAAATATAAAAGATATACAAAATTACTATAAGATAGAAATGTGAAGACAAGCGTCAAAACAAATCAGAACATAAAATGTTGGCAAATGTAAACCAAATATACCACCATATACCAATACAAATGTTCCTATACTAAATTGAAACTTTTGAAATTTGTAATCTTGAAAATGACTATCGAACACAAACTAAATATTACTTCAATATGATGTTTTAGCAAAATAAAAGAGTGAAGAACAATATTAGTCTATAATTCAAATTAAAAAAAATCGATTTAGTTATTATTTCGCCACTAAGTTTTTCATTGAAGTTATGACGCAAAATGACGAAGTGCATTGACTGGGTGATTTCAGTATAACGTTTTTTTTCTGCATTTTCATAATAAAGTCATCAATATCAAAACTGTTTCTTTCATCTTTGCCTACAACTGTTTACTCATTACTGTTTCCATAGATTTTATTTTTTATCATCACTAGAAATACAGGGTGTTTCTTGGAACTTTGCTTACTAATTATAGGAGATTCAAAGAAGGAAATGAAAAGAGATTAAGAGGAGGAAAGGAAGTATTTTACTCTACAAATAAGAATATTAATCCTGAAAAACAATCGAATATCAAATAAACTAGTTATTTGACAAAATAAAATAAAAAATATATTTTTTAAATGGGATTGCTGATTTGAGTCTATCGCCTAGAAAAATATCTTTAATAAATCATAAAGGCTCTATGGGTCTACATCCAGAATTAAAACAATTTCTAAAGCTTGATTAAATAAGTAAATCCCAAGAAAACAGGTATGATCTCTATGTTTCATTGCCACCTATTTATTAAGATGAAATAAATTTAAAAAAATAAGTCTCAGTAACGTTTTATTTTTATATTTTTTTTCTGAAATCATTAGTGAAATAACGTCAAATCATGAGTGAAGTAAACTTTTTTTGTACGATTTCATATAGGCCGGGTTGCATACATAAACATTAAAACAAGTGAAAACAAACAAATAAATGTCAAACGTAGTTGAACATAAATATTTCTATCGCATAAATTAAAAAAAGTAAAGAAAATATTAGTAAACTAGACCCGTTGACGACAACGTTGGCAAAGTGATATCAAATAAAAATCAATATAAGCAGGAATCAATTATTAAAATTTGCATGATTCTGCGTACATTAACAAAACAAAAACGTTTCTTGATTATACCTAGGAAATCCTAAAAAGCCGCGCAATGCGTGTCGTTTAAAAATTAGTATCGGACCGGATACGGTCCGCGGGCCATATGCTGGACATCAATGGTATAGCTGTTTCTGATTATACCTAGGAAATCCAAAAGCCGCGCAATGCGTGTCGTTTAAAAATTAGTATCGGACCGGACACGGTCCGCGGGCCATATGCTGGACATCAATGGTATAGCTGTTTCTGATTATACGTAGGAAATCTTAAAAAACCGATAAATGCGTGTCGTTTAAAAATCAGTATCGGGCCGTATACGGCCCGCGGGCATAACGTAATGCTATATTCTCGCTAAGTGAGTTGCTTGGTGGAGGTACGTCGTTACCACCTCCCACCACTCAGTTCGTGACCGCCCGCATACCGCAAGACCCGCTAGCACCCAGGAACTTAGCGTTACGGTCTGACACACAGGAGTCAGGGCTTTTATATATATAATAATATGGTTTTTGCTTAATAATTGTTGTTAAAATACACGTTTGCATCGGTAGTCATCAAATATATGCCTAACCTAAAAATTGAATATTGTACTTAATACAATTTCATGATTTCAGAAAAATAATTAATGTGCACTGAAGCTCTTTTTTATTACTCACGTGGTTATTTACCTAGGTTCATGCCTCGGAAAATAATATCCACAATTCCTGATAAAAATCTCGACTTCACTGTCTTGGTACACAAATAAATATTATTTATCTTTTATAATAAGTTACTGATTTGATTTCTAATATTTATTTCATCTCAATGTAATAGGTGGCTATGAAACATTAGAATAATAATTGCTTTACTTGGATTTTACTTTTTTGATCAAGTCTTAATAACTTTTTTAATATTATTAATAATATAACTTTTAATATTAATAACTTTTTTAATATTATATTTAGAACTGTAGTGCCCACACAATTTACTAAAGAAAAAATAAATTTATTTTCAGTGCTAAATACTTAAACAATACAAGGGATCAATTGTTTTAAAATAACTTTCTTATTTAGTATTTAATTGTTTTTCCAGTTTAATATTCTTGTTTGCAGAGTAAAATACTTCATCTTTCCTAAATTAGCCTGTTTCATATCTGTTGTAATAAGGAAGTTAGCAATGCTTAAACTGTTCCCAAAAACATCTTGTATAGAACCTCATGTTTTTTTACTATACATAATTGAGGATGGTTAATTTAATGGAGTATTTGCAAAACCGAGCGCCTATTGTATTAAATATCACTATAAACAGGGCTTCACAAATTGTGACGGACTGTACTCGCCGAGCAAAAACGATATTCACCCGCCTCAAACAGAAATAATTTTGAATGACATAAATTTCAGATACTAAGTATCACATAAAAACAATTTTTGATAATATGGTTTATTAAACATACATTTTTTATTTTTTAAACTAAAAAAAAGTATAATAATAATAAAATATGAAAGCATTAGTTTTCTTATATTGACCAATTTCGATGCAATGGTGTTAGTTGGAGTCGTTTCACCCTGTTACCCTTACGAATCAATCAACTTTCGTTCAGCAATTCGATTATTCGCGACTCAAACTAACGTTGACGGCGCTGCGTAAGACAGTTGGTGGCCGACGAGAAGCGTATATGTCAGAAGTTTTTTCTTAATATTTATCTGTTCAAACAATATTTCGGCAAAAAAGTACTGTATTTAAATCACTATATTTAAAAATACGTCTTAATTCACATAAACTACAGCACAACACACTATAAACATTATACATATATACGCTTCTGTTTAATTTACCAAGCCGCAACCAGATGTCTCACTGTTATTTGGAGTCGCGAATGAAGATTTGCTTCTTGCCATCAGCGCTTCATAGTTCTTACAGAATTTGTTTATTCTCGACACAAATTAAATTGTGAAGTTATTTTGAGCTCGATGAATTTGCGTTCAAGGCGATTCACGATCGTCCAGGACTCATCTGGTTTTTCGAAATCACCCGATCTTTATTTCTTTCGTTTATGTGTATTTCATACGCTGCCGAAATGCAATTATTTTGGAAAAACAAATATTAAATTCGAAAATATTCTGAAGTAATGTTAATATTTATGTTATAATCTTCATAAAAATGTTTAAAATAATAAAAAGGATCTTCTTTTGTAAAATTAGCAGTGCTTGCGAATCAAAATTTTACTTAAGCCTTTAATACATTTCGGTATCAGGCTGTGTGAGTTTGAGATGACTCCCTCTTCTAGAAGTCAGTCCACTGCTTCCTATTCTGGGACAGTCTTTGGGCTTCGTTCCACGTTAGCTTTGTGTCTGTTATCGCCTCCATGTTATTTCTTCACTCCATGTTTTTCTTAGTCTCCCTCTCTTTTTGCCTGATGGTGTAGCTTCAAGTATTCTTCTGGTCATTCTGTGATCACCCATTCAAACCACTCAGGTTGTTCCTCTTGGTGATCCTTACAGGTTTTGTATTCAGATCTAATGCATTCCTAATCAAAATTTTCAATGTTCTAAAATGTCCGAAAATTCGTTTACAGGTTGTATAGTATAATCTTAAATGTATTATTTAGATGCAAGCTTTTAGGTCAGGGCTTTTTATTATTTTGTTCCTATTTACTGGGATGTTGGTGGAATTTGAAAAAAAGGTCGAATTCGTGTCCAAATCACCCATAAGTTAATTAAATTTATATTATTTAAGCCTGGTGTCCTGGCCTGGCCTTATTATTAAACTCATCTTATATTTTTATAAATTCGTTGCACCAGTTTTACAATATGGCATAACTTATTGTTATATTCAAATTTAAATTTATTATTTAGATGCAAGCTTTTAGGTCAGGGCTTTTTATTATTTTGTTCCTATTTACTGGGATGTTGGTGGAATTTGAAAAAAAGGTCGAATTCGTGTCCAAATCACCCATAAGTTAATTACATTTATATTATTTGAGCCTGGTGTCCTGGCCTTATTATTAAACTCATCTTATATTTTTATAAATTCGTTGCACCAGTTTTACAATATGGCATAACTTATTGTTATAATCAAATTTATATTTATTATTTAGATGCAAGCTTTTAGGTCAGGGCTTTTTATTATTTTGTTCCTATTTACTGGGATGTTGGTGGAATTTGAAAAAAAGGTCGAATTCGTGTCCAAATCACTCATAAGTTAATTAAATTTATATTATTTGAGCCTGGTGTCCTGGCCTTATTATTAAACTCATCTTATATTTTTATAAATTCATTGCACCAGTTTTACAATATGGCATAACTTATTGTTATAAATCAATCGAATTATGTTAAGGAACTTTGTTCCGCAGAAAGTAGTTATTTGCTTATGACCTACAATGATAATCGGATTTAAATCCGATTGAAAGTGTTGTAATTGTGCGAATAGCTTCCGCATATCCAGTTACTTGGTTAAAATAAAATGTGTGCGTTTTATTGATATGCCAACTATCTCTGACAATTGGTCGTCGCTCGTTTAAAACAAAACAGTGGACTGTCAACAATTTCCAATATTGTGGCTGTTTTCGGACGTCCATTGCGGCGACCATCTTTGACACTGCTTCTTTTCTTGAACTCATTCACCCAGCGACAAATGGTTGCATACAAAGGGGCATCGTCATCCAATGTATTAATCAATTCTTTTTTAAAAGATAATGACTGTGTGATATTCAAAATTTAATTTTTTTTAAATAAAACCAAATCGAGTGTTTCTCGCTATTGTCAAAACCAAACTAAATGTCAGAACGGAATAAAATTTTACTGATAATATACTGACATGTGTCAAAACAACATTACATATCAAAATTTAGCAGATCTATGCCTAGGAGTTCGTTCATTTTTCATCACAACCTCGTTTATCACTTCCAAATCTGTGTGTTTTATTCACCAATGTTCAAACATCATTGAGTAATCCCTTTTAGGCATGTTAAAATATAATTAGTAGCTTTGTGTTCTCCCATCCTGTTCTATTCTATTAAACAGAAGATGCGTCTAGTAATATAACTTATATAGTATGTAAGAACTCTGATTTCTTTTGCTTTATTAAAAATGTTGTCAAAAGTAAAAAGCCTAAAGAAAATATGTTGCTTCGTGTTTTTTATACTCGTATCTCTTTAAAATCAACATACAGACCGTTTAATTATTTTAATACCTCTTTCAATAGATATTTCTAGCACGAAACTTTGCGATCAAAGATTATATCGAATTTTTTTTGTAATATAACTAGTTTAAAAAGCATAAAACATGTAATTTTGTCATTTACTTTTTAAATCTTGCAAATACTTCATTTTCAATAACAAGTTTATACTGGTAAATAATATATTTATGAAACACAAATGACATTTTTATTAGAGAACTATTAGAGGTTTTTCGGATGGACCACTTTTAGCAGTTCTAGTCGACCACAAAAACTCAATTATTTTCAAATAAAAGTAAAAAACTCAATCCTGTTCAAACAAGCATCTCAGCGGTTACCAATAAGCTACCGTCAAAATAGTCTTCTATACCAATTGAAGAGTATAAAATTAAAAAGGTCTATACCAAAATGAATATTCCTACATAAATAGTTTTTTTGTGCAGTAAACTAAAAAAGTGTCAATTTAATTTCAAAATATTTATTATTCTCTTTTAATAACACAAAGAAATAAAAAATTACTAGGGATGTTTCCAAAGTTCTAGGAATTTAGCTATAATTATTATTATTTCGTTAATTTTCGTCAATATTACAATATAGTTTTTCAACATAATCTCCATTTAACTGAATACATTTATCCCAACGATAAACTATTTTTTTTAAACCGTCCTCAGAGAACTTTCCTATTGAGTTTCTGTTCTGGTCCCAACAGCCTTGACAGCCAGCGCGGCAAAACCTTGCTAACGCCCAAACAATCATGCAAGATGTCATAAAGTTGTCGTGTACCTATCCCTAGGCGCACACTAATTTGACGAATAGTCATTCGCCTGTCCTCTTTCAGTAGGTCTTCGACGGCACTAATGTTTCTTTCATTACCGACGTGCTTGGGCGCCCACTGCATGGATCGTTTTCTAGTGATGTTCTACCGGTTTTAAAACGATCGATCCACCGATAAACAGTACTTTTGGATTCTGCAGACTCACCAAATACTCCTTGCAGACGCTGAATAATTTCTGATGTTTTCACACCTTCTTTCCACAAAAAGAAAATTATTGCTCTTTGAGATTTTGCTGCGTCTTCCATGGTTACAAAAACAGTGCTATGAAAACGCGTCTATATCAGTCGAACACCTATATCAGACCGAACAATATTGCACTAGATAGTTGCATAAACATCTCAAGACTTGTCTGGCACCAATAACATTGCCTATAAGTTTTTCGTAATTTAATTATAGCACAATTCCCAGAATTTAGGAAACGTCCCTCGTATAAACCAAATACAATTTTACAAAGAAACACAAAATTAACAGTAACATAAAGTCAACTTTCTGAGAAAAGCTCTAAGTACAATATTCGTTTTCGTTAATAGGATTTATCTCCTTTAGGATTTTATTCAACAAGGCCTTGATAAAATTGTTTGTGGTTCTTTTCCTTCAAAAAACTGATCATTAATTTCAAATTTTCTTTCTTCTTTGCAGTAATGTTTTTGCATTGCAGTTGAGAAAGCAGTATCTTGCTAAAATCTTCTCTCCTGCCTTTTTTCAGTACATTTATTTCATCCCACGGCTCCATTTTATTGAAAGATTTTCGAATATATACCATTGTTGGTATATTTTAATCCAGGAAGCTTTGCTTATATTCAGCTTTATTTAACAATGTTTCAGCCGAAGTTTTCAAATCAAGAAAGTCGTCATTGCACATTGTAACCACATTAAAATGATTTTAGTTATTTTTTTACGTTTACTTTCTTTCCGAACACTTTCTGTACCTTTAGCACGCCGTTTTTGTTTAGCGTCTTCCATTATTTTAACAAAATGTACAAAAAATACAACATGTAACCGCGTGCTAACAATCTGACAGTTGGCACATAGACCCTTACTAGAATTAAACAACTACCGAAAATAAAACTGGTGCTATCTTCAAATTTACATTACAACTATTTTCTGAATACAAGGCACATAGAACCGTTTTAAAACGATTAAGCATGACACTTGGACCTATGTTAGTGAAAAAAATTAAAATCTTATTTTTTGGTACTCAGACCCTTTTAATTTTATGCTCTTCAATTATGCTTTTGTAACACACTTCAACAAGTCTACAGCAGTTTTAATTTAAGTAGGCAGTTCGTTAGATGCGCAGTAGACTCGGTAAATAATACAGGACGGAGCTCATTCCATGCTCGACCGTTATATTGTTAACTTCATGAGGCACCACATGTTAAGCAGAATTGTTTCTATTTTATAGTGCGTACCCTGTTTCACAGTGTAGCGTGTTTGCGCACGTCTTGTGTACCCCCACCTGTCACGCCAGGTGAATAGAACTGTATTTGATTTTGCGTATTCTTAAATCTGTTATTAAATAAAATATACCACACATTTTTTGTGTTTAATTATATTGTTAAAAGCAAAATGATGGAACGGATTAAGCATTAACTTATTTATGTCTATTCAAGTTTTATTCTGTTACGAAATACCAGATTTCTATGTATAAAGTACAGCCTTGTCGTTCGCCTCTACAACAACTCATCTATTGTTCTATTTCCCTGGATACCTAGTCACGTGGTACATACAGTGCCACTAACACTGATGTCCTCCGCAGTCGCTAGTTGCGCATTTTCTCCCAGTTCACCATTGCGGGAATTTCAATTCTTACAATATATTATATATTTTGAATACATATATCTTTACTTTATTAACTACTATTTCCCAAACTTGCTAAAATTCTAGGAGCTTGCTTTTGTGTAACGAAAACTCTCTGGAGTTCGGGCATTTTCCCCTATGCATTATTCCATATTTAAGTAAGGAATGCAAATTAGCTGTATAGTTTTTAAGAACGAAATTACTGCATTTGAAGGCCATCACCCTCATTCCATAGGTTGTTTTATTAAGATTTTTACATATCTCTATTTTACATGTACGTTCCGTCCACGGTGAGCATTGATGTCTAGCCCTAAAATTTTTGTTGTACTATCCCCGGTTATTAATTGAATTGGTTGTAGATTTATCGGTTTTGAAAATAGTTACTACTGATTTCGAATTAGTAATTTTAAAATTATATTTTCCCGTCAATGTGAGGATTGTTTTATAAATCAGTTCAATTTCCTTGTTGATGTTGTCGCCTTATTTTCTTCTAGTAGCCTCAATTACTCATAATAGTTTGACTGCTAGTGGTCAGTATCAGTTACTTTTGTTGGTCGATATCAATTGCAAAAAATGATCTGTAAGAACGTTTAAGAACAATTTGTTAAAATAAAAATAGCTTTGATGTAATGTAAAAATTACGTAAAATATTTGCATATCACACAATCTTGACATCATTTCATTGTAATTACGAGTATTTTAAATGAAAAAAGAATACCTGGAATTATTATTCAGAGGTGTAATTATTGGAAGTATTACGTATGATTATAAAATTTAAATTTGACTAAATATAACTAGACTTGTGTATTGCCTAAGTCAGTAGTTATTTTTTAGCGCTGTCAGAGATCAATCATGCCGAAGCCGTGTCCGGGATTACCCGGTTCGAATACCCGAGAATAGAACCGAGTATGCGTAACTGGGTATCTGGAATCGGTTTCCGAAACCGGGTATGCGGAATCGAATTACTCGAACGTACCTGGTTTTACTCGAAAATCAGAATCGGGTACCAGAGAAACCATAACAAAATTGTTTAATAATTTTATTAGTAAAATCGTTGCAAAAAAGATAGTTGCACAGGGACGCTAGTTCAAATCTCGGTCCTTCTAGTACCGGTCAAATATCACACTGAACATTTAACTTTCATATCTTTGGCAGGAGGTCTAGAAACACAGAACTCTACCCCTCTATCACCTAGGCCAGGGGTCGGCTTACTTTAGAAGCTAAAGAGCCAAATTCACCCTTTAGGGCATCTGGAAACATTTTAAAAAGCCATAATTTTGTTTTAATACATGATTTTTTGAATATTTTCTTAATTTCATTCTTTATCAACTTAATTTAAAGAGCCACACGAATGTTCTCAAAGTGCTGTATGCGGCTCGTTTTAGATGCAGGCAGATAACATTAAAAAAAAAATTACTGTCTAGTTCCGTACGATCATAAGGCATGAACTATATACTTATCTCCTTGGCAGTAAACAGATTAAGGACGATTTTATTGCTCTACTGCCGTGCTTTTTAACCGATGTGCAGGGGTACAAAAGTATTACGAGATTTTGTATGGAGTGACACGGAATTTTGAAAATAGTTTGTAAACAATACAAATATATAAAAATACATATAAAATACAATTCATTATTTGTACCAGGTGTGTTGGAAACCAAAACCACTGACCTTCGTTGAACATATACTTGTTTATAGGGTTTGCAAGTTAGATAGACTATATTCAGATAATGACGAGATGTTTGCCAAATGACACAAATCTATGAATATAAGTACAATGTCTAATTGGATCTTCTAGATCATTTTACCACTTTTCTCAAATCAGTGCGCAGCACATATATTGGTAAAGTGCTTTGCCCTCGACATCAGGCTAGTGACGCCAAATAATGACGTCAAGCCAATAAAAACACAGTTTGCAGCCGGTTTTACGGCTGTTGCTCAGTAACGAAGCAACGAATTCTGGATTCTGCGCATGGGATGTTACTGTTCTGATCTCATGGATAAAACACTATTATAATCTATTCAGAATGCAGCGATAGTAATCATGCACTGTTCATGTGATAATTTGGTCGTTGTCTTGTCGTTTGTTGGCTGTTGCGCCATTAACCTGACACAACAGCCAATAGGTTAGCGACTTCCATCTTTCACGTGATTTTATTACTATTTTTGCATTAGGAACACAGTATGGTATCGTTCGCAGATGCAATCCGTGACAAATTGGAGTACGACGCACCTGCACATTCTTGCTTATGCCATTACAATTCTGATTGGAGATTTGTTTTTCGGAAGCAGTAACAAGCACGCGCGTCTTACTTCAGCCTATCAGGGATTTCATCCGTGAACGCAGTAGTTTTGTCAATATTTGAAAAACTTGCTTAGTAAGTTATTGAATTGTGTGATGACACACTTTTGCAAGGACTTTTAAGACAAATTAAGTAAATATTTCGTGAATAAGCATATTTTTTCCGAGATGTAAAGACATTTCCAAAGCAATTATAGTTAAAGAATGCACAAATTACTCCATAAACAACATGTATGTCGTGTCACGTTTTTTGGCTTTATGCTATAAGTTTCTAAGTATTTTTTTAAGCCTTGACTTGACCACCATTTCGACTCTGGTTGCTGCCAGGGTCTGTCTAAGTAAAATTTAAGTTTTAAAATGTTATGCAATATCTTCATCTTCGAATATTTGACACCCTCTATTATTGCTATCAGTGTTTTGTGGTTAAATGTTAAATTCGTGCATGTCAAATATTCGATTCTTCAAATAATATTCCGGAAAAATAACCTTGACACCAAATCCTTTTCCTTTCCTTTAAGTATTATTATTTTGGTGAAGTGATAAAAATATAATAAACAAATATTTCATATTTTCATTGTCATTGCTTGCCCGTTTCATATAGATATAGATATTTAAAATTTTTGGAAAATGCTAGAATTTCACGTCATAGTTTTAATATTTTTTTTTTTTTATAGCTTCCAACCATAGAATACTAATTAAGCAAATTAGTTAAGAAGTATATTAATAATTAATAGGAAATTTATTATTATAATACAATGGATAGTATCGAAGAATAGAACAGCGGTTCTCAAATTATCTGGTTTCAGTCAATTACTGAGTCAATTTGTTTTCAATTAAAATATATATTTTTATACGAGACGTGGGAACCCGCCTCTCAACTACGGTTTGGGCTTGCTTATCACCTCGAACAGTTTGCGGGGATTGATTATCACCCCCCGTTTAGTAACTATTCAAAGGCCCGATTATAACCCCCTGCGGAACACCTTCGTTACCCCTGGTTTATGTTATACAGCGTGCCGAATTGATCCCGTGTCCAGAGGGATTTAACATGTAAATGCAAATTTATCCGGTATCCTGCTTCCCTATTGGATTTACTGAAAACTTCTGAACCTAATAATTTATTAAAATGTTGTTTTATTCCTCATTTATAGTAAATATTTTAATTTCATATTATTTATTTATTTATTTTTTTTTAATTTCTAATATTTAAGAAAAATGATAATTAAAATCAAATTATTTACTGTAAATGAGGAATAAAAAAATATTTTGTTAATCTATTTGGTTCAGAATAAAATTATGTACAGTTTAGTGTTCACACTTTAAAAAAATAAATAAATAGAGAAGCAGGAAATAAAGAAGAAATAAAAGAAGCATATTGTTAAACAAATACATATTAAATTCCTATAGACGCCAGCTCAATTCGGTACCCTGTATGGTATAACCCAGAGGTGGTGAAGGTGTCCGGTGGGGGATGATAATCGACCCGAATAGATACCGAATGGGGGGTGATAATCCCCGAATTGTTTTTGAGTGACAGGATTCCTATCTTTGGTATATTTTTATTGAAAACTAAGTATTTTATTTTATAAGAAAAAGTCATATTGTCAACATAGACAAAATTTCATTATTAAAAATTTATATGGATTTTTTTAAATTATTACTTTAAAATTATAATTTTTAAAACATGGGGGGGGGTAATTACCCCTAGATCCCCAACTTTATTCCCCATCTACAACTTTTAACCAAATTTTTTTTATGTAACCAAAATCGATGGTGGAAATAAATGCAACTACTATATAAATTTTTTTATGCGACTATACTTTCGACATTATCGCTGTCATCAAGAACAATATCATCATTCATTTTGTTTATGACGTGGTAACGTGGAATAATAACATTTAGTGAAATTTGACGTTGTAGTTTTTTATTTCATCCGGTGTTGAAAATTTCACCAAAGTAGTGACATCCGAAATTAACATTCAGATCAATTCTGTAAAAAGTTACTGTGTTAACGTTACTACAACATAAAATATTATAAAAAATACAATAAGACCAATTCTGTCACTCTGTTACTATGATAATTGTAACTAAATTCGTCACTATGAGCAAGGTCAGTGACTATCATGAATGAAAGGCATTATACTTTTTATAATATTTTATGTTGTAGTAACGTTATTACACAGTAAGTTTTTACAGAATTGATCTGAATGTCTTTCATTCATGATAGTAACTGACCTTGCTCATAGTGACGAATTTAGTAACTATTACCATAGTAACAGAGTTACAGAATTGGTCTGAATATCAACTAGTGGTAGTTCAAAGTAGTTTTGACCTGCCGGAACTCCTCAAAGTAGCCTGGAGCAGTGTTTCTCAACCTTTTTTCCATCATGAACCGTATAAAAGCTAGATAATTATTCTCGTAACCGCAAATAAGTATATATTATAAATTAATTTTTGGTCTAAAGATATAATTTTTTTTACGGATTGGTTAAATTACTCGACGAATCGGTTAAATTACTGGACGAACCGTTTAAATTACTTGACGGACTGATTAAACAACTAGACGGACCAGTTACATTGGTTAAACTACTTGATGGGCCGGTTAAATTACTTTGCGGACCGGTAGCGGTTTGCAAACCGGCGGTTGAAAAGCACTAATTTAGAGCTAACGAATCATATATTACTTTGATACTGTATTTGATGAGGATGAAATGCCACTTTTTGTATGTAGCATCTATTTCTGAATCACGGTAAAATGATCGAAATCTAAAGTAGTATAGCTAGGCACGTTCTGCCTCACTTCAAGGTCATATCTAAATTCGGACCTCCGTGTTCACCCCTTACCAAGGAGGGTTGCAACCCCAATTTCGCACCCCACCCCCTAGACATCTGGCTGGTGACATACATAAATCTGGTAATTAATGTTAGGATGTGGAGGGCATATTTAATTTTCATAAAATTATCTAAAATTGCGCACCAGGAACGTTGACTAAATAATTTTCACCATAGAACAAAATAACTGCAGAATGACCGTTAAAAATTGCTGCGTCAACCTCGAGTATACATCTTTCGGTTCACAAGATGGAAACCATAATTCAATTTATGGCCCACAATGTGATTTTTTAAACTGACCAAAAAGTTCCGATTCTGCTCCAATTTTGTGACTAGTTGTGAAAATAACTAATAACGTACCTGGTACCTTGTTTTTGTCAAATTTTTGAATTTACAGTAGTTCTCAAGTAGTTGTTTTGGGCTAAAATTATTTAGTTGTTTTATAAAACATGTGTGCCATACATTTCATTATATCCATTGTATCTTTCAACGAATGCACTGGACTATAGAGTCTCGGGGACCCCCAAAGATCCACGGACAACATTTGAGAACCGCTAAGTTAGATGAAGCTCGAAAGCGACTTTTTGTCGAAATGCAATTTAGTTTTATTTATTAGAAAGCTCTAATTGAAACGAGATTAAATAGACACTTCTAATAGGATTAGAACTAAATGGTCTTACTATAGAAAGTTGTTATAATTTTACTTCAAAAGCCACACAAGAGCAGCGTCTCATATATGTATGTAGGGAATAAACTCATTATTTAACGAAGTTGAAAAAGTTTGGTTAATTTACATTGTTTTATTGATCGCATGTTAAAAACTTTTTTCGCTGTACTTTGAAATATGTAACCTGTCATTACTTATGGAAAAAAACGAATATTAGTTTTCACATTTTTACGAAACAGTGTACAGATATCATTAAGAGTAAAGAGGACGATATTCAGTGGCATATCACATGCTGTGGACATATGCAGGAAAACCGACAAGAAAGAGCGCGAATCTTCTTATCGGGCGAGATATGCAAAAAAAATTAAATGAGTAACAGCGAGACTTCAACATGCAGAGGGAAATATTAAAGTAATTTTGTAAAGGAAGCCCAACATCGTTGATGCCTCCTTATGAAGAAAGGCATATTTTTTATCTCCTGTAGGTAGGCAGACATATACATTTTCTACTCGATTAATAACTAACACCATTACCAGCCGAAATCGCCCACTTCTGAAAATGGGCTACCCAATTACTTCTCCAAACCTTTCTGCCTTGGGTTAGCAATAGCCAATTTCTGGTAATTCTCTTGTAATCGTCTGTCCATCTGATGGTGGGCCACGAGACTCTAATGCCTAGTAGAGTCTTGTGATGTCCGAGATTTTTTCTAGTTCCCTTTCAATCAGGTAATCTAACAGTATGTCCGGCCCATTTCTATTTAAGTGGTAGGATAACGAAGAATAAAATTCTATATTATCATTGCCTATCAAGCGATTCTATTAGCGGTTGCCAAGTAACTAGTGGTTTTTGTCAACTATGGAATACAATTCTATTACTTGTAATCCCTCTACAGGTTTGCTACTCGCCTTATCATGTTACGTAGCCCTGTTTCTAGTTTTGAAATATTTGCTCAAATTAGCTTGTTGAAACCAATGCATTTTTAAAGGCATTAAAGTTTTCTTAATTTGGCAAAATGTTATTCAAATCCAATATCGTCGAACTGTAAATAACCCCCCCCCCCCCCCAGTATAGGAAACAATACTTGTCTATTTGAGTTATTCATAGATAGACCTGTAGTGAAACGAGGGTTGCTTCTTATATTTCGGAATTACGCTAAACTAGTACTGCCATCTGGCAACTGGCGCTTTTATCCTAAAGTTTGGCATTTTTGACGGTATACGTACTCAGAACGTTTTGACGTACGCTAATTTTGTTGTTCAAAGTAACGTAAAAAAATCATCTCTGCTAAAAATGGAATTAAATGGTGAACATTTTCGAGCGATTATTTTTTACAACTTTCGACGTGGACTTCAATCGTGGCCGTAGTTCGCATAAGGACGAATATCGTGAAGGTCGTCCAAAATCGGTTGTTGTTTGAAAACATTAATGCTGTGCGTGAACTGATACTGCAAGATCGTTATGTGAATTATCGTGAGATTGAGGTATTCTTGGGCATTAGTGGGACCAGCATACATTCACTATTGCATGAATATTTGTCGTCAAAAAGATTTTAGCGTTAGGTCCCACATAATTTGACAATCGCAGTGGAAAAAGCCTTAATCGGAGTGGAAAAAGTGCTTCGAAAATTGGTTCAAACGCATGCAAAAGTGTATTGATCTTCATGGAGGATATTTTGAAAAACAATAAAGCCACTTTTGTTGATAAATAATTGTTTTTGATCTCAGATTCCGATATATAAAAGACAAGCCTCGTATCTGACCGTTGTCAACTGCTTATTTTTGGTCGAATTAAGGTTCTAGCCATACCTACGCCCTAGAAGTTACATACCTCCTGCCCCCTCCATCGCTGGTATAAACATATATTTTTATTGAAAGTATTCAAAAATTATATGATACATATATGGTTTTTTTGCTCATTATTTGTAATATTTTATTTTGCAAAACAAACCAAGGGAGAGGGTGGTTATCAATATCCCGTGCCCAATGATTCGCCACTTGATACCATATTAGCTAAAACTACGTTCTTTACGAATGAAAACAAAATGTATGTTTGTCTGCCTACTTGACAGAGGTTTGTTCTGAAACTCGACTGCTATGCATCATGCTTTTTATACGAAGTATGCATTAATGCTGATATTCTGATACAACCGTACTCTCGTAAATTCGTAAGCTCGTAATTTACAGAGTCATCGTAAGTTGATTGGTTACAGATCGTTGGTTATGATCTTAGGATGCCTTCAGCCGTGGTTGCGATCAATACGGTTTTACACAATAGTAGCATTAGTTTCTAATAATTATACAGGGTGTTATTGGAAATTGTTTAAGCATTCCTAACTTCTTTATTATATGAAATATAAAGGAGGTTAAATTAGGAAAAATTAAGTATTTTACTCCACAAATAAGAATATTAAATTGGAAATACAATTGAACAGTAAATAACTGAGCTATTTCAAAAATAGTTATTTGTGTATCATGAGATCAAAAGATATACTTTTTGGCCAAGGTGCACATTATATTTTTTGGGCGACCAAAAGAAATTTTTAAGAGAAAATTTATATTTATTTACTTACATTTGATAATTCATGGTTACTGAACAATTATTGCAACTATAAATGTTCGACCGTCAATTGTTTCAATGTAACCATGGAGATCTTGTAACTTGAGAAATGACACATAGAAGGCTCTAGCATCCGGCGGCTAAAAAAATAAGTGAATCGGCCTAGGCCGAAAAAGATTTACTTTATGGCCGATACTAGATGATTAAAATTAACTGTTTTTGATATGGTCGCTCAAAAAAATTTTTTTTTGTATGGAATACACTGGTTTAAAAAATCTATCTCATAGAAAATGTATTTTCTTTAATAAACCATAAGATTATTTATGGGTATAAACTCAATCAAAATCAAAGCTATTGAGACTTGATTAAATAATTATATCCCAAAAAAAAAAGTATGATCTTAATGTTTCATAGCCACCATTTTACTAAGATGAATTACATATTAAAATTTGAGTCGTAATTACTTTTTTATAATTTTTAAGTTATTCAGGTTCGATTTTTAACTTTTATTTCATTTTAATAAAATATGTGGCTATGAAACACGGTGATTTGTTTTACTTGGGGTATAGTTGTTTAATCAAATCTTAATAACTTTTTTCTATTTTGCATTCATAAGACAGTCATTATAAAACTGAATTGAATGTTATAATGAGCTTCAATATGACATTAAATATTTTATTTCATAAAATTGGTACAATAACCTGCAAATTTACAAAACAAAAATTGATGTCTACATTGAAAAACGTAAAACTGTCAAACCAGTTTGGTTAACCGCTACATTCGCATACTAAATTCCCTAAACGAGGACGTTTTTGAATATTTAATACTAATTTATTATTTTAAAAGGCATGAAAGAGCAATAAAAAATAGTATAAAACATTCGTTAGATAAGACTTTCTGCAGCAATTGTCAAGTAGAAATCTTATGAAATGCCTTATGAAATTTGTGTTTTAATATACTATTTTAATATGGATTTTGGACCCAAGCTCTTTATTAAAGAAAAATGCGTTTTTTTTTGCGATAGACTAAAAAATACAGGTGGTTCCAAAAAAAATAATGTATTTTTTGAAAGAATCTGTTTGATATTCTATATCCAATAATTCTATATCCAATTCTAATTCTATTATTTCTTAAATAATATGTATATATGAACATGTTGAAATAATGTTTAAATTATCGTATATTTATATATGTATGTGTTTTTAATAATAATAAAAAATTAAATTAAATTAAAATTAATTTACTATTTTTATTTGTTAAGTAAAATACTTCATCTTTCTTAATTTAACTCCTTCGTACATCTTATAACAAAGAAGTTAGCAATTCTTAAACAGTTCCCAAAAATAACCTGTATATTTATCCCCCTGTATGTTGAAGGAAAGATTCAGTGTTTCAAATAACATAAACAGAAATTGTAATTTTTACGTAATTGAAAATTTGATCCATATTTCAATTTTTTTGAATATATATTTGTTCATGTCTAATGGTGGTAGTCTGAACACAACATTTTAACATCAACAGCACTGTCAACTTCCAAGGTCGAACGATGTTATAAATATACCATTCTGTAGCCTTCCTTTTGTAGACATCCGTCGCTCTATATTAACATTATAGCTGTCGAGGTTAGTAATTGTTATATATGGTACTATTCTGAACAAATGGTCGTAACAACTATTAATGTACTGCTACGCCGAAAGTTGGGACGGATGCGTAACAGCAATAATATTAACCTATAGCGAGAGATGCTACCAGAATAGCATGTTTATAATATGTTATGTTCAAGAACTATGGTTCTAGAAAGTTTACAACGCTGTTAAAGTAAACAAGTTGTGTTCAGAACAACGCCATTAGTTGGGGATTTGGATAAGCGTCCAGCTTTTAGATCACCTTTGTTCGAAGGTGGCATTCTTTCCTAAAATGTCTATTAAAGTGTCAATTTATGGATCAATTCTGTGCTGCTCGTAACCTGTTCCATAACCAATTTATAGGCCTTACGAGTACTTATAAGCAATTGGTTGATTCAGCGAGCACCCGTAACGTTACATATAAATATTACGGATGAGCGCAGAATCAACCAATTGCCTGTAGGTAGAGTGCTTTGTCCACGAGATCAGGCTAGTGACGTCTAATGTGCAGAAACCATAAATCGTACAGTCGTTTCGTTGCTAAGCAAGGGTGTAGAACCAGCTGCAAACTGTATTACGATCGGTTTGACGTTATTGTTTGGTACATATATGATTACATCGCTAGCCTGATCTATTGGGAAAGTAGTCTACATGTAACACCTATAGATTTCTTAACGCGTTACGGTTGTCACAGAATTGACCCATTATTCCAATAATGACTGTGCCACTGATTAGTCACAGACAAATTTAAATATAAATTTTTAAAATTTTACAATTTTGAACAGCGATCACATAAAAATAAATTTTCTGAGATACTATCCAACATTTAACGAATTAGTTTAATCATATAAACAAATAGTTGATTAGAATAGTTTTAAAAATTCCATAGTTATAGATTTGGCCTTATGGCCTGTCAAGTCCGACCCTGAATTCATTCACTACCAACTGAATACCATCAAATATCACCAAACAAGCCCGTTCACAACACTGTGTCTATTCACAAACCAAACCAATATGATCACCCGTTTTTCAATATCACCTACCTATCACCTACACTATACTTGCCGAAAGCTTGCCTTGCGAGCTCTTGCTATGCTCTGCTATCTATGTTGTATTGCTTGCTTTGCTTGTATTTACTGTTGTCTGTGTTCCCTCTGTGTTGTTCTGTTACTTTTAAGTATCAAATGGAAAATGTGGATTCTACAAAGTTATATCTGACGGATATTGAGTAATCGAGTTATATGTGATTGATATATTGTTCATCAGATGGACAGAGTTCAGCACTTGGATTTATTTTTAATGAATCTGTCTCTTTTTATCAACAGTGTAATATGGACGACCTGGACTCTAGACTGCAGTTAAGAGGATTTTCAATGATTCACTAATGGCTGATTGCTAAAGAACGAGTTAACTGTTTTAACTCAAAATATGCTTAACTCGAGTCAAAACAACATGCAAAAACATATCATTTTAACTTGAGTTAGGGATAACTCGATTTAAAATATTGAAATCGTTCTTTAGTAGTTGGTCATGATTTTTTTCTTCGATACCATTTATTAAAACACGTACATTTTTACTGTCATGCAGCCTTCATCAGTAGATTGATGAAAGCTGCATGACAGTCGAGGTGTACAGCTAGTTTTTTATTAAACGATATTGAAGGAATGATCCAATGTTACATTTAAGACTTTAATGTCGGGTTGCTAACGTAAGAGTTTTCTCTAACTCAAGTTAAAATCATTTGTTTTTATATGTTACAACATACAAAAACAAATGATTTTTACTTGAGTTAGGGATAATTCTTACTTTAGCAACCGGCCATTAAAAAACAATTTTAGTTAAGAAGATCCTGCACTGTTTCCGTAAGGAAATGATTCTATTTGTAAATGATTCATAAAAAGTAACGAATTTAAAAAAAAACTATATACAAACGTAACAATGAATAATCTATGGTATTTATATATATTTTTGTTTCATTTTGATCAACTGAATAGGCTGGGTAAAGCCTAATTATTAAATATGACATAAAATCTCGCGTGTTCTATTTTTATTCATGTTATTCAATTGACTTAAACGTTTATACATATATAATAAATTATCCCGAGTAAAAATATCTAATATTTGAAGCGAAGCGTACAATAGTCGTACAACGGTGACCGTTTGAATGTTTTTAATGAAATTCTGTAAGTCCGAGTTTTTCCACCAAACGGATGGTGTTTGATCGTTAGACTCAGCTATAGCTGAGGCTTAATAATTATCACTTTAGACGGCCACTGTACGCCAAATGTACGGCTGTTTCCATCTTTTGCTTAAAATTTGGGCGCCTTTGCGTATGACCTTTAAAGTTTTTGAAGAGTCATTTGGATTCTGTAAGACCGTTGTATGCCGCTGTAATGCTAAGCGGCCATTGTTCGATTATTGTAAAGTCGCCGTTTATTTTTACTTGGGATATAAAGAACAAACAATTTTAGAAACTATTTTTTTTTAAACATTTGACAGTTAAAGATTGTTTATTAACAGCCTACAGTATCTTAATATCGTATATCGTTTACTGAATTTTTTTCATTATAAAAATACCTGGTTTAGAATTAATGTTTCTGTACCTTAGGGGTGTTTTATACCCACTAAAACGTGCCACTTCTACAGACCAGCCGTTGATAAGCAAATTCATAACACAATATTAAATGTTATTCTGCCGATAAATAACTGTAAATGTAGGTAATTCATTACATCAAAGACGTTTTATTAATAACTATGAGTGGTTCGCTACAAATTAAATTAAAAAAATTAAATTAAAAGTTATGAAAAAACTGACCAGCTTGGTAAATAATTTTTCAAAGATTCCTGTTTACTTGTCAGCGCACGTTTAAAGCGCCGATTTTTACGTATCCAAGTACATTTGAAAGTAAAGCTATATAAGATTTACTAAAGTTCCTTGACTTATCTAACTTTCTGTACATTACACTCTTAAGTCTATACACTTATTCTAACTATAAATTAATTTCTTAATATTTTCAAAGAATTCATAAGGAGTTTTAAGGATCAATTTTTGGATTGTCGTTTTCACCAGTGAATTATAAAGTTGTCCTCGACATGTTTTTTTTTTTTTTTTAATTTGGAAATCTGGCTGGTACTCTGGATGTCTCAGTATCTGGATGGGGCAACTCAGTTCAAGGCTAGTAGCCTTGGTCTGGTGAACCGTATGAAGCCTCGATTGTCCTGTTGTAGAAATGGCTTCAAGTGCATCTTTTCCCGACCAAGTGTGTGTTTCAAATAACCTTTAAGGAGCTTAGATTGGTCCACGGCATTTATAGTTTAACTGTGTAATAAATAGTCTATTCAAATTACCCAACCTCAATAACACCTTACACTTCACAAAGAGCTTCTTAACAAACCCACAACTCACACACACGGTTTAAAACCCGGTTTGAGTTCGCTCAACACATCAGTCCACAAGTCACTTAAATCTAATGCTAATTTTGAGTTTAACCGAAACAATAACTCTTTCTGATGCACGACCACAGTTCGAGATACTCAACCAAATTCTTTGGAGGCTCGTCAACGACTACGTCTAATTTTGAGCCTAACCGAAACAATTAACTCTTTCTGATGCACGACCACATTTCGGGATACTCAACCAAACTCTTTGGAGGTTCGTCAACGACTACCTCTTCTAAAGTCAGTTATACTCTGAATTTATCTCACAAGATTTTCATTGCCCTTCTCTTAAATTCTAATAATTTAAAATCTGAACCTTTTTTTTGCTTTCATTAAAATAATTACCTCTCCAATTAACATACAGAACCCTTTTGCCTCCTATCTTAATTCATATCTATGCCCTTTTAAATTATAACATATTAATTTAGACTCTAATTACCTAACAAGAGATAAATGAAAAAGATACTGAAAATAAATGGTCGCCTTATATCAACATCTTTACAACCTTTCCGTCATGTATTTCAAAATGAATGTTGACAATTTTCGGTCGTAAATTTTACCCCTTTAACTAACAGGTCACTGATAACTCCAATAAATCTCTGGGATGTTTATCTTGAGATATGATTGGTTTTTATCATATAATTTGGAGATCTGAATAATTTTAATTAATACTGAAAGTACCGCTCTCAACACGACGAGAAACGAGACGAGAAATTTCAGATTCCTTAAACTACGTGAAAACCAAGCGTGTTTTAAAATAATGCATTTCATTAACGAGAACAGATAACGATTAAAGGTTATCACGCCGGTTATTTAAAGATCCCCTCTACTTTATCATTAAAATTGCACCCTCTAATATTGTGCTATTCGCGTACTTTTGAAAAATTGAACACTTCTTGAACACCCTCGTATGTATCGTTGTTGCGTTAGCTCTAGAATCTTTTCCAATATTCTGTAAGATTGAGTTCGATGAACATAGAAAAAAAAACGTAAGATGTTCTGCTGAAACATCAGATAGAATATTCAATTTGCCAAGTTCAGTTACCGATTGTATTTTAGAAAGGGGAAGTAAGAAAGAATGAAGAACAAGTCAAGTTCAAACGAAATTGAAAATGTGTCCTTTCATTGTGTAACTTTATTAAGAATGATAAGAATTGAACTTAAATTATACAGAAATATAATTGAACAATTATTGTAGTACTTTTGACAAAATTGAAATTGATGAAATGAAAATACATTTGTTCCGGCCATAGAATTTAGACGAAATATAATCGGATCAGTTTGATTTTTTTTTTTTTAATTTGAAGATAAAGATTGCCCTTGTGGGTCTGTATTCTAAATTTTGTTTGATTTATAATTTTCAGTTTTATAATAATCTCCACCTTCATCTAACTTGTCATTTAGTAAATAAATAAAAATTGTAAATTTCAACTCAAAGAAACACTAGATTGTACTTTTATATTTTAAGTAAACCCTTGTAAAAATTAACTAATATTTAGTACAAATTGTGCTCCCATAACCGAAACACTATATGAAAATATTTACAAATGTACGACAGTTATCCTATGGATATGAATTGTTGAACGAATTGAAGATTAAAGAATAAATTAAATTAATCCAATTATATTTGGTCTAAATTCTATGGCTGACACAAATGTATGTTTATGATGCGGGAAACCCAGTTTGTCATTTTCGATTGTAAAATAACATTTCATCTTTTAATAAACTTCATCTCTCAATAATTAAATAAACATTTAAAAATATTTGAGGTTATCAATGACACGCCGTAGACGAGTAGTACTGCCAATCTCTTAAAGTAAAAAGTCACCAAAAACAGTTTAACAATAGCTTCTATTGTTAAATTGTCAAAGTATAAAAAACTATATATAAATACCATATTTGTCGATTCAGTTGTATTATTTTTTAAGTTCGTTACTCTATGAATTATTTACAAATACAGTGTTTTCTTTGCGTAAACAGCGCAAGATTCTCTTAAGGATATATGTATATAAAAGCTCCCATAATACAGAAACTTGTGGTGCAATGGGATATTTTCCAAATGCTTTTCTTGATCTAATTTTTTTTGTCAACTGCAATGTCATTGTAGCTTTGTAAATTGTTAATCTCGAAACTGCAGTCAGCATGTAATATTTTGTAACTTTACCAAGTGCTTCATTTAAAAATTGTGTCTATTCAAAATGTTTTCAATACATAAAAAAATATTTTTTTAAGAATTTTGACACTATTAATGAAATATGGTGTTAGCAATTCAGATCAATAATTCATTTGATAAACAAGTTTTGAATGGTGAAAACATTTATCTTGTTCAATCCTGTTCATCTGGTTATTTGAAATAGCGATCAATCACATTTCGCTTACTCAATGTCTTAAATAAATGTCAGATTTAGCTGATTAAGGAGAAATACGTTGTTGTTATGAAAAAATAATAATGTCTTTAGAGCGAGGAAGCCGGAGGTCAAACACTACAGATGTTAGGTCACCAGGGCGGTAAGCATATTCTAGTTGTGTTAGTTTGTTGATTCTAACCATTGGGATATTTGGTTTGTTTAACAAGATGGTGTTCGGATTATGTTAACAAATTAATTGACAACTTATTAATTGATTTAGTGTTCCACTGATGTTATCTACGGAGCAATCGTTGTTCACGAAATATACTGTTTACAGCGTCAAGTTTCATTGGGTTCGAATGGTCATGAAGTATAATTTTCGTTTGTTTCACGCAAAAGCTTGTCATGGTTATAAAATTTATAATGGTAACATTTGAGTTTTTCAAAGACTTTCAATAAATTTTTCATTATTTACGATAAACTCTGCAAAAAAACTGAGATATAAAAATGAATTAAATAAATAAAAAGATATAACTACCTTACAATAAATTGGCGAATTCGTCATTGTCATCGGATTCAGAAGAGGTATCTTCTTGTCCTATGGATATATTAATGGGCTCCATGATATAGGTAAACCTTTTTAAGATTAAAGCGCCAAGGTAGCAAAATAGAAACTAATCTATTAGACAACAGCTTTTTGATGTATTATAATCCGACATCTAGAAGGAATTTAACTATATTTTTGTGTCTTAATTCGTGTTTTCTTATATTTTATCTTCATTAATAATAAGGGACGTCTTTAAAAGTTTTGAAAAATGTCGATGCGTTGTCTATTATATTATTCAACACAATACCGCCAGATAGAGTCTCTTATCACCATTTGCCTATATTCTACCATTTTATCAACTTGACACATTCGTTGTTTATTAATTATATGCGACATTTTCCACTAATTATGTTAATAATTTATAATCAGTTTCCAAGTGTTATACCTTGTGACGAGGTTTTGGGCACCATTAGCCGCATGTGAGTATAGTAAAGGAGACTTTAGTTAACAGATGACGGTTATTTAAAACATATGGTTCAATGGGAGAGAACTATTGCAATAAAAGTTCCATTTTTGAATAGAGCTATATCGTTTGTTCACAGACACAGCTAGAAATAGAGAAAGAGATACAATTTGTTTCATTTGACAGGCCTGTATTCCATCTAGTGGTGGGACGTCTAAAGCGCGCGCATGTATCCAAAGGGACATTCGTTGAAGTTACCATAATATAATATAACGAAAAAAGACAAAAACTATGAACGTACGTTACAGTAAGAAGCAGACATACATTCTTGACATCTTACATAAAGCTGTGTGAAATAGATATACATTTCTTTATCGGTTCTCAATCGATCAATCTGTCAAGTAAAATCTCCTTTACTATACAGCCAGTTTGTCACTGACCTTTTTAATTCGACGTCATTTCCCAGTTGTCTTCCACCAATAAAATCCTTGAAATGGAAATGTTTATCATTTGCTACAGAACTGGGACAGTATGGAGGATGCGAAAAAAATGTCTCAGTGTAATTTGCCGTGAATTTCTTCACGATAGTGATGAGTTAGTTTATTACCATCGTGACGAAAGTCGTAAAAAATAAAATAATAAACGCATAGTGTGACATACGACTAATTTGGACTAAATTTCTCTAGCGGCGATTTTTGGCTGATCTTTAAATATTTTGCATGATATTTTCGCACATTTCAGTAATTAGTCCAGCAACGACGTCGCGGATATTATGCCAAATTTGACATGAATTAAAATTTTAGTATTTGTCACAGTAATGTCGCGTTGGGGCGTTTAATAAAATAAAGTTTATTATTGGTAATGCATTATTGATGTGACAGTAATTGACGATATTAGTCTAAATTGTGAAGGATAAAATATTATGAATTTTATGCATTATTTATTAGTATTATAACGAATAGATTGTATTATATTATTTATACATAACTGTCGTTATAGATATTCATTTTTAATTCATATAGAGCAAAATTGGAAAACTTTTATTTTATTTTTAACTTAATTTATTAAAGATATTCTGTTTAGATTACGAAAGATGTCGTAACTCCTTGGAAAGACGGTTGCCTACGGGGCAATAAGACTCGGGTTCAAATCCCGGACAGAACTTTTCATTTTCATATTTTGATACTGTGCAGTCATCTATGGGGTTACTGAAGTATTTAATACTTTCAATTTTGTCACAAATTATACAATTTATGGTGTCTTGGGAGTTTTTGCCAGCCAGGACAAAATTGTTTTCTGAAATAAAATTAAATGTAATTGAAAGCAAAAGTTGTTTTGCATCGAGTTTTGAAGCGTAGAAGCGTAAATTGGACCGACTACTCCACATCAGTTTATATATAATAATATTAGTTTATAACGTTCTACAACGCGCCCTGCTGTCTATTCTGTTATTGCTCTTCGTTCATGTAATTACGGTTTCTTACTCTCCAGCTTTTTCTAAGTCTTCCCCTTTTACTTCTCCTTCTTAGAAGCAATTGTTTTAGGAACCTTCATCTGCACTTCATTGTATATGACAGTACCATAAGGTTTGTATTCCACTATGGTTTGATGCGATCTCGGTAGGGTAGAAATAGTGACCCTGTTTCTCGTGCTAAAGGTCCTGGGTTCTAATCCTGGTCAGATATGGGTATTTGCATTCGTCCCAATCACATCGTCCTCTAATAATAAAAAATACATAAAAAGCGTCTCATATTAAATTCATTAACGCTTTCAACCTGGATTGGGTCACCATGCAAGTTATAGAGCTAATACTTCACTCTTTGGAGTGAGAGGCGCGTGCTCAATATATAGCAGCAGTACGGTACTGAAAACTAAGGCTTGGTGCGACTACTGTTGGACGATTAGGGACTGAAGAAGAATAGTATGATCAACTACCATAATTTCCCAAATTTTTTCGTTTTTCACTTTTTCTACTCAATTATTATTAGTACATCCAGACCACTCTTTGCGTTATATTCGTTGACGTAAAAGAAGATAACTTTTAATTTTGAATCGTAAAATTCCGCTTTTTTGTCGTGCTGATATTTCCAATTTTGTACAGATTCTCATAATTTCGCATAATTTGCTTGGAGACTTCCCGTCTTACTTTGATAGGAGCTCGACGTTTGTCATTGATTCCCCCCCCCAATTCGCATACATATCGTATTTTATTTAATAAATATTCATAACATAATAAGATTCTTGGACAGTTATTGATAGACGTAAAATACGATTTGAAAGACGAATATTATATCAAAATTTTGCGTCTTCTGTTATGAAGTTTAGAAACACGACATATGTAGGTGACCATTTTCTTGGAGACGGCAATGCGGGACGGCGCAAAAAAAAAGTCGTCACTTCCGAAATATAAGTGAAGAGGAAACAAAAAAAAGGTCCTCACCTCCCAAATATAAGTAAAGAGCAAAAAAAGGTCTTCACCTCCCAAATATAAGTACAGAGCAAAATTCAGCCCTGGGGACACCAAATCAAAATGCGGGACGAATGTCACCTTAGACATATGTCATAAATAAATCATGACTGTATTTTCGACACCTTATAATATTGTTATCGTTTGTTATTACTTTGAAATCAGCGAAAACCGAAACTAATCATCTTCATCATTGGCTCTACAGTCCGGTGCCAACATTGACTTCCTATATCGTCATTCCGTCCTATTACGCACGACCGTCCATCCATTTTTGATGGCTGGAACTCTGATGTTTCTTCTCCACCTTCCCATCTTAAATTCAGTCTTCCTGCTTGCCGTTTTCCAACTAGCTCAACATCTGGCATTCGCCGCGAAGTCATATCATCCGTCGAATTATACAGACGTGCACCCGTAATTATTTCTTGAGGGGGAAGTCAAAATTTTGCTTTGGAGGAGTTCTCGTTCAATTACAAGACGAATGTGAGCCTTAAAACCGTGATTTTAAGTGTTGCGGTGGGCTCAAGCATGTACCCCTCACTCCAGGCGTGCTGAACCAAAGACCCTATATAAAGAAAGTAACACAAACCTTTGTTGAAGCCGACGTCAGATTTGTGCCCCAGTGTTTGATTGGCAATACTGCTTCTCCGATTGACAGCAATTTTTATTAGATTAAGTTGGCGAAATTTAAATATAGGCGGTTTCTTTGGTTTAAGCGGAACTAGATTTTCAAATTTAGTAACTTTTACCGATTGATTGAAGCTTTTACTTATTTTGTTTAGGAAAATCCTACTTCAATATATAAAAAGTTAGCTAGTGACAACTTAAGAAATTTTAAATTCCATTTAGTTCCGCCTAAAGGATTGGAATAATCTATATATTATAATTTTTTATTAGTTTTAGGTAAACATATTTTTATTAGCAATGTAATAGATAAGTATTGCAATTAATATGCCAAAACTGGTATATTTAATTTGTTCCAATATTACTTAATATTACTGTCAAAGAAACTGTAACCTCAAAATTCTATCAAACAGCCAGATAAATTAATGTGATATCAACGAAGAAATAAATTGTTTTAATTTATGCATTAAACAAATAAAATTGTACCTTATAGTCTAGTGCCTACGCACCATATTTTACGTTGATACTGCACTTAATGATAATGGAATGCTATTTGGCACACGTGTTCCTTATAAAAATTAAATCATTTTGACCCGCAGCACCTATTTGTGAATCGAGTCAAATTCAAGATGGCGGCGAAACTAGCGCGCCAATTACGATAACGATAACTAATTCTTATGATACAGCAAAATAGCTAAATACATATTTGTACAATGGACCTTTAGCTACAATTTGCCGCGTCGTACGCGAATTTCCGTTACTTAGTTTACAAGATACCGTCCATAATTCATTCTCAGACGCAAAAAAGTGATTTCCGAAATGGCTAACGAATTTCGTATGATATGGCTCGTTTTCTATTAATTTAATGCCGTAGATTACGAATCTGTTATCAAAATGGCGAAAATTTAAAATTTTGATAGATTTTTTTCCCAAATTCGAGACATGATGATATTCTCTATCACTGCAAATCTGCGTATATTAATATTTTGTTTCAATTCTTCCTGAATCTGTAGGGCATATCCTTGGCTACAAGAATATGTGCGGAATTTTTCTCTGCGGGGCGCCAAAATTTAGGTAGCGGCCGAAATCTGTAGCAAATCTTTAAATTAACACAATTTTCGAAATCTACGACTTCAATATACCCGAAATTGATATACAACTCAACAAATTTGATGTAAATAGCAAAATTCGATTTTCGAGCGTTATTTCGAAAGCGGCTTCATTTGAGACCAGGTGCTGCGAACAAACCCAAGCAAATTGATGCATTCCGTATATGCATAGAGTATCTTACTTAAATGTCATAATTTACAGCCATTCCGGCCGTATATGTAATTTTTTTTATTTCACTTCGGGCAAAACCCGAATAATAACAAGTCATATGCCATTTTTTATTTCATTTTTGCAATTTACAGGTCCGATTTGGTCGAAAACGATATAAAGAGTGTCAAAATAATACGAAGTTGAGACTTTACAGATTTAGGCCGCTACCTAAATTTTGGCGCCTCGCAGAGAAAAATTCCGCACATATTCTTGTAGCCAAGGATATGCCCTACAGATTTACGAAGAATTGAAACAAAATATTAATATACGCAGATTTGCAGTGATAGAGAATATCATCATGTCTCGAATTTGGGAAAAAAATGTATCAAAATTTTAAATTTTCGCCATTTTGATAACAAATTCGTAATCTACGACATTAAATTAATAGAAAACGAGCCATATCATACGAAATTCGTTAGCCATTTCGGGAATCACTTTTTTGCGTCTGAGAATGAATTATGGACGGTATCTTGTAAAGTAAGTAACGGAAATTCGCGTACGACGCGGCAAATTGTAGCTAAAGGTCCATTGTATAAATATGTATTTAGCTATTTTGCTGTATCATAAGAATCAGTTATCGTTATCGTAATTGGCGCGCTAGGTTCGCCGCCATCTTGAATTTGCCTCGATTCACAAATAGGTGCTGCGGGTCAAAATGATTTAATTTTTATAAGGAACACGTGTGCCAAACGGCATTCCATTATCATCAAGTGCAGTATCTTTCGACGTAGGCACCAGACTATTATGTAACTCTGTATTTAATTTTTTAAATTATGAAAGTTAAATATTAGAATACCGTGTAATCTTTCCATGAAAAAATTCGTAACTCACAACTATAATTTTGGTAGCATAACGTACTGTTTTGTGTGATATACATATTATTTTCACATAAAGAATATCGTGTATTCTAATATTTAACTTACACAAGTCAAAAAATTTAAATTTTGAGTTAGGACATTTTCGTAGGACGGGTCGATATACAATCTAATTTAAAATTTGTAGACATGTCATATTTAGTTCTATTTTATCTACACTGTTTTCACCACTGGATTATGTTTGCAACTAGGGACTTTAGGTCCATCCACCAGAAACGATCTATTTTTATATGTAACTAATCAACACTTTTTAAATAAAAATTGGGATACTTCACAAGGTTTTTCATATAACGAGACTAGATATTAGACATTTTCACAGCTGACTGGCTGAAGTTAAATTATATTAACAAAATTGAAATGGAAATAATACGTAAAATTAGTTCATGACCATAGAAGTTCAATGACGAGCCTAGCATGTATATTTCGTGTTCAATCGATTGCTCCAAACTCTGCTGGGTTGTAGAGAAGATTGATCGTGCTATGTGCTAACACGAGAGTTGCACGAAGGTTGATGGGTTATTCTAACGAATGGGTGTCTGGTTTTCTTCATGAGGTCTATTTGATGTTTTATAGAGCCACGAGGTTGGGATGAAAACCCTGGTCATGCTGGATGAACAGGGGGGTAAGCATTAACTTCTAGTACACTCAATAACCTCTGTACTTCTGTACAAACCACCAATCATATTTTATATCTATCTCTTATTGATTTGATATTTTGTGTTGTAACAAAGGTTGCGCTTTTTAAATTGATCACTGTATATTATATTCTAATAAACTTACATGAGAAAGAACGAATATATCATCGCTGGTTCTGCAGTATGTCCTAGGTGCAGTTTTTACCGAATTCTTTTTTTACCTCGTATGTGAGACATATTTTAGCAATACTGTAATATCATCTATGTACAGAAACACACATAGGAGTTGTTTTGCGGCGTCAGAAGTCATTTTATACTCCCTTATTATTTATTTTTTTGTACTTCCTGTGAAGTTATTTTTGTTTAGATAGGAGATAATATAGAACCAACGACGATATTGAGATAAAATGAAAGATTATTTATCCCAAGATACTAATAAGTCAAAAATGCAATTAAATAAAATTGTACTGTATAGGTACAGTAAAACATTGATTATCTATGGTGAATCGACGACGCTATTGCACGGTTCATTGAAAAACCCTGTAAATTCAAACTACGTTTTAATTTGGTACTTCACAAAACATATAAGGTGTGTGTAAATAACGCGGAACAGTTTAACATGGGATTTTAAATAAGTGCGGAAATTGACTCTCCTGTACATTTTAGAACAAAAATACAATAAAAAGTTTAAAATAAGTTTATATTTTTAAAAAGTCTAAATTTGGAATGTATGTAATACAGATACAGGTCAAAATACAGATAGCCGTGGAAATAAAACATAAAATAAAATGATGGTCAGACAATATCTTGAAGTATTTTCCGGTGTATCGATTGATAGAAATGGACCAGTTCACTGGCACGGACTACGGGTCTAGCGAAAATTGTGTTTTTTTTTTTATGCGGATGTTAAAAAACAAATTTGCAGTGATAAGACGCTGATGGGCGTGAAAAAGGTGTTAAATCCTATCTTTTTACATATGACATCTCCGTTTTCGCCCCCATCAGCTAAGAAATATCCAGATTTGGAATTATTAAAAGACAGAACATCTTTAGAATGTCCTAAGATACCGTGTTATCAACTAGCCATTGTTCGGCTTTATTATAGATTAAGTTATTGTTTGGCAAGGAATGAAATTTTTTAGACATTTTTGAACATTTAATATACATTTCATTGTAACTTCCCGATTTTTTCCGATTTGCCGATTAGGTATCCGTATAATAAAATAATCTTTTGTTCCAATTTGTGTGATATATTTATTATTACCTTAAAACATAAAAGGCAAATTATATTTTTTTGGGCAGTTGATATTCAGAGTAGGACTATATTAAAATATAGTCCTACTCCACGAATTATTATTTTATCTGAATTTTGACGAAAACATCATGTATTATTTTCCAAATATTAGTTTTGCAGACATTCTATGGGTATCAAATTTAGACTTTAAAAATAAAAAATAATTTTAAACAACTTTTTATTCTTGTATTTTTGCTCCAAAATATACAGAAGAGCCAATTTTCACACTTATTTAAAATCCTATGTTAAACTGTATGTTCCGCGTTTTATTGCACACTCGGTATAATGATATTAATATATGTACATATAACAAAAAGAATTATTTTCATTCATTTTATAAGAAATCTGAAAGTTTTGTGTGTTGTCTCACACATACAAATCATTATTTTTGTGTTTGATTTTTTTAAAATATGTAATTCTTAGAAATAAGATGACATTTAGAAGACCTCAATTAATTCAAATCCACCGATAATTTAGGCCCGGATAATCGATGTTTTAATGTATTATAAAGAGCCTGTTCATGTTTAAGATTTCGGGCACCTTTATTTTGGAAGTTTGCCATTGATGATAATACTAGGCTTGAATAGTATAATATACTGTGTATTCGTATCAAAGAGATATACTTCATAAAAATATAGATTCGGACGTTCCGGAAACTGCTCGAAGATCTGTTTCCGTTTTCAGCGATCACCATATTGATAAATGTTTGCAGTTACTTAGACTTTTTATATCGGGTGTTGTAGGGATAGAATGATGTAGTAGGTGTGTTTCTGTTGGTAGGTTTATTAAGGTCAGATGATTAGTTTTGGGATTCTTAAAGTCAAACTCAATTCGGTTAAGAGAAGTCCTGTCAAGCACGAGACCCAAATCTGTCCTAAACGAAAACTGTCTACACTCTTTCCTGACAGTGCATGGGTGCCAAAAAAATTTAACTAATTGACTCTCGCTAATCCCCTGTTTTAATTTAACCAATTCCCTGTCGGTGCGGGAATCAGTACATTGCTGAGACTTACATACCTTTGCATGTGAGGGTTAATAAGCATAAAAAGAAAGTTCACTAAGATGAAACTTGTAGTTCTAAACTGGCCGAACATGCTTGGGAAAATCAATACAATTTCCAATGGAGAGGTACTAAATCCCTTAATGTATGAGGAAAACAAGTTTAAGAGAAAATTAAAAATCTATATTGAAAGAAAACTCTCGAGATGCTCTCAGTTAAATTAGCATGAGATTCCTCAACTTTGGCTACCTATCATCAAAAATAATCTTTGCAATCCTCAAGTTATTTATCCGTTAACAACCAGTTATCATATAAGCATGTGACAAATAATCGGTCATTAAACCCAAAACCAGGTACATGATCCAATCTCATGGCCAATCACCTGAACCTAATCAACCGGCCAATATCAACACACCTACAACATCATCCCATCCCTAGAATACGCTGTATAAAAATTCTAAGTAACTTCAAACATTTGTTACTCGTGTGAACAGATTGTTGAGCAGTTTCCGAAACGCTGGAATTCCATATTTTTATGAAGTATTATAACCTCCATGATACTAATACTCAGTATATTCTATTATTCTAGTCTAGTACTATCAGCAATAGCAAACGTCTAAAATAAAAATGTCTGTACTAGACCATTGCAAGATAATTTCAAAGATCTTAATAATCTCAAAGTTATTTATTAGTTATAATACGCAAAGAATATTACAAATAAGAATATATAGCGGAAAGATTTAAGTTATTAATAGAAAAAAACTCAAATATTTAACAAAGATTATTGAAGATTACTCGTAACAAGTTTTGAATAAAATATTATCAAATCTCTAACAACCCCAAGGAACACTTCAATTATTAATAAATTAGTCTGTAAATTTTGTATCGTTTATATTTTTCTGATAGATACATTGAGACTAGTGGTGTATATTTTCCATTGTAAGAACTGCAGAGTTTAAAGAGCAATTTTCCTGTTGTCTTGCTACAAATTTCCCGAACATTTTTGCTCGGGATTCAGGAAATATAAAAATTTTCCTGACAATTCTCGGGAATAAACCCCACCAACGTCAACACAAAATCAAAGAAATTTTTCAACGTAAATTTGCTATAAAGTAAAAATCACGATTATTTGACATGGCAATTAATGTGATATGCCTCTTAAAGTTCAATTTTAAAAATAAAAAATGTTGAAGTATGTAAACAAATAATATTTGTATTTGATTTCGTGTTATATTTTGTATTGTATTGAATAGTCGACAGTTTAACTTTGTGAAACTCACTTACAGATAAAAAAAAAAAAAAAAAAACGTTGTGTTTTACAGAATCTTTTATTGATGTACTGACTGCAGTTTCGGCTTGTAAAGTTGCAACTTTGACAATAGCGAGAGCCGAAACTGCAATCAGTACATCAATAAAAAATTCTGTGAAAAAAACACGTTTTTATTTAATAACCTCTTAACTAAAATATTTAATGAGTTAGAAAACGTTAATACAGTAATATAGTTTTTACAAACATTATTATGCAGGATGTTTTTCTGTACTGTTAGCAATACTTCGCTAATTTCTTTATTATAAGTGCTACGCAGCAGATTAAATAAAGAAAGATGAAGTATTTTACTATACAAATAAAAATATTAAATTGGAAAAACAATTGAACATCCAATAAACGAATTAAGAAAATACATTTTTTTAAGGAACGGCCTTTAATTTTTTAAATCTGTCCTAAAGAAAATGTATTTTTTTCTTTAATAAATCATAATGGCACTATGGATCTAAAACCAATAATTAAAAGACTTACTTAAACAATTATATTCCAAGTAAAACATGTATAATCTCTATATTTCGTACCCACCTATTTTATTAAGATAAAATAAATGTTAACAAGAGTCTTAATAACTTCTTATAAATAAATTTAAAAAAATAAAATAAATAAGACTTCATTTTTAACATTTAATTTATCTTACTTAAATAGGTGGCTATGAAACATGGAGATATTTGTTTTACTTAAGATCTATAGCCTATTTCTTTGGTTTAAGCGGAACTAGATTTTGAATTTTAGTAACTGTTATCGTTTAATTGAGGCTTTTGATTATTTTGTTTAGCAAGAGCCCTCTTCAAACCTTAAAAGGAGAACACATAACAACTTGCAAAAATGAAAATTTCAGTTAGTTCCGCCTAAACGTTTGAAATAGCCTATACTGTGGTTCATTTAGAATTGATCCGAAGTTGTACAACCCTATTTTGTTAAATAATAATCATTAGTTTTCATAGAAGCCCCTTGCAAATAACATATAAATATTTTTTGTTATTTGCAAACCGCTTCTGTGAAAACTAATGATTATTATTTAACAAAAAAAAACATCTTCGAGTCTATTCTAAACCAACTATAGTGTAGGCTATAGGTCCGCCCCCCCCCAAATGTGCTCCCCCCCCCCCCGAATTGCTTGAAGAAAAAGTAATTTTAGAAGTGAAGACCTTTTTTTTAGGTCATCACTTGTATTTTTGTGTAAAAGATAAACAAATTATTTCAAATATTTCCTTGTCCCCCCCCCAATATCACTCAAAAATGTCTTGCCCTCCTCCAAATATTACTCAAAAGTTTCTTAGCCGTCCGTACGATTTATAATAGAAAAATACATTTACTGCCAAGCATGATAAGCTACAAAAAAACGTTGTTTTATTTAATAAATTTATTTTTGAAATAGCCCGTTTATTTCTTTCTAATTGTTTTTCCAATTTAATATTCATATTTGTAAAGTAAAATACTTATGACCGGTTGCATAAAAATCTTGAAACCAGATGTAAACTAAAAGTCAATGTAAAACACAATATTGCTTAGTAACGTATCGCGTTGCTAGGTATTTTTGTGTTTTACATCGAGTTTTAGCTTACATCTAGTTTTAAGAGTTTTATGCAACTGGGCATTAATCTTTTGAATGTAACCTCATTCGTATCTCTTATAATAAAGAAGTTAGCAATCCTTAAACAGTTCCCCAAAACGCCTTGTATACCATAAGATATTTATTTATTTATTTAAATTACAAATATAGTAGAAATCTATTAATTATACTTTGTTTATTTGTAGTTTCTATTATAGTAATTATTATTGCCGATCTCCGAATATTAAATAAAATTTGTGACTGGATATTCCCGAGAATTCCTAGGAGACAAGATTTTCTGTTTCCGATTCCTGAAAATTAAAAATGTCAGGAATTTATAAACCCTACTCATGACCATAGAACTTCAATGACCATTCTGACTAGCATATTTCGTGTTGAATCGATTGCTTCAAACTCTGTTGGATTGCAGAGAAGATTAATCGTGCTAACACGAGAGTTGCACGATGGTTGATGGGTTACTAAAACGAATGGGTGTCTGGTTTTCTTCATGAGGTCTATTTGATGTTTTGTAGAGCCACGAGGTTGGGATGAAATCCCTGGTCATGCTGGATGAACAGGGCGGTAAGCATTAACTTCTAGTACACGCAATTACCTCTGTACTTCTGTACAAATCACCAACCATATTTTATATCTAACTCTATTGATTTGGTATTTTGTGTTGTAACAAAGACGCTTTTCAGATCTATCACTGATATATTATAAATAAATATACATGAGGAAAAAAAAACTATTTTAAAATACAATTAAATAAGTCAATAAGTATTTCTGTAAACTGATAATTTAATATTAAAGACTAACGCGTACGACAGACAGTCTGTGGCCGACCAAGGTTCTCTGAATCAGCACACGCAACAGACATTTTGTACCAATCGGTAGTGCCAGCGCACCTGCCACCTAGTTTGTTGTTGACCATTTAATAGTGTGCTATGGATAAACAAACTTTGAGTTGTGTGGCTTTGTATTTACAATATCGCCGAAAATGTAGATGTACGAGACAGTTATGGTTGTAGCCCATGATTAGTCGGTATTTATCGAAAGGATATTTTCATATATTGTTCGATGATTTGGTAGATCATCCATCACTTCTTCCTATAGTTTTTTCTTGTTATTATTATCACAATACTCTGGACAAAAAGTATCATATAAAGGACCTACGGTACAATATACTGCATGGTTACAATAAAAATACAGTGGTACCTCGGGTCACGAACAAGTTGACCCACGAACTCAATTTCCGAACAAATTTTGACTGGACCCGCGTACAATGCCTCGCGCACGAACGCACAAACTATGACCAAAAAAGACAAATGTCCCTGGATCGCTCTTTTGTGGAAACACCAGCCACCGAGCCAGCAATCGAACCACTTCCCAGGATACAAACATGAGAAAAAACACCAGAAATACCTACACAGTTGCCCAACTTTATCATAGAATGGGACTCTTCTTAAAAGGAGTAGTCTTCCTCTTCCTTCTCTACCATCTATGTACCTATGCCAGTAACTATCAACCACAAAGGTAAAATTATAGTACTGTATGTTTTATATTATTCATTTTTGTCACACATAAATCCAAAAAAAGTCAAGAAACAATACGTTTCTGGGGGCGGGCGAACGGAATAATTGTATTTACATTAATTCCAATGGGAAAAATTGTTTCGGTTCTCGAATATTTCGGCTCTCGAACGAAGTCAAAGAACGAATTAAGTTCGTCGAGATACCACTGTATAAGTTGAATTTGGTTGTGATTTTAAATTTTTATTAAACTACTTAAATATTGGACTAAATATTTAATATTAATAACACTTAAACAATAAATGTCACTACTCACTACAGTTATACCACAGTTAATGCACAGTTAACTGTCCGTAACATTTCACTAATTCAGTAACTTTACTTGAGTTCAATCACTTGTTATTTATTAGACTTATTGATCATCTTCGTTCTTGAACTGACTGAACCGCTTGAATAAGACTGATATACTAGCGTCGGCGAATCAACGCACTTACGTCACGCGACGTAACAAACGACTGTATTGTTTGGAACAATACAATCGTAGTCCTCGTATTTTCCTGGGTTTTTGTTTTATTAGAAGCACTGTATACAAGAAAATCACGAAGAAATTTGCAATTTTGCAGAATTTTGTTAATTTTGTACGTATTATATTACACAAAAGTATTATATTATAAAAATACCCGAAAGAATCGCAAAAAGCAATTTTTGAAACAATGTTATTTCCAGCATTTGAGCGTGTTTTGTTATCTTGACGTTTTTTAAATCAGATCTTACCGTTTAATGTTATAAAAATAAAGTACTATATTAAAATTTCTATTTTTAAAATCATCCTTCCGCATTTTAAAAGCTTGTCCTTATTAGTCTCTGATATAAAGTGTTGAAGAATTTTACTAATGACGTTTATATAGCTTTTTAGTTTTGCAACTCTGGTATTATCAGATCTCTAGTTAGAATAGTTTTAGCAGGGGTTACAATTAACGAAATTCTCGAATAACGTGGAGTTATCAGTAATCTTGGATTAGTTATAACTTCAAACTAGCGTACGTGAAGGGGAATTTAATTAAAGAGCTCTCTACCTGTTCAGGATCCAATGATTAATTTGAAATCCTTATTCAGATCACTGAACACTATTAATATTTGCTTGTAGACAGAGCAGGGGAAAGGCTAATTATCAATTGTTATCAGTTAAACACTATTTAATGTTTACTAATTATCAATTGTTAACTGAAGAAGAATGTGAATAACAAAAGTTAATGGAAGATGTAGCTTCCATTGTGCTTCAATACTTGAGCCAATCTTCCATTAAATAATTTGGTAAGCTTACCAACTAACTCAAAATTAATTTCCGAAGAAGTAGTAAGAATCACACGATCATGCTTAGTTTTTTTTCGCGCTGGAGAAAACAAAAAGAAACACCCGAGGAACTAACTATGTTTAGTAAACCTGTCCAAGTTCTTGCTTATGCTGACGCTATTGTTTTAATAAGGTCATCGTTGTACTGGATAAAATAGCCATTTGCTGTCTTAAAGCGATTAGCTACACAATTATGTATTAAGTATCAACGAGGGTAAAACCAAATACATGTGTTTGAGGGGACCTAATCAAAACCCAACACAAAACCTGATCGTCGGTTCATGCAACATAGAGGCAGTCGTCAAATTTGTCTACCTACGCTATTTTATTAGAAATAATGGATTTATAACACCGGACATAACGAGAAGAGCCATATTGACAAATAGAGCATACTGGACCTACGAATGCATCTAATGCCTCACAGAATAACAAAATGGACTAAATTATAGATAGTCTAATACATTTTAAAGATAGTCAAGCATGGGGCATGCTATCAGGAGGGCCCTTAGCTATCGCCTTATGCGCCTGATAGTTAACACGACACTGATTGTAATGGGTGTTTTTTTTAGAGGTATAGAACTTTAAATTGCAATAAAACAACGATGGATTATTCGATTGACATGAATTTTTTTTTATTCGAAAGGTAATCTTGTGGCATTACATTTTAAATATGATTTCTGGCATATGACCGCCACGGCTGGCTCGGATGTAGTCCAATCTGGACGTCCAATTTTCGATGACTTTTTCCAACATTTGTGGCCGTATATCGGCAATAACACGGCGAATGTTGTCTTCCAAATGGTCAAGCGTTTGTGGCTTATCCGCATAGACCAATGACTTTACATAGCCCCACAGAAAGTAGTCCAGCGGTGTTAAATCACAAGATCTTGGAGGCCAATTCACAGGTCCAAAACGTGAAATTAGGCGGTCACCAAACGTGTCTTTCAATAAATCGATTGTGGCACGAGCTGTGTGACATGTTGCGCCGTCTTGTTGGAACCACAGCTCCTGGACATCATGGCTGTTCAATTCAGGAATGAAAAAGTTAGTAATCATGGCTCTATACCGATCACCATTGACTGTAACGTCTTCCTCAATGCTACGCTCTACAGTACCAATAGCTTCTTCTGTACGCACCGTACGGCGTCTCTGGGGATGCGAGTTATCAATAAGAGTAAACGTGGTGCGAAAACGTTCCATGGTTAATCGAATTAACTGCTCTGATGGACGATTTTGTCGACGATAAAATGGACGTAGTGCGCGATACGTATTCCGCACAGAACCATTATTTTCGAAATAAAATTGCACTATTTGCAAGCGTTGTTCAGGCGTGAGTCTATTCATGATGAATTGCCAAACCAAACTGAGAATAAATCACTTGACAGCTGTTAAATCGGTCGCCATCTTGAACAGTAATGCCAACTTAAAGTTCTATACCTCTAAAAAAAACACCCGTTATAACAGAATAGGTCCCTGACCATTAATAAGAGTATTTGTATCTTCAATTTATCATATATTTGTTGAATATATTCGCAGTACCTCCCTGTATTCTGATTTCACATGGAGCAAGATCATCTTCACTATACTGTAGTATAAACTCATAACTGGAGCTTCCACAAATGGAATAAGCCTTTGAAACATGTCTTGGAGCTTAATTTTTGTCTAGTCATTTAGCTAATCTCGTATGATTATCGTACAATATCTATTTTGCGCCACACATCACGACTCGGTTTAAAAATGATTCCTAGTAACAAGTGAAGTACAATCAAATAGCAGACTCACTAGCGAAAGAAGCCATAACATCAGGACATAATTATAACACTCCACTCTCAGTAGAAGACAATAAGTCACATTTTAAACAAAACATTTGGAAATAATGGAACAATGAATACAATGCATCAATCAGCAGCAAAGGTCGACACTATGGATTTTTACATCCTCATATACCAAACCAAGCGTAGTATAATTCCAATTTACCAACAGGTTTAATTACCACCATTGCGCGTCTCAAATTCAACCACACCTTCTCTAACAGCCACCTACACAGAATCAAGATATCCAACACAGACGTAAGCGACTGCGATAATCAAACCATACAAGACGTCAGCCATATAATTCTAGTCTGCCCCAAATACCAGCTAAACAGGTCAAACCTTGGTCAACAGGTATATCAAGACTAGGCCTATAACTACCTCTAAACACAACAAACACTCTAAATAGTAACAACATTGAAATTTACAATCTACTCTACAAGTTCATAGTAGAGAACAATATCAAATTATAACACAAAAACCTCTGCCAACTTTATTCCAACCTTTGTATCAGCTAAATAATTAATAACAATACTAGTTAATGACCTCTGACGCTAGGAAAAAAAAAAAAAAAAAAAAATGAAAAATATGCATCTAATTGATCCGCCTTATTTTTATTAGGATTTGCAAAAATCAATACTCTTTATTTCAACGTATTAACCACCATTTTTAAACGTCATACATTTAAAGTAACATTTTAATACAATTGTTTCCTTGATGCTTTGATTAATGAATATATGCGTTGATTTATCAAACAGTATGAATACAGCTGTATAATAAAATTAATGATTAAAATTGGTTGTCTTGATTGTATTTAAAACCATTTCTCTTCAATAAATATTTTATCTCAGAAAATTCTTTTCTGAAACGTAATACGAAAGAAAAACAAAACTAAATGAAAAACGTACGAAAGTACTACAGATAAATTGCAAGCTCTGTGCGACTCAGATGTTACCAACAAAAAATAAAATAAATTAAAAATCTTTAAGAAAAGGAAACTTATTGCAAGTTTTTTCATTAGTTTGAAAAGTTAAGAATAGTATTTTGTATGTATTAAAATATTGGTATTGATAAAGGAGTTGTTTTCTTTTAAAAGCGAAGAGTTTTACACAGTGCTTTTGAAATTTATGCTTTCAAGCAATAAGGAAAGTTCAAAGTGCAGTGGTTTTAACATTGTTACTTTGAAAAGGGTAGCGTGAAGTCTTTCTTGTACCTGTGTTAACAGGAACAAGATGTCAATCATAATTTTGTAACCAAACTAAAACTACTTTCAGTTACAGACTTAACATATAGATTAACCAAGATACGAGGGCTATTCGGAAAGTAACCTCCGTTTGACTATAAATATAAAACCAGCATAGATACAAATATTTTATTGTATACATCTTAAAACTACATATTTTCTTTATGTTTCCACTTAGTTGTCATTTAAATTTAAGCACTTGTCATAGCGTTTAACCAGCTTTGAAATGCCTTCTTCTCTGCCGCCGCCAGAGAAATGTAGCCAACCTGTCACAGCATTTTGAAGATCCACATCATTAGCGAAGTGCTGGGACCCAATCCAGTTGGAAATCACTTGGAGCCAAGTCTAGAAGAACTGAATGGCGGAACCCATTCGTATGGTTTTGTGGATCTCGGTCAGCGTTGCTACCCAACGAGCACAAAACTTCCGGTAGCCTAATTTTTCGGTGACTATTTCATACAAAACAGTCCGAGAAACTTTTCAGAAAGTTCGGGATCGTGAACCGACAGATATTTGGCGGGATATTCCATTTCGGCACTCATGTTTTGAGGTTATAACAAGCGAACACTCAGCAGTACGACGCTCTCCATTGCACAGCTGGAAGCTTACGGAAGCTTACACTGCACGCGCCTATGTAACAATGGCGGCGCTCCACCGCCTACTACTCACGCTACGCAACAATGAAGGTTACTTTCCGAATAGCCTTCGTAGCATGATTCTAAAAGCAGGCTGGTTTGTCGCATTCAATATAAAAACAATATAGGTTTTCGAAACAAAAGTGATGTATTTACAATTCTGTAAAAAATAAAACAAACACGGCCGCTTCACTTAACGGTATTTTAACTTACAAAAACTTCAGAAAAGTAACGCAGGTACAACGTGTTTAAGACAGTATCTATTTCTATTTTGCAATAAACTACACATTTGACATCATTATCCGTATTATTGTTAAGAAAATGAAACCTGGATCTTGATGATTTTAATTTTTCAATAAATGGAACTATGCAAAGGTTTCTGGTACGGAGAATGGTTTGGAATGCAGAATTTGGACACACAGCCACGATCGATTCCATAAGTCCACACCGTATATTCGCGAAATACACTAACACACACGAATGTGAATGCATGCGTAAAATGCATTCACGACAACAAAGCAGAGTAAAAGAATTGATGTAGAACAAGACTAATTCAACCTCTGCTTAAAGAAGCAAGATAATAAGGGCTCAGATGATGCGGAGACCGAAATGAGCGACTAAAATACACTAAGACACGAGACGAAGGTATATAATATACATTCGCGAACTGCAACAATGCAGGTAACCTGAACGGCGGTGGCGTACAGGCAGAACTGAGTACAAAAATTAACACGACACGATGTTATTCGGTAACCAAACTAAAAATAATATTGGACTGAGAATCTATATATCAAAATGTGCATCCAATTTTTATCTATCTAATAGGATATTTTTAACTGTAGAAAAAACTGTTATGTAATTGTAAATAAGCAAATTGCATTATAGACGCCATCTTGTAAACCAATCGACGCATATTTGCGTACCATGCGGCAAATTGTAGCTAAAGCTTCATTCTACAAATATGTTTCTAGCTATTTTGCTCTATTGTAAAAACTACTTATGGTAATTGTAGTTGGTAGTCTATTTTTGCCGCCATCTTGAATCTGCCGCGGTTCTCAAAATAGGACTCACAAATAGATCTAAAAAATTACAGAACAATATCGCTGATGTCTATTTTTAAGTTATTGAGCGATAATATTTTTACAATAAATGTTTCTACAATTAAAAATATCCTATTAGGTAGATAAAAATTCGGTGCAAAATTTTATGTATAGTTCGGTACTAATTTTATTTCAGATTTTTAGTTTTGTATAAGAAACTGGTAACCTCTGGGGTTTATACGCAGCCTTAAGCGAACTACGACCACGATTGAAGTCGGCAAACCATCGATAAACAGTAGTCCTTGATGTTGTTTCATCGCCAAAAGTCGAATTAAGTTCATCGATGCATTGTTGTTGCGTTAATCCACGTCGAAAGTTGTAAAAAATAATCGCTCGAAAATGTTCACGAGTACGTCTACCGTCAAAAATGTCACACTTTACGATAGAAGTGTCAGTTGCCAGATGGCAGCACCAGTTTAGCGAAATCCCGAGAGGCCATATAATTCTAGTCTGCCCCAAATATAAGAGGCAACCCTCGTATTACACATACACAGACAAAACGTTTCCATACGCCTTGTAATTATTTTTTAAATTTTTATTTGTACATTTTAAGGAAAATAAATATAAAACCGCAGTAGATGAATACTTCTATAAACTAATAAAAAAAAATTCAGAAGGAAAATAAAGAAGAAATATAAATAAAACTATAATAGTTGTACGTGACCCATTTTCCCTAACAAGTTGTAATAAAGTGTAAATGTAATTACCCTGTATGCAAATATATTTTTTGTGCGAAAGGAACAATGCAGTTAGGTGCATGTTACTCCAAGGGTTTAAACCATGAGGGTCTAATTGTTTTAATGGGTGATTATTTTAATGTGTCGTTGAAACAAACTACGGTTAAAATGTGTGAAAAATATGAATATGAAGTCTAAAATAAAAAGACATTTCAATAAAGTTTATTTCTATCCAGAAGCGGATTTAACGGCGGGCGCACCGGGCGCGCGCCCGGGGCCCCGACCTTTAAAGGGCCCCGCAAAAACCTAACTTTACACTTTTTTCTAATTGAGGGGCCCAATATTCTTACTGCGCCCGGGGCCTTAACTGACCTAAATCCGTCACTGTTTCTAACATCCGAATAAAAGGAACAAGATCAGAAAATAATAAAAACAGGTGGACATGTACTTTTTAGAATCTCACTTTGCAACAAAAACGAAAAAGTTATAAGGTTTCAGCAAGCGGAGACATGTAATAGAAGGGAACACGAAAAAGTAACGGCAAATGCAGTCTATTAAGGAATGTTTTTACTAATACTAAAAACTTTTGTCTTTTGTCGCACAATCGGTATCTTGTTTTTTATTTGATCCTCTTGTGATTCAGAACTAGTTTGAAATCAGCACATATTTATTTATTAGAGATAATAGAATTTGTTGATAATAAATTATAGGATATGTGAGTCACTCTAGAATTATTCAGAACTAGCAGAAATACCCGGCTTTGCCCGGGAGAAAAATAAAAGTTTATTAAACGATATTTACATTTAAAAAATATTAACAGTCGTATTTATAGTACTATGGAAACGTGTAAATTTACGTGGAAGGTGCGTGGTAAAAAAAAACGTATTTATAGACAAAGTTTATTCGTGCAAGAAAGCCGTGCAGCTTCCACTGTTTAGTAATTTTTCCACGTATCAAAACTGTCGTGTAAGCAACGTGTAAGGAACTTTTTGCGAAAAGGTTATTTTTAATTTCAATTTAAGTTATTTATATTATTAATTTATTATTTAATATATTATTATTTAAGTTATGCCAAATAATTAAAACATATAAAATATCAATTTAATTAGATATGGATTTTGCGGAACTGCAATAGAGGATGGAAGATGTCCAAAATATTAGGAGAATCGGCCGACGCAATGCAAGGAAGGAAAAAGGTTTATAGAAATCGGATTAATCCACTTTATAAATATAATAATTTAGAATTTCGAAAAATATATAGAATGAGTAAAGATAGCGCTCGAAAAGTTGTACAATTGGCAAAAAATTATTTGGTGGCTATTAATAATATGAAAGGGTTACCGATATCCGTGGAAGTGCAAGTTTTAGCAACTATTCGTTATTTAGTGAAAGGGACATATCAACAAGACATTGCTGATTTACATGGTTTTTCTCAATCCACCAGGTCGATGATAAAAAAAAAGTTGTTTGTGCTTTAGCGGGACATTTAAACAAATTTGTTAAATTCCCAAGTACAGCATATGAATTGCTAAGAAAAAATAAAGTTCCACAGGGTTACGGGAATGCCATACAGGGTTACGGGAATGAATCGTGGGCGATATCGACTGTACTCACATAAAAATAAAAAATCCTGGAGGTCCTAATCCAGTAATATGCATCAACTGGAAATGATATTTTCCCCTGAACGTTCAGGTAATATGTGATGCAGTTGGCTGCCAGATCATGGATATAAACGCTAGGTGGCGAGGAAGCGCCCATGATTCAAGAATTTCGGAGGCGAGTACCCTTTTCAGGGATTTTCAAAGTGGCGCGATTTATTGCATTCTAATTGCGTATGGCCGATATGCTGCTACTAATTATATGTTAACTCTGTACTAAATCCTGCTACCCCACAGGAAGAAAGGTACAACTTCGCCAATTATTATGACATATGACTAATGTCACAAAAACAAACGATACTGGCTTGCTGAGATTATACCAGATTTTTTTTTTTTTTCAATTTTATGGCCTTTTGCTGCAATTTGCTTTGGCAATTGTAATTTTGTAATTTCTTACTATTTGCTGACGATTTAAAATTCTATAAAACTGTTGAAACTCTCATCGACTGTTACAAAATCCAAGATGACCTAATTAGATTGAACAAATGGTGTATAGAAAATGATATGTCTCTAAATTTAAATAAATGCTTTGTAGTAAACTATGCAAGAAAAAGGAGTATAATTAATTTTAACTATAATTTAAATGGCGTTAATCTATCTAAAAAAAACACTGTACGGGATCTTGGAGTTACTTTTGACTCAAAGTTACTTTTTAATAATCATATCGACACCATTACTAGTAAGGCTTACAAACTTTTAGGATTTGTTATAAGAGTTAGTAAGCCTTTTCACAGCAAAGAATCATTAACTACACTTTATACCTCAATTGTCAGATCTCAACTGGAGTATTGTTCAATAGTATGGAATCCAATGTATGCCAAAAATATAAACTTACTAGAATCTATACAGAGAAAATTCACTTTTGTAGTATGCAATAGGCTTAATATTGTAAATTCAGAGTATTTAAAAACATTACAATTATTAAAATTATGTCCACTTGAACAGAGACGAGTGAATGCTGATATGATATTCCTATATAAGGTGTTCAATAACTTAATTGATTCACAAAATTTTATTCATAATTTTTATCTATTAGCTCCTCTTAAAACAACTAGATCTAAACAACTGTTTCAATTAACTAAATTTAATTCTTTTAGCTATAAAAACTCTCCCTTAAACAGACTCATGTCAACTTACAATAATAATTATATTCATTTAGATATATTTAACTTGCCTTTACAAAAATTTAAACTTTATCTTCGAATGTCATAAATGAAATTAACTTGTTCTTGTATATCGATATTAAATTATGTATTAGTCTCTTACTTTGTTGTTATACAGTATGTATGTAAATTCATTTTGTAATCTGTGGAAGCCAGTCATTGGTTTTTACTGTTGGCTTTCCTTAATGTAAAAAAATAAAATAAAATAAAAAAATAAAAAAAATTAGCCAGGACAATTTTTTATTTTGAGAAAATTTCCATGCCTGAATGGAATTCGAACCCGACACCTTCGCAACGCAGAGCACGTGTTACCACTACGCTACGCCGGTCGGCACCAGAAATTTATAATTTGCGATGTTGTGACATATAATTTGAATGCACGTTGCTAAGTATTGCACGGACGTGTAAATACTAATATAAATACCATTATGATCCACGCGTATTTGATGCGTGGAAGTGTACATAACAACCACGACTTTTACACGCTGACTATAAATATGACTGTAAATTTTTTAATTCCGAAAAATAAATGATTGCTGCAAAATCAAAAAATTCAAATTTCAGTGAGGGGTTAAATACCAATATACGTTACCTTCGATTTTGGTTATTTCATTTAAGAGCGTTTAATTTGTTAAAATATTTTTATGTAGGGTTTTAATAACGGACGTAGGCTGCGTAAGATCTGTCATCAACTGGTACGTGTGACGTGTAACATAACACTCATTCGGCAAAGCAGATTTTCACAAAGTCTTGAGCCGCATTCAGAACTCTTTAAATTAACACGTTGCAGATTCACATAACAGATAACACATTGTTTTAACGTTCTACGTACCGTTTAGAGTAGTTAGAAATCAATGGTTTCCGACATCTGTGTGTCTTTAAACCAACTACACGGCTTCGTAAAATGTTTTCTATCTATTATCGTTTTTATAATTCTGCTGTTTTAGATTTTAACTAACTAAACCTAACCTAATTACCTAAATTGATCATATTTACTGGTAGTCCTTGTAATTTTGAGCAAGATTTGTTAATGATGACATTTTGTTAGGTTTTGTAAAGGCATAAAATATGTATGGTGTCTCTGATAGACTATAAGTTTAGAAAATTATCCACAAACCACACCGAACAACGTATTAAATTTAGAGGTCTGAACGGTTTCACGTCTTATCATATGACAAACTTGCTAGTGACAGTCAACAGAGTACATGATACAGTCTATAAGCTATTAATTTATAAAACTCTGAATGCGGCAGTCGTTTTGTGCCACATCATCTTCCTAATTTCCAAAAAGCGGAGGATATAAGAATTTAGCATGAAACTCTAAAACTTTTAAATAGTGGCAAACATCAAAATTTTTCAAAAATATGTAATAGGTCGCTATATATTCCTTTTTTCAATGTACTTACAAGCCAACATAGTCGTGTATGTGTTCATGAAGATGTGGAAACTCCAACAATAACCTATCAGTGAACCATGAAAAAAGTAATGTATGGAGTAATCTTTAAAAGTACGGGCTTGGTAAAGGCAATAGACGATATCCAATTTGAAATGTAGCGACAGTGGCCATCAGTTGAACTAAATCTGTTCTAACAAACAGTTGCTTTACTGATACTGACAAATTAACTGTAAACGAATACATATTATTTAGTCAAATTTCATAGATAATTTATTGTTATTATTATAAAAATTCGATGTGCCCTTAATCCTAAATGAAATACGAAAACCTTAGTTATAATGTCGTACAGAAATTTAAACTACATCACATTTTCTACAAATTTTCCTTCTCCAACTTCCGCAATAACCTCGTTGAATGGCGGGACCTTACAGAATTAATACCTGTAACGTGAAGGTTAGAGTCGATCGATTGATTTGAAGGGGTTAACAAACTTGCATGTAACTTGACAATTCAAACACGACCTCTGTGATACGATTAATTCATCGTTTAGATAAACTCAAATAGTTTAAAGACAAGATAACTACTGCACTATTTACCTGTTAACTGAAATAAAATTAGTCATTACGTTTAGTTAACCCTTTACCGCATAGTGTGCCATATATGAAACATTCCGATTTTTATTTTTTATTTTACTTTTAAAACTGAATCAGAACGTTACTTCATGAATGTTCATATATGCCACATACACAGCAATGGATCCTGCAGTATCTCAAGTAATTGGCTGCAATAGATTTGAGGATATCAAGCGGAATTTGCACTTCAACGATAACTCTAAACTTATTGAGAAAGGACAACTAAAAGATACGACCTTTTCTATAAAAAATTTGAGGGCGACTGGTTTTAATCCCTAATGAAGAACACCTAGCAATTGACGAGCAAATAATACGGAATCATTTTCTTTTGTAACATAATGTAGAATCATAACGTTCCATGTATGGCACAAACCCGAAATTATTATTTTTTTCATAAAAATAATAATTAATATTTTAAATATATTTTTTTAAGTAATTTTTCTATCAATGAGAACCAATTCCTAATTCTCATGAATTATTTCAGCCAAAAATAAAAATTCATGCAGTAAAGGGTTAAGATATTCAGCCTATGTATCTAAAAAAAAAACTGGTTAAAAAATTATTTCGTAGCACCTGAAAATTCACAACTATTTTTAACAAACTTTAGTTCCATTTTAATACTGTAACACCGACCGGCGTAGCGTAGTGGTAACACAGGTGCTCTTCGTTGCTAAGGTCTCGGGTTCAATTTCCGTTCATGCATGGAATTTTCAAAAATTAGAATTGTCCTGGCTATTTGCCGAAGTAGCAAAAGCCATTACAGCTATTTATGCATCAAGAGTGTTATTAACATTCTTACGCCTGGATAGCGACGTAATAAAGCCCGTTGCTATCGAGCAAAAAACAAAAGATTTTGTTTAATCATTTAATTGTCAGAATTAATTATACAATCACAATTAATATGCAAGAATTACCCGAATATATCGAGAAAAATACACAAAAGCAATAGAAAGTTTGTTACTACTAAAATCTAAACAGAAATATGAAAAACAATACGAAAACTTTAAACCAGTGGTTTCCAAACTTTTCGTGGCAAAGTGGCGCACAATTTGGGAATCACTGCTTAGATTATGGCAATAAAAATTTTATGTGAAGTGTGAATTTTCACACATTGCAGGGTTTTGCAGGTATATAATAAGTGAAGGCGGCATGCTGAGTGTGTAGGACAAATTTTGCTTTGTAGTAACCACGGCAAAATGAACGATCTTTAAAAACAAATTTTATGTTAAAATATTTTTTTGTTAATTTTAATTCGAATACCTAATATCATTATTTAGGTTTCTAAATAAGTGCAGTATTTTTTTTTATATAACAAGGTTCATTAAGATTTTGAAAATTGCGCCTATGGCTTTCATTGGTTGTCTTAAATCATACGCTCCGCCCCTCTGGTTTCGTATAAATGACACATAGAATGAAAATATAATTTCAATTGGTTATTAAATTTACGCTCTTGAAAATTAAATTCAAAATTTGCTAAAATATAACTAGAATTTTAACAAATTAATTTAAACAAAATAAAAATTAAAAAAAAAGAAAAAACAAAAAAAAATTGCCTCCACAAGCCAGGCACGAACCTGTGTGGTGTATAACAAATCTGTGTAGTTGGCGCGCAACAGAGCCTCTAGACCACCACACGCTGAACAACTCAGCGTGTTATATGAGTATAAGCTATATGCATCGTCAACCAAAAACCACAAAAAATGCGGTATTTTCCGAAATCATAATCTGATCAAAAATTCCTGTTGTACTATTTCGGTTCACACCAATATACATTACTTAGAATTTTTTTTAGATTTTTAGTTTAAACCATCTGGGCTACAGGGTGTGGGACAAAATTTTTTTTGCACAATTTTGGCAAAAATCGCGTCAAAATAATTTATTTTGCAAAAGTAAAAATTTGATCGTTAATCCACGTACTAAGGGCTTTCCTTTGATACCCTACTCATAATTTAAAAAAAAAAATTTTGTTTTCGATGAGCACATATTTGTTTATATTTTTAGGGGGGTATGTTTTTTAGATGTTTTAATATTTTTCCTATGTGCGGGTCAAAGAGTTGTATAAGCATGCCAAATTTCAACTCTCTAGGTTTAGCCGTTTGGCTACAATTTTTACCGAACAGACAGACAGACGACAAAATGACGGTATAAGGGTTTTTTGGTCATACCTACAAAACCCTAAAAAAAGGTACCGGCCGTAAATGAGACTAATATTTGTTGAGGGCGTAATGAGACGTTATAGATTCATAATGCTCCGGTTGTTATAACATATGTTTAAATATATCTTATCCTTGGCATTATGACCAAGTAATGGTTGATTTATATACGGAACAAGAATAAGGAATAGGAAATAAGAATAGTACACAAGATGTTAAAACATGGCTGTGCCGTATATCGGTTTATGTAGGAATGAAATTTAACTTAAACAAGAATAGTTGGTAACATTCAACATTTTATTCTTATTCCAAGAATAAGATACGATAAGCCTGCGCACAGCAATCAAAATGTCTGCCGTAATAAAGTTTCTTCAACAGATGTTTTCCAGTTGTGATCAGAGGGTTGTAAACAACAATAAAATGTTTTTTTTTTTTTTTAACCAACAATAATTTTTTTTTAAGGTTATCAGAATCTGTCAAGTGACAAACACAGGCCAACGCAAGTACGCAGGCGCAGCGATGAAATGTTATGTCCTATATAAACGGTTTAATATTTTTTATTCTTGTGTACTATTCTTAGTTCCTATTCCTTATTCTTGTTCCGTATATAAATCAACCATAACAGCGATCTGAAAAATAAAAAAATAAATATATATAAATATATTTTGTCTAACCCTCTCATGCGCCACGTACACATACGTGGACACTTACAATTTTCAGTATTATTCTAATATCTATACTTGAAATATATATATATATTATTTATTTATTTTTATTTATTGAAATGAGTATCTAAGTGAACACAGTCCACGTTTGCGTACTTAAGTTTACCATAAATGATCATAGATGGCAATAGCTATATTGTATTTCCTAAAAAAAAATGAATTGAAAATGCTGCACGATGTAAAAGTTGGAGTTGTACGAAGCGAACGAGATATATTTGCAAAAGATGCGAAATATATCTGTGCCCTGAATGTTTTGAGTCATATCACACCTAAAATAAGTAAAACGTGTTATATTTCAGTAATTCCAATATAATGTGATTGATTTTTTTTAAACCTTATGCACTTTATCCACATATGAGGACAATTTTTTTTATTAAAAAAAAGAATATTTCAATGTACTTTTTTCAAAATCGATGTTCTTTTGCCTAATTTATACCAAATTTCTTATAATATATTTTTTCATACGATAAAACTAAAATCTAAAAAGTTGCGCATGAGAGGGCTAATAACAGTTGTCAACATATGAAGTTGGTTTTGACGCATGCGTACAAACCCATGACTTATGTCCAAACTAGCATATTTTGCGGTTATTTAAGTATGGTAATAAAATAGAAATTTTAAGAAAAAAGTTGTATATACTTTGGTGTCATGGTAACAGAATGTCACAGTAAATCTAAACCAAAGTTTAATTTATATATTTAGTTTGTTTTTTGCATTTAACAGTCTCAGCGAGTGGGTTTTAACCGTTGTTCCGTGAAATAATGATTTATGGGTCAATTATATAAAACCGTAACGCGTTCCGTAAGTAATCTATAGGCATAACGCTTATAGATTTATTACGGAATGCATTACGGGTTGAACAGAATTGACCCAATAGTCGCCTAATATGTTATCAATTTTGGAAGATCTTAAATATGAAATCTTGAATATGGAAAGACAAAAACATCATTCTGAAGACAAAAAGTAAACTAATCAAATCTCTGGTCTTTCCAATTACTCTCAATGCTGCGGAATTCTGGACATTGAAAGTAACAGGCAAGAGTAAGCTAGGCTCGTTTGAGTTATGGTGCTAGAGGTGCATGTTGCCAATACCGGGGACCGCAAAGCGTACCAATACTTCAATTATAGAAGAAATTCAAATTCTAACCAGCGTGTTCAACAAAGAATCCTTCAGTATTTCCTATCATGCGTCACGCAGGACTTTTAATAACCTAGAAAAAATGGTCATTCAGGGCAAACTTGAAGGTACTCACCTAAGAGAAAGACCTTCTAGACGATGGATAGACCAAATAAAAGACTATACTGAGTCTAAACTAGAGTAAATTAGAACTCAGAAATGCAAAAGGCCGACCGAATTGGTGCGAGATTGTTCATTCAGGCTGACTGTACCTACATACATCACGACAATACTGAGGAAGACGACTAGAAAGAAAGATTAATTGTGGAGTTCAGCAAAAAAATGTTCAGTATCAGTAGTGTTCCGCGATTTCGGGAAGATTAGGAACCACTGGTTTAAGTTGAGAAACATTTTAATTTTAATTTCGAAGGTGCAATAAAAAAATACAAATATATAGTTTTCAGTGCACTTACTTCTCTGCCTCCACATTTTTTAGCAAAAAATCCGGACATTCGATATTTTAATTTAAAAAAAAAATCCATTTCCAGAATCCAGCGACATTTTTTCTTCTTCTTTAAAAGCCATTTAAAGACTATTATTGAAAACATTAGGAAAACTGGAGATTTAGAATTAAAACCTGAGTCAAAAGACAGGCAGCAAAAATCAGTGTTTCCGGGCGAAAATCGAAGAAGTGGCAAGCCTGTTGCCCTTCCAAGTATGTTATTAATTTCTTATCTCAAATTCATTCTCATTTTCTAACGTATACAGCAAATTGTTAAATAAAAAAGTTTCTTTTTTTGTTCTAACCACAGTCGTTAACTCCTAAGAACAACTAAAATTCTGTTGCCAGGCGAACAACGATTTCTAGCAATAGTGGTCACATTTTAACAATGAAAGTTTTAGTGAATTCCAGTTCTCAACTGTAGCAACTCATGTTAAGAACTAAAACAGTTGCTAACTCTTAACAACTTGGCTTAGAGAATCAGACTGATTATTTATGACCCTTGGTTTTTGTTTCTTTTTTGCGAAGCGATTAAATTTAGGGTTGCTGCTTATCAAATTGCCGATTGTGTATATAGTGCACTATTTTGTTCGCGTTTTACAGGACATGTTTAAGAGCAGTGAAAATACCACAAATTACGAGATTCTTATATAAAACTAACAATCTGAATTAAAATTTGTAACAATTTATACAGAAACTTTTGCAAGGAATTTTTATCTATCTAATAGATTATCTATCTAAAATATTATCGTTGAAAAACTTAATAACATGTATGAAGCAACAATTTTCCTTATTTCTTTTTTTACATATTTGTAAACTTCAAATATATTAATATTTAGATTGCTTTGTGTAAAAATGTTCAAATAAAACACAAACATATTTTTGATACGATTGTTTATAGTCTAGAACCTTTGTGGAAAAAGACTGCACTTAATGTTAATGAAATGCCACCTGGTAGCCGTAGCACATATGTGTGAACGACGGCAGATTAAAAATGGCGGCAAAAATAGACCATCAGTTACAATAATTACAGGTAATTTTCATAATAGAATAAGATAGCTACAAACATATTTGTAGAATGAAACTTTAGACTGGTAATCAAAATGTTTCCCCAACTTGTTCATACATTGCCATTTCAAGAAAAAAATGGATTCGCGATTGGTTTTATATACCCTGTATGTAATAGAAGAAAATTGTTTATTTGACCGCTATATACTCCTTGGCCCTTAGGCTGAGCTGGACCAAATTTTTTACAGTACTCTCTAGGATTTTTGGAAGTAATGGCGCAAAATATAAAATAAAATATTTTATGGTTTCTAAAAATGTTGTTTTTAATTATAATGGCATCTAAATAGTTCTGAAAATACAGCGAGAAGGCAGGAATTCCCTTTGAATAGTCCGTTGGACTACTGTGTAATACTGCTCGGTGTCGCATTCAGTCAATACCGTATTTGTTCGGGCGAGACGTTATTTTCAAACGAACGCTTGATTTCTGGCTTTTCTTATTGCGGATATTTACGAGTTTCTATGTTATTTTTTATAATAAATTGTCGTCCATCTGCTAATAATGTAAAATAGGTAAATTTAATACATAAATTGAAGCTTACGCTGAACTCTTCTGGATCAAAATGAAGATCAGGACTTGATGAACATCGCCCTTATGGAAGTGAATAAGATAAAATTTGACCATATTTTCCTTACTCTCTATTTTAATTTGAGTACGATAGAAAAATAACTATGCGATTTGTGAAAAATCCTGTATGTTTTTTTCTTCATTGGAATCAGAATAATTAACTTACTTTATTTCGCAAACCTGTGTAATAAATACATTGCTTTTTTCCTTCGGAAATTTCTAATAAAGTCGGCAGTTTCATATGCACTACCCCAACTTATAGAAGCAAAGGTTTCCGGACCAAAGTTAGTTGTTTGTATCATGATTTTCAGTAATGCTAATATGGAAATTCGTGAAAAAAGAAAATTTATCAAAGGAATCGTAGGTTTATATACGACAGAAAATTGTTTTGATTTTTTATGCGACTTTTTTTGTGTAAATTCATGTTAAACTCCCTCTTTATATAACATTTAGGTAACAAGCAGGAATAAATCGTTTATAATAGTAAAATACCAAGTATTTTACTAATAATAATTATAAACAAAACAGCATATTGATTTTTTTGTTGTTTTTTTTTGTTTGTATTTTTGTCTTTTGCTGCTTTGGCAATTAGCCAGGACAATTCTTATTTTTGAAAATTCTATACCTGAACGGGATTCGAACCCGAGACCTTATCAATGGAGAGCACATATATTATCACTACGTTACGCCGGTGATAACACATTGTTAAAATAGGCTGTTCCAAACGTTTAAGAGGAACTCGGTTTTGAAATCTAGTATCTTTTACAGATTGATTCGAGCTTTTAGGTGTTTTGGTTAAGCTTTGTAAATCATACCTACAATAAACATTTTTAGGTTAATGTAAATATCATTATAAAATGTCATTTTCATTACATTTTGATTTTTTTGTGTCATTTTTAATACAAATGTCTCATTTCTCACATTTTTACTCTTGGCCCAAAAGTCGCGCTATTATTTAAAAATTGGATGACTTTTTTATTTCTTTATTAAATGAAATAAGGTTTCTGTATATGACAATATAACATTTGGAATTTGCAATTCTTTAGTTAGCTCCAAAGAAAAGAATCTGGAGCGGTTAGATCTGGAGAATTCGCTGGCCAGTTGAAATCGGCATTTCTTTAAATTTATCGTTCTCCAAACATGTTCCTCAGGAGCTGCATAGTCTGTCTCGCGGTGGCTTCATCTTGCTGCCTCCAAACATCAGGTGCAGAGCCGCAGTAAGGGGGGAACCAATTCTACGATTTTGGTTCTTTGGGGTATGCTAAATTTCTCCGTAACAAATCTCCACGGGTTGAAATGTTTATCTGAAAAAAAAAAAAAAAAAATTAAATTGTTATGAAGGAAGATTATTATGAATTTTTCCTATGGTAGCGCGATTCTTGGGTCTCCCTGTACTTTGTACGTCAATACTACGCAAAAAAATCCATAGTGCTACGGAGAAAAGTATAATGTAGAACATACAGAACGATCATTAAATCCTGTTGACAGAAACATTTAGTTATCAAACTTATTTCCAAGGACATGTTCACATAAGCGTACATTGTATTTTTATTACCTTATACGAATTGATTATTAAATGAATACTCTTTTTCTCTACACGCCAATGAGTTGATAACAGATATTAAGCTAGCAACACATATGTTCGTTGTTCCTCGAGTGAGTTCGGGCTAACGAAGTAATCTGATTGGTTCTTTATTAAATTGGGATTTTCAGCTGTGAATTAGAATACAGTTTTGATATTTTTAAATTCATTGTTTACTGTTACGTAACGGACAAGAAATAACGATCGCACGATACTTAATATGTATCACTGCAAATAATATCCGTAGTTTACAATAATAATTTGGTCCAGAAAGCGTTTAACTATTAAAATTGTAATGCATTTCAATAAAATATTTACTTACATATATTCTCAATGGTACTGATTTTAAAAATAAATAGTTGTGGTCATGCTCTGAAAATTGTGTTAACATGTATTATTCAGTTAATTTATTTATATAATAATGCTTTCCTTCTAAATATGTCATTGATTATTGGAAGCAGCCTTTATAAATATTTATATAATGAGATAATGGTCTATAAAAATAAATTATATATATTTTACCATTTGTTTTCTTTTATATGATTAATGGACGGCAATATAAAGAAATTGAATTGTTTTAAAAAATTCCCGTACAAAGGAAATTTGTCATTGTCTTAATCTATTTGTCAGTTTATGGAAATACAACGTTGCTTTAAGATTCAGGAACGCTTTTTAAGTTACTTCAAGTGTTTTATAATACTGCAAAAACGCGGGTCACTTTGTAGGATTAACCCATTATACGAGGATGGTAAAAAAATTCGTGTCGTAGAACTTCAATAATACGAAATTATTTTACATTTAAATTATCACCATACTGTCCTTTTGCGGTTACCCGTTGCTGCTAGCGTCTTTTCCACTTTTGAAAACAGTTTTGAGGCACTTTTTGGAATCGTTTTTAGATCAGTTTTTGCGGCCTCTAATACCGGCGTCCGGGGCCGGTGCCCCTTTCGTCTCCAACCCTTCGCATGGATCTGCCTAGACAATTTAAATTTGGTATGCATATACAGTTTTTAACCCACATATAAGAAAAAAACATACTACAAAAAAAAAACGTATAAATATATTTGTATTTAATGAAAAAAAAGTTTTAATACTTTTGTGTAGGGTATCAAATAAAACCTCTTGATATGTAAAATAACCCCCCCCCCCCCCCGGTTACTCTAAAATTCTGAAAAAAGTCTTAGTAATGTACAGTGATGTGATCCGGAATAGTCCAACAGGAATTTTTGATTTGATTCTTTTTTCGAAAGTTATCGAACACATTGTTAACATTATTTAAATGGCTAATTGTACAACTAGCTTACTATGCTCACGTATCTCGTAATTAAGTACAGTTTTAAGTTGATAGAAAGAAGCATTGTCGAATTTCACGATTTTTATTAGTATGTACCCACAATTTCTTGTCACTTACCAGGTACCTACAAAACCCTGAAATGTGTGATAATTCACACTTTACATCCTTTTTTTTTATCTCTTCAGTCGCCTGAAAATGCCGGAATTTAAAGAACTCGCATGGGGACTAGTCAAATAAGTATGGTGGCTGTGAAACGAGAGTGGCTTTTTTATTCGCCGAACCAAAAGGGAAATTTGAGCTGGTGGATTGTCATGATGAAACGTAAATGATATATTTTTCCAGCTATCAGGCCGTTTCTACCTTATTGACGCGATCTCTTCAGATTAAACTGTATACGAGGGATGTTTCCTAAATTCTGGGAATTGTGCTATAATTAAATTACGCAGAACTTGTTGGTGCCAGATAAGTCTTGACATGTTTATGCAACTATCTAGTGTAATATTGTTCAGTCTGATTTAGGTGTTCGACTGATATAGACGCGTTTTCATAGTACCGTTTTTGTAACCATGGAAGACGCAGCAAAATCTCAAAGAGCAATAATTTTCTTTTTGTGAAAAGAAGGTGTGAAAACATCAGAAATTATTCAGCGTCTGCAAGGAGTATTTGGTGAGTCTGCAGAATCCAAAAGTACTGTTTATCGGTGGATCGATCGTTTTAAAACCAGTAGAACATCACTAGAAGACGATCCACGCAGTGGGCGCCCAAGCACGTCTGTAAATGAAAGAAATATTACTGCCGTCGAAGACCTACTGAAAGAGGACAGGCGAATGACTATTCGTCAAATTAGTGTGCGCCTAGGGATAGGTACACGACAAGTTCATGACATCTTGCATGATTGTTTGGGCGTTAGCAAGGTTTCGCCGCGCTGGGTGCCAAGGCTGTTGGGACTAGAACAGAAACTCAATAGGAAAGTTCTTTGAGGACGGCTTAAAAAAATTAGTTTATCGTTGGGATAAATGTATTCAGTTAAATGGAGATTATGTTGAAAAAATACATTGTAATATTGACGAAAATTAACAAAATAATAAAAATTATAGCTAAATTCCCAGAACTTTGGAAACATCCCTCGTATTTACTGTTTCATTTGTTACCCATTCACGATGAATTTTTGAAATTGAAGGCTTACCTGATCTCCCATGGTTTGATTCGATGAATTTGTACCATTTTCAAAAGATTCAAATCACTTAAACACGCAGTTCGTTTCAGAATATTTTGTCCAAAAACATTGTTCCAAAAGTTCAAGTGTTTCTGTAGCCACTTTGAAATAAAATGTCACATAAACACATTATCCGTCGATCGGGGGCATATTAAAAATCGCTGAAGTAAACATCGAATTATAAAATTCGAACGAAATAATATAGCGACACAAACTCAACGGCAGTCAACTCACAAATTATAGCGGAATTACATCAAGTTGCCATTCCTCTTCTCCACTTACTAGATATTCCACAATGCGCGCATTTCCTGTATGAAACTTCGTAAAAGGGTAGCTGGAAAACAGTTGAGAATAGCAAAATACCGGATAAGTCGAAAAGAAAAAAGGAAAGTCTATGTCCAGTATTAGATAGACATGAGGTTTTGAAGACGTAGATAAAATAGAACAAGTCTAAATGTTATATTTGTGATCTCTTATATATATTGTTGAGATGGTAAAAACTTTGAACATGCCAGAATAGGAAACGATGCCTAATTTGATACAAGCTGAAATTTAATTTGAATTCATGTTCATGCAAAAGTTTCAAACTATCATTAGTGAGTCACTGCAGTCCCTTTAAACTTGTTCGAATGAAATTATATTTTCAACTTATGTAGAAACGGATTTAATACAAAAAAATTATAGAATGTCATTAAATTTTGGTGAATGATATTTTAAAAACAAATTCTGATTTTGTAAGACAAACGATTTATGATCACTTGCCAATTGTATAGTAGTAGACTGTTTTATAATTTGTGATCAGCACTAACAATCAATACAAAAAGGATATTTTGTTTTTCTTCATTGTTATTAAAAAAAGTAGATACACATACGTAAGTTGAACTCCATTGAAATGTGGTGCTGGTGGATATTGTCCTGAGTCCCATGGACTGCAAAAAAAGACTAATTAATTTGTCCTGGAGAAAGCTAAAAAGCCCTACAATTTATCTAGTGTAATTTAAGGAAAAGCCAAGTACTTTGGGCACGTAAGCTGAAAAGAACCAGATAATGTGGAGCGCTTACGTAATTCAAAGAAAAATCCATGAGGACGTCCTTCCAAAAGATGGAGCAACCAAGTGAAGAAAATAACCAAACTCTCGCTTAATGAGGCCACGACTCTTCTGACAAAAAGATTACGAAGAGTGACCGAGAGATTCGTAAATAGTTTGCAGCTATTTTACTCAGTAAAGTAAATTGAAAACACTATTATATTCGTAAGTGAATTATAAATAGGTCAGTCGGCGTAGAATATTGAATGATTTGGTAAACGTTTCTAACATAGGCTACAGTTTAACTTGAACAGAAGAAAATTTTGAACTAACTGTCCTGAACACCAGCAGTAGAAGTATTTCCGCTTACAATAAAGTAGATTATGCGGAAGAAATCATATACCTGGGTCAAACAATCTCTTGCAGTTCCAGACAAAATAAAGACATAGAAAGAAGAATTGGTAATGGATAAAAAACCTTCTGGTCACTAAAACACATCCAAAAGAGCAAAATTACCTTGGGAACGTCAAAGGCAAGATTTTCGACACATGTGTTTTGCCAACAATTAGTTACGGTTCTCAGACATCTTATCTTCTGTCCATACGAAAACATAAGGTGTAACTCAGAGGAAAATGGGAAGAAGTATGTGTATAAAATTAAAAGACAAGATCTCAAACAAGAAAATCAAACAATCAGAACCTCAGATATCAACCCATGCTCCAAACTGAAGTGGAGCTGGGCCGGACATGTATTTAGAAACACTGATGACTGCTAGACTATAACACTGACCGAGTGGATACTCCAAGTGTCTGTCTACAAGAATAGCGAAGGACATAAAGAAATGGAAGGAATTGGGGTATAAGCCTGCCCTGAAAATGGTATAAAATGGCTTATTATTATTAGACAAACCAATAGAAACGCCGTAAAAGCGACCATGAAGAAAATCTCTCAAGGAGGCGGAACAGAGGTCCAAGTGTATGAATCTATTGTCCGAGCTTAAAAAGTTGTATCCTGGGTATAAAGTCAAGCTTGTAGTCTATATAGTTGGTGTTTTGGGTGGTTTGAAAGCCTCCTATCGAAGGGAAATCGAGTCCATTCCCGCCTGCAGATCTTCTGCCACCTCTTTGATCTACAGGATGCAGAAAGCAGTGTTGCTCGGGTCACTCCGCATTGTGCGGACACTGGATCTGGCGTAATTTCCGCGTCGCCATATCACCAGGGTTTAGGATGCAGTCGTGTGTATTTAGCTGCACTAGTCACTAGTATGACGCGGCTCAAAAGGTTGTTGAAGTTTGCGATTAGTGGACGCTTGTCAAGACCTGACAAACCCCAAATAATAATAATGTTTATTGATATTAAGACATTACAACAATGTTTCTATACTAAAAGTTATCGAATACTCAAATTAAATACATAATAGGACAACAGCTGACATGCATATAAAAAGAAACATTAATCTTAAATTTTTCTACAAAGACCACGTTATAATTTTAAAAATACAACAACAAAAAAAAACTTAATAAATTTATAATTTAGGCTTAGGTATATGATATTTTCAGTAATGATGTCAGGCCCTGAATAAATATAATTGAATTGATTCTAAGTAATTAAATGGGTGGTACTCTATAATTTATGGATTCGCTGGATAAAAATACATATAAAATCAATGACCCAAATTTTACAAAAGTACATAACACCCTAAAAAAAATTTACAAGCTAACGTATTGTTATTTGACCTTTATAGTTTATAAAGTTTAAAGTTTCGTATTGATTCTCCTATTTCTGACTGACGTTCTATATTTGTTTGAAGATGATATTATCTAACATGTAATCATGCTGAAATTAGATATTATTAAATATATTAAGTGTTGCTTATAACTTCGTTATATTGTTGATAATGAGTTTTAGCAAACGACATTAGGTTCAGTGAGGGAGTTGTTCTGTTAACAGAGGTGTTAAACTTTGAAAATCCGATCTTAAATGTTTAAAACATACGAGATTTGATAAAAGAAAAATCGCACAACAGCGTCATATTTTATTTGAATAAAAAAGACAAATAGTGTCATCTCAAGTATCACCTCCACGCAACTGAACATATATTGCCATTTTTACTGTACATTCTGCAACCCCCGGGTGCTGCAGACCCATATCTCCGCCTTTGGTCAAGTATATTCTTTGCCAAAAACTGCCGAACCACAAGGAAAATGTATGCAGATCGTGATTGTCGACATTCGTCAAAATGTCTTGGCAAGACTCGTATGATATTTCTACTTCTTCTACAACTCTCTAACAGTCAGTCAGCGATTGGTACGGATTAATTCGCAAACTTGGATAACCGTTTCGTCGGTTTTGGAACTGAAGGCCTGCTACATCTCTAATCATTTTTTATTGAATGTATACCATATTAATATGTGAGCACTTAAAACACGCAGTTCGATTGAGGGCATTTTCTCTCAAAACTCTTTATAAAGTTCACTTGAATCTGTCGCGGTCGTTCTAAGTTTGAAATAAAATTTTACACAGCAACGCGGCCTACTGTACTAACTACTAGCGAGCGAGTAGCGATATATTTCACCCTATGGTCAGTAAAATCACTGTGTTTTCGTAATCTCCGAAATGTCTAGATAAGTACTCAGCTAGTTAGTTAAAATTTTTGGCGCACACTAACTATGGCTATTTGCGCCTACCGTTATTCGTGCGGCAATTATTGGTGTTTTTTTTTATTTTTTTTTATTACGTTTGGAGTCGGAGAAAAGGAAATTTAGACAAGTAGATAAAATAATGGATAGCAAGACGAGAAAATTATGTAAAAAAAAAAAAATACAATATTGTTACAATAAAAACAAAACAGCATTTGGAAAACAACTAGCTACTACGCGAAATTACTGAGCAAGTTTACTAGCTGCGTGCAATCGACACTCGCTGAATCGTTCAGCGAGCGCCGAAACCGAAAGAAACTTCTCACTCACTCTCCAAACGAATAAAATCGTTGGATTATGAAAACTTGAGTTTGAATCATACATTTGTTTTCAAGGTCATTGGCAAATAAATTCTCTTGGTCTTTGGTAAACTCGCTTAATGTAATCGAAACTTAAAGCTGCGCTAACAGCTCTTAAATTAGTTGACTATAGACTATGCATTGTGGATAAAATTAGTAGATAGTTTTAACGTTTAACGAAAGCGTTTACAGCTATGAAAATAATTTCAAAGCAACTACCATGGAATAAAAGCATTTGTGAATTACTAAATTTTAATAACAAAATTATAACCGCAACTATAGCAATTCTTTTTCGTTTAATGATTTCCGAAATTTGTACGACAGTATTTTTTAGGTTATGTAAAAAAAAAGAGAAACAGCTAATGTGTGTTTATATGCCTGTCTCAAACAACGCATAGTGCATTAAATTTAGAGCTGTAAACGGTCGCTCGCGTTACCATATGACAAACTTGTTGGTGACAATGAACAGTGCACGAGTCATAGCGTATAGTCCATTAATTTGAGAGCTGTGAATGCAGCCTTAGAGACAATATAGTTGGATGACTATAAAATGCAAAAATCTTATTGCGCCTATTCGTTTATTCGAATGGACAACCTTACAAACACTGTTTTTTCATTTTTATCATTCAAGGTTAGGTGATATTTGTAATATTTTAAAAATGTATCTGCGTTAATCGAAAAATAAAATAATCATTGAAATTTTAATCATAATAAATTTTAATACAATAGATCTTCGTTTTTATTAACAAGTCAGAAAATAATATAAAATAAACTACAGGTATATTTTAAAACTTGACGAACTCGAGAAAGCGTTGAATTATAAGTTTTTATATTAATAAATTTAATAGCGTTTCATTTAAAGATTTCATAAAAAGCGGAAAGAAGTATAAACCGTACTGATTATTTAGAACGGTGGTGATCTATAATTTGTTCGTAATGATCATCGATTATATTTTAATGATCTGTAATGATTTTAAAAGCGCACCTCAAGAGTACAACACAAAATATCTGCAATTTACTCAGCCAACAAGCCTACAACAATACACACAGTGAAGTCGAGTACCCAAACACGACACACTGATCGACAGAAACTGTAAGTCCATCGATCCAATCTCCACATGTGACACAGGTGCTATAATTCTCTCTAAATACCCTCAGCTTATATTCAAGTATACTCGTATACCTACACACTGCTCCAACATATGTCCCGGAATGCTACGATAACACAAAAATAATAGAACCTTTTTCAAAAATTCCATATTATGTATTCAAAATACCCCCCTTCCGAATCTTTACACCGTTAACAAAGATGCACTGATGGTATTATGATGAACAGGATTCTATTTTACATTAACAGGAAAAGAATAAAACACCCGGTAGATTCAAAGAATAAAACAAGTTTATTGATTCGTATTTCGGCTTATGAGACCATCTTCAGAAATACTATTTCTGAAGATTTGGCTTCATGAGCCAATATGTTTCAATATGTTTCAACGAGGGCCTACAACTGAATCTATCGATTTTACTATTTTGCATTGGCCAATGATGCAATTATATTGTCGATTACCAAGTAACTATTGTTTTTTTTTCAAGTATTGAATAGAATTCTGTTACTCTTAGGCCCAGTCTTTCCTCCTTCAGGTAAACCTCTAGGTAACTATCTGACAGATAAGGTTATGTGATACATTCTGTGCTGAATAAATATCATCCCGTCTTTCAATACAAATTTATCTATCGGATAGTTATCTGATAATGAGTCTGACGTATTGAATTCTCTGACTGGTATTGACATTCATTAAGTAGATGAAGTTCCAGATAACCTTATCTGTCAGATAGTTGCTTAGAGGTTTATCTGAAAGTGGAAAGACTGGACCTTAATGCCACAACAGAAGTGATTAGCAACCTTTACACACAGACGTTTTCCCGTGCGATTAGTTGTGTCCGTTTTTACACAAGAGGGTATAACCCCGGGAAAATTCCAAACGCCTGTGATTGTCTATATGCTCATCCCCTTGCAAAAAACCGTACGCTCCTAGGCATTTGTGGAAAGCGTCTGTGTGTAAAGGCAGCTATTGGAACGAATAGGCGATCTCTCGAGTGGCTTAGCTTTTAGAATACGCCCACTAGCAGTTAATTTGTTTACGTAGTTAAAATACGATGGGACTATACAGGTTGCTAATTTTAATTTCTTCACTATCTCGACAACTATAAGTACTGTGAGGTTGGTTAAATTAGACAACAATTGTCATGTTATAAGATAATATCAATAACAAAGCATTTTTTTTTTCGACCAATGATTTTTAAAATACGGTTTTTTAACTTTTTTATTTTAAATGGGGATACACTGTTGTTGTTTGCTTATTATATATTTATTTTATTTAAAGAGAGGCTGTACGAGATCACTCGAGAACTACAGAGTGATCCCAATTATAGCATAGCTCAATATACATAAATCAACAATTATTTATTACAGTTTAAATACAATTTATTCGGAAGATTATTTTATTCTGAATTCAACTATTACGTATGAACAAGTCTTAGATGCACAACACAAGATAATTAAGGAATATACAATTTAAATTTATATTAATTTTGTTAAAAACTTTTTGTAATAAGAGTGCTATAAATGATAATAATTAAATGCTCATATTTCGTTTCATTTCTTGTTAGTTGTCATTTGTAATTTATTAATACCATTTGTTGGATAAATATTAATATGTTGAATAGTCGACAGTTTAATTTTGTGACACTCACTTATGAGGTTGAAAGAAAATATTGTTTTTTTGTTTCACGTAACATTTATTTTCACAAAATGCAGATTCGGTCCTCGTCATTGTTAAAAAAAAAAAAAAATGAAAATAATGTTATCTACCCATGACGAAAATATTGATATATTTGAAATGTAGGTACATTTTCAAGCAACGAGAATTTTTGAGAACGGTCGTAGCTCAGTTAGTTAGTTTGTGGACTACTGAGCGGCGGGCCAGGGTTCATTCCCCGGTACCGGCAAAAACACCTTACATTTTTCCGACCGTTTCTTCCTCGGAAGACATCGGACAACCACCGCGGTAAAATTTCCCAAATATAATTAGTGGTTCGGATTCCACGATAATAAATTGTAGTTCCCATACGATTGTGTTCTATACAGGCAACACACAAAACACAACTGTATGCGGAGAAACAGCCTACGCTCGAAATATGTTCAGTACGAACTTGTCATTTCAGAGCATCGAATATGTTCAGTACGAACTTGTCAGTTCAGAGCATCGAGCATGGCACTCTAAGAAGTAGAAGGTTCATTTTATGTCTCAAAAATACTCCTGATGCGATAAATATGCGCAGAAAACGATACCCTGCCAGAAATATTCCCGGTCTGTATTTATTTCGAAACCTGAAATTAAGACTGACTGTAAAATAATACTGGTATTTAACTATAGTCTGCGAAATCTGATTAACAACATTGACAAAAATAATGTTCAATTGTTATCATTCATAGCACTATTGTTATAACTAAATTTTAATGAAATTAATATAAATTTAAATTGCATTTTTCGATATTATTTTGTAATGTAAAACTATTACTTGTTTATATCGTTGAATTCGGAATAAAATTCTCTTCCAATAAACGAAAAACAATGTGTTCCCATTTAAAATAAGAAAGTTGCACAACTTGTTTTGAGATAAACTGGTTGAAACAAAAATTGTTTCGTTCGTTTATATTCTCTTATAAATGGCAATTATTGTCTAATTTAACCAACCTCGTAGCTAGTATAGTTTTCGAGATAGCAATGATAAATTAAAATGAGCATCCAGTAGATTTAAACTAGACTTCTTTGTACAGGAACAACAATAACAACATAAAGTTAATAAAACATATTTTAATTTTTCAAAATAATGCTCTTGCTTTAATACTCACTTATCCCAACGCTCGTGTGAATGCTGATACAGAAAAATGTTTTTGATTGTCTGCTAAATCAAATTACACCGCTTCCATCACCTCCTCATTAGACGTGAATTTATTGCCTCCCAAGTACTCTTCAAGGGGTCCAAAAAGACGACAGTCGCAGTGCAATAAGTTGCGACTATAAGGTAGGAGAGGTAATGCTTCCCGGCATAATTTAAGGGGGTCCAACAAGAAGTGCAAATTTGGCTTCGCAGGTAACGAAGAAACATTTTTCTGTCGGTATTCGCAAATTCCCCCAGCGTTCGGCTAAGTGTGTATTAAAGCAAGAGCAATATTTTGCAAAATAATATTTGTGTCATTAATTTCGTATTGTTGTTACTGTATAAAAAAGTCCAGGTCAAGTCTAAACACTCCTCGTAGCATCCTCTTATTGGCATTTAGAGTTTTTAAGTATGCAAACAAGTCACTTGATCATTCAACGTAATCGCTGATTTTGTGCGATTTCTTCTTGTTCCTAAAATTCAATATGATGTAAATTAAATTCACTCGGTTCTTTGGACAAAGTATTTTAAAAACACTTAGGCCCAGTCTTTCCACCCTCCGGTAAACCTCTAGGTAACTATCTGATAGATAAGGTTATGTGACTTTCTGTGCTGAATAAATGTCGTCCCATCTTTCAATACAAATTTATCTATCGGATAGTTATCTAACGGATAATGAGACTGTCGTATTGAATTCACTGTTTACCTGAAGGTGGAAAGACCGGGTCTTAAAGTTTAATTGCCAATATACAGTATTGTATTAGAATAGGTAAATATTAACAACTTATTTTATATATACAGGGTGTAACAGCAAAACCGACCACCGCCAATATTAATTTTATTATTAAAGTTACAAAAAAATACTATTCAACGTAGTTGTAGAGACCAAGGGGGACAAATGCTTAAGGAAAAATTTTTTAAACCAGTGGTTCTCAAGTTACAGTACTAAGTTGTATTTTTTTAAATGGGATTATACATATTTTTTATACCTATTCAATAGTTTATTTTTTCTGAATTCAATAATGTATTAGTATAATATCTTTACATAAATAAAATATTGATAAAAATTGAAATTTAAATAATTTGTTATTTATAATATTAATTTCCGTTCAATAATGAAAGCTACTTCTTTTGTTTTAAGTCGAATAGAATTATGTTTAGAAAATAATGGAAATCAAATGGAACATTATTTATAAGGAGTGTTTAACAATTATTAATTTTTAACTTTAATTTATCCCTCTTGTTGTTCATCCATAGATTACTGCACATTCATATTAGAAATTATTTAAATTTCAATCGCAGTTTTTTAAATATTTTTATTATGTAAGGATATTAAACTAACACATGGTTGAATTCAGAAAAATATATGCTATCGAATAGGTATAAAAAATATGTATAATCCCATTTTAAAAAATATAACTTTGTACTCTAACTTGAAAACCACTGGTTTAAAAAATTATTTTCTCCTTTAAGAGGAAGTCCCCCTTAGTCTCCTATAACTTTGTTCTATAGTATTTTTTTGTAACTATAATAATAAAGCTAATATTGGCGGTGGTCGGTTTCGCTGTTACATCCTGTATATATAGCTTGTTTATTTGTATTACAATTTTCAACACCTTAAGAAGCTAATTATTAACTACCCAAATGTGTTTCTAAAATAAATATGTTGTCCAAAAAGCCGAGTGTATTTTATTTACACCATATATCATCATTTTATTTACAAAAATTCTAAATTTCACTAAAATGATGCTATTTTGATCACGTAAACACCATATAAAGAGCTGTGACGCGTACTGTAAACGCTAAACCACTCCAGGAACTCGCACACTCGTTCCAATCACTTTTGGTTCTCTGTAATGGTGTATAGATTCGGAAGGGGACTATTTTGAACAAATCAAAAGGAATTTTTGAGAAACGTTCCATTATTTTTGTTTTATCGCAACATTCCTTGTCGTATCTTGGCGTACTGCGTACTCTCCTTGCATGAGCATGTACAAGTTATAATACTACTTACTCTCTTTCTCTTATATTATAACGTATTATTAGAGTAGTAACGTATGTTGATGATTACCCTACACGCTGCACCTTCCACTCATCCACCAAATTCATCCCTCCAGTCATTCATATTGGATAGAATGGAACCATAATAACAAATTTCATTATAGATATTCATAAGTTCATTTTAGACTTTAGCTATATGTAAATGAGTAAATGCTAGTTAGGCTAGATAGGTTTTATTAGAAGTATAACAGCAGCGGGACATAGAAGTACAGGAAATATAGCAATATGTCAATAAGTTTGAAGGCGGGTTTCCTATTTTTGCCAAACCATATTAGTACTAACAGCCTGGCTGCCATAAAGTATTTAGTATATTTTTCTGGGAGGCTTTGTCATTGAAAAACGACTAACAACTGTTCACACGTTTTAAGTCATGTCAGTCAAATTTGTACTGAGTTATATGCAATTTCAGTGTATGGGAATATGCTATGGCTTCCTGGGAGCAAGGTAATAAGAATGGCCTGGCCTGGCTAAACCATTTTGATGGGATATTTTTATTACGGAAAGAAACACAATTAATATTTTCTCCTACGGCCGCTAGATGCTTGGCCTGGAATGACATAAACAGTTTTTTAGCTGGCTCTAATAAGTAATTCAACGTTAGTCAAATGACTGACATGACAGCCGGAATTTTAATGCCCCTAGACGATATGCGTAACGTTGGCCAACGCTGTTGCCAACGTTTTATTGCGTAGCTTACAGACGAGGTGATTAAGCACCAGCGCTGGCCAAAAGCAAAAATTACGAACATGGGCCAACGATTGTAAAATATCTTCTGATAGTGGGGTCATCGTAGCAGATTCATCCTTGCTTTTGACATTTAAATTATATTTAAAGTATAAAAAATTACTTTAAACTTTGATTACACTTCATAATTAGATATCAATGATTATAACCTGCCTTTTTAGAACAACACTTTCTACTGATATAATCACACGTTTGTGCACGTTGTGTGTACGGTAGTGAGACGCATATGCAAGTTTGCACCAATATTGGTCAAACCCCTTTGACGTGTGATAAAAATACTGCCTCGGAAGCGAACGTCCACCAGCGCCAAGCTCAACGTGCGTTGTCTGTTACTTGTGATGTGTTGTCCGTACACTCGATACGCGGAGCTAGACAAATGTAAACCTTGGCCGTTACTTGCCACACCATCTGTAGGCGCCTTAAGAATACCACGTCGGAAGCGAACGTCAGCCAGTGCCCAACGTACGTTGGCTGTGACTTGTGATGTGTTGTCTCTTCACACGATACGCGAGCTAGACAAATGTAAACATTGGCCATCACTTGCCACACTTTTTGTAGGCGCTTTTATACGTCCAATATTTGTCTAAGGATATTTAAAAATAAATCACAAAAAGTTCATATTTTTACATTCATTGTTAACAGTTATTACTTTAAATAAAAAAACTACACTTTAACTAGCTTATAGAGCTTTTTTTTTTAAAGAAAACAATTGCGGAAACAGAATGCGATAATCACGAGAAATTTTGAATTGCTGGAGAAAAATAAATAAATAAAATAATAACTTGATATTTAGAAAAATTTAAAATTTCAGTACAGAATGTGACCTTCTTTAGCCATTAGAACTAGTGACGGACGAAGGAAAATCGGAACCTAGGCAAGAGTCTTATTGTGGGCCTTACCAGTCAAATAAATCATTAAATAACGGTAAACAAATCTATATAACAAAACCGTTTCACGGGCCCAAGACAGCTGCCTGGTGTGCCTAGAGCATAGTCCGCCCCTGCTTAGAACAACTGTGCAGCGATTATTCATTAATTATTGAATATGTGAAGAATCTAGAAAATATTCCTAGACAAATATTTTGTGTGCATTATTTTCGTATAGAATGATATCTAAAGTTAAAGACCATGGGTTCTTTGGTTGGTTAGTTGGGTGAGGGAGTTGAGACCAGCTGGGAAAACGGCCTCCTCGTAGGAAAGGAGGTGACGTTCACTCGCTACGATGAACTTCGTGCGGACTAGCCCTCTCCAGGAGCGTCGAGAGACTGTTCATCGCTATCCTTAATTACCGTATACCGGGAGCTTATTGTTTTCCGGGACCCCAGGCCCGCTCTCGGCGTCCCTGTTCTTCTCGGGGACCTAATATTGCTACATGCTGTGAAAATCAAATTATTCTACACTGCGGCAGTGTTGAATATACGCATGTCTGCTATCTAATTGTCCTTGCGCTGTATACCGCGACGTTAATTAATTCTGGCGCTGAAGTATAGTAGAAACGTGACGATAAATATATTTATCAATGATAAATGTTTTAGTTTTTCCAACAAAACGTGTTAATAAATTAAAAATTAAGCTATAAGTTATTGGATTGGTGAATAAAATTACAGATGGAGTCTGGGCTCTATTGATCAGAAGGCCCTAACATACATCTGCAAGGGATACCAAGAACGCGGGCTTCGAATTAATGACTCGGTTTCTGTTAACCCGCCGTTGCACATAAATTTCGTTTTCTATTTAAATATCCGATATTTGGATACTATTTGGCTTTAATGAATATTTCTAAATATGCTCACCTGTCTTTATCTTTGCTCAGTCGTTTTTCAATTTTTAGAAAAGTTGGTATGTTGACTAAATCGAAATCTGAGAAAAACTTGCTTTAGTTATAGCAGAACCCTGGTTCGTGTTTCGAGGTGGATTTGAAATCACGCAAAGTTGAAGCATCCTTGACGGGCGTGCGGAATTAATCAGAGGTGGTCGTGGTCGACAGATAGAAGGACGCGGAATTGGATCGGTTCCGATATCCGATACGCTCACTCCGTGGCCCATAGAACACGATCTAGAAATGAAGATGTGTACCTCGGTCCCCACTACTCGACCCGTTAATATTGTACCCGGTTCTGATTTTAATTACTCACTACCCGATATCTACTTATTACCCGTTCATTATTAATGGGAAATTGTGAGGCATTTTGACATTTCAGCAGAACCGTAGCAATGCCCTGGCATCGGGGCAAATGCAAGGGGCGCGAGGCCTGTGGGTGCCATCGTGTATTCCGCAATGATATATAAAAATAACTTCTCAAATACTATTGGCGGTGAGGTTATTGTTAAAAAATATTGTTATGCATAAAAAATAATAAATCAGTGGAATATATACGGTACATGTATCTTCACAATCAGAAGATATTAAAATTACAAACATTAAAATGAAAAAAAAATGAAAAGGGCGTTATTTTAGGTTAAATTAATTTACTGGTGTCTACTTTAAGTATTTCTAAGGACGCTTTTTTAAGTAAATACTTAAAAATACGTATTTTGGCGCCAAAATCATTGCTACGGCAAATTTTGTAAAAAAAAAAATCCATTCTTTCTCATAATTGGAAAATATAGAAGCGGGCCGCAGGCTGCCCTTTGGCCCTCTCTCATCATTAATTAACGAGTAACGGGTAATTAGCGGCATGAGCCCGGTTGCAGAAATTTTTAATTTTCATCATTCGTAACACAAACATACTTATTCATCGCTAGAATAGAGGTTCATGCGACCGACTGAGACACAAGTCCAAACCACGAGCAATTTCACTGCTGCGGCTACCTCTCTGGCTTAAGGGTACGCACATAGTGAAAGTAGGCTGCTGGTAGCTTGTTATTGACGCTGGTTCGTGCTGGCAGTCATATTTAGGAAACCAGGACCAGCTTCTACTATGCGCAGTATAATTAATAACACGTAGCATATTCCAGCTTACAGGCTTTCGCCAGCGCTGGCAGCCAGCAACCAGCTTTCAGTATGCGCTTACCCTGTTAGTCTTTGTAGGTCTAAACCTACAAAGTGAAAAAGGAAAAACTGACTTGATCCTACTAAGAAACTCGTGCCGAACCTCAAAAAGTTACCACTAGTTTTTCTACTACATATCGACTACTACTTATCTACTGTACCATTTTAACTTAGTAGAAGCCTGAATTGTTGATCTCTACATTGACAACTCGTTTATTGAGGTCTGTGGACAGCCACTATAGTGCATATACGTAATATTTAATACAGTATTTCCTGTACTTTTTGGATGCTGCTTTTTATAGATAAACCCAACGATTATGTACTTTACCGCCATTTTATTACAATATTTTATTACAACATTAAAGAGAAGAATCATAAGTGTGTTGTCATAATTAATTCATTCTTGTTAGGTTCAATGAAATGCTTTATAGAGGTACAATGTACAAAAACAAAAAAATATATACATTTCCGAGGTTTTTTGCGATGCATTAATTTAAATTTGTTTGCCACAGCATTATATCATAGTACTATACTATATATACTACATACCGCTACATAAATGACTCTGTTCAAAATCAAGTAGTAATCACCCAATGTTCACGTGATTATTTTGTCGAACTCTCGTCGTTCGTTGGCTGTTGAGCACTTAAATTCATGCGACAAATAGGGTAACGACTTCAATCTTTCACGTGATTTTATTACTATTTCTGCATGTCGAACAAGGCATTGAGAAGTGACATTACCTATAGAGGCGCTGTTTTCACTTACAAAATGGCGATTGGAATAGGATTGATACACAAGAATTCACATTGCAGTAAATTTTCTGTTGCGATTTTAAAGACATTTTATTAAAGTTTTCTTCACTTTAACACATACAAACAATGCAATTAAATGAGCCACATCCAACAAAATCCTATTCCGTTAAGTTCCAAAATATCCGCTAGGTGTCACTTCAGTTATTGTCAGTTCTCAATAGCACCAATATCAGCAATAAATGCGATTCTAAGTTTATTATACCCTTCTCACACTAGAACTTACACGGATCTTAAAGTGAATGTGTCTTTAAAAGCTAATGTGAAACCGTATGGCCTCGTCTAAATACAAGCGATGTTTAAGACAGAGATCTGCGTCTTAAACATCGTCCGCATTTCCAACTTAATTTCTATTATAAAAAAATTCTTGAATTTGTGCTTTCAACATTTTATATTATCATAAACAAGAATACTGTATTATATCGACGTTATAAGAAGTTTATACTTGTTGTTATAATAAAATTATTTATTTTAATAATGTGTTTAATAAAATACAGAGCTACAATAATTGAGATAAAATGTATCGACTTACATGTTAATACAGGTGTAATATATTCTTTATTGTAGTGTCTTTATTGTAGAATGAAATGAAATATCCATATTTGTTTATAATAATTCAAAATGTGCGTCTGCGCAGACAGTTCAAAACAGGTAATTTCATGACGGTAACTTAAGGACAAAATTACTGTAGCTGGTGACAGCACCAGAGATTTAAACATTAAGTGTGAAAGCATACCGCTGTTAAACATCGGTGAACTTTAAGTTCACTCGTCTTAAAGTTCTAGTGTGAAAAGGGTATTATTTGAAAACAAGGGCATATGCGATTTTGAACTCGACCATCCAATTTTCATTTCATAAAATATTTTAAAAGATATTTGTTAATTTGTTTTCTAGTTTCATTATTTTTTTACCAAAATGTATACAAGTTGACATATTTTTCACATTTTGTAAAAACCTACTTTTAAAGTTATTATAACTTGGTTTTATTGTTTTTTAATTTTCGGTACATTATAAAGTAATCAATACTGTCATGACAATGGACAATATAATATTATTATTATTATATTGTATTTCTATAAGATTTTTTATACATGCAACGTCAGTTATTAATTTTTTATGGATTATACTCTGTTCACCAACGTACAGATAAGTATTTGAAATGATTAAATTACATTAGATTAAGCTGCATACTCGTTTAATGGATCAACTTGAACTACTAATAACAACCATTCCCCCGCTTTCTCTTTTATAAAAAAAAATAATGTACTTCGTTGTTAAAAAATATTATTAAATGTTGCATAAAAAATAAATCAAAAAATAACAATACATCTTTTTAATTAAATGAAACAATGTTAATGAAATAATTCAGTTAAACATGTTCAGCGCAATGACCTTTTTAAATAATTCTTCCTAATTTGCAATTACATCGTTAAAAAATGTGATACAAGTGCATAGCGTTCATGAATGATCGATTGGCGTTTGAATTTCCCGCTCATTAGATTAATTTTATAGGTTGTTACATACCATTGACGCACATGGGAAAACTTACAAATGTAAATTAATGAGACATTGAAAAAGCAATTTATTAACAACATACATTTGCTAGTGTATTGTGTTGTGTATTATTTTGCTTACCAATGAAATAATGTCCAAAAGTTGCAATAAAAAGAGCCTCTTCTGATAAATACACTAGTAATTGTCAATGTCAGACAACTGTCAATGTCAAATTATATCCGTATCTGCGTTTACTATTAAATGCCTCGTGTGCAGCTAGGGTACAAACAGCTAGTGATAAAAAGTACTAACGGCAACGAGCAAGTCGAAGAAAAATTTTTTAGCCTATTATAATATCAAAATAGCTTTAATTAAAATAATATTCATTTTTGTAATAAGTATTGTGACCTTTAATTAAATCTAGCAAAAACTACTTTTATTTACTGGCCGGCACTTCAGGCTTCTAGTAAAAGGGGGCGCCATGCAAGGATATTTAGAAAAAACTACTTGTTTTTACAGGGTGGTACTTCAGACTTCTAATAAGGGGGGAGGGGGCTGAAAGGAGATTTAGAAAAAACATTTTTTTTTTACTGTGCGGCACTTCAGGCTTCTAGTAAGGGGAGGGGCAAGAAGGAATTTTAGAAAAAAAAAATACTTTTTTTACTGGGCGGTACTGCAGGCTTCTAGTAAAGGGGGGCACAAAGGAAATTTAGAAAAAAAATACTTTTTTTACTGGGCGGTACTTCAGGCTTCTAGTAATAGGGGGGTACCAAAGAAGAAATTTAGAAAAAAAAAACTACTTTTTTTAATTTAATTATTTAAAAATTATTTAAAAAAATATATGTGGGGGAGGGCACCTAACCTAATTTTGCATCGGGGTACCAGGTATTCTTGAGCCGGCCCTGGCAACGCGGTAATTTCAAATGTCTATCAATCATTAATGAACGCTTTGCATAAAAGCAGCATATCAATCTGGGACATCCGGAACCGTCCCAGTCCCGTTTAAGTCGGAACGTCTGGTAAAGGTAGTTCAAACACAGAAGAGTACACGGCCGTTGCAAAATACGCAAACTAAATAAATTTAGTGGCGGAGACAAATAAAATATTTGGAGACCGTTACCTCTGTTCGGCTCTGTCTCGGCCATCAAATTCAGATGCGGACGAAAAAGAGAACATATTTATTGTAATTTCAATCGATTTTTGCTCATTTTTTTTTTTTATGTAAAGACAAAATGTTGTATATTTATATGGTTGAAATCAGAAAAAAATATCATCGAATGGATTTAAAAAATATGTATAATCTAATTTTAAAAAATATAATTTATTTTTAAAAAAATATGTTTTCTTCTATAAGCAGTTGTCCCCCTTGGTCTCCTACAACTGTGTCATTTTTTATATCTCTAATAACAAAGAAAACAATGGAGGTCTCCCGTTTCGCTGTTACAGATACTTATTTTAGGAAAATAGCTCCTTCCTAGGCAAATAATATCTGCCAGCACAAATAATTTTACAACACCTTTCTATTTAAACGCTATTTTACTAGACAAATAGTATCTGACGGAACGTTGTTCAGTTTAATAATTTGTTTTAGTGTAGGTTTACATAATAAATCCCTCTTCAGATTTACTTTAAGTGCTTAGGAGAAAAGTATAATATAGAACAGATTTTAGAAACATGTTATCTTTTCAAATTTTCGTTACCTTTGTCATTTATAGTTAATTGTATGAATGCCAAAATATTAAGCAGAGTGAATGTTTGACGTCATTTTATGACTTTCTCGTCTTCATGATTTTATCCTCCACCATGCATCCATCATCTAATATGAGTAATACTCCCAAGGTAGGTAAACGAATCAACTTGATTGATTTCGATACCTTTTATCTTTTTGGATTCTTGTGCAATTCGCATTTTTATTTTCAAACCACGTAAAGCTGCTTGATCTGAATAAAATTGTAAAACCGGAACAGTTTTAAAAATGCCCCGCTTTACAAAATAAGGATTCTATAAAAAACATTTAATAACGTCGATCGTAATAAAAAATTTACAGGAACTGTTGCAATCGTAATGTGATTTTGATGGCAAAGTATTACATAGATTACTCAAAACTATCGCAAAATAGTTCAAGAAACAATGTATAAATATAGAATTTTGCATCTTTGTTTCGTACGTATTGAGGTAGATAATATTACTTTAAAGATATTTGCATAACATTTTAAAATAGTTTATTTGTTATTGGGTTCCATTCTATTGTTAATAACAGTGCTGTGAAGGGAAAATCTGTTTCTAAACTAATTTTAATTTGAATAAAATATTCAAATGTTCGTAGAAATTGTATTTGTATTAATAATTTTTTGATGATTAGAACAACTGGACCGCATCGAGGAGGGAATGGACCAGATCAATGCCGACATGAAGGAAGCTGAAAAAAATCTCACTGGAATGGAAAAATGTTGCGGCCTATGTGTACTTCCATGTCAAAAGTATGTATATGTTTTGAAAATATACTTATTGTAATTCCTTTCTTCTATGCTTCTTCTAAATACTGGTAATAAAAAAAATCTAACATTTCTAACGTAAAAATAAGTTATTAATTTAAATAATATACAATATGATCGAGAAAATGCGACTATAGTCGGATTGTTGATAGGTGAATGTTACATGTATGTATCAAGTAGTGCATTCATATAATAATCTAGTTACCATTTTTCAGCGATTTTAAAAATGTTTTTTGTTATTTGTCTTGCTGTCAGTGTCTGGTAATAAATATTAATTAAAATATGGCTTCAAATTAGTTGTGAAACTTGCAAAATCTGTAAAAAAAATCGAATATATAATAAATTAATGGTGGGAAAAGGAAAGGATTGTTGATGATATTAATCCAATAATAATAAATACAAGAAATGACAGCGATAGTTCAGATGACGACGATATTTTTTTAAAATAAAAATAAACATTTAAATACAACGTATATATGAATAAATATATTTTTACTTAATATTTTATTACTTTGTACTTAGGGGAAACATAATTAAACAACAAATTATCCAAAATTTACGTATGAGTATAAATTTTTCCTTATTTATAATTATTACCTTAAAATTAATAATTTTGTTTGTTTGAGTACTGCTGTGAATTTATTTTCGTGCACTAATTAGTAAAGATATCTACGAATCATGCCGTTGCTTTCTAATGATTTGTTTTTTATTAAAATAATTTGGAAGGTTAGTTGTCAACTTGCGTCACTATACGTTACTATGGGTATGCAAATAATTATAATGATATAGACAGAGAAAGTATATAATATTGTGCATCGATACTTGTAGCAACGAACACTCACCTATCAGCAATCCGACTATAGTAGGCTTTTAAATGTTAAGTTGGCAATTATATGCTGATTATTAATTTTGATTATGCATTTACTATCGTTGTTTGTATCATAATATGAATTTTTCCATAATTATAATTTAAATACAAATATATCCTTTTACAAATATATGTTTGCTTTGAGTATAACCTCAAACTAGGACGACAAATGTCAGTTAAACGATACAGGAGAAGTACAGCCTGTTTCTTTGGTTTAGACAGAACTAGATTTCCAATTTTAGTAACTTTTACCGATTAAGTGAGGGTTTTGATATTTTTGTTTAGCAAAAGTCTATTTCAAACTATAAAAGAAGAGCTCATGACAACTTACAAAAAAGAAAATTCCAGTTAGTTCCGTTTAAACGTTTGGAATATACACTGCCAACCTAACATAAAAATTTATAAATTTGACTTGGCTATCTTGACGCCTGTTTTTCTCAGTCATATTTGCCTCTAGTATGATACCGTATTGTCGATTTTATTAGTTTATGTAAAATAGAAAATCAGATTTCTGGAAATATTTTGTATTTTTTCAACTTTGTATTAAATGTTATACCAAATTTGCATTTTTAGCTTTTCGTAAGTATGACCAACAAATCCTTATATAGTGACCCATGTGTCTGTCTGTTCGGTAGAAATTGTGGCCAAATGGCCGAACATAGAGAATTGAAATTTGGCATGCAAATCTTTGAACATATTGAGTTTAAAAAACAGTTTTTTTTTTTAATTAGTTGTCGGGCATCAAAAGAAAGGTCCTAAAGTAGATTAGTAAAGGAAAGGTAGATTAATGAATAACTTGAAGCGATTTGAAAAAAAATATTGTTCCACACATGTAATCGCTCTCTAGAGTGGTTGATCTGAAAATTTAAAAAAAAAGTTTTGTATATAAAACACATTAATGTGAATTGAAATAGTTAAACAGGGATTTTTGGTCAGATTATGTTAACGGAAACTACCGTTTTTTAGGTTTTTTTTTTTTTTGAAAATGTATTTTTTTAATTTATGGCCAAAAATGTTATGGGTTTTTTATATATTTGGCTAGGGTAGAGATACTTTTTTTTTTTAATTTAAAGACATTAAAAAATCTAAATGGCCTAGTGTCAACTAGCGTTTTTTTAATTTATTGACTTTTGGTGGCACTACATATCATATGTTAGAAATTAAATGAACAATAACAAGTACATATGTTTAAAAAAAAAAAAGATGAATTACATTAAAAACATATAATATAACATACTATAAATTTTGTGTTAAATTATTAATAATATATTTTTTAATAACATTAAAATTATTAGAAAATATATGCGGAAAATCAACGTTAGCTGCTAAATTATTTAATTTGTATGTACGGTGCAGGGGTGAATTATTAGCAGAATTATTATTGTTAATAGACAGGGAGAAAATATCATTACCTCGTAGTATTGTACGAAGGTATTCGAAAAAGTAAAATTTCTAGAAGGTCCGAACAGTAAATTTTGTTATTTAATATTTTGTAAATAAAGTTTATATCCATAATAGTTCGTCTGTTTTCTAGAGATAGCCATGTCAATTGAAAGTTTGGAAATCTGTAATTAATATTTTTAATAAATCTATTTTGTACATTTTCTAACCTTCTTACATAAACAAAATATTGAGAAGACCAACATATAGTACAAAATTCTAACCGACTTCTAACTAATGAGTAATACAGAGAAAGAAGAGTTTTTATGGCATTTGAAATCTTTACTTATTCAATATATAAAACCCAGCATTCTATATGACTTTTTGATAATTAGATCCATATGCGAATCAAATCCTTTATGAATGTAACGAAAGAAATGTTTTCAACGTTTTGGTAATAACTGTAATTGATAGAGGTCCTGTTTCTCGTGAAAAATATTGTTGAGCATTTGGAAATATTTACAATTAATTTGTTGACTTTGAGATAGTTTTCGAACCTATTTAAGAAATCGAGAATTCTGAGAGCAGGCACCTATATCGTTTATAAAGATATTGAAAAGCAAGGGTCCTAAGTGGCTTCCCTGCGGAACACCGGAAGTAATATTGTTAACTTGCGATTTACACCCATTTACTACTACAACTCTTTTATCCTTCCAGTCAAGAACCATTTTAACATATTACCATGTATCCCTATAAAATTCGGTTTTTTAAATAGAACATCATATAATTCATTGTGTCAAAAGCCTAACTGAAGTTTACGTACACGGCATCAACCTGAAAACGTTGGTCCATGGAATATGTAATTTGTATATAAAGCCAAATTTGTATCCATCGACCGTCCCTAATGAAAACTATGCTGCTGGATGATGATATAATTTTTTACGAAAGAGAATAAATATTTATATACAATACGCTCAAATAAGTTTTCAAAAATACATAATTTCGAAATAGGATGATATTTTTTACTAACGTTGTTTCTGCGCGTGTTTCCAAGATGTTGGAAAGATACTTTCAGACAAAGATTTATTAAAAATTAAAGGCACAATTTTTATCAAAAGTTGTTGAGTATTAAATAAATGCTTGTATTTCTTATATTAATAAACAAAATTGATTTGACAACATAGAAAATAGATACCCAGATTTGTTGGCCTCTTTTACTTACTAAATACGTACAAAACCCTGAAATGTGTGAAAATTTACACTTCACATCAATTTTTTATTGATTCCAAATTTAAACTGTCTCTCTTCATTCTTAAATATTTATATAACATATTTTCATTTTATTCAAATAATAACTAACAATTATTCTTCAGAGGGGCATCATTCAAAGAAGATGAAGGTACCTGGAAAGGAAACGATGATGGAAAAGTGGTGAACAACCAACCGCAACGAGTGATGGATGATCGCAATGGGTTGGGTCCTCAAGGTGGCTACATTGGCAGGATAACAAGCGACGCGCGAGAAGAAGAGATGGAAGATAATATGCAGCAGGTGAACACTATGATTGGTAACCTACGAAACATGGCCTTGGACATGGGCTCTGAGTTAGAGAACCAGAACAGACAGATTGACCGCATTAATTTGAAGGTACTGTTTTGGTTTATGGTAGAATTTGAATGGGTCTGGTGTGAGATTACTTAAATTTAGTTTTTGATTGCTAGATTTTAAATATATTTTTACATTTTTGATGAGGCAAATATCAAAAAATTAGCTATTTAGCTGTTCGTCAGGCGCAATAATACAATTAACTAGGTCGGGCTCCATGTAATCTGGTAGATATAATAATAATAATTTATTAATGTTAATAAAAAGTATAAATTTCTAACATACGTCAAAATATACTAACACATACTGTATCGAAGGAATCATACAAGTACACATTCATCATTAGATTAACTTAATTATTAGAATCAATAGATGTGAAATCACAATTCCAATATTCTTCGAAATTATAAAATGCTTTTTCCTTTAATGTTTTCTTTATTACAAAATTAAATTTATTTGTGGGCAAAGATTTCACAATTTGGGGTAGAACATTGTTGAAACATGTCGCGTAATAATTAAGTGAGTATCGTTAAGACACGAGTCTCACATATCCAAGTCTTATCAAATCTTTACCCCTTGTATTTGTAATTGTGTTTGGTCAGCTATATTAGTATGAACTTGGGTTAAACAATATAATATTGGGTTGTTCGGAAAGTCTCCGCCGATTTATAAGGTAGATTAAAAATAAAAATTTCTATAATAACAATTAAGTTTACTAAATAATGTATTCTCCATTTTGTTTTATAACAGTTCGCCATCTTTCTGGCAGTTTCATAATCCCACTCTCATAGAAAATCCCTGACTTAGAGCTAAAAAACTCCTCCAGGTGCTGTTCGCAGTCTTCCAGAGAACTGAATGATTTTCCGTTCAGCGAATTTTGTAAAGAGTGGAACAGGTGGTAATCTGACGGTGCCAAGTCGGGACTATATGGTGGATGAGGCAACACATCCCAACCAAGTGCCAACAACTTTTGTCGGGTGACCAAAGATACGTGTGGTCTGGCGTTATCCTGTTGGAAGACTACTCCTTTACGATGGCTAATTCTGGGCGTTTCTGTTCAATTGCTTCCTTCAAATTATCCAACTGATTGCAATATTTTTCAGAGTTGATTGTCTGGTTACGCGGCAAAAGTTCATAATAAACAATGCCCTTCCGATCCCACCAACAACAAAGCATAACTTTGCAGTAATGTTGGTTTTGGGACTGGTTGATGGCGGTTCATTGGAATATCCCAACGATCGTTTTCGCACTACGTTGTTGTAGAGGATCCATTCCTCATCCCCCGTTATCATACGTTTCAAAAATGGCTGGTTTTCATTACGTTTAAGCAACAAATCGCACATGGAAATACGGTCCAACAAATTGCGTTCGCTTAATTTGTGGAATACCCAAACATCAAGGCGGCTAGTAAATCCAAGCCGCATCAAATAGTCGTGAATAGTTGAATTTGATTCTCCAAGTATTTCTGCTATTTCACGAGTGGAAATACGCTGATTTGTAGCAATTAATACCTTGATTTGATCGTCATCAACCGTGGATGGCCTACCAGAGTGTTGCCCGTCTTCAAGAGTAAATTCACCCCGTCTAAATTTCACAAACCATTCACGCACTTTTCGTTCACTTACAGCCTCGTCTCCGTATACACCACATATCTTTTTCGTGGCTTGAACTGCATTCTTGCCCTTGCGGTAGTAAAAAAGCATTAAATGCCGAAAATGCACTTGTTGGTTCTCCATGTTTGGACCTACCCCAAATCAACACGATTCAAAAATATATTTATAAACAAAAAGTAAAGTAAAGGTGAATGTGTACCCTTTCAGAAAGTGTATAACTTAAAGAGGTTATGTTATTCACTTAACCTAAATAAACGCTGATACGCGCAATGTATTAAAAATCGGCGGAGACTTTCCGAACAACCCAATATATAAAGTGAGGGTAGTGTCAATATGTTTAAATTTATAAAAATGTTTTTACAATCTTGCCTGTATGCTATGTCACCAATAATTCTAACAACACGCCTTTGCTGCTTAAATATTCTTGCCGCACGTGGAGAATGACCCCATGCCAATAAGGCATATGTCATTCTTGATTGAAATAGGGCGTAATATACTGTCATTAGAACATCTCGAGTAACGTTATTTTTTTAACTTCTTATATTTGCACAAGTTATTAGCAATTTCTACATGTTTTTCCCAGTTCAGATTTGGATCTACGGTTACTCCAAGAAATTTAACGGCATTGTCATTTTTGAAAAACAAAACTGTTTAATTTTATAATTATTAAGGCTTAGTGCGTTGGCTGTATACCAATCTTCTGCAAATTTTGTAATCCGATTAATATTATCAGTAAGTTCATGAAACTTTACGGACAGTGTTAGCAGAGTTGTTTCATCTGCATAAAGAATGGTTTTTGCATTATCTAGAAAAAGAGGTAAATCATTAATAGTCCAGGGCGGATCTGTTTTGAGATGGATGTTGAGAGGGGGCACGCTAATTTTTGCAGAAATTGCTTCGAAATAACTCACATAACAATAATTGAGTTATCCTCCCCGCCAAAAAGTTCGGGAACATTGTTTAAAAATTGAAAATATTAAAAAATTAAGAAAAAAATCTTTTTTTTTTTTCTTCTTTTTGAGCCCATAGCTGTGAAATTATTCATTTCTGAGAAAAGTTATGAGGAAAAAAAAGTTTCATAATTAAATTTCCTACAAGATAGGATTATTCAGAAATTTCAAAAATTGTTAAACTTTCTGCAAAATAGCAATAACTGCTGAAAAAAACACTAAAAAACATGTGTTTGCATTTTACTTTTTTTAATGACTTGTATTGTACTTAGGATCTCCAAATTTCACCCTGTAAAACTTTATGATATGATAAAACAAACACTGTAAATTTCATTAGGATCGGTTCGATAGGTTTTGCAAAATTATTTTGCAATCCAGGATTTGAAAAAAAAAAAATTGCAATTTTGCAAAATATTGCAGGACGCAAAGTAAAGCAGATAGAAGGTTGAAGGTTTTTTTACATATAGAAGAACACTTCACCTTTCATTTGCAATTTGCAGAATTGATATCGGTTAATTAGGACGGCGTTGGAAATTTTTTAAAACAATGTTAAAAAATTTTCGTTATAAACAAATTCAATATCTTTGCAACTACACAACCAAAATTAACTTATAAAAGCTCATTGGAAAGGTCTTTGAAAGGCGCTATTTAAAAAAAAAAAGTGAGGTTCTGTCAATTAGTTTGTTTTTTATTGTTTATAACTTTATTGCAAATGACGCTCAACTTTGAAGAGGTGTATCTCGGAAACTAATTGACATAACCTCACTTTTTTTTTTTTTTTTAAAAAGCGTCTTTCAAAGATCTTTCTAATGAGCTTTTATAAGTTAATTTTGGTTGTGTAGTTGCAAAGATATTCAATTTGTTTATAACGATAAATTTAACATTGTTTTAAAAAATTCCCAACGCCGTCCTAATTAACCGATTTCAATTCTGCAAATTGCAAATGAAAGGTGAAGTGTTCTTCTATATGTAAAAAAAATTTCAACCTTCTATCTGCTTTACTTTGCGTCCTGCAATATTTTGCAAAATTGCAATTTTTTTTGCAAATCCTGGATTGCAAAATTATTTTGCAAAACCTATCGAACCGATCCTAATGAAATTTACAGTGTTGTTTTATCATATCATAAAGTTTTACAGGGTGAAATTTGGAGGTCGTAAGTACAATACAAGTCATTAAAAAAAGTAAAATGCAAACACATGTTTTTTAGTGTTTTTTTCAGCAGTTATTGCTATTTTGCAGAAAGTTTAACAATTTTTGAAATTTCTAAATAATCCTATCTTGTAGGAAATTTAATTACGAAACTTTTTTTTCCTCATAACTTTTCTCAGAAATGAATAATTTCACAGCTATGGGCTCAAAAAGAAGAAAAAAAATGATTTTTTTCTTAATTTTTTAATATTTTCAATTTTTAAACAATGTTCCCGAACTTTTTGGCGGGGAGGATAACTCAATTATTGTTATGTGAGTTATTTCGAAGCAATTTCTGCAAAAATTAGCATGCCCCCTCTCAACATCCACATGACGTAGTATTTTTACAGATACGCCCTGGACTATAATATTTACAAAAAAAAAAAAATTAGTAATAAATAAAAAATAACATTGTAAATGAAACTGTTTTTGAATGTTACAATAAACAGCAAAAATTAGTCAATTTTATTTATTTATATCTTTAAAAAATGATACTGTTATCTAGATTTATCCTTATCAGCTTTATCACCTTTCTTTTTACGATCTAAACAATTTTTGCAGACCATAAACGCATGTTCCAAGCAAGAATATTTTGACAATGTTGTTTTTTTTTATCACTGGAACTATTTTTATAAGTATTGCCATACTTACTTCATTTTAAAATATTTTTTTGTTTAGTTTTGCATATTCAAAACGAAAATAAATCCTCTGTGTACGATTATTTTATATTGCCAAACGTTCGAGATAATATTTGCCTTCGTGTTTTCAAACAATAATTGAAATTAACACTTCTGCAGTACTTTCTTTATGGAATCAATTAACAAAAGTTTTGCCTTGTAATGTATTATTTGCCTGATCAAAAATAAAAAACTTTAACATCCATTAGCATAATAAAGTAGTGTTTTGAACACGAGATATTAATTTTTAGTAGCAAATTTAATAGCAATGTAAAAACTTTTCTATTAATTTGTAGCTTTATAGTTACTCTTTACGTATAGTGTAGTAAACCTTTCATTTAACGATACAAATTTCTTCATTCATTTTTACCAAACAATTTATTAAAAATTGTTTGTTTTTTTTTATTTATTTTTTTATTTTTTCTCGTTAAATGAAGGGATTTATGTACAGAGTGATTTTAAAATGTTGTTATACAATATATATTCTTATGTATCGCTACATCGTATGTACCGTTACAAAATATCTGGTACCGAATTATTATTATCTGCCAGTTTGGTTATTAAATGTTTAAAAAATCAGCTGTGGCCACCACAGAACCGTCCTTCACCACAAAGTACTTAAATAAAATATCTTCTACCAAATTTTTATTGAAAAAGATAATAATGTAGGGTGACCATTTTCTTGGAGAAGGCAATGCGGGACGGAGTAAAAAAAAAGGTCGTCACTTCCGAAATATAAGTGAAGAGCAAACAAAAAAAAAGGTCCTCACCTCCCAAATATAAGTAAAGAGCAAAATTCGGCCCTGGAGACACCAAATCAAAATGCGGGACGAATGGTCACCCTATAATAATGTGTTATATTAAGGTGCGTACTGACTTGAGCATTTGTGCGCGCACGGATTATGTACGCGTACAGATTTTCGTGCGGGAAAAAAAATGCACACACAATTTTCGTGCTTGTGCGCGTAAAATCGCGCTCCACGTATTTCAGTTATATCCACGCACATATTTATTTAAAGTAAATAGTGTGAACGATGGCGTAAAGTAATGTTGCAATCACCTAGCTCCATGTGATTTCTGGCTATTTTCAAAATTATAAGCTGTGCTGAAGGGAATAAGATTTTTTAATATAACTGATGTCAAACAGAATCGTTTATTGGTACTGAACAGTATTCAGGAAAATGAGTTAAAGGCCTGCTTCCAGAAATAGAAGCAGGCCCTGAAGTAATGCCCTTAGTATCCCTGTTAGTTTGTTTGGAGTTGGTACCATTGATAATAAAGTAAAATTTCTAGGATGTAACTTTTGTTATTGAGGGCATATATTGACATGTATTATTTTGTGGGTAAAACAGGAGGAATCTAACGAGACTAGAATATCCGTTGCCAACCAGAGGGCACATGAGCTACTCAAGTAAAGTGAGAACACCCGACAACAAGAAACCGGACCGGCACCGCAATACAACACCGCAAAACAACACACGACAACACAACAATCATAGCACTACTTTACCACTACTTCAACTCTGCTGGCTGTGTATCCGTAGTTATTTACTATAAACAGCAGAGTGTGGCTTTACCTAACCTATCCTGTCATTCATGTTATTTAATTATTAGTGCGTACTGACTTGAGCATTTGTGCGCGTACGGATTATGTACGCGTACAGATTTTCGTGCGGATAAAAAATCCACACACAATTTTCGTGCTTGTGCGCGTCAAATCGCGCTCCACATATTTCAGTTATATCCACGCCCATATTTATTTAAAGTAAGTAGTGTCAACGATGGCGGAAAGTATTGTTGCTGCCTTAACAAGTGCAGCGTACGTAGTAATACTTAAAATACAAAAAACAAAACAAACTGTGCTGGATGACACAACTATATAGAAGTAGGGAAATATACAATGGTTCAAGTTTGCTAGTGGACAATTTCAAAATTTTATTCGTCAGAGGCAAATTTTGAAATACTCGTTAATAAAGTTGGTCACAAAATTGGGAAGATACAAGATTTATAAAGGCTGTTCCCGTGAAAGAACGATTAGCCATAACCCTATGTTATTTTACAACTGAGGATTCATTTTCCAGCATGCAATACCTTTTTACTCCATTCCATGTTGAATATATACTGGTGTTTACTTAAATTTACGCGCACAATTATGTGACTGCATAAACCCGTACACACTGAGCGTACAAGTTCTTTGATCTTATCAGTGGGATCGACAAGTTACAGATAGCATTCGTGCGCGTACAAATGTACTCGCACACAAATTGTACCTCGTACTCACCTTTATAATTTTACGCGCACAGCGTCGGTGCGCGCACAAATGCTCTAGTCAGTACGTGCATTTCACTCGTATATACCCACGTCGACAACACGCTGAACCGAATCGTTTGGTGCGGGTGTTGTGTGAGCGCGTGGCATCGCGTCCGGTGTCAATAGTATGTTCCTGATCTATAGTAAATAATGGAAAATAGCAAATTTGATTTAAGTCAACACGCGTCGCGTAACGGTCGTAAGTATGCTCCTACCTTTTTATACTTTTCAATGGGTATTAATTTCAACATTTTAAGTTTTTAACGAGTTTGTGAAATTTATATTTGAAATAAGTTATTATAAAAGAAAAATAGTTTTTGTTAAATGTTTATGAGTAAAGATAGCTGTAGAGCAGGGGTGAGCAAATCTTTTAGCTGTCGGGCCACATTGCGGATGAAAATTTGACCGCAGGCAACATAGCGGATGAAAATATGACCGCGGGCCAAAAAAAAAATTTTTTCCTCTAATTTTAAATATTGTTTTTGTTATTTTATAAATTTTAAAAGCAATATTTTTAAACCAAAACGTGTATTTATTATGCAATTTAAAGGAACAAATTGAAAAGAAAATTGGAAAGAATGAATATTTGAAAGAATATTGGACAGACAGTAGTATTTTTGCAGGACACAATAATTTATAAAATGCTTCGCGGGCCGGATAGAATTTAAGCACGGGCCGGATCCGGCCTGCGGGCCGCTCTTTGCCCAGGCCTGCTGTAGAGCTTCTTTAACGTCGTATAATTTACCGAACACATGAGTACAACTTTTAGTAGCTGGCATAAAATTTTTAGCGATTTCTCGTTATAACAACTTTTTAAAATCAACTTGTACTTTTTAGTAATTAAATTTGTATGAATGTGCAATGTGAATGAGATTAAAACATATTATACATAAAACAAAACATCTTAAGTAGTACAGATTTTTATAACAAAAAACCATTTTATTTACGATTTGTAAGTATCATTTTAACAGTATACGAGGTGTGACAATTTGCTTCCCGGAATGGCCGCGTAGTGTCGTCCGTGAAGTAATTGTATTGAAATTACGAGTATTCGTGTTTGAACTAATACGTACGTACATTTCAAGCTGATAGAGCAGTTATTAGCTAGCGATTGGAACAGATACCTCGTGTGCATTTTGGCGACAAAATGGTCGAAACTAAGAGTAGCGTATTAACATCAAATTGGACAAAACGCTACTGAATTGCTAGAACTGTTAATAGAGGCATATGATGAGAGCATGCAATGGATATCTCCGGATTCACCGCGCCCTAAACAAGCAGGCATGTCACACTAACAGAGTTTCCCAAAATGTGCTCCGCGGAACACCAAGTGCTCCGCAATCTACTAGTGTTGCTATATATACAGCAACGACAGGGCTCTGCGACGAATTCTTCTCGTGAAAAGTGCTCCTCGGCTTAAAAAGTTTGGGAAACTCTGCACTAACAGATGAAGACTATGCTGGTGTGTTTCTTCGGTCACAAGGCATAGTGCAACAAGAAATTATTAGGGACAAACAGTCGACCAACAATGCTATTTAGAGTTGCTGAAGAGAATACATAATTCTGTAGAAAATACCCGAATTGTGGCCTGACAAGTAGGATTATTCATCACGACAATGCATCAAATCGCGCCAGTACGCTCACTGTGAGAGACTTTCTGGCTAAAAAAGCAAATTAAATCGTCTTGCTTATTCATCTGACTTAGCTCCAAGTGATTTCTGGCTATTTCCAGAATTATAAGCTGCGCTGAAGGGAATAAGATTTTTTAATATAACTGATGTCCAACAGAATCTTAGACTGGTACTCAACAGTATTCAGGAAAATGAGTTACAGGCCTGCTTCCAGAAATAGAGACACCGTCTAATTCACTGTATAGATGCACAAGGGGAGTACTTTGAAGACTACAGTAGCCTCTAGTGTATAGTTCCACACGTATATTTATTAAAGGTGCATTCTGGGAATTAAATTGTCACACCTGGTAGTATGTTTGAAAACAATTAATATAGATAACTGAATGGATTTGAATTGAATCAGTAAATTAGGGTAAATTGAATGAAATTGAGTTTTTTTGCTTAATTATCCGAGGATGAAGTAATGCCCTTAGTATCCCTCTTAGTTTGTTTGGAATTGATACCATTGATAATAAAGTAAAGTTTGTAGGATGTAGCTTTTGTTATTGAGGGCATATATTGATATGTATTATTTTGTGGGTAAAACAGGGTGAATCTAACGAGACTAGAATAGCCGTTGCCAACCAGAGGGCACATGACCTACTCAAGTAAAGTGAGAACACCCAACAACAAGAAACCGGACCGGCACCGCAATACAACACCGCAAAACAACACACGACAACACAACAACCATAACACTACTTTACTACTACTTCAACTCTGCTGGCTGTGTATCCGTAGTTATTTACTATAAACAGCAGAGTGTGGCTTTACCTAACCTATCCTGTCATTCATGTTGTTTGGTTATTGTCACGTATGTAGGGTGAGAGCAACGAAACACGTATTGCAGTGGCCAATCAGCGAGCCAACAAGCTTCTCAAGTCATAAATACAGATCATCAGCTCTCATCAAGTCATTTATCTCTTTACTCTGTCTTGGTGTTTGTCTTTGTTCAAGTGCTTCGATATTTAGAGTAGTGCCATGTGTCAGCCGATCATCATGTCTTCTTAAACATACTTATCACCATCCCTTCCCCAAAACCCCTATACGTATCTCTTAACTTGTTCTATTAACTCGCGGGAACATCTCTTGATATGGTTTCATTGATTGAACATGTCCAGTTACTCGCGGTGGTTCACTATAAATAGTATTGCACTTTTATTACCGTAGTTGATTACTCTTTTATTGTTAATGATATTTAAAGATAAGAAAGTTTAGTGATGTTGAGATTATTTAGCGTAAATTTTCAATTGTTACAAATGTAGTTAAATTGTTGAATGCACCCTAGCATATTGTTTTTGAAATGATATCTCAGGAAACGTTATTGTGGTTGTTATAAATTTTTGTATTTTGAATTGCAAATGCAAATATATCAACAATTTTAGATTGATTTTATTGAAGGGAACGTAGATGTAAAATCATCACATGTATGTTAAATTTTTGCTGAATAATTTTGTGTGTTTGGGAAGACTAAAAATCGGTATTTAGCGTTGCCGTGTCTGGTATTAATTACAATTGCACATAAACATGCATTTTTATTATTACTTAAAACAGATATAGTTATTTTTTCAATCTGTGATTAGGCATATCTGATTATACACACACACAAGACATGGGACCTATCAACCCATAGTCCTATTTCACAGAAGCGACCCCTTCAAAATCAAACGTTTTAGGAAGATATCAAAGATTGTTCACGAATCTGATTTTGAATAGATCGCTTCACACTATCACAAATAAATTAAACTGGTAAACCTGACAAAAATATATTGTATTTTATTTAATAAATGGCTTAAACTGTGAAATATGTAAATTGTCACATTCATTTTTGGTAATATTCACTTGGACAGTGATGCAGATTTGTAGAAACTTTTAGAAAGGCCTCATGTACGCTAATTTTTATTGCTTGGTCTAAGTGGAAATTACTTTTGTGAAATATTTTAACATCAAACACTTACATAATTTGATCAAATGAAGCAATGGAGTATTGTGATTGAATAGTGATTTTATTTGTACGTCCCAAGCCTAGAGTGGGACATCAAACAATCGATGTATTGGTTGTAAAATTGTAATTGTTTGATGTTGATGTTCTTGTTCTTATGGATGATGTTTATCCGTTTAATTTAAGTGAGATACTTTTATAAAATTAAATCCGTAGTTAAATTTCTTCCAACATCATTGTCGTAGGTGGTTAGTATATTGCTGTGGAGTGCAGCGGTTTTAATGATGATATTAGTTTTTGATTATTCTGTGCAACATATTGTAATTACAATAAATAACTGTCTTTTGCCCTAGTATTGATAAGATAAGCGAGTTCCATTTAATAGGTAGTTTAAAATACGTTTAATCTTAATAACAATTAATATATACATATTATATATATATATGATACATATATATTTGATGAGATTTTCATTCGCTTTATTTTGCTCAAGTAATAATTGCATATTTAGGCACCGCGCCGAAGACAGGAGAATTGTACAGGTTGTCTTTAAGATGGCTGTCTTTAAAGTGATATCTCTGTATGTAATAAGTACGATATGTAATAAGCAGCGGTGTCTGACACCAGCTAGCAAACTAGCAGTAAGCTGTTAATTATTTATATTAAAAATATACTATGTAATTGTAGATCGAAATTTTGTTTTACATTGCACCATTATTATTTCATTCTCTTTCGGTATTAGGGTTGCCAACTTTATACCTAAACATTTAAATAATCAATGGAAGACAGATTGAAATAGATCTTAATGCAAAAAATTTGCTTTCTGTTCAATAAAATATTTTTTAGATTATTCCTTAATATTATTTTATATTATTAAAAATAAAATTACTAAAATTAAATGTCTTAATTTTTAATTCATTATGCAAAGATCAACGTAATTCAATCTATTGTTCAGAATATAGACGAGGTGCTTAATAGTTAATCAAGTTACCACTACAGCTCATATGTTACCTTTGTTACTTAGTTTTTATATTTACGTAGCACTGAAATTGCAAGGTGCTATTGAGGATTATATTACAGGCTCATTTATTTAAAAGAAATCCTTTTGACCCAAAAAAATCTACGTATTAGTGGCTTTGGATTCCGAAGGTTATATGTTTTTTTATCTATGTTTATACATAATAGGGAATCATTTATTGAATGACATGAGTAAAATATGTATAATAGTTTAAAACTACTATCAAAACTACCTACTTTATTTAAAACACTAGTATACTAGAGAATTTCGGCAGTTCGATATTACCAATTTCGTAATTTGTTTTTAATTTATGAAATGCTATTGACGTTCTATGCACATCTTTTTAATAAGGTATAAATGTTCTTTGATGTTAATTTTCTAAGTTCCTTTTTGTCTGACCTACGTATATCATGATGCAATTATTTATTATTATTGCACAGATTAGAGCAGAAGCCAGTGGCTTGTTGTGCTCAATGATACAATACATAAATATAAGTACATTTATATTCAAACAAATCACAATTGATTATGTTACAATATAGAATAAACACTGGTAAACAAAAGAGATAAAATCAATATATACTCAATAATAATCAATTGTAACAATTAAGTTTGTAAATGCCAGATTTATTGCCAATTTTGTCTAATGGTTGCCCTAAGAACCTTTTTAATTTAGTATTTTTTACTTACTTAACCTTTTTAAGGTGTTTAAGCCTTTTTACCATTTTCTGATGTCAGGTTGTTGGCGTTTGAGTATTAATCTTGCGGTGTTCTTCTCCATCTTTCTTGCCACTTCTTTCTATCTCATGTCATAGACCTTGTTTCTTCCCATTGCATCCCTCTTCTAGCTGTCGCTCTTTGAATTCTATCTTGCCACGTTCTTGGTCTCCCTCTGAAATTTCTTTTAGGAATCTTTGCATCAAAAACCATTTTTGCTTCTCTTTTATGGTCTATTCTACAAACATGGCCATACCACCTCAACTAGCTTTGTTCTATTAAACGCTCTACGGGAACTGTTCCAATATTCTCTCTATAAACCGTATTTCTAATTCTGTTATATTTCGTTTTACTTGCTATCTTTTTCCGGAATCTCATTTCTGTAGCTCTTACTTTACTACTTAATTTTCTGTTGTTGTCCTGCCACTTTTTGAAAACTTGTACCTTGGTTTCTCCTTGAATTTCCGGTTTTGCAAGGAATTCAAATTTTATGCCGTTAATAGTATATTCTGTAACAAGGTTGGAATGAAAAATTCGATGCGATGGAATATTCCGAGCGCAAGCCGCAGACGAGCGTGAGGAACCACGAGCTTCGAATTTTCTCTTCCAACCGAGTCACAGACCCTACTTTCGGACATCGGCCACTATTTTATTACTTTTTAGTAAGTTGTTAGTATATTTTTTTAAAAAACCTTATTTTTGTTTAATGTATTCATACGCCATAGATACCGTGTGCACTACTTTTCAGCGCAGATGAATGCATACCTTATAGTGAACAATATCATCTGACAAGGAGCATGGAATAATTATTCCTTCACTAATGAAATACACTCAAAATACATAAGAATATAAGTGCTTTAGAATAATATTCCAACTCTTGTGTTAGAATATTAACTTTCTGTATTCAAAACTGATTTTAGAATTGGTAAATTCTATAGCGGTCGTGGAGAAAAAGTTCCAGCTGCTCCTACTCTTTCTGTCCCGTATCTATTTTTCAATTGTCGAAATTAAGATTCGACATCGGTCAGATATCAAATACAAGTGTTTTATTTTCTAACATATTAAATATGTTATAAAATCGCACATACGCAGATTTTACCCATGTTATTCAATTGATCAAAATCAAACAAAAACGTAGATAAATTATTCCTTGTTTTAACTGTGTTATTTCACTTCGTTACTCTTTATAAATTATTTACAAATGCATCGAATTCCTTACATAAACAGTGTAGAATCCTCTTAATATATATGCAAGTCAGGATATCAGAACAATCGACAAGGTTGATCAGTATTTTGCATAAAATCATAGACGGCCGATCTCTTAGCTAGCGTTTTACATTAATATGCACATGTTTAATATTTCAACAGATGAGTTGAATCTTGATTATATTCCCTAATATTGGCAGTAACTCAGTAGGGTGTATCTAAACGCGCCTACAGACGGTGCAGCAAGTAACGGCTAATGTTTACATTTGTCTAGTTCCGCGTATCGTGTGTACGCGTATATTTGTTATATTAACAATAATAATATATTGTGCAAATAGCGCCGAATATGCATTCCGACCCGATCACCATTTTTCAATAAATAAAAAAAATGTAATGTAATTATTGTACACAACCATAAATGCGCGCGCAAGTGGTTCGGGAATGAAAATTCCACTACCGTCATCACGTGCATTGAAAATGGCATGCAGAATAAGTCGATTACCTGTCAATAACAACATCGAAATGAGACAATATACCTGTAGAATGTTTTTTTTTTTATGATTATTATGCTGAATGTGTATAAACATAAGCATATTTAATATGTAAATGTCGTTAAGATGTTGGCAAAAAAAAATAAATAAATAAATATTTTTACATTGGCAAATTTTCATTGTGATGTAGCTGCCGCCAACGAATATTCTGTTTATTAATATCAGACGTACATCGCACTCTCGAGAGCTTGCACATTCATGCAATTTCTTGCCATTATTGTCAAACATAAAGTTTGTTGTTTTTATTTTGATCATCTGTTCGAAAAATTAACAAAAATGAAAATATAATACGCATCATTGGCGCGCAAACCCATCTTAAGGCGCTTACAGACTTTCTGGCAAGTGATGGTCAGTGTTTACATTTGTCTACCTCCGCGTATCGTATGTATGAACACATCACAAGTTACAGCCAACATATTTCGGGCTTGACACTGTCCGACGTTCTCTTCCGACGCGGTATTCTTATTACAAGTCAAAGGGGTTTGACCAACGTTAATGGAGACTTGTATATTCATGTCACTAAATATGAAAGTTATAATACTTTTTACTTAATTATGAAGTCTACCTAAAGTAAAAAGTTATTTTTATGCTTAATTTTTACACATCTAATTTAAATATCAAAAGCAAGGCTGAAGCTGTGACGATAACCTCACTTTCACTATTAGACGCCATTTTACAAACGTTGGATCTTGTTCGCTATGTTTGTACTGGCTAGCGTTGGCGGTTAATCGACATATCGTCTGTTTTCTAGACTTCGTTCAACTTAACTTCAGCACAGGGTATCATAAATTACTTCATCAATTCTGCGCGAGAAAACAGCCGATCACATAGACGTGTGATAAGGGTGTTAAACAACTGTTGTGGATACTAAATAAACAAAATCATGTATTTCAAATACATTTTTACTCATTTTAGTACACGGTATACCTTGAAACGTACGAGAAATAAATAATAATATCGGAACTAAACACACAACATCGCACAATACGCGTAGTCAAAAACAAATCAAAGTAAGTGGTTTTGTAAATTTGGTTTCTGCGCAGGGAAACTGTAATAATATCCGCCTGTGATGAAGTTAAGTTGAACTTTTTCTACGTATATATAAGAATCTTCCTGTGGCTAGCTACGTTACTAAAAGGCGGCATTTGAAACTATTTAATAATTGAGGATTATATTTACAAAACGTCGCTTGTCCATTTTTCAAACGTTGAGAGTTATGCTGCGTTCAGAACCTCTCAATTAGGAATTAGAATTAGTACTTAGAATTAACGTAAATGTTTGTTATACGTAACTGTACGTTATCGTTCACAACCTTCAAAATGAATACTTATACTTATAAATTAAAATTAAATGTTTGTAGACTTCAAACCCTTACGTTAATTTATAATTGATGCATGCGCAGTAAGCACTTGTCAACCTAAAAATTTCTATGACCATATTTTTTTGCTTCTATCCACATCTTTCTGTTTTCTATGAGTATAAATATAATTTTTTCCTCTATTTCAACTCTTTTCAGAACCATGAAACACTCAAAAACTCATTAGCAAATGTAAACGTCTGCCAAATATATATCGATAAAGTAGAAATCGATAAAAATATCTGTCCGTGGCTTAATTTCTTAATTTTTATTGTGAAGGCTGCGTAATTTCCACGTACAAATTTTATGTTAAGTACTAATTTCACGTTAATTCTAATTTATAATTTGGAGGTTCTGAACGAAGCTTAACCACGAAAAAGATTAATGCAATTGTAAATTACTTAATCACCTCTTTTTTTTTTTAAATCTTTATTTAAGATTTCTAGGTAGATTTGAATAGATAAGAGACGTTTTGCAAATAAACTCTTCAATTAATAACATTCTTATGGAATAAGATTTTATTTTTTTTTGTCAATATTTTCTGGTAGCTATCCTTTGAGGTGCAAATATTTAATTTAATATCATTCTAAAAGTTTATTCCATAGTAAAAACATGTTCTGGGTGCCGTAATTATTCCAGCTCGCTCTGGGCTTTTATATCTCTTGCAATATTAAGGGTTGCTTGTTAAGCAACACGCAGTTCTGTTACTTAATACTAGTTATTCCATTATCTCAAATATAGCCTACAAATAATAGATCAACTTTAAAGTACATGCATTCCGTTTACATTTGTTTGTAAATAGTACCTCCTAGCGGTGCAGCAAGTGGTAAAAACTATTTATTAAACCCCAGGTAAAACAGTTGGCAACCCTATCTAGAATTCAATTAGTAAACCGAAGCTTTTGCTTTTGCTTGAATTACGGTAAGTGAAAATTTGATCAGGTGAGTTTCTACATTTTGTAACAGATATTATACTCAAATGTACACTTTTTTTAAACCTATTATTGTCAGCGTCTGGTGTCTATAGTTTATTTTACTATAAAATACATTATCCACATGTTTTTCATTGTAAAAACTATAGTTTAATTTATTTCTGAGTTTTCTTTTTGTTCAACAGTTTATTTTAATTTCTATTTATATTTTGTGTATAATAAATACAATAAATTACATAAACTAGTTATTTTTATTTCTGTGATAATCTTTATTTCAGATAAAATTTCACTTACAAACTATGTTTACGGTAAGTAAATTTTATATTTATTATGTTATGTAGAGGTTGATTACTGAGCTTTTAACAGAATACGCAGTGACAAAAGTGGCGCGTAGAAAAGGAAACATAGGCAGAGAATGCGGGTTGCGGCGTTTAATTTTGTATGTAATATGTGTAAAGTACTTAGATGAAAATATAATATGAATAAAAATTAATGTGACACTTTTATAATACCTGTACTTGACACTTTTGTGTTATGTATAAAGTAACATAGCTTTATCAAAAATAATATAACGTATTTTATACTAAAAGAAGAAAATTACAAGGCAGTGTTATAATAGATACATTTAAAAAAATATCTAGATACAGATACATGCCAAAAATATTTGTATCAGTTTTTAGATACAGCTAGATACTTTTGAAAAAACACTGAAAAATGAAAATACCATATTTTTAACCAAACAAACAATGCATGTTAAACAGGCTGTTCAATGACCGTGACGTCACAAAAAGCCCACTAAATTTAAGGTAAAACAATATTCCACGGAATAAATTTGTACTAAATAACGTATGTATTATGTTAGCCATATGTGCTAACGTATGAGCTGCGTATCTATAAGACTAATGTTAGTCTAATGCTTGGTTTATATACGGAACAAGAATAAGGAATAGGAAATAAGAATAGTACACAAGATGTTAAAACATGGCTGCGCCGTATATCGGTTTATGTAGGAATGAAATTTAACTTAAACATAAGAATAGTTCGTAACATTCAACATTTTATTCTTATTTCAAGAATAAGACACGATAAGCCTGCGCACAGCAATCAAAATGTCTGCCGTAATAAAGTTTGTTCAACAGATGTTTTTCAGTTGTGATCAGAGGGTTGTAAACAACAATAAAATGTATTTATTATTTATATTTATTCTTCTTGTAAGTTTTAAGAACCTGTCAAATGACAAACGTTAAACACAGGCTAACGCAAGTACGCAGGCGCAGCGACGAAATGTTATGTCCTATATAAACGGTTTAATATTTTTTATTCTTGTGTACTATTCTTATTTCCTATTCCTTATTCTTGTTCCGTATATAAACCAACCATTATAGATACACAGCTATGTCCTTGTTAAGAGGATGTTCCTTTCAATCAAATTATAGCCCTAATTGAAATGAAATTCGTGTCACGATCATTTTTTGTCAGTAATAAGAAATATGTGATTTTTTTTTTTTTTTTTTTCATTCTATACAAATTAAATTTATATGAACGTTTAATAGTTTATTGAATTTTACGTCCTTTAGGAAACACACCTACTTATCTTACTGATTTCAATTAGGAAATAAACTTAATATCCACACTAGCATGGCCGGCCCTTGAGTGAAGCGGACTAGAGCCAGGCCTCAAGTGAAGATATGCCTCAAAAAAATTAACAAGGTGTATTTTCAATCAATGGATACTTTTGAAGGACCTTAATTTGTCTTGCCCAAGGCTTCACAAAACCACGATCCACTCCCAAACCACTTGTGTGGATATAATTTTTTATGTTTTTAGTTATTGCTTATCAAAATAGCAAGTTATTCAAAAAGTTTTCATTAACAATGACCCATTTTCCTTGAGTGTTGTAACTACTTTTGTGGTACCTAAATACCTACTATTTTTACGGCCGTTCAAAAGATACGAAAAAACGAGTGGAATATATATATATATATATATATTTAGTAAAGTTATTGGGAATATATATATATATATATATATATATATATTTGACATTCCATATAAATTTAATTTGTAAACGTCAGAATTTCAATTGTTTTCTGAATTTTGTTTATATTAAAAATAAAATATTTAAAATGACAATTTCTAATTAAACTCGGTATCATGGTATAAAAATAAAGTAACGATCAAAGTATCAGAAATACAGATACATCTTAAATTTAAATCTAGACACAGATACAGATATATATTTCAAAAAGTATCTAATTTGTATCTAGATACTTGTTACTAAATACATTACAACACTGAATAAGAAACAAAACCATCCTTTGAGCGCGACTACAATAATATATGATTTAATTTAAAATAAAGTTTAACCTCACTAAAATGCCAAACCTGACTTAAAAACGACTGAACAGTACAATCTAAACGTGTAAAAACGTTACAAAGATTTAATTAAAAACTGAGTAATGGTCTGATGTTGGTTAAATCACATTATGACATTGGTACGTATAATAACCAAGTGTAACGTCTCATATTTATTGTGAATGGAGTTTAGAGACTGAACGAGGACAAGTTGTTATGAAGCCAACACCTCCTTAGGCGGGGAAACGGGGATTGACGCGAGGAGTTGTGCAGGTTTCTTACATCAATGTTTTGGCAATAAAAATTTAAATAAATATTAGGTCTATTATTAAAATTGAAACAAATCGAAAAAAAAATGTACTATTAAGTAAAATAGTTACCATTGTGATCTATAACACTTTGCGATTTATCAGGAAGAGAAAATATTCCCGATTTATAAAATTCCTGATTTTTTTAAGGAAAAAATTGTTCAAAGCTCATTTTAACATGATTCATATCTCTAAGTGTCTTGTTTCTTAAAAAGTGTTCCAGTGACCGAAATAAGTGATAGTCGGAGGATGAAATGTCTGGTGAGTAGGGTGGGTGTGTTAGAACCTCCCAATCAAGCTCGGACATTTTTCACGTGTCTTTTTTGATAAATGAGATCAGGCATTATCGCCTTGAAGAATATCTCCTCTTCTATTCACAATTTCTGGTCAAGTTCTGATTCAGTCCATCCAATTGTTCACAGTAGAGATCAGAATTAACACTTTGCCCCGGTTTTAACATCTCATAATAAATTATTCCTATATAGGACCTTCCAGATCGAAGTTCATCATCCAAGCATAATATCCTGATTTTAAATTTTTGACATGTGCGTACATTTAGTTTATCACCATAAACAGTGCAAATGTTTTATGTAGCAACTGTAGCAGATTTTTTTTTATGGTACTAATACAACATTAAAATCATAACAGCATAAAAAAATGTTTTGATGAAAATTCTTCCGTTATATATGCAAGGGTTTAAAATGAAACGAAAACAATAATTAGATACCAAGATTACAGAGTTTAATCAAAACGCAAAAGACGTCTGTTTAATTCAGCGAATAAGTCATGACTAGTTCGCATACTGCACTAATAATAAAAACGAAAAAACTTGCTGGTACTTACACCTAATATATATATTTTTAATACTATAGACTGCAAATTTTGATAAAATAAATTTTTTAAATTAATTAGTAGGTTTCTAAATTATATATATTTAGAATACAATATTATCGAAAAAAATGTCTAGTAGGCCCCGAATTTAAAATGTTAAGTGGACAATTCTGTTAATATAAAAATAAATTAATTCCATATCTTTCGAGATATATTTTTTTCTCGATCATATTGTATAGCAATGCTTCAAACACTTTCTAAATTTAAAACGGGCATATATTACATCATTTATTACATGATAAATTTAAATTTATCTCACTAATTATAATGTATGTATATCTATAATCAGTGCTGGGTAAAACACTTTTCTGATGTATTCGAAATACTGAACACAAATACTTTTTTTAAAGGAAAAACCATGTAGAACATTTTAATGGAACATTACTTTTTAGTGTTTAAAATACTAAGTAGTTGAAATACAAAATTTAGATTACCTCGCGTAAAATATAACGTAGCACAAAATTTACCTAGTTATGTCGGTGCTGCATTGTTTAACAAACTGCCACAGGCAGTTAAAGATCTGAAAACTGTATTATTCAAGAAATACACAAAGGTTTATTTGCTACAGTTGGCCTTTTATAGCATCACTTAGTTTCTCAATGATGATTTTAGCCTTCTAGCATAAGTTGTAGAAAAATTGTAATATCCTATTACTTGGCACATATTCTTTGTAATAGAGAGATATTGCAACCTCCATTCTACTGATCTTTTAATAAAGTTTTCCTTTATTTGACATGTGCGCATGCGCAGTTGATATATCCTTAATTTCTTTCTTTTATTAAAATACAGGCAACCTTTATTTAATTTAAATAACGGTAAACCATTTTTAGGGTTTTGTAGGTGTGACCAAAAAACCCTTATACCGTCATTTTGTCGTCTGTCTGTCTGTCTGTTCGGTAAAAATTGTAGCCAAACGGCTAAACCTAGAGAGTTGAAATTTGGCATGCTTATACAACTCTTTGACCCGCACATAGGAAAAATACTAAAACATCTAAAAAACATATCCCACTAAAAATATAAACAAATATGTGCTCATCGAAAAAAGAAATATTTTTTTATAATTCTGAGTAAGGTATCAAATGAAAGTCCTTGGTACGTGGATTAACGATCAAATTTTTATTTTTGCAAAATAAATTATTTTGAAGCGATTTTTGCCAAAATTGTGAAAACATTTTTTTGTCCCACACCCTGTAGCCCAGATGGTTTAAACTAAAAATCTGAAAAAATTCTAAGTAATGTACATTGGTGTGAACCGGAATAGTTCAACAGGAATTTTTGATCAGATTAGGTTTTTGGAAAAAAACGCATTTTTTGTGATTTTTGGCTAATAATGTACACAAGTTATAGCTTTGTAACACGCCACACTGTAACGTGTATGCTGGTCTAGTGGTATTAGACGCTGATTTTTCACCCAAGTAACCCGATCCGAAAGGGATCGAACCCTGTGAGAAGAGACTATATTATTTATTGTTTTTGTTTTTTAATTTTTATATTGTTTAAATTATTTTTTCAAAATTCTAGTTATATTTTGGCAAATGTTGCATTTAATTTTTAAAAGCGTAAATTTAATAGTCAGTGGAAATTGTTTAAATTATAATTTAATTCTGTTCCAATGTACACGAAATCAGAGGGGCGGAACTTATAACAACCAATGGAAGCCATAGGCGCAATTTTAAAAATTCTTAATGAAACTTGCTATATAAAAAAAAAAAAAAATACTGCACATATTTAGAAACCTAAATAATGGTATTAGGCGTTCGAATTAAAATTAACAAAAAATTTATTTTAATATAAAATTTGTTTTCGCATCCAAAATAATCATCATTCACTTACTAAATACCTGCAAAACCCTGAAATGTGTGAAAATTCACACTTCACATCAATTTTTTATTTAAAGCACCTAATTTAGACAGGTCTTCTGACAATTTAAACCTCAAAATTAACAACGCAGTAAATTCGAACATAAAATTTGTTGATTTTTCTTGTGAGTAATGATGCAAGCTAAAGTTAAAAAACGTTTACGATTTAAATACGAGGACGATGTTATTCTTCTCCGAGAAATTGTGTCACGAAACCCTTTTGCGAATGGTTGTGCCGTATGGGAAGAAGTTAAAAATAGTCTTCTGCAGTTAACTCAGAAAGAATTTTTTGGGAAAACAATTAGGCAGCACATACAAATGCTATTGGAGCAGTGGAAAAGAAACCAGGAGTCAAAAAAGGCACCTACATATTTGTGTGAAATATTTTTATGTTGCTAATTTCTAATTAAAATAAAATACATAGTTCAGGTGTAGAAGAACCTTACTTTGAAAAAGATGCGCTGCTTCAAGAATTGAATGATCTATTAATAGATGTTAAAAGGAAAAAACACAAAAACAAAATGGCAGCTGAAACTGAAATTGTGGAGCACGACATGCTCAATTTCTTGGTGGTTAGCATTCGCTAGAATAGCTACTTCTAACTGTTCTTCTATATTCATTTCGATTTCGATCTATCAATTTGGCATATTTGTCAAAATAAAGTATGAAGCAAGAGCACCGTTTCAATAACACTCTTTAAAACATTATGAAAAATTTTAATACAGGATACTTTATTAGAGGTTTCTTTTAATAAAATCAGCTTTTTTCACTTTGCAATATCTCTCTATTATTAATTATTTAAACTTTTACTGTGACTAGGTTTTTTGTATCTTGTACGCACAACTGATCAATAAAATTTATATTTATTTATACAGTTCACAACTCTTTAAATGCAATTTATGGCAATATTATTAAAAGTTGAAAGATGATGGAAAGGTAAAATAGATAAAATTACAGAACAAAACAATCATAAACAAAATATGGTGCCGGCGTTTTTTTCCTAGTAATAGCTGAACAAAATAGATGTAAATTAGGCAACTTGTTATAGTCCTCGGGGCAAATCCCCCTTTCGTCTCCGCAGGGTCTTGGCTTCATAATAAACAATGCTGAGGTATAGAGCAGGGGTACTCAACCTTTTCATACCTACCGCCCACTTTAGCATCTCTATTGGTAGAAAAATTGTCATACCGCTCACCTTTTGTATAATAATCAGTGGCGCAGCGAAGGGGGGGGGCGACCCAGGTGGTCCTGGGCCCCTCCCAGGACCAGCATTACACGGCGCTGCTCGGAGAGTTGAAGATAAAATTTGTTAACCACAACAGTAGTCAATTTTTCAATTACTTCATTGTAAACAATATTGGCATTTTTTTTTCGTATAAATAAACTTTTTTTTAAGATTGCCTACTATTGATAAAGTGACATAATTGTTGTTCAAGTGAAAATACATCACTTTCCAAATATGCTCCACCGAATTATATGAAGGGGAGCGTTGATCCTTTTTCCCCTTGACACATCGACTAAAATATTCGCCCAGTCAAATGATAAAACTGTTTTAAACAACTAATTACTCGATTCAGATAAGATAAAGTGGAAATCTGCCTTCGGTATAACCTTCAGAGTGTAATTTTAAAATGACACAATTAGTTTTGGAGACAGTCGCGCTCTTATTTTGTAGATAAATGTGAATATCAATATCTTCTTAGGTATTTTTGAAATTATGATGTTTTACACACAAAAAGGACTGATATAAGTTTTACAGAACAACAGTGGCGTATTCAGAGGGGGGGGAGGCACAAGCCCCCTCTGAAGGTCCAATGAAATGAAAATTTAACAAATTTATCATGATGGTACAGCAAAATAACTTCAGTATTTTACAATAATAATAAGCTATATTTTATTATGATTAGTGTTGAAATAAACAGAAAATGCATATTTACATGTTATTTTTAGGTTTTCGTAGGTATAATCAAGAAATCCTTATTCCGTCACATGAGTCTGTTCGTTCGGTACAAATTGTGGCCAAGCGACTGATTTAGAGAACTGAACATAAGTAAGAGAAATATTGAGACTTCAAAAATATATCCTGCGAAAAATATAAATAAATATGTATTTATCGAAGAAAAAATCAAGTTTTTGATACATGGATTAACAATTACATTTTTTTATCAACAAATAATGAAATTATTATTTGATATAAACATCAATATCCAACAGCAGGGGTGTCGAACTGATTTGGGTCGCAGTCTATTTTATATACAAAATGACACGAAAAGCAGTGCCGAAACTTTAAATATCCCGAAGGGTTTCTTGACATTTTTTTATAAACAAAAAAGGGGAAGAGATATATTTTACATTTTAAATATATTTTTCCCCTAAATAAGCTCAAGTGATTTTGATTACCGCTTCAGGGGCCACAAAAAAGGAGGTTGAGGGTCATATGCGGCCCGCGTGCCCTCTAAATTTGATTCGGCCCTCCCCAAGACAAAATCCTGGCTGCGCCACTGATAATAATAATAACTTACCAAATACTTTCGCAAAATTTAGCTGCAAGAATACTTATAAAACAACTTACTGCATCATCTCTTATTATTAAACACAACAAATATACATGCACCAAAACATGGCAACGTTGGATGTCACAAAGTACCCTGTGTAACACAGTACCCACACTTCCCTTACCCGTAATTTTTGAGTAGAGGTTTAATGAAAACATGTAGTTAAATTTATCTTTTTATTTATACTTTGCATACATAGAAGTATGAAATATATTGAAATTACATTTAGTTAATTAAATTATTAATGAGATCTTATTGTATATTTTGAGAAATTTAACTATAAACAGTAAAGAATTTTATGAAAACTTAATGAAAATGTTTTTCAATAATGCTATGAATTTTTTTTAAATAATACTTTAAAAAAATTTCATTTTAATGTTTTTAAAACGTCAATTAAATTTAAAAAAAACGGAAAGTAGTCAGCATTGGACAAAACCCCTACCGCCCACAAAAAAATTCCAGGTGAGTACCACTGGTATAGAGCGTGCTGTGTCAATTAAATGACGTCAATGGTTCCGCTTAAAGGTTTGGAATAGCTAAACTCATTTTACATTGCTGTCAATCAACAGTAGTCATGAAAATAATAATAATAATTTATTATTCCTTTGATAATTACAAAATGTACAGGAAAAGTCATACAGGTGCAATACATCTATTATTGTGTACAATTTGTGTAATATTCCTCCACAGAGTAGTAACATTTAGGTATCAGAATTTTTTTTAGCTGGTTTCTAAATTTATTTTCCATAATTAATTATTTTAAGATATTTGGCAAGACATAATGTACGCATAAAGTGTGATCTGACAATAATTTGGACAAGTTGAAAGTTTATGTTTAGGGATTTTCAATTTATTATTGTCAGCCGTAATTGTGAAAATCATTCAATTTTTTAAACGAGTAATAATGTTTCCATACATCAGTCAAATGTTTATACCAGGTCTACAAGTATGAAATGCGTTTTTTTTTTTTTTTAAATAAATCACATTAAACTCAAAAGGACAGTAAAAGTTTATTTATTCAAAGTATACTCCATTAGAAGTTATACATTTTTCCCATCTTTCAGGCAATTTGTGAATACCTCGCCACTAGAACTCTTCCCCTTTCCCCGCAAACCATTCATCAAGCCATTCTTTCACACTTTCATATGAACAAAAGTGCTGCTCGGCAAGTGCGTGGCCCATCGATGCGAACAAGTGGTAATCTGAAGGGGCCAAGTCTGGTGAGTAAGCGGCATGGGGTAGCACTTCCCACTTGAGTGCCTCCAATGTGTTGCAAACTGCTTTTGCCTTATGTGATGGAGCGTTATCGTGAAGAAAGATTACCTTGTGCTGTCTTCTTTCGTATTCTGGTCGTTTTATGAGCAGCGAATGGTTCAATTTGATCAGTTGTTGTTGGTAGCGTTGGATATTAACTGTTTCACCAGGTTTTAACAATTCATAATAGACCACACTCTTTTGGTCCCACCAAGTACAGATCATTGTCTTTTTGCCAAAGCGATTCGGTCTTGCAGTTGATGTGGATGGTGAGCCTGGGTTCACCCATGATTTTTTGCGTTTGGGATTTTCAAAATAAATCCATTTTTCATCGCCAGTAATGATACGATGCAAAAAAGACTTTCTTTTGTATCGTGCAAGCAAAATTTCACAAGTGTTTTTGCGTTTTTCCATCTGCCTCTCATTCAATGCATGTGGAACCCATCTGCCGACTTTCTGGATCTTACCCATCTCTCGTAGGTGATTGGAAACAGCTTGTTGACTAACGCCTAACTGCTCTGCTAGGTGTTTTTGTGATTGACTATCGTCTTCCTGTAGCAATGTTTCCAATTTTGTATCTTCATATTTTTTTGGAGGTTTTCCATGTTCTTTGTCTGTAAGATCAAAGTCACCACTTTTGAAACGCCGAAACCATCGTTCACACGTATCTTGCGATGGAGCATATTCACCATAAGCTTCTCGAAGCAGTCGGTATGATTCAGCAGCAGTCTTTTTCAAATGAAAACAAAACAGTAGTACTGTCCGCGAATGCTCTTTATTTGGCACAAAATTTGACATTTTTAACACAGTAAAACAAAAATATATGATCACTTTTCAAATTACAACCTATACGCATTTGACACTTAATGATAACTTAACAAAACACCATATGTGTTGAAACTTTGAACTATACACTCTGTTTGCACGGCAAGTTTGAATAAAATCCGCATTTCATACTTGTAGACCTGGTAAATGTAAATGCAGGGTAAAGTTAGTAATTCTAGCTCTTTAAAAACGTTTTGGAACATTTTTTAGCTTCAGTGGATTTGCCCCAAAACGTTACGCTGTAAGAAACTAGGGAGTAAAAAGTAGCAAAATAGTAGGATTTCAAAGCAAATAAGTTACAGACCTGTTTTAGCCTGTAAATTGAAAAGCACATCCTTGCTAGCTTTGTGTAAAAAGCTTGAATGTGTGAAAATAATCCCTAGGTAATTATCTTCATTTGTTGAAATAATTAAATTATTATCAATACTGATAGGTACGTCCAAGGTACTATTAAAATTCCTCGTCTCAACATGTATAACGCTTGTTTTATTTACATTAAATAGTAAATTGTTATCTTTACACCATTTATTAAAAACGCTTAGATCTTGGTTGGTTAATTCAGACAACACCCCAGAGTTGGCTGCACTTGGAACAAAAGCAGTGTCATCAGCATATGTTAAGAGCTTACCCTGTGTGTTGACACTAGCCAAATCATTGGTGTACAAAATTTATAACAGCGGTGAAATTACTGAACCTTGGGACAGACCAATATTGGTTAATATCTAGGTAGATTTTAAGTTATTTAATACAACTAATTATTTGCGGTTACATAAGAAATTTTTAATCTACTCTAATGAAAACTATGTTGCCAGATATAAAAAATTCACGGTATACAGGGTGTTTGTTTGAAACGGGGCACCCCGAAAATCTCCTTTATTTGGAAAGATACAAAAAATCTTCAGAACAAAAGTTAAACTAGATAAAAAAAGCCCATCTAAAGGTTACTATAAGAATTCTGAGGCACTTCCGGTTTCACCGGAAATGATGTCAACTTTTGATCTAGCATAGGGAATCGATAATTTTATATTTTTTTCCTAAAAGTACATTAAATTAGCTTTACGATGACACCAAAAAGTCATATTTTTATGTTAACCATTTCAAAATGGCGACCATAAAAAACATACCCCCCCTAAAAATATAAACAAATATGTGCTCATCGAAAACAAAAATATTTTTTTAAATTATGAGTAGGGTATCAAATGAAAGCCCTTAGTACGTGGATTAACGATCAAATTTTTATTTTTGAAAAATAAATTATTTTGATGCGATTTTTGCCAAAATTGTGCAAAAAAATTTTTGTCCCACACCCTGTAGCCCAGATGGTTTAAACTAAAAATCTAAAGAAATTCTAAGTAATGTATATTGGTGTGAACCGAAATAATACAACAGGAATTTTTGATCAGATTATGTTTTCGGAAAATAACGCATTTTTTGTGGTTTTTGGTTCACAAAGTACAAAAGTTATACCAATGTAAGACACTCACATGCAAGGCGTACGATGGCGTTATTGGTTAGAGCACTGGTGTCGTAAGCTAAAACTCGCTGGTAAACGAAGGGTTTCGAGTTCGAGTACTGAGTGAATTTTATTTTTTCTGTTTTTTTTTTTTCATTTTTATTATGTTGAAATTATTTTGTCAAAATTCTAGTTATATTTTGACAAATGTTGTATTTAATTTTTAAGAGCGTAAATTTAATAATTATCTTATTATATGATTAACAGACGATAAATTATTTTAAAAATATCGTTCATTTTGCCGTGATTACTACAAAGTAAAATTTGTCCTACACACTCAGCATACCGCCTTCACTTATTATATACCTGCGAAATCCTGAAATGTGTGAATATTCACACTTCACATCAATTTTTTTATTGTTTTCAAAGCTTGCTACGTTCAACTTTGTAAAACTTATGTTGATTTTTAAATATATATTATTTTGTAAATAAATGGTCGCCATTTTGAAATGGTTAACATAAAAATATGACTTTTTGGTGTCATTGTAAAGCTAATTTAATGTACTTTTAGGAAAAAAATATAAAATTATCGATTCCCTATGCTAGATCAAAAGTTGACATCATTTCCGGTGAAACCGGAAGTGCCTCAGAATTCTTATAGTAACCTTTAGATGGGCCTTTTTGTCTAGTTTAACTTTTGTTCTGAAGATTTTTTGTATCAATTTACAAATAAAGGAAATTTTCGGGGTGCCCCGTTTCAAACAAACACCCTGTATATTAGTGAATTGATTTTTTACTAAGATCTGCCTTGAAATTCCAGTTCACATGTTTCACAAGGTAACGGTGACATAATATCCTTGAACTTGCCATTATAAGTAGTTACTCAAATCTGGGGGAATTACCAGACTTAGTTTACCACAGATGATAAATATATACACCACCTTGAAAACTATCAGTAGATGTTTCCCGTAAATATTTGTACTGAACAGTCGTTTATAAACTTATTGTGATAACTGTAATATTAAAACTCCAAATAAATACATAAGTGAAATTTTAAAACAAAATGTGTGTACTTAAAAATATATAGATATAATAAAAACTTTAAAATGTATTTTGTTATATTAAAACTTAGTGTGTTTGTGTTATTTTTTAACGCCACCAACGCGTTAAATAGCCAGTGCAATTTAAACGAGCAATGTGTACCATATAGCAATTGTTCCAAATTAATAGACATTGTGGAAAATGGCAAACTCATATTTTGTGGTTTCAATAAAGAACCTTGCGTATGTTGCAGTTCAGAAGAAATTGCTAGCCGTATGATTAAAACCAAATCTCTTTCTGAAGAAAAATGTGAAGAATACTCTGCTGAGATGAAGAAAACAAGCCCTAATCCTCCTAAATTTAACACAAGTAATACTAATGCTACTTTAGGGCAATATCCACATGTCTCTGCTTTGGGTTATGGTGATATATTAGACAAAATTTACTGGAACTGTGAGGGAGTTATTGTAAGTGAAAAATTTATACTTACAGTATCAGAATGCTTATATTCGGATACTTATGGTTCTATAAAGTATGCAAGAGTAGGAGATGTGGATTTGAAATATATGCCTACTATTTATTTTGTAGTTGATACATACACAAAAGACGAAGTGGCCTTGTTAAAATTGAATACTAATATTCGATTTGGATCTTATATTAAACCAGCCTGTCTATTTTATGAAACACAGTTAAAAACATATAAAATACAGATTTCTGGATGGAATTTTACAGTGAATAATATTACAAAAAATGTTTTACAAAATTATGAAGTTCAGTTAAAAGATTGCAACATAAACGAGCAAGATAAGTTTAAAACTTGTGTGATAAGTGATTCTTTTAATATTTGTAAAGGCAATTTTGGTGGTGCCTTACAAACATACAATACTACAAAAGAACTACATTATATAATAGGATTATCTGCGTCAAATTTTCATTGTATTACTCCTAAAACATCAGGTACTTACACACAAATTTCAAACTATCTTCCCTGGATAGAAAATATTACTTGGATTTCAACGCATGAAGATGTTCTAGATGTTTCTAGTGAAAAATGCGATGAATATGCTGATCAAATAAGAAAAGCTACTCGAAAAAAGCAAGGTCCAGAAGTATTTGGTGGTGAAGATGCTGGTGAAAATGAATTTCCCCATATGGCAGCTCTTGGATTTGGAAATATTACTGACATACAATGGATGTGTGCTGGAAGTTTAATAAGTCCAAATTTTGTCTTAACAGCTGCTCATTGTAAGAGTTCACACCTAGGTAATGTACTTTATGTCCAACTTGGCCTATTAAACATTACAAATGGACCACCAAATGGTGGGATTTTTCGTTTGGTTCAAGAAATAATAGTACACGAAAAATATAAACCTCCCCTTGTATATTACGATATTGCTTTAATCAAATTAAATGAACCAGTAATGTTTTCTACTAGTATAAAACCAGCATGTTTGTATAGAGACATTAGTTTCACTTATCTCTCCAGTTTAAAACTAGTTTTTAAAGCTACAGGTTGGGGTAGTACAAATTTCGGTGAAAGTAGTAGTGAAATTTTACAAAAAGTGGATTTAAATATATTTGGCAATTGCACTTTTAAAGTATCAAGGAGGTTGAAGCAGGGAATTTTGAGAGATTTGCAGTTGTGTGCTGGTGATTATGCGGTAGGTAAAGACACGTGTCCTGGAGATTCTGGAGGACCGTTACAGTGGTATAACCCGTTTAAAGAACTGCATGTGGTAGTTGGTGTTACTTCTTTTGGGCAAGGTTGCGGGGTCGTTGGTGTACCGGGTGTTTATACAAGAGTTTCGTATTTTGTGCCCTGGATGGAGAACATTGTATGGCCATGAGTAAAGCACGGATTTTATGCAAATGTATATATTGAGCTAAATGCGATCCCAAAAATTCTTTCATATTTTTGCGAATCTAATAAAATTTCGTTATTTGATACGTTTTTTATTTTGCATATTCTCACAATTTTGTGCATATAATTAATTAACTGCATATAAATACATATTTTACATAATATATATATTTTAAATGTTTAATTAATTTTTTATTTTTATTTTCTTTGTGGCAAAATTAAATATATCCATCATTTTTGGTCAATATCCAATTTCTTTTGTCTTGTTGTCATTTAAATGGTCCGCAAAGAAATTTTGATAGTATTTAAATTCGCTGAGGTCATCGAACCTCTAAAGGAGTGGGTTATTTTAAGAAAAAAGTGCATCAGGGAGTGACTTATTTTTGTCATTTTGAAAATCAATTTATTTCATAAAATATTATAGTTTATAACCAGGGATGGGGAGTCGACAGAAAAATTATCGACTCCCGACTCTCGACACCGGAGTCGGTATTTTTGTAAATCGACTCCGACTCCCGACTCCTTTCACTGGTAAATTGTAAAGTCTATTCCAAATGTTTAAGCGGAACTAAATGGAATTTTTATTTTCTCAAATTATCACGAGTTTACTTTTTAACTATCAAAGTGGGCTTTTGTTAAACAAAATGATACAAAGCTTCATTCAATCCTTAAAAGTTAGTAGATTTCGATATCTAATTCCGCTTAAACCAAGCAAACAGACTATACTTACATTAAATATCTTGGGTTGGGGCGAGCTGTTTTTATAAAATGTCATTTTCATTTCATCTTGACTATTGAGTCATTTTTAATACAAATTTTCAAATATATTAGTTTTAAAAAAAAATTGTTTAGTATTTTATATAAAGTCTGTTCCTTTGGTTTAGGCGGAACTAGATTTTCAATACTAGTTACTTTTACCGTTTGATTGAAGCTTTTGATCATTTTGTTCAGGAAAAGCCAACTTCAATATATAAAACAATAGCTAATAACAACTTACAAAAATGAAAAATCCAGTTAGTTCCGCTTAATCGTTTGGAACAGACTGTACTTTATTTTTCATAACATGTCACTTTTTTCTTTTGACATATAGATTTTAGCTGCCAACATGAAACATAAAATACTCACAAAGCCCGTTACAGCTTGAGAAAATAAAAATCCAGTTTAGTTTCGTTTTAACATAATAAACAAAGTATACAAAAAAAGAAAAATTAGATATTACTAAAAATTAACTAAATTTTTAACTGAAAAGCATGAAGGAAACCGGAATTGAATATTTTTAATTTCATTTTCGTTCATAAACAGAAAAAAAATGTCGTTCCTGTTCCCATTCTTTAACAAATTCTGGTAGTATGGTATTTTGCTTTCGCTTTCGGATTGTTCTCATTCTTGATAAATATGTAGTCAAAGAGTCGGGAGTCGATAACTTTTTCCGACTCCTCCAAAAAGCTTCGACTCCTCGACTCCCGACTCCCGACTCCGACTCCCCATCCCTGTTTATAACTACATTATTACAAAAAAATATTTTAAAAAAATCTTGAGTGAATATAAAAGTTAAATACTAGTAAAATAAAGTTAACATACCAGTGGCTTTCAATCTTTTGTTAGTTAATCATAAGGAAAATTTTTGAAAATTTGAAAATTTTAAATCAAAATTTATAATAGGTGTGTTCGATTTGCACATTTGCAGTTACTGTTTACTGCCGCGTTAAAAAAAACTGTTCGTTTGGTCGCAGTAACTGCAAATCTGTTTAATTTGTCGTAATTTACTGCCAGTTTATGACGCTAATGCGAAAAAGTTACAGCTGTTTCTCTTGCGGATTATTTGTTACGGCTGTTAACGCTTTAACGCGGCAGTAAACAGTAACTGCAAATGTGCAAAACACACCTATTGTAAATATTCTATACACCAACAAATATCACAAAAAAACTTATGTTGTATATAAAAAATTGATGTGAAGTGTGAATTTTCACACATTTCAGGGTTTTGCAGGTATTTAGTAAGTGAATGATGATTATTTTGGATGCGAAAACAAATTTTATATTAAAATATTTTTTTTGTTAATTTTAATTCGAACGCCTAATACCATTATTTAAGTTTCTAAATATGTGCAGTATTTTTTTTTTTTTTTTATATAGCAAGGTGCATTAAGAATTTTAAAAATTGCGCCTATGGCTTCCATTGGTTGTTATAAGTTCCGTCCCTCTGATTTCGTGTACATTGAAACAGAATTAAATTATAATTTAAACAATTTCCACTGGTTATTAAATTTACGCTTTTAAAAATTAAATGCAACATTTGCCAAAATATAACTAGAATTTTGAAAAAATAATTTAAACTCCCTCACTTCTCACAGGGTTCGATCCCTTTCGGATCGGGTTACTTGGTTGAAAAATCAGCGACTAATACCACTACACCAGCATGCACGTTCCAGTGTGGCGTGTTACAAAACTATAACTTGTGTACATTATTAGCCAAAAATCACAAAAAATGCGTTTTTCTCCAAAAACATAATCTGATCAAAAATTCCTGTTGTACTATTCCGGTTCACACCAATGTACATTACTTAGAATTTTTTCAGATTTTTAGTTTAAACCATCTGGGCTACAGGGTGTGGGGCAAAAAAATTTTTGCACAATTTTGGCAAAAATCGCTTCAAAACAATTTATTTTGCAAAAATAAAAATTTGATCGTTAATCCACGTACCAAGGGCTGTCATTTGATACCCTACTCAGAATTATAAAAAAAAAATTTTTTTTTCGATGACCACATATTTGTTTATATTTTTAGGGGGATATGTTTTTTAGATATTTTAGTATTTTTTCTATGTGCGGGTCAAAGAGTTGTATAAGCATGCCAAATTTCAACTCTCTAGGTTTAGCCGTTTGGCTACAATTTTTACCGAACAGACAGACAGACGACAAAATGACGGTATAAGGGTTTTTTGGTCATACCTACAAAATCCTAAAAATGTCTATTATAATTCAACTATCGGAATTATATTTATATAATATTTAAACATAAATAAACAAATCTGTTATGTGTTTTCTATGATATATGCTTAAAACCAGGGGTCGGCAACCTTTTTGTCAATAAGGGCGCAATATAAATTCAAATTTTATTGATGGCGCATAAAAACGTAAAATATGTAAACACTCGTGGTTCGCAAGGTCGTCTAATCTAGCGCTGATCGCTCAAGTTGAATCACCAATAGATGCGATGTGGATATTGGGCTCAATATGTGTGAGTCTCGATAGCGAGGGAGCATAAAAATCTCACTGAGGGCGCAGTGTTGCCGACCCCTGCTTTAAACTGTATTCTGAATAGCTACATTATATTTATGTTATAAGATGTTTGTTTATTTAAGAATGATAGCTGTGGCCGTACGGGTACGGCCATACTACTTTAAAGGTGAATAATATTTTTAAATAAAAAATAAATTTTGTTTAAGCTGATAACTGATAACATCATTGGAGGCAAGGATTAGTAATTTAATTTTAAACCATGAGCAACAAATGTCGCACTAATTTTTAGTATAAATAATTATTATTTATTATTATTTTTGTGTTACAATTTAAATTATAAATATATATAAGTACTGTATATCATACACAATGCTCATATTAATTCGTACCTTTAAAAAATTAGTTGTCCGAAAAATATAAAAAGTTGCCGACCGCTGTTCTAGAGAATACATGCTCAAATGCAGTGACATGATCATTTACAGTTTAAATCAGTGTTTCTCAACAGGTGGTCTGCGGGCCACTGGTGGTCCTCAGCAAAAATTTAGTGGTCCGCGAAAGGCTTATAAAATATTATTTTTGAGGTTTTTTGTTAATTTTTTGAAGTTTTTTGTTCATTTTCTTTATATTTTATTCATTTTCAAGTGATTTTTAATTACTAAGATATATGTAGAGTTTGTTTCATAGTACATTTAGTTTTAGGGGTCCGCGGTAAAAAAATTAATAATTTACTGGTCCGCGGTAGAATATTAAATATTTTCTGGTCCGCGCTAAGTTTACAGTTGAGAAACACTAGTTTAAATAGTGCCATAAAGAAGTTTTCTGTGGAAAGCAGTGGCGGCGTTAGCTCTAAAAATCTGGGGGGGGGGCAGGAAATATTTGAAATTATTATTTACACATGAAAATACAAATGATGACCTAAAAAAAAGGTCCTTACTTCTAAAATACCTTTTTCTCCAAGCAATTCTGGGGGTGGCCAGAGCAGTTTTTGGGGGACCCCGGCCCCCCTGGTTCCCCCGCTAATGCCGCCACTGGTGTAAAGTGAATAATAACTTTAAAAAATGTGCCTAAAACTATCAGTTCTCTCCACTCGTGGATAAAGGATTATTTAGAACTTATTAGACCACGGCCAAGTTTTCTTTAGGCCATGCAGGAAATTCGTAAATTCCATTGACTTGTTTAGTCATTTTGGCAATAATAATTTATAATTTCATTTAGATTATTATTAAGTGACAAAAAATTTTTAGTAAATCAACATATAATTTTGTAGTGTAAATTATTATTATAATTGTAACTAATTTATTGAAGTTTGTAATTTAAGTTTGTGCTGATGAGAAATAAATGTTGTCTCATGATAAATTCTAAACATTTTATGATGTATATATTTCATAAACAAATATAGTACCTATTATTATTATTGTTATATATAGTATATGTTTAATAATTTTTACTATTTTTACTAATAATTTTAGTTGCATATGTCTGCATATTTTGAATTACTGCCTGCATGTTATGCTATTTTTACATCATATATAAGCGCATATTTTGTACTTTTTTGCTGCTTATAATTCTGTGCTTTAGTTTTGAGTAGTGGTGTGCTGGAGCTCCGTAGCCGGGTCCACAGGGCCGGATTAACCTATTTTGGGGCCCTAGATATTTTCTCCCTGCCAGGACCCAAAAGAAATAGACAAAAAAAAAATTTCTTCAAAAAACTAGAAACCAAATGAAAAAAATATAAATAAATAAATAAATAAATAATGTTCCTGGGGTAGTTAAAAAACGAATGCATGTGTTAATTTTTTATTAAAAAAAGAATTTTCAATACAAAACAAAATAAATAAATTTTAGTTTTTATTCCAATAGAATCAATAGGGAAAAACGACAATTCAAAAATCATTTTTTCTCCCTTTTAATTCTACAAAATTATCAATTATTTCATCATAATTGATATTGTCCAAAGCATTTTGTTCGATATATAGTATAGCTAAAGAAGTTAATTTTGATTAGCTCAATGAGTTTCGTAAATAATTTTTTACACGTTTTAATACTGAAAACGACTTTTCTACCAGATGCATTTGATACAGGCAAAGTTAAATATATGCTCAATAAGATTTCTATATTTGGTAATGTGGATACAATTTTTGTGGTCTTTATAAATTGTAGCATATCAGATGCCAACTTTAAATTTTGGCTTTTACAAATTAACATAAATTGCAACAGTTCCTCGTCCAATTCTTCAGTATCAATGTCTTCATTGTACCATTTTTTTTAGCAATGCGGTATGTTCAGATCTAATTGATACATCGACATCTAAGTCTGTATGAAATATTTTAAAAATCTCGTCAATGTCTTTGTAACTTTTGCTACGTAGTTTTCGTTCAAAAGATATTTTGTCACAAATCATATAAAAACAATTTCGTTTAAAGGATTCTTGACCCTGACTACAAGAACTTACGTCTTCCTCATCATGATGAACTTCATCAAACAATCTTTTCCTTTTTCGGGACCTTTTTTTGAATCGGAATAAGTTTTTATTTCTGACGCGTTATAGCCTCGCTTCTATTTCGGTAAATAAACTTCTTAAACTATTAACGTAAATAAATTGTCAAAAATATTTGCCGCAAACGAGATTGGCATAGTAGGATCTTGTAAGGATTTACTGCTTGCATTTATTCTGGAAAGAATTTTATCCTAAATAACTGTTAATAAAATGAATTCTAAATTATTAATTTTGTTGGCTATTTCTCGTGATTCCACTTTTACAGAACATTTCTGAGATTCATCTAGAGATATATCAAGTAGAGCATTTTTTATTTGGTTGAACCCAGAGCGAATTGCCTTAACTGCATCAGCTCTACAAGACCATCTAGTACTACATAATTTTTTTACTGTAAAATGTTTATTATTTTCCGCATTTTGTGAAATAAAAAGAAACTTTTATTTTTTTTACATTTTTTTTTTTTTTCAAAGCGGACGGTTTGACCGGGCCCCTCAAAAAACCGGGCCCTAGACATTTGTCTCATTTGTCTATGCCATGATCCGGCCTTGCGGGTCCATATCCGTTTCTCCAAGGCGGATCTTGTACGGATCTCATATAGATACATTTGAATTATTTATAATATAAACTTGCGCTTTAAAATGCTCAAGGAGGAGTAAATTTTACACTGACGTTTAAATTCATATTTAGTCGAGCATTACATTACTTACCGGTGGTTTTAGAACACTCTAGTATATATTAAATATTGGAGTAAAATTAATCAAAGAAAAGTGAGTGATTTTGAACTCAACTAAATTGTGTGTCTAGGTATGAACATGTAGAAAGATTGTTTCCGGTGCTTATAAACAGTCATTTAATTAGGTATTCTGTTGTCGTCGATTGTTGACACCGTTTAGTGGACACGTAGAAACGTTATTACCAGTGCCTGTTTACCAAAATTTCTTCATCAAAAAGTGGCCTGGTTTATAATAAATGTTCCTGTTGCTTGGGGGAGTAATATATCTACTAAAACATGCCACTTATGCAGACTATACGTTGGAAAGCAAATTCATAACAAAATAATAAAATTTATTCTGCCAATAAGTAATTGTAAATGTCGGTAATTCGCAACATCAAAGAAATTTTATTAATAACAATCAAAAACTGTTTGTCAGTTTTTTGTAAGATGATAAATAATATTTGAAAGATTTCTGTAAAGCAATATTTATTCTCGCTCGTCGGCGCAAGTTAGCAAGCGCTTGTAGGCGCCTGTAGCAATCTTTCTACGTGTTCGTACCCTCAGTTTGCATGCTTTGGTTTGAAGGAAAAGTAACTTCAAGTTCGTTCGTTTTTCTACTGCAATGCTAGATACGTATCCGTGGATCAGGACGCACATAATCCGTATCCTTATCCGCCGATCTGGCTTTTATGTGATCCGGCACATCACTAGTCATGAGGCAACTAACACATTTTGGAGGTGGTTAAGTTTGAGGTATAACAATGTTATTTATTTCTTTGTAAATAAATGTTATAATTACATCAATTACTTTGTTCAACATCAACATGTTTAAATATATATTACAAAATAAAGTATTCTGATTTTTACTTTTTGTCTGTTATTGTACCTAAGGTTGTGTGTGTTTTTTTTTATAGTAGGTACATTGTCGAGGACAATCGGGGCCGCGCTAAGCAGGAGTGAACAAAGAAAACTGGACGGTGCGGGGGGGGGGTAGAATTTCAAATAATTATCAGTAAAATAATACAAATTTATTATTCATCTTTTACAGAGAGGATGTGGGCTTATACTGCGCGTGCAACGAAACGCGGAACATAGCAGTTTAACATGGGATTTTAAATAAGTGCGGTAATTGGCTCTTCTCTACATTTTATAGCAAAAATATAAGAATAAAAAGTTGTTTAAAATTAGCTTTTATTTTAAAAAAAAAGGTAGCCTGTAGCTGCAAACGTTAAATCGTCTGTACCTGCTACTTGACCGTTGAGCAAGGGCACGGATGTGAGTTCAATTCCTGCTTATGTCAAATAATTTGTGTAAAAATATTTATACAAATTACAGGTTCTGCTTAGCCGTTCGCAACCGACTTTAAACTGTAGGTGCCTTTCTGTGTACGCTAAAAAAATGGACGTAATACTGACCATATTACTCCTGAATGTACATATATTGAAAACATGGTCACGAAACCTGGAAACAGGAGGCCTTGGCTCATTTCGGGCTGTCGCGCCAATGATGATGATGATATGATTTTTAAAAAGTCTAAATTTTATGCCATAACAGACGTCGCCTGGTTTATCAAAAATATCGTGTTTCATTGCCATCTATCTTTGCGTCTAAGAACTAAAACGTTAAAGCGCGAAATTTAAAAATATACCAGTAATATATAGTAATTATTGCAAAGTGATATTTCCAATTATCAAATAAATTTATTCCATATATGAAGTTAATAGAAGTTTTGCGGCAAATAGGCTTCAATTAAATTTATTATAGATTAAATTTACTTGATAACTGAAAATACCAATTTTCTTTTAACTTTAACAGCTAACAGAAAATGGTAGGCTCAAAAATATACAGTAAAATGCATTATTATCAATGTTTATTAATAATTTAACAATAATTAAAACATAACAATATAATAAATTTATACATACAGTCTATTCCAAACGATTAGGCGGAATTTTCATTTTTGTACGTTGTCATTAACTATTTTTTCATATATTGAAGTTGGCTTTTCCTGAACAAAATGATCAAAAGCTTCAATCAATCGGTAAAAGTAACTAGAATTGAAAATCTAGTTCCACCTAAACCAAAGGAACAGACTTTAAAGTCTATTCCAAAAGATTAGGCTGAACTTACAAATATGAAAATTCCAGTTAGATCCGCCTAATCGTTTGGAATAGCCTGTACAATAATATTACATAAGAGGTTGAAAGAAAACTTTTATTTTCACCGACTGCAATTTCTGCTGTCGCCATTGTCAAACATAGAACGTCACTTGTCAAAGTTACAACTTTCGTTAATATATTAACTTTACAAACATCTATCTTTGCGTTTTAGTGCTGAAATTAAAAATACTATTCAAGGTTACTCATATGCATGACCACCGCTTGAACTCTACTGATTATGCGACTCATGTATTGTCATGTTGCCGTACACTGCATAGTAAAAAAATTACAACGTAATTGACTCCAAAGGTACGATCTCGCTGACGCAATCCACACACAAGATTATAAATAAAAGATTTTATTTATATACAATGAATAAATTCAATTATCAACATAATAAAATTGAAAACACATAGTGGAAAAGCCTCTGGTGGAAAAGAATAATATTATATGGCAGTCAACGTGTTAATTTATGAGGATATTGCGTTCTAGCCTTTTAAATGCGAGGATTTTCTAGAATCTAATATCTATCATTTTGAACCTTTGGTTCATTATTTAAAGCAGGACTTCGAACCGGAACTGAACCGAAAACCGAAAAAAACCGTTATTTTTGTCGGAACGAAAACCGGAACTGAACCGAAAAAAAAATATCGGTTTATTTCGGTTCAGATAATGTTTATGTGAGTGAATATGAAATACATTTTATTTAAGATTATTTTTTAAACTGACGAGCAGAAAAAAAAAATCGTAATTTTTTTAACTGATAAGTAAAAAAATGCTCTTCTATTATTTCGGTAGGGGGGGGGGGGGAGTGAATGCCAAGAATCCCCCCCTGGCAGCGGCCCTGGTATGATTATTACAAAATAAGGAATAAAATATTCTACTAAATTATAGTAGAAAATAAATTTCTATTACAAATACAAGCATTCGGAACTGAACCGAAAACCGAAAACCGAAAAAAACCGTTATTTTTGCCGGAACGAAAACCGGAACCGAACCGATATATTTTTTTTTAATTGAACCGGAACGAAAACCGAAACGAAAAAAATAACGGTTCGAAGCCCTGATTTAAAGTAAATGTAGGGGAAGGTGATGCAATATCAACGAATAAAATTAGTCGGTATCGAGTCACTTATGGATGTCGGTATGGGTATGGGCGGGTTATGCTTACTCCATAAACTCGTCAATGGCATAGGCACCCGCAGAAATTATTCTAGGGGGGGGGGCAAGACCAAAACATATATATAGATGTCATATTCGAACAATGCTTTCCACGTGGCGGGTCTGGGAACGATCCCCGCTGAGGATAAACATTTATTTTCTAATTAAAAATGTGTTCTCTATACAGTTATACCCCGTTACTCGACTGCCTCTTAGCTCGACGTTTTCGCCACTCGACGTAAATGTCGAGAGTGAGAGTCGACGGAAGCATCGCTATCCGACGCGTGATCGAGTACCGATCACGTGATACATATTTTGGTAAACAACGCAAAATGAACGCATGGCCAGCAGTTCGCGCCTAGTTATCTTGACGACAACAACTCAGATTTGCAACGGTTGGTTACACGGATGTACAAATTTAAAAATTAGATTGACGTGCAACGGTTGGTTACATGGATGTACACATTTAAAAATTAGATTGACGTGCAACAGTTGGTTACATGGATGTACACATTTAAAAATTAGATTGACGTGCAACGGTTGGTTACACGGATGTACACATTTAAAAATTAGATTGACGTGCAACGGTTGGTTACATGAATGTACTAATTTAAAAATTAGATTGACGTGCAACGGTTGGTTACACGGATGTACACATTTAAAAATTAGATTGACGTGCAACGGTTGGTTACATGAATGTACTAATTTAAAAATTAGATTGACGTGCAACTGTTGGTTACACGGATGTACTAATTTAAAAATTAGATTGACGTGCAACGGTTGGTTACATGGATACACTAATTTAAAAATTAGATTGACGTGCAATGGTTGGTTAAATGGATGTACACATTTAAAAATTAGATTGACGTGCAACGGTTGGTTACATGGCTGTACTAATTTAAAAATTAGATACGTTGCACGTCAATCTAATTTTTAAATGTGTACATCCGTGTAAACAACCGTTGCACGTCAATCTAATTTTTAAATGTGTACATCCATGTAACCAACCGTTGCACGTCAATCTAATTTTTAAATGTGTAGATCCATGTAACTTTAATAATAAAAAAAAAAAATCTTTTTCTGAACTCAAAATGCATTTAACATAGTAATTGTGGTGTGAAAATGTTTTTTTTTAAATATATTTTGAACATTGAATGCTATTGTTTCATAAATATTTACAAGTTTCCTTTGAATAAGTCTACGCCGCGCTGCTTATATCCTAGCGTCAAGGAAAGTTGAAATGTAGGCTTGTAAAGGGATAGCGGTGCGTAGGCAGTACTGATAAACTGGTGGGGATAGGAGCAAGAATGCTGTTAGCGTCACAATAACTACTATGAAATTATTGAATGTATTTATTTAAGTCGTAACTGAAATCGCTATACCTATATTATCTCTAAAAATTTATTTTTTGGGTAGGTATTAATAATAATTAGTATTTTCTAACTTTTTCTTTTAAATTTATATAAGTATCTTAGCTTAACAAATACGTATCGTATTTTAGATTATAAAACAATAGTCTTGAATTAGATGGTTACGTCCGTAAAATATAATAAGATAAGGAAGTAATGGGATTCGGACTGGTCAGAAATTAAAATTAAAACAATATTTTAACTTCTTTAACGTTTCGATTTAATATTAAATCTTCATCAGAGCTATAATGAAAATATAGCTATAATTTAAGATGATACAATTTGTTTTACAATATAAAGTATAAGAAATTAATTTTACAATATCAATTTATCAATATCTAACTACAACTAAATGTGAAAATTATGGTAATATTAAAAGATGAAAATAAATAAATAAATAGATAAATAAAATAATAATACAATAAATCACAAATTAAGATTTTTACATACCTAGGTTAAAAAGTCACAAAATAAAATAAATTGATCAGATAAATAAAATATAACGTCCACATAATGTGAGAAGTCATTGAAGTCATTATGTGGACGTAATATATATATATATATATATATATATATATATATATATATATATATATATATATATCATGTTATATGCTAATGAGGCTCAGGTACTTTATTTCACCTTCATTATTAAGATCAGTTTATTTTGCGAAATTTCATACATTTATAAATTATGCTATTACTTTCTGGGGAGCATCAAAAGAAACTCATAAAATTCTCTTGCAGCAAAAAAAAAGCTATTCGAATATTGACATTTACTCCATATAGAACTTCCTGTTGAAACTTATTTAAAGATCTTAAAATATTAACAGTTCCCTGACTTTTTATATTAGAATGCGTATTATTTGTCAGAAATCATTATAGTAACTTTAATATAAATAGTGATTACCATAATCACAATACAAGGAGTAAATCTAGCTTGAATATTGAGAGGCACCATACTACTTTGTACGAGCAAAGTTCTCGTTTTATAGCTGCAACCGTATAAAAGTATAACCAATGAAAAAATATTCAAAAACAAGTTTAAGAAATATCTACTAGAACATACATTCTATTCAATCTCTGAATATTTAAATTACAAAGCTGACTACTGTTAAATTTTGCATTTTGTAATTGTAGAATATCTACGTATGTATACATTATATTGACATCCTCTGTATTTTTAATGATCACCATCAGGCTCAATAAAATATTATTATTATTATTTTGGGGTTTGTCAGGTCTTGACAAGCGTCCACTAATCTCAAACTTCAGCAACCTTTTGAGCCGCGTCATACTAGAGACTAGTGGAGCTAAATACACACGACTGCATCCCAAACCCTGGCGATATGTAGCCGCGGAAATTACGCCAGATCCAGTGCCCGCACAATGCGGAGCGACCCGAGCAACACTGCTTTCTGCATCCTGCAGATCAAAGAGTTGGCAGAAGATCTACAGGCGGGAATGGACTCGATTTCCCTTCGATAGGAGGTTATGGCTGTCTAGAAACGGAGAACTTACCTTCTTTGCCCCTATGCGCCTTTCTAGGTATTTGGGAACCTATTATTATGTTGACTTCGTTATGTATCTTGTATACATCCTAGTAATAATATAATAAATGAACAAATAATTAATTAGTATGATATTATTATTATTATATATTTATACTGTCGAAATAATTTTATTTGAAAATAATAATATACAAAATTCGTGAACAAAATTATATTCTGTGCTCTGATTTCAGTTTCAAAAATTTGCTAACTTTATGTTGAAATTCTCTTACATAATCCAAAAGATCATCAGCTTCTTTTACATAACTTGGATCAAACATTCTTCCTTCTGGATTTTCTCTAAACAAATATTCAGCTAAATAATCAATCGGATCATCTGGTTTTATCCTGGCAATTTCCAAAAGCCCTCTAGTTAAAACAGGAAATACAAATTTCATTAAATACTCCCTCAAAGGTTTATTTTGTGCCGCTAAGTAGAGTTCCTCTTGTTCTTGTAAGGCATGTGAAACGTCCATCCAGGTTTCCATGTTTCTATACCTTTCTAAAGTATACAATTGTTCTAACTCTTGTTTCTTTTGTAATTCAATTTTATCTCTTTTTAATTGTGCTGCTTTTTCTGCTTTTCTCATTGCTTCTAATTCTTCTTCTGAAGGTGGGTATCCACGTTTCTCGCCTATTTTTTCATATATTATATTGAGAAGTGTTTCTTGTATATCGGTTTCTGCATGTATAATTAGAGGATGAATTTCTTTAACATCAAATAAGTTAAGAAGAGTATTATCTTCAGTATTGTTTTTTCTGTATTCTGATAAACGTTGAACCATTCTTTCTTCAACGTAATGTGTTCCTTGTACATCTCTTTCTGGCATTCTCATTACTCTGCAGCACAAAAATTCATCGTCTGCTTCAAGACCTAAAATATAATTTTAAAACTTTTAAAAACATTCAGATACTTTTTAAGAGATACCGGCCATAAAATACCTAAACAACTCATCAAATTATAACACTACATACGAATCGGAAGTAAATTCCATATTACTACTACCGTCTAAATCAGTATTGCAAGCTAAAAAGTTATTTGCTAAACTTTTTGTTGCAAATACGGATGCTTGTAGTATGAAATATTTAAATAGTAGTGGTGATGAGGCTAAAAATTCACTGATGGCAGAGCGAGAAATCACGTCTGAATTATCACTTTATCAGAAGTTGGATGTTGCTATTTCGAATGTGACACGAGTTGAGAATGCCGAAGGTTTTCTATACGACGTCAAAAACATCGCAAAAGAAATGAATATCTATGAAGCAACGGGAAAACGCACCAATCACTTAGAAAATATAATTTTTCTGCATAGTTTCATTCATAGCACGCTGATTCCTGTGCGATTTGATTTAAATTAATGTCGATTTAATATGCATTTTTCTCAAAATTTTTGTGATGTAAGAGTACTATACTCTATCTCCGAAAGACTGATTGTAATAAAATTTATTATTTGTAAAAAGTTATTGTATTATCACACAGAAGCGGTAAAACAAAAGCGACAAAATATGAATAGTTCGAAACGAAATATTGTTAAAAACAACCGAGTGTGCCGCACATATTATATGGGAATACGAACTAGGGTTAAACACAATAGACCATAAAAATTTGACCATAAAATTTTGAGTAAAAATATAGTCACAGGGGTATGTTTAATGATATGATAAATATGGTCACAGGCGTGCGTTTAATAAAATGATAAATAGTAATATAGAAATACACAAAACCAATTTAAACGTGTTTAAAATGTGCACGCCACTGGTAACTGCCTGACAAAATGATTTATTACTATCAGTCTTTCAGAGATAGAGTATAAACTGTGTTCGTTGAATTCAGAATAAAATTCCCGAACAAAAATATTAAAAAAGTACTCGGTTAACACGGTTTCGCTTTTACACGGTTTGAAATATGAAAAATAATCGAAATTGCAACATTGTAACTTACAACACATAAATGAAACTAAAAAAAAATCAGAGCTATAACAAGCTGTGACGAAGATTAGAGATTTTTCTACATATATATGTATACATATGTATAAGACATAATTTTTTTTTTGTATTTTTGTACCTTTTTAATTTTATTTTCACGACATGTTATTAAAAATATTTGAAAATAAATATAAAAAATAATAATTCATTTAAAAAAACGAACCCTCTTTGTTTTTAACATTTTTTTTGTGTAAAACGCTGGTCTCGATTTACACGATTTTCGATTTACACGGTTTTTCTAGGAACCAATCTACCGTGTAAATCGAGGGTTGAGTGTATGTTCTCATTTAAAATAAGAAAGTTGGGTCCCATATTTGGAGAACCACTGATCATAAAACATTTTTGTTAATAGTTTTGTAATAGACTTGCAAAATGGTATTTATTTGCTAATTTAACCAACCTCGTAGCTCTTATAGTTCTCGAGATAGCAATGGTGGCACACTTAGATTGAACACCCTGTATATATAAATAAAAGCTAGATTCGGTAAATTCTGATATTCTAAGTTTTTCGAATAAAGTTAATAAGCAGTATGGTAATATGCTTTTTAGATAACTTACTTATAACAAATTCTGGAATGATAACTTTCTTTCTTTCTCCTTCTTCATCTCCTTCTTCCTCTGCTTCTTCTTCTTCTTCTTCCCCTTCATCCTCTCCACCAAAACCAAAAAGCAATTTCGCCTGCTCATCAGTTTTAGGATAACCATCAAGAACATAACCTTGATTCTGACAAGGATTACTCTCGAGTTTCTGTTTAAGAAGTTCGATAACAGTTTCATCTGGTAATCTACCATTTTCATTATCTTCAACCGCCTTACGAATTTCCTTTAATTTTCCTGTCAACTCTGCAATTTGTGTTTCTAAATCATCTTCTTCGTCTTCTTCTTCTTCCTCTTCTTCTTCTTCTTTTTCTTCCTCCGCTTTCTTTTCTTTGGCCTTCATCTGTTCTCTGGCAAATTCTATACTAGATTGTAATTCTGCTATTGCATCTTCGATCAATGATTTTACTGATATATAATGTATATCGTAATATTCGCATAATTGTTTAGCTATGGAAGTTTTTCCAACTGCAGGTGGACCATGCAATAAAATTCGTATTGGATGTAGCTTTCTAGCATCCTTAAATTCCTGTGCAATTTTATTTATATTCTCACAAAAATTCAAATCTGACTTAAAGGTATAACCCAACTCATTAATAATATAACCAGGCTCCATCTTTAAGTTAACAGTCATAATGTCATAATATTTTTGTGTTAAATCTGGTATAAGAAAGGCTTCAGCTTTTGTTACCATTTTTGTTCTTCCACTTCCAATAGCTGTTGCTATGGATTTTACCACTTTTCTTTGGGTTGATAAGGTTTGTTCAACAGCTAACATATATTTTGTATTTTTTGGTCCATTTTCTAATAGTGCAGCTATAATTCCTCCCAAATCATTGACGTGAATTAAGGGAATGGTGTTTTTTCCTGGTTGTATTATTGGTAGATCTGGTTCATTGAACCAAGCTTTTTTGAAAAGAAAGTGTAGAGATTCTTCTCCAAGTCCATAAATAATACCAGAACACAAAACGTAGACTGTAAATTTACCTTTGTGCTGAAATAGAAAAATATGAACCAGTTACAAATACTGGCTATCTATTTTTTTTTTTTTTTTTGAGTTGTATCATTGGGATCTCGTCTATACTTATACTAATAATACGGATGCAGTGCATTTCTTTCTTAGACTAAAATAAATTTTGTAAAAAATCTTTTGTTAAAAGATAATTTATTTAAAAAATATAATAATTATAGTATTATATGTTATAATAATTACTTTAAATTAGTCGAATTTATAAATAATAGTACAAAATATGTCGAATATTAAAAAAATAGGTTTATAAAACTGGTCGTTACAGTTTTATATTGTGCAATAAGACAGAGAGTGTTGGATTAATATCGGATGTTTCCGCGCTAAATCGAGCAGTAATTTTGCAGAACATGAGCAGTAATTTTATCTTACTTTTATTCAGAGAGTCGAACCCAAATTTATTTCGTTCCAGTTTACGGTTACGTTCCGAGTAAATGTTTTTCGTTCCAGTTTCGGTTTCGGTTCGTCTAAAAATTTCGGTTTAGTTCCGGTTCGAATAACAAGTTACAATCGAGTCTAACATCAAATATCTACCGGTATAAATTTTGGTTTAATTTTATTTACCAAATTCCCTTCGTATTCTGGTTTTTCAATTATAAAATTGAAAATACAAAGAAACTTAATTAAAAATGTTATTGTCAAAAACGAAAACAAAATACAATTTAGGAATATGAAAATACAAAAACAATATATTGCACGTAGATAAAATAAAATACTAACAAAGTCGAAGGAAACCACAAAAATAATTAATAAGGCACAGTTAGTTGCTTGGGGCGCCAGATGCAAGGAGTGCTGAAAATTTTGGTCGAATACTTCTTTTTGCTCAACAAATATTTTTGACAGCAATGAACAACTTAATTTTCAGCGCTTCTAAAAATTTGGGTTCAGCTGGCTAGTAACTTCAACTTAACTTTTACATAATTTTGCAAATCTGGGGGCGCCATATAAAGAATTTGCCCGGGGCGCGGAACTACTTTAGTCCGATGCTAATCACACACAGTCCATATTATCACAATTATAGAGAAGAAAAACGTTAATAAATAATAATAAATAATGTGAACTTTTTTCTTCAAAAAATAATGAGTTTGAAGAATCGCAATATTATAAAAAAGAAAACGGAATACCACAAACTTTTTCTTACAAAAAAAAAATAAATAAATAAATAAATATACAAATAGAAATTAATCACAGTTCATTCAGTTTTAAAAATAATATTTGAAATTTTAAATGAAAATAAAATTAAAAATCCATTTTGAATCGACACATTCAAAATGGAAATTCAAATTTTCTTCTGATAGATTCATTCTTTTATCAGTCAATATAAGTTAGTAGTAAGAAAGGGATTAATTAATTTAATGAAAAAAATAAATAAATGAACCGAAATTAGTTAGTTTCGGTTTTCGGTTCGGTTCCGGTTTGACTCTCTGCTTTTATTTGACCCGTGGCATTTACGGTTCCGTCTCCGAGTATTCTGTATTATATGCAGAGAAGCTGTTATACATCATAAGAAGCTATTTTATACGCACGTACGACTTATTTAAATTTTTTTTTTTTTTTTTAAGTATGATCTCCGAATGCAATAAGTGCTTAAAGCAGTACTTTTTCACGAATGGGAAGTTTGTACGCACGAACCATAGAGTAAGTAAAAACAATCGCAATCCCGTGAGTGAAAAAAATATGCTTTATGTATGGGTTTCATACAATATTTTACTACGACTGTCTGCAATAATATATTTTTTTAAATAATTGGAGTATAAACACTTTTTTCTATGGCTGTCTCTAATTAAAAAAAATAAAATAAACTAAAATTTTAGATCACAAATTGTGTTTGTTTTCAACGCACTCTTGATTCATCTCCGCATGGATCTGTATGGATCTGCAGTACTTGGAGATGGTTCTGTCGCCCCCCATGAGCTCTTGTAAGTCCATGGAGATAATGGTGTATCCCCCATTAGCCTATGTATTATGCTTATGAAAGTGTGAAATGCTAATCAGATTTTTTAACACTTTCTATATTTTTTAATAATGTCACCATAAACACGTATTTTATGCACAAGAATAAGTAAAATATATTACAGTTTTTTAACAGTCGCAAAATCAAATATTTTTATTCGAATTCGTCCAACAAATGGTGATTGCACCACCTTAACTTAACTACTTAACAATAATAGTAATAGGAATACGTCAACTTTTTACACAGACACTCAATAATAATAAGGGACGTCCGACGGTAGAACCACGATATTTTAATTGTCTCACAGTTCCCAGTGTCCCACTGTTACCCATATTCCCGTATAAGATTTTTTTTCTGTGTACACTTTTTTTTTATTTATTGTTTATAGACATTTCAGCGTTAATGGCTATTATTGTATGTGTTATAATTTTATACATTTGTTAATACTATTCTAACTATTTTATACAGTACAGTGTAGTTCATGATATATTATATACGTAATTTTTTACAATGTGATATGCGATTCATATTTTATTATACAAGTTTGAGCCTTTTAAGTACTTCAGTATGTTCCTTGTCATTGTGGATTCTTGTTTTTTAAGCCGGGTTTATAATTGATATATGTTATGGATACATAAGCATAAAAATTACACTACTTTCTTTGTTCTGTTAGTTACAAAGAGATGTTTTTAAGGGTCAAAACCTATTGTTCAATTCTTATGCGTTATGTTACGTAGTTATTATAAACCAGGCTCTGGCTTGTTGTATCAACTCGCTAGAAAACGGTCTTCACGTAGCTACAACGTTCTGCGACCTTACTAAAGCCTTCGATTGTGTCACACATGAGATTCTCTTCAATAAGCTAGATCATTATGGCATTCGAGGTAACTCCTTACATCTACTGCAAAGTTACTTATTGGACAGACAACAATATGTTTTACACGATAATAATCATTCTTGCCTACAAACGTTAAATATAGGGGTCGGCCAAGGAACCGTAATCAGTTCCTTGTTATTTTTGTTATACATTAACGATCTTCCCGAAAATGTTAACACCTACACTTTAATGTATGCTGATGACACTACCTTCATCAACAAAGAAACTGATCACTGTAAAATTTCGGAACAAATTAATGCAAACCAGGCTAAAGCTCAAGCATGGTTTAAAAATAACCAACTAAAACTAAACGAATCTAAAACTTTTACCATGATTTTTAGCCTAAACAGAAATTTATCTAATAACACCCTGTATAACATTAATGGCATAAAATTCTTAGGTTTCCAACTTGATTCACAATTAAACTGGATTAACCATATACAGTATATTGCTAATAAAATTAAGTCGTGTAATTATATGTTATATAAATTAAAAATTGTGTGACGTTATCGACAGCTAAATTAGTTTATAATGCATACATTAAATCTGTTATGAGTTACGGGATAATTCTTTGGGGACAGTCCACCAACTGGAAGAGAATTTTTATATTACAAAAAAGGTCTATAAGAATCCTTTGCGGTGTCGCAAGACGCACCTCGTGTAAACAACTATTTAAAGATCTAAAAATTTTAACGTTCGTCTGTTTATATATTCTTGAAATGCTTATGTATGTCAAAGATGCTAACCTATTAAAAAACAGTGCCATACATAGGTTCAATACTAGAGAAAAAAATAATATACGTCTGCCGCGTTTGCATAATAAACTGTCCAAAACACATCCAAATTACATGGGTGCCAAATTATTCAATAAATTACCGTTCTCGGTGCGAGAGCTGAACATAAAAAATTTTAAAACTTGTGTTCGTAATTTATTGATTAATAAGGCCTATTATAATCTAGAAGAATACATTAATGATGATCTAAGAGACATGTCTTTATCATCTTATATGTTTTGAATTTGTGTATATTATTGTTACATTTTTTATTTGACTATGTATATGTACTTTCATGTATTTTTTTACTGAAATATATTATTATTATTATTATTATTATTATTATTATTATTATGTCTTGTGGTATTATCTGGCCATTATCTTCCATTATGGCCATTATCTGTGCCATTATCTGTGTACCATTATCTGTGTACACTTTATCCTATTATTTTAACTATACACCATCTTACCTTTTTTCCTTTTTCAACAGCTTCTTTTTCCAAGTCTATGTGTTCTTTATAGTTCGCATGAGGTCTTCTTTTCTTGAAATCTGTTTCTACAAACGGTACGTCTGGATCATCCTACAAACAGATTTTAGAGAAAATAATGTAATTATTGTTATTATTATTATTATGTCAGAGCAGTACCCTATTAACCTAGCAACAAAAGTAGTTTATGCAGGAAAGCGCCGGCACAATGTGCAATTCTTGCGACGCATACATGCGCCAGTATAGTAAAGACGCGAAAGATTTCAAGTGAGGAGGCTCTAAAGCATCACACAATAAAAAATTGATGTGAAGTGTGATTTTTTATACATTTCCGGGTTTTGTAGGTATTTAAAAAGTGTAAGTAGCCAGCAGAATGCTAAATGTCTAAGTATATTTTTTTGATAAAAAGTTTTTTGATACTCATTTTTATTCGTTATTTGAGTACCTACTCAGCTTTATTTTTATTTTATTATTTTTTTAACTAAATTTTAATAATTTGCGAAAATTTCATCGCAATAAAATTTAAATTAAATAAAATTGATGTGAATTGTGAACTTTCACACATTTCAGGGTTTTGTAGGTATTTAATAAGTCAGGGACGTAGCCAGGGGGGGGGCATAGGGGGCATTTGGGGGGCAAATGGATAGCTTATTTTATATAAAATATAATTTAGGTTGTTAGAAGTTTTCTTCACCGGAGGTGAAGAAAATTTATAAATTTACCGGACTTTTATTATTTAATATACTACAAAAGACCTAGAACAGAGGTCGGCAACCTGCGGCTCCGGAACCGCATGCGGCTCTTTTAGAAAATTTTGTGGCCCTTTGAAAATTGGCTGGTTTTTATTTTAATATAATCTATATTTTAATTTTCAACTTTCTGCCTGTACTATACAGGTTTTGTATTTTTCAGAATGTTTTATGGTGCAATTCACGCCCGGTAATTCCCCGAGCTACTGCATATTCCCTATTAGAAGTTATTTGTTTCGAAAAAAAGTTATCTGTATTTGTGAATGATTTACGTGCAAAAACATTTTTACATTTTATTAATTTACAAAAACATGTTATTACTGCATTTTTTTTTTTTTTTTTCACAAACTATTGTTAACATGCAGGAAGCTTTTCGAGATAGATTTAAAGAGTTTAGAAAATATAAAGCTACACTAGCTTTTTTGACAAAACCAATTGAAGTAGATATGTAGCAATTACATTTATCACCTTCAATTAGTGGATTTCAAATCCAAAGGTTTATGGAATTACATATTCTTAAAACTTAACTCTGAACTGGAAAATTTAGAAAGAAAAAAATGAATTTTATCTTCCCAGCATAAGTGGACCGAAATTCGCAATCTTCAAAATGTAAATAAAGTTCTTTTCGAAGCTTGGAACCGTATTCCAGAATCGTTCAATCTTTTAAAAAATTATGCTTTTGGGCTAGTGACAATTTTCGGATCCACATATTACTGTAAGCAAATCTTTTCACATATGAAATTAATAAAGAGTCAGTTAAGAAGTAATCTTACTGACCTGAAACTAGAGTGCAGCCTTAAGTTAAAGATTAATGAATATTCACCAAATATTGAAGTCTTATAGAACACTACACAGGAGCAATCGTCCCATTAAAAAAATTATTATATTGTAATATACTGGCAACTACAATAGGTATGGTAAACTTAAAGAGATTCTTTACTTCACAAATTATTTTATTTTCACTATACGTACATTTCGGCTACGAAGTAGCCATCTTCAGTAGTTGAATAAAAAATGTTTTTATTCAACTACTGAAGATGGCTACTTCGTAGCCGAAATGTACGTATAGTGAAAATAAAATAATTTGTGAAGTAAAGAATCTCTTTAAGTTTACCTTATCCTAAACTTCACGTTAACTCAACAATTAATATTTACAATAGGTATGACAAACTAAATGTAAATATTAATTTATTGTAATACTTGATTATTTTAAAACAAATAAACAATTTTTACGTTTTTTTCTTAAATATAGCATATATTTTTTAGCGGCTCTTCCATGTTATTGTGTTTTTTTTTTTCAATATAGATTTGGCTCTTTGTCACTGAAAGGTTGCCGACCCATGACCTAGAACGCTGTTATTTTCTACCCAAGCCATGTAATTAAGGTCGTACCGACCAATTTAGAATATTTTGTTATTTTTGCTCCCCCCAAGCTGAAATCCTGGCTACGTCCCTGTAATAATTGTAAAAAGCCAACATAATACTGGATGTCTAGGAATATTTGTTCTATAATCACATCAAAATCAACAGCTTTTTGATAATCACATTTCTTCGTTATTTGACAAAAAGTCAAGTCTTCGTAGTCAAGTCTTCATTAGATTAATAAGAAATAATAAATATATTCATTAATGGCTTAATTTTTCAATTTCAGAACCGTATTTCTAACTATTAACAATGTGTTATTTGATTTATAAGTATTTTCTTACTACAAATGATTTATTCCTCTTTGATACTTTAAACACAAATATCCAATGAAATTCATAAAATAGGTTAATTCACAGCGTATAATTGTATAATAAAATAACTGAACACTCCTGAACTCCTAACTGAACTGAAGTGTTGAGTGTAGTATGGTCTGGTGTGTAGATATGTTCGCAACTATTAAAAATATATATATATATATATTTTTAAATATTTAACTTCAAAAAAATACACGCACTATCTTAGCTATAAATACAAAAAAACTCATAACATTAATAGCCATAATTTAGCCATGAATTAAAAATAAAATTATTTTTGTCATATTTTTCGAAAACACAATCTGATCAAAAATTCCTCTCGTACGTTTCCGGCTTAGATCAATTTACATTACCTACATTTTTTTTTAGGTGTTTGGTTTAACCCTTTTTGGTAAAAGGGTGCGGGACAAGGACTTTTTTTTATCACATTTCTAGCTAAAATCTTGTTAAGAGAAACTAATTTAAAAAACTATATATCGTTCTTTAATCTACGTCTTAAGAGCTTTCTTTTGAGACCAAACAATAAATATTTAAAAAAAATTATCACACAAAAATTCGACATTTTTCGAAAAACTTATTTAATCGAAAATTCCTGTTTTACTATTCCGGTTCCCATCAAGGTTCATTACGGAGATTTTTTTCAAAATTTTAGATCAACCCCTCTGGAAGATAGAGTGGGGGACAAAAGTTTCTTGACACATTATTGGCAAAAATCCCATAAAAAAATTGATTTTTCAAAAATAAAATTGGTTTGTTAATCAACGCATTAAGAGGTTTCCAATCAAAATTTAAAAAAATATATTTATTTCTTTTATTAAATACATAATTGTTTATATTTATCTCGGGGTGTGTTTTTTTGTACTCTCAGTATTTTTCATATATGTAGGTCAAAGAGTTGTATCAGCATGCTAAATTTCTATGTTGAACAGTTGGGCTACAATTTCTACCGTACAGACAGACTGACACGTGAGTGACGTTATAAGGGTTTTTTGGTGGTTATACCTACAAAACTCTAAAAAAATAACAAAACAACTTTGGCCAAGTGGTTTTTGCGAACCATACCGATTGATAGGTTTCAAAAATTCTAATAGAAGTTATTTGAATTTTCTTACTGGGTCGACAGGTTTACTACGAGCCCATGTGAGTGCAGTTGATATTAAGATAAACACTCTTCTGTCAGGAGAAGCTTCAAATGCCTTTGGTGCATCTTCTTTTCGCTGGTCCAATGTACGCTCAATTGCTGTAAATATCATATAATAAATAAAAAAATAATAGGATCCCAACATCTAGATAGGCGTATAAGGGGCAGAGAAGGTAAGTTCTCCGTTTCTAGACCACCGGCCATAGATATGAAAGCCACGTGGTTAGTGTATCGTTTCGACCAGTCCTAGTATTCCTGTATAAACGGATACTCATTTTAAGTATTAAATATTTGAGGCTGAGTCGACCCCAGAGCTGACTGCACAATTTTGAAAGATAAAAATCTGAAGGAGATGTATAGAACCTGGGTTCCTGTGCTCCGTAGACCATCTTACCACTGAGTCCTGGCAACTCTTATCATATAATAATACAAACTATTATTATTATTAATGTTTTCACAGCTTATAGGTAGTCCAAGATATCAAAATATTTACGTCATCAATAAAATTTATTAAAACAATGACGTCATTTTCTAGTACGATTAAAGGCTACTCCAAACATTTAAGCGGAACTAAATGGAATTTATATTTGCTCAGAAGCTCACTTTTTAAAGATTGAAGTAGAATTTTGCTATACAAAAATATCAAAAACCTCATTTAATAGATAAAAATGACATGAAAACATAAAAATGATAGTTTTCAAAATCTAGTTCCGCTTAAACCAAAGAAACAAATTATACATGTGAAAGTTTATTATTGTAAATACATTCACCTGCTTAATGACATTACAATATCAAGTATTTATTTAAGTTTCACACACTTTGTTTATAGCAGGGATAAAATAAGATACTTGTTTTTTCATTACTGATGATAAGTCTTGTAAATATCAAATTAAACCTACTTGTCTTGTGATAAAAACTGTTTTTAGGAAATATAAAAGTGTCTTCAAAAATGGAAACTTACTTGAAATCGCAATACATTTATTCAGTACAAATGAAACATCTAAAAATATTTTTGTAACTTTATATAACGTTATTAAAATAACATTACAAAATAACTTTTTATGAATTGTTATAGTTTATTATAACGTTAGAAAAATATCGTTACGTTATTGTTTTAGAAATTGTAGTTGAATCGTTATTATAACGTTATCGGGTATCGTTACGTTATTTTATCCATCACTGGTTAATAGTCTGGTTAACCCGAACTCATTTAGTCAGGAATCTCACTTCAGTTTGAGATCAATATTAACATTATATCACAGGTTCGCTACCTAGTTGATATTAAATGCTACGATCTAAAGTAACGTACCAGTGGCCCGCTAAATAATTGACGTAATAATAATTGAAATAATCGTATTTATAGGTCCAGGCTAGAACCAATTTGGCTGCACATTTTATTTATGTAGTTAGGTGTTATCAGTGTTTGTGCCCCTTTGTGGCATTTCTATCGGTAGTTTTCGTATGAAATATAAGCACATCACGTAAAGATATTATACGTCGGTTAACTTATATGTTTTTACAAACGATCACTAGATGGCAATATTGAAATGTGTCATTACTTCTTGCGTAAAATGTGATATTTGTTATTGTGAAATCAGTGGCATCTTATAAATAGACCGAGTAGTTTATTGAGAGTGAGCGTTTAAAAAAAGTTTGTGAAAAAATAGATATTACTCGTGAAGGTTTTCGTTGGATGATTTTTTACGATTTTGGTAAAGGCCTAACTCAATAACAATGATCGGTTGTAATTAAAAAAAAAAAAAATCGATGCTGTGCACAAAATGATTGAAGAAGATCGGCATGTGACTTACCGTGAGATAAAGGCATCCTGTGGCATATCCCAGATTGCAATACATTCGATTTTGCATGAACATTTAGCTGTGAAAAAGATCTGTTCCCGATGGATTCCGCATAATTTGACCGAAGCTCAAAAAAAGGCTCGTGTTAATTGGTGTAAGGGAATGCTAAAAAAAATCAACTTAGGCACTGCAAAATACGTATACAACATCGTTACAGGTACGAAACTTGGATTTATTCATATGAACCGGAAACTAAAAAACAATCCACTGTTTGGGTCTTCCAATATGAACCGAAACCCACGAAAGTTGTTCGTTCACGAAGCACTTCCAAGAAAATGATCGCTTGTTTCTTCGGTTGTACTGGACATGTCGCAACCATTCCTTTAGAGCAGTGCTTCTTAAAGTGGTGGGCCGCGGCCCCCTTAGGGGGCCGTGGTGTTCCCACAAGGGGGCCGCGAAGAGTTGTAAATATAACACTTAGTTATTTTATTACTTAAAAAGGATGAGTAGCTTTAACTTTAATGCTACATAAATATTATTCTTCATTATACATAGATTATTGAATGATCTGAGCGTAAAAAACTATATGTATGTATGTATTTAAACTAATCTTGGTTCCAAAAACAAAAATTAGGGAGGCCGTGGGTTATTGATTTGAGATGCAGGGGAGCCGCGACATCAAAAAGTTTAAGAAGGACTGCTTTAGAGGATCGAAGAACAGTTAATGCTGAATGGTATACAACAATTTGTTTGCCAGAAGTCATCGACAAAATCAGGAAAAACAACCAAAATTGTCACACCATTCTTCATCATGAAGATGCAAACTCCCACACAGCACGTCAAACAATTAATTATTTGAAGGAAAAAACATAAAATTAATGTCTCATTGCCCGTATTCAACTGATTTATCCCCTAACGACTTTTTTTTTGTTCCCCAATGTCAAACAAAAAATGCGTGGACAGCGATTTTCATCACCTCAAGGTGTTGAAGCATTCGAAAACCATGTTTTTGAAATACCAGTTTTAGAGTGGAAAAAATGCTTCGAGAATTGGTTTGAACGCATGTAAAAGTATATAAATCTTAAAGGTGAATATTTTGAAAAGCAATAAAACAGTTTATTCCAAAAAAAATCTTTCTTAGTTTTTGTAAAAACATAAAAAGTAGCCATCGCATTATATTATTACAGAAAAAATAAAGTATAATTTATATATACGCGCAGTTTTTTTACAGTTATCGGGTCTGTAATTATCGTTTTCCGGGAAGTGAGGCGGAATTATTGTATTCTCAGGCCCAGAATTATTGTATTGCCGTGGGTCAAGTCCTCTTTCGGCGTCCTTGTTTTCCCTTTTCGAGGCCCGAGGTGCTCCAGTGTAGCGAGGACTCTTAATGCATAAAACACTTAAAAGCGTGACCCAGGAGGGGCACGCTCTCGCGCCCCTCACTGCGAGTGCCCTTGCCACTTATACTTATTTGTCATTCGTTATTCAATTTATTTAAATATTACCTTTCAATATATTTCTTGCTTTTTTAATTTCCTTGTTATAAAGAGTAATATCGAATATAATGAAACCACATCTAAGTACTTCTTCTGCGAAATTGTCATCTTCTGCGATTAACATGTGAACATCTTCAGTTTGTTTGTAGAAACCACTTTTTACAGTTCCTACAACTTGGAATTTCACAGGAGGGAGTTTATTCGGGGCATCACCTGTTTCTTCCGCCTCACCCAATGCTTCTTCTCCTCCTTCGCCAGCTATTTCCTGAATGGGGGCTGAAAAGTATTTATCGGCGATAATCTGAAAATGAATGAGGTCAGAAAATAATCAAAAAGTATGTATACAGGATGTTAGGTAAATGTCCGGCATAATTTTAAAGGCAGCATTGTTGACCCATTTGGAGCTAAAAAGTCCTCAACCATTTTTGGATAAGATGCGTATATCGCGTGATAATCGATACAGTACCACCATTTAGGAACCACTAATATTTTGTCTGTGTGTTTGTGACTGAGATAAATAGAAACCATGGAAACAATACCGTAATTTTATTTCAACAAAATGCTTTTTCAATTTTATGAAGAAAAAAGAAATAAGAAAAACTTTAATATTAAAACAAAAATGTTACAAAAAAAAAAAAAAAATAATAAAGCAAATGCTCAAAATGTGCTCCATTTGCATCCAAACATCCTTGGGCTCTCCGTATTAAAGAAGCTTCCACTCGTTGCATTCCAGTATGATTGCGGATATGTTCTACAGCGGCAATAACACGATTTTCAAGATCTTCCTCATTTTGTATAGGTGTTTTATAGACCAGTGTTTTCATGTGGCCCCAAAGATAGAAGTCGCAGCTATCAAGGTCTGGTGACCTAGGAGGCCAAGCAGTAGAACCACTTGTGAAGCAACATTCATCTGATATTAATATTTTTGAAACAAATCCAGGATTTTGGTTGTTTTCTTGAAGCAACCAGTCGCAAAAAAGAACTCTTCGTGGATAGTCGTCTTCGAGAAGTTTTGGACCCTTTGTATATGGTATGGATAAAGCAAATTTTTACGCAAAATGTTCCAAATAGTCCAATGACTCACCACAAATTCACGACCTATCTCTCTAGTAGAAGCTGCTGGATGTTCTTCAATTTGTTCTAATACCTCTTCTACAACATCCAATTCCACTGGTTTTCCTAATTCACTTCCCTTTGGCAAAACAGGTCCAGTTTCGCGTAATCGTTGTGCTACCGCTTCAAAAGTTTTTCTGTTTGGGTGCCTTCTATTCGGAAACCGTTCAGCATATCGTCGTTCTGCTTCCACAACATTGACGACACATTCCCCATAGACAAAATGCATGTCTGCATATTCTTCAATTGTGTAATGTGCCATTTTTTTTAACAAAATCGGAACAAAATTTTAAAATATGACGAACACGTACTTTGATATTCTATTATTGAACTAAAATTAAAATATTTTTTTCTCTATGGCAACTACACAACTTCTGGATTAATATGAAAAATTAAAAAAAGTCAGTGGTTTTCAAAATTTGGGGCATCTGTTTGTTTGTTTATTTCTGGACGAAATTCACACTTTAGAGAAAATTGGCAAAGGAAAAATCGATTGCATTCTACGTCAACCATGCTGTCTTTTAAATTGTGCCGGACATTTACTTAACACCCTGTATACAGGATGTTCATTTTAAATTGCTGACCATTGCTATCTCGAGAACTATAAGAGCTACGAGGTTGCTTAAATTAGATAACAAATGAAGGGTCAGAGGGAAAAACGATGATAGTCCATTTTTTGACAAAAGTGAAATATTAGTGCCATCTGTTAGCTTGTGATCAAAACTATCTATATCTACAACGATTAAGGGGGAAAACCAATGTGAGTTCAGAAAAAAACGCATTCAAATATATGCACTAAAGGGGAAGAACGATAAAAGTCCCGTGCGTCGCGGGAAAAATGATGATGGCCCTAAATGATGAAGAATGGAGGGAGGTAATAAGACATTGCAGAACAAGCCTTCACCATTTCGTGTCGTTGATTGCAATCAGACTTTCTTCAAGACATGGTTAAAAAAATTTAAACCTCTTTATAATGCTAAATGACCCCACTAGGGCTGTGAGCAGTGGCGGCCGGTGAAGCATGTTTGGGAGGGCAAGTGGTATGATCGGACAAGTTCGTACTATATCGCTCAATAGTAGTATAGCAACGATAAAGCACGAGCGTGTCCGATCATGCTGATCATGCTGATGGAATCTCACAATTACACTCCCGAGAACAGATAGCCTTCAAGAGGAAAACCCTGAAGACTTCTATGTGGATTACGAGATGAATGATGAATGAATAGATTTTTCAATGACATGTTTTAATTATTTGTACCTTTTGTAATTTTTTTTTTTTATAATATAAATAGAATTTGAAAAAATGAAAATATTATATTTGAAAAAAATGTGTTTGACCTTAATTTAAAACCTTTCAAAAACATCCAAAAAAATATTTTATTAATCTTGGAATAATCATTCTTTTTAAATAACACCATTTCATACAATTTTTCTAGTTTACTGAGATTCAATATAACGATTTCTTTGGAATCTTTGTTTTGGTTCGAGTTCTTCATATACTAACCATTTTACGTTCATAAACTAACATAATGATCTTATAATGTGGAAGTACAGATTGATAAGTAAAGATGAGCCTTTTATATTGTCTCTGTGAGCCTTTCAGCTTCTTCAGTTCTATCACTTCGCCAACCTAACCTGATCTAATAACTGCTGAACTAATAACTGCTGTTAACATGGATATGTAGGGACTTATTCTGGAGTTGGTAAAATTGTAGTTTGGCAACTATACTTGAGCCAATAAATAGTTCCAACAACATACCTTGAGATAGAGAAAAAAATGTAATACTAACACTTGATATAGCTCTCCCATGTAGTGTATCAACATGGTTGATGAATATTCTGTATGGAATAAAATTCGCGCTTTCCTCAAATGTAGTATCTAAAGCAGTTAACTCTAAAATATCTTTCTCCACATCCATCGTCACTGTCAAATAATGGCAAGTTGTCAATATAAAACAGTTGTCTGTATACTACAATTATTTATTTAGTTTCTATAACAGCAGTATTTAGGATTAAATAACGTTTTTGAAGATCAATCTTCCCAACGCTAAAAAAACCAAACAAAGACTCCTTAAAAGCCAGCTCATATCGCCCCATTTTTTGTGTAATGAAAATGTACGAAAGATTGATAAAAACTCGTTTAGAATGTTGGTTAGAACATTTTACCTCACTACCAGTACGGATTTAGAAAAGGTAAAAACACAATTGATAACCTTGCTAGCCTACTTTGCGACGTACAAAACAGTAACTTATCTAATTCCTTCTTATCTGCAATATTGTCAGTATAAAAATACTATACAACAAGATGATCATACTAGAAATCCCTACTAAAATATGTAACTGTATAATAAAACTGTTATCTGCAAGAGAAGTCTACATCAAAATTAATGGCACACTGACAAGTCCAAGGAAGACGTTCACAGGTTTGCCACAAGGTCTTGTGCTTTCACCAATTTTATTCTATCTGATATTTAGCACATATTCAGTCCAAAAATTAAAATCATACAATTTGCAGACGATAAGTGCATTCACGTTAAAAAACCAGCACTACAGTTTTTACTTAAATTATAGTTTTTTAATGTTTTTATTGTTATGTACCTAGTATTGTATTTTATTCATTTTATATTGTGACCTGTTTTCTACTTTTATATTTTATTTATTTATTTTTTATTAATTTTGACTACATATAATTTTCTAACATGCACTCTCTTACTTCTATCTATGATTTTTAATGTTCCACAATAATATGACAAACAACCTTAATCCGTTTGTTAATCCTCCGCAAGTAGGTCCCTACCTATAGTTGACCCCAACCACCCAACCAATAGCAACACACTTATAACATGGTCCCACTCTTACAATACCCGGTATAAAAACTCGAAGTAAATTTAAATGATGAAACAGATTGTTGAGCAGTTTCCGAAACGTCCGAAATAATTTTATATACCTCATGAAGTATTATATTGATACTAATACTCATTATATTGAACTATTCTAGCCTAGTACTATCAGCAATAACAAACGTCCAAAATAACGGTGTCCGCATTAATATTGGACCATTGCAAAATAATTTCAAAGATATTATATTGAATATGTTTTGTATTTTTCGTTCAATTTTCGAACAGACCTTTTATATTATTTATTTGTATTTGTCCGTGCAAGATTTCTTTTAATGAGTATGCGTATTTTTAATGGTTTTATTTATTTATTTATTGTCTAGTTTACTGTTTTTAATATGTAGTCTAGTCATTTAGATGGGCTGCGTTAGGTGCAAATAGCCTTTGTTGCTGTGCGCCAAAAAATTTAACTAACTAACTAACTAACTCTTTTTCTATTATTATTTCTTATTCGCCAGTCGTCAAAACGTAGACGTGAAATATAAAATTATGAATATTCTACGTGAACGTTTCTACGTGTACGTTCATCTACGTCTGATTGGAAACCGTAGCATGCATTTTCCTATTACTTATATTTTCACATAGATATAGGATTCACCGTCTCCGTCTATTGGAAACCATCCTTTAGTAAGAAAACAGTAGATTGACATGTAAAAACTGTAGTTTGGAGCTTTGAACATAATTACTAAGAACATCAATTACCAACTACAAACCGGATGCAAAAAATCTCGCAAAACAAAAACGTTAATAAAAATAAATATTAAATTCATGTTTTTTTTTTTCGTTATTTAACTACATTTATTGTTTTTTTTTTTTTTATTCAAACGAACCTAACCTAACCTAACTTCAATATTTCAGTTTGTCTGTACTAGTATTTGTATAAGTTTTTTTAATAATTAGAGTAGACTGTTGTACCTCGAGTATAATTAGGATTGCCAGGTTAAACTGTTCTATAATCGCCGAATTTGTTAGTAGATGTCGCCCAAAGCGCCGAAATAGAGACACATCACAATCAAAAAATAATATCTTCGTAAAAAATTAAGACAAACAATTTCTTATTTTAATAACACAAATAAGTGTTAATATTAGATTATTGAGGACATCTTTATGAGTCATATTTTTATAGATTTGTTTCAACACAGTTCAGAATCCGAACGGAACGTTTTTTTTTTTTTTATTTATTTATTTTGTGACCTTTGCTTCTTCGACAATTAGCCAGGAAAATTCTTATTTTTGAAAAATCCATGCCTGATCGGGATTCGAACTCGAGACCTTAGTAACGTAGAGCACATATGTTACCGCTACGCTACGCCGGTCGTCTGGAAAGGATGGCACCGCGCTTGCGTACTTAAAAAAAAACCGTTTAAAATGAACTCTATTGAAGCGTATTTTTGTAAGTACGCAAGCGCGGAACGTTTTGTTCCGATTCTGAACTGTGTTGAAACAAACCTTATTTAAATAAATATTTATTGAATAAATCATGATACATACGTACTTTTTAGGTAGAGTCCGGTCGTCCTAAGAAACGGCTGTTCCAAACGTTTATATGCAAACTACACGTTTAGTGTTTATTCAAAGACCGAGGTTGCTAGTGATATTTCATAATTTGTTGTCAGGAAACATTTATGACGAGGGAGGGGCGAAGTTTTGGGGCCCAAGTATAAGTAAAATTTATGTCGAAATTTAAATCGACGCTACTGTAATTGGGCATAAAGATTTAGAACAGCTTATACCACCTAAATACGCAACAAATAAATAAAGTTTCCCTCTCAGAAAAGTGGAACAAAATTAAATATACTATATCTCTAAAACACTTAAACATTATTTTCTCTTAGTTATAATTACAAAAAAGATACAGTATAGAGATAACACACAATATACAGTGTACATAAACTATTCAAAACACAACAAAATAATTAAAATTATAATTAGAATATATAAGATATAAATTAATATTAAACCTATATATGTACAATAAGCGCCTTTTATCGAGAAAATTTTATGACGTGATATGATTATGAGAATTATAAGAGTATGAAACACAAAACGCCCAAAAAAGCTTTCTTTTGAAAACATAGACGCCCAATTCGGCGCTATCGCAATTTGTCGACAATGAGGCGCAATTTGCCTTTTTCAGTCGCCCAATTTGCGATAAATCGCCGAATCTGGCAACGCTGAGTATAATGTACTTTGGAACAGCTTAAAGTTCTTGACCTTCTCTAACATCTAGGGGTCTCTATGTGATGTATGTGGTGTATCTATGTTGTTAGACAGTAGCCGGTTTTATTTGATATCAGTTCGCTTGCGATTAAGTTATTTGAAGAAAAATAAAGATAATTTTTGTTTAATCTATGTTTATTCTATATTTAATGTTGAAAAGCTTGCGGCTCTTCAGTATTTCAAGATTTCAAAACATGGCTCTCAGTATAGCAACGCTTGGGCACCCCTGCTATAGAAACTAAATCCCACAAACAAATTCTCTGCTGGTTTATATCCATCAGCATTTAGCTGTTTAGTATTATTTCGTAATTTATTATACAATACAGGGCCGTAATAAGAGGGACTTTGTTTTGTGAGTACTTAGTAACATGTTGTTTTTGTGTCTTGTGTTATGATAATAATAATAATAATAATATTTATTATGTGCTAATAATGTTACATTTTTTACAATCGTGAATTCGTTGATAACATTACTTTTACAAAATATGTAGGGGACATTACAAGATGCATATTATAATATTTTATATATAGGTTATAAATGTGCAGTATGTTTACAAATGTCATACATAGGTACATGATATTTAGCTGGACAAACTGAGTGATCATAGAACCTCCTTCAAGTCACTAAAATCGTTTATCAGATACTCCTCAGTGGAGTAGAAGGCCCTGCATATTAAATATCTCTTGGTTATTTTTTTGAATTTTGAAATGTAGAGACTTTTGATGGCTGGAGGAAGCACATTGTAAAATTTAATCGCGAAGAAATTGGTACTATACCTGGACATTCCAAGTCTTGTGAAGTCTGGACTTATCTCGTTTTTATTTCTAGTGTCATGTCTATGGACTGAACTTTGGACTAGGAATATGGTTTGCCAACGTGGTGGCCGAGCGCATTTAGTCGTGCGGTTTGTACTGGTGGAAACCCAGTACGACTGTCCGGTCTGTGGTTCGAGCCTGCTTCATTGGTGATATTATTCGGGCGAGAATAATATGTTTACATTACTCTCATTTTCACAATCATTCACCCTTCATCCAGGTATAGGAGCTCGCCCCCTGGCATCGGCGATTAGCCTCGTTGCAGAAATAAAGGCCGATGTAAAATAATTAATATAATAATAATAATAATAGGAATATGGCTTGGTTTTCATGAACGTAGAGGATGCAGTGGTGAATATACAGGGAAGGTAATGTTAATAAACCCTACTCCACAAATGCTTTCTTGCACTCGTACCGGTATTGGATATTCCCCATAATCCTGCAGCTCTACGTTGGAGAGAAAATAACCGTCCCACATGGCTGGAATGACCCCAGATTAGAATGACATAAGTCAATTGGGCTTGAATAGAGGCAAAGTAGTAGGTTCTTTGAACTGCCTTAGACGCGCACCATTTCTTTAGCCAGTAAATAGACGAACAAAGTTTCTTGGCTATTTTGTTAGCATGCTGATCCCAAATCAACGAAGGGTAAATAATTGATGTATAGTAGGAATAGAATAGGGCCCAGAACTGACCCTTGTGGGACTCCGTGTTTTACATTTTGAGTGCAGGGGCATAGCCAGAATTTTTTTCAGGGGGGGTGTGGAATGTTCTTTCTTATAAAATAAAGTTACATATACAATATAACAGATTTTATTGAAATTAAATTTTATACTAAATAAAAAATAGAACTTTCTGAAAATTTGGTAATTAATAAAACGTTTGTCTCATTCTCTTTTTCTGCTTTTTCCACGTATGTACAATCTATAATAATACTTAAGATCTTTTCTCGGCTGGGGGGGGGGGGGCGATTCGTTAACATCCAAAGCCTCCCTCTTGGCTACGCCCTTGTGTGTGTGTATCGCTATGTATAGTTAAAGTATGTATATGTTACCGTTAAAGCGTGTAATCCGTTATTACATGTAATGACTAGTTATTTCTCTTAATAAAAAAAAAAACAATAAAATAAAATAAATGAACGTATATTCTAGTCTTCTTTCTTAGAATATAGCAGATATATATATACATACAAAATTTATTTTTATAAAACTTCATAATAGCAGCATCTATTATTTAAGGAATTTCTACTGCATTTATCAAAATAATATGTTTTAGTTTAATAAAAGAGTAGCTCAAATTTTTTTGTAAGTGACTAAAAACTGATAACACCCTTTATACTTTTTGCTTTTCACCAAATAAATAGAAGTCTTACCAGGCTAGTTTTACGGACAACCCCTAAAAAAAACCTGTGTACGCCTCTGTATGAAGCGCATGAACCGCATATCCAGACCGCACGCTACTGATTAAAGTTTAGATGTATAAAAACTAACAGGAAATTTATATTTAATTCTTAACGCTACTGCAACATTTTATCAACTTTGATTTGGCTAATCTTATCATTATTAGTGTGAAGTTCGTCAATTGAACATCAGTTGATTTTAGTGTAGTATACACGTAAATCGAATATTTTAATTTAAAAGTTGTATATTCTGGTTAATCTGCTGCTAAGATTGTATTGAACTGCAGGTAAGACTAATATCACAGTATTCGCGACTATAATTACCGAAACGGCACCACTATCGCCTTCTGAACTTTTGACACGAAAAAGGATAGTCATCTGTCAACGTATGTAAACAGTATTAGTTTATAAACAATTTTTGGTCTAATTTACGTTTTCTTGTTGTATACAGTATATTTGAATTATAGCCGAGTATTAAAAAAGTGTATAATATATATATATATATATATATATATATATATATATATATATATATTCGTTGTAAAAGGGAGCGAGAATGGACAAAAATAATTTAAAAAAAACACGTTGAACTATACGTAAACAATGACAGTATACTTTTTCCAAGTGTTCGCTTTATTGCCGCTAGAGGGATACGCGTTAAGTTGAGTCACCAATATAGTGTTCCTTCAGACTTTAGATCATATGTTCCCAATCTTTTTAAGATGTTGTACCGGTATGTAGTAGACCAGGGGTTCTTAAACTTATGTAGTCCGAGGACCCCCTCTTGAACAACATTTTTTTTTGCGGATCCCCATCCCAACCCTAGGCATTTTACGTCGTTCTTGAGATTTAATTTTTGGCTCAATAATCTCATTTGCACTACGTTATAATAAATATTGGTAACAATGTATCGCTGGTTATTTTAATAATAACCAGCGTATATATATATATATATATATATATATATATATTGATACAACCGACGCGGTCAGACCAATGATATCCAACAGGCGACCTAAGACCTACCGTTATTTAAAGGATTTCGCGTGTATATATGCCAGATATAGAATCTACCAGTTATAACTCTCAGGGCACACTGAGAGGGGTAAGAAAATCTCAAAAAAAAAATTCGCTATGTTTAATAAACCTTATTAGATCCAGTATATGGAACCGCTTTTTCAGTATCACCTGTATAAAATAGTGTTGTTCAATCGACATTGTCAGGCCTTGCGACGTTGCCAATTTTATCATAGTGTATAATATGATTTGCAAAGTTGAAAACATTCAAACCGACTCATTCAGTCCTACTGTTCAGGAGTATGTTTACACTCAAGAGTGCATTTTAAATAAATAATAATGATATTATATGTGAAAAAACACTTGTTGATAATTCATATACGTATTTGCAATGTAACATGTGGATCAAAATGTCCTTTCTTCGGGCGGCTATGTTTTATATAAGAAAATCTCCTTTTTTTTTCGACAAATGACACGTGCATTATGAATACTCAATTAACAAAAGAAGATCTGCGATTTATAATACATAAGCCATCTGAGACTGAAAGACTTTTTGATCATAAGTTAGTAATTACATTTAATATATGCCGATTATTATTTTATACATAAAATATATTCGGGGGATCCTCCTGTGCTGTTTTTTTTTCACGCGTTTTTGAAAATGATTACACTTCAAATTAAATAATTTTGTTACTCAATAAAATGAAGAAATATTAGTCAATACTGTCGCATACCTGACCCGAAAAGCACAGCCACTAGGTTGTACTGCGCATTAAAATATATTTTTACAAATTGTATCTTGGTTTTAATTATATTGGCGTATTATTTACGTATTTTGTTATTAAGGACATTTATTACTGTATAAATTCAGTAAACTATTACTGTCGTGATAATAAAAGGTAATATTTACAATTATATTTCTCATATGAAAAATAAAGAGAAGTCATCATCATCATTGACGCGACAGCGCGAGATGAGTCTAGATCTCTTGATTTCAAGTTTTGTGACCACATTTTCAATCTGTGTACATGTAGGAGTAATATAGACAGGATTACGTCTAGTTTTTAGCGCACACAGAAATGCCCGTCCAGCTTATAACCGGTTGCTAAGCAGAGCCCGTAATTTGTCTAAATATTTTTTACACAAATTATTTTAACAATTTAATTATTATCTACTTGCGAGCGGTCAACGGCAAGCACAAACGATTTATTGCTGGCAGCCACAGGCTTACTTGTGATAAGTAAAATTAAGCAAGATCCTTAGAATCACCGATAAACGAAAATCTATACACCAAAAAGAAGTATGCGTGACAGGTGGATCATAAACGAGAAAAAAAAAATATTTGTAAAAGGTTGTTTAATTAGACCTTTTTGTTATATCTCACTGTTTTTTTTTTTAGTGCAGTTTCGGCTCTGGCAATTCTCAAATTTACGGTGAGCCGAAACTACAGTCAGTGAACTAATCTGTGAAACGTAACAACAAGCATCATTTAACAACCTTTTATCTTCTAAGTGAAATTTACAAAGTTGTGGAAAATTTACATATATAAATAAAATTGGAGGTTAAATCTGTTCTTTTTTAGGGTTTTGTAAAACCCTTATACCGTCATTTTGTCGTCTGTCTGTCTGTCTGTCTGTTCGGTAAAAATTGTAGCCGAACGGCTAAACCTAGAGAGTTGAAATTTGACATGCTTATACAACTCTTTGACCCGCACATACGAAAAATACTAAAACATCTAAAAAACATATTCCCCTAAAAATATAAGCAAACATATGCTCATCGAAAAAAAATATTTTTTTTTACAATTCTGTGTATGATATCAAATGAAAGCCCTTGAAACCTGAATTAACGATCAAAATGTTATTTTTGCAAAATAAATTATTTTGACGCGATTTTTGCGAGAATTGTGCAAAATTTTGTCCCACACCCTGTAGCCCAGATGGTTTAAACTAAAAATCTGAAAAAATTCTAAGTAATGTACAATGGTGTGAACCGGAATAGTAAAACAGGAATTTTTGATCAGATTATGTTTTCGGAAAATAACGCATTTTTTGTGTTTTTAACTAAAATATGTAAAATATTTAATCCGCTATTTAACACAGTAAAGGAGTGAACGTTCGTAGATCAGTGGTAACGTTCTCGCTTCGTAAGTTGCAAACTACTGTTCAACTCCCGTCAATTTTTGTTTTTTCTGTTTTTTTTTGCATTTTTATTTTGTTTAAATTATTTTGTCAAAATTCTAGTTATATTTTGGCAAATGTTGCATTTAATTTTTAAAAGCGTAAATTTAATAACCAGTGGGAAGTGTTGATATTATAATTTAATTCTATGTTTGAATGTATACGAAATCAGAGGGGCGGAGTTTATGACTTAAACAACCAATGGAAGCCGTAGGCGCAATTTTCAAAATAAAATGAACCTTGCTATATAAAAAAAAAAATACTGCAAATTTTTCGAAACCCAAATAATGGTATTAGGCATTCGAATTAAAATTAATAAAAAAATATTTTAACATAAAATTTGTTTTGGCTTCCTAAATAATCATCATTCACTAAATACCTGCGAAACCCTGAAACGTGTGAAAATTCACACTTCACATAATTTTTTCTTGGTACCCATTTTTCGTTTCTACATGTTCCAAGTGAATATAAGACAACATTCACAAAAAAAATCTCTCTGTCTGTCTGATATGCTTTTTTTCTATGGGTTTATTTATCTGACACTCAAAAAACAAGAGCTATATATATTTTCTCGTAATTTAATGTCATGACAGAGTGAAACCAGGTTTCGAGCCTATGATATGGCATCTTAAAATCTGAAGTTAAGAGGCGAATGTAGCCACCACCAAAGTCCATCGTTGCACGCGGGGTGCGGTGGCGAGAAGTCGTATTACGTCATTGGGGGAGTGACCAAAGTGGAAGTAGCTTACAGGGAGAGGGAAAAGTGCTAATATTTATAAATCAACCTGTATTTTTGGGAATCATAAAATATAGATTAAATATATTCGAATCAATTTGATTTTTTTTTTTAATTTCAAGATATGAAAGAAAATATCAAAATTTTAATAAGTAAATAAGTAAATAAATTTTAATAAAAAATGAAGTAAATAAATTAAATATTTTAATAAGTTTAAATTTGTATTTTGATTTATTTTTAATTTTCAATTTTACAGTGCTATACTTTTTTCAATTTCACATGACTTACTCAGTAAATGAATAAAAATTACAAATGTTAACTCTTAACCACTCTATATTGTAATTTTATCTTTAAAATAAGCTCTTGTATGTGAAAAGTGATTAATATTTATTACCAATTCGGATTTTACAGATAATTTTGTAGAAATAATAGTTTTTTTTTTATCATCAAAAAATTATGTTAATAATCATAGATTCACCCCTTTAGGGGTTGATTTAACCTTTTGGTTAAACTCGATTACAGTATAACAATCCCATACGTTACCATAACAATCATGTTCTGACCATTTGGTTATAGTTAACTAAGCTTTCAGAAGCCGGCCATAATTATTTAACTTAATTTTTGGGACCATTTTTTTGTGTCAATATGAATTTGTATTCTACCACGGAAAGTCTAAAATAAAACAGGTAAATTTGACGTCACAAACTGTTTTATTCCAAAGATCTTCTGTTACCCATTTCAACCGAATTCAAAGATATGTGTAGGAAACGAAGGCGGAGCTTAAGACTCCCTCTACTATGATTAGATTAGTTTAAAACCACGCTACCAGATGGATACATCTCTCGATGCTTGTAAATGCCAGTATTTCATATAAATAGTGTTTCGGTGTGGGCCAAAGAATTGGTGCTAAATATTAATTAATTTTCATAAATAAGGGCTCATTTTAAAGATAAAAGTACAATCTATAGGATTCTAGCTATGGAATTTGCAATTGTTATTGATTTACGGAGGAACAGTGATGTGAAGTTAGACAAAGTTTAGGACATTGTAAAACTGAAAATTAAAAATAAAACCAAATTTTAACTCTTAAATCCAACGGAGCCAATCATTATCTTCAAATTAAAAAAAAAAATCAAATTGATCCGACAACATTTGGTTCAAATTCTTTGGCCCTTTCAAATGCACGTATCCGTTGAGCGTAACCCAGGTAACAGTACGCTCTTAAACGTACACATAAATGTTCAATACTCAAAATGAAATGGGAACTTTTGTTTTTTACAATTATTTTTATTTTTTACAATTAAGAAAAGTAATTGTTCAAACGAGTTATTTGTAATTTGAAACCTTTTGTGTTCTTCTTTGGAATTAAAAATAAATTATGGACATTGATGTTCGTATTAGAATAATTTTCTGTGAAATATATGAACAAAGTTCAAAATTATTAAAATGTACATTTATTTGGGATTCTAATAAAAATATTAAATAAAATTAACGTCTCATTTGAAGCAGTAACATTCAGCACGCTTTAAAAAATCTATAAACTATAAAAATGTAATTATTTCTAAATTGGAAAAAAAAGGAGAATTTCATGGCGCAAATACCAAAATTTTAATTTGAACAAATTTGATACAAATCGGTTATATGCATTGTTTTCAAGTATCTACGAGTCTGCCAAAACTAAATTTGAGTTTAAAGTTTTTCTGTAAGACAAATTGAAACAAAATATTTAAGTTCTTACAATGAACTAAAATTATCATGACTGGAATGTTTATCTAGCTCATTCTATACAGTGTTGCCAGATTTAAGGCTTGACAACGTCGACTGAATTGTGCTGGTCTGACAAAGTCGGAATCGTACATTTTTTGTATAAAAAGTTATATACAAAAACTACTGGCGCGCGCTCTTCACGACAAATCAGTGAACTAAATTTGTATATAAATATACGATCTACCCTCGTATTCAGACCATTTGTGAAATTTTCTCTGTCATCGCTGCTATATAATCAGGGTGCAAGAGCTCCAAAAAACATGAAAAACGTTTTCAGACCATTCCCCTGGTCTGAAAACGTCAATTTTGGTTTGACACCGTCCATTGAGTACATAGAATTGGCTTGCATAAGCGGTAAAACAAATATATATATATATATATATACGTATAGTTCACCGTGTTTTTTTTAAAATTATTTTTGTCCCGAAAAAAAAAAAAAACACGGTGAACTATACGTAAACAATGACAGTATACTTTTTCCAAGTGTTCGCTTTATTGCCGCTAGAGGGATACGCGTTAAGTTGAGTCAGCAATATAGTGTTCCTTTAGACTTTAGATCATATGTTCCCAATCTTTTTAAGATGTTGTACCGGTATGTAGTAGACCAGGGGTTCTTAAACTTATGTAGTCCGAGGACCCCCTCTTGAACAACATTTTTTTTTTGCGGATCCCCATCCCAACCCTAGACATTTTACGTCGTTCTTGAGATTTAATTTTTGGCTCAATAATCTCATTTGCACTACGTTATAATAAATATTGGTAAAAATGTATCGCTGGTTATTTTAATAAATGGTCTTGTGCATTTATACAGATGAACATTTTTATTAGCATATAGAATAAAAAACATAAAATAAATAAAAATAGTAGTAAAAAGTATAAAAAAAATTACAAATTATAATACGGTAAACTCATACAAACATATCTTGGTCAAATATTGGACAGAATAGATCGTATTATAATATGTTTTCTGTAAATAATTTGCAGTTGAATAAAAATATTAAAATTTTTACTAATTATTGTTTAGTTATGTCAATAACTAGTTAGATAACAAAAAATACAAAAGTCTTGACCATGTAGGATTTTTATTAAATTAGTTATTTAAATAAAAGCGAAAAGTTGAGGGATGTAAAGTTAATGTCAAAATTGTTTCGTGGACCCCCGGTAATGGCTACGTGGACCCCCAGGGGTCCGCGTAAATCGCGTATTGTAAATCGTAGATTACCTTTAAATAAAAAAAAAAGTTCGGAAAACAGGAAAAATACAACTTGTGTTCATTTTCATCATGTAAACAAATACACGAGTAAGAGTTTAATGTCACTTTCGATTGTTCCAGTTTTGCCGCATATGGCGCTGCGATCTTAAAAAGTTTCCCCTATATATTGAAGTTTTTATTTATTTTTTCCTATTTATCGTACATTTTTTAATTATATTGACCTAGCATAGAGTGAACGCTAGTTTTGAAAGTGTATAGCTACTCTTTTGTATATTGGCTCAATTATATGTTAAAATAAGTGAAAATGGCGAGTTCTGATTCATCTTTGAATGAGTTATTTCTAACAGAATCACTATATTTAAAAATGGAACTAACTTTAAAGCTTCATAAATTATTTGTATTACTGGTAATGGTGCCACCATCAGCTAATGTACTTTTAAATCGCCAAAAATTATATACAGGATGTTTGTTTGAAACGCCGCACCTCGAATCACTCCTTTATTTTAAGAGAAAAACATTCTTCAGAAGAAAAGATAAACTATGATCTATTTCAAAGTAGAAAAATGTGTGTAAGAAGATAGGAGCTGTTTGTCCTTGCTTCGGATTGGTTTAGATCGTCATCCCTATTACACTGTAAAAATATTGTTTTTAGTCCAAGTTGACAAATGTTCAGTGTCGTACATTGGAAATATATATTATTTATATTATTTAATTTTTCTCATATATTTTGTTATTATTTACATATTTAGACTTTTATTTATATTCTTGGCGTAGATTTTATGGAGAAAATTCTCTATGTAATTTGTCTTTACGCAGTTATATATTTTTTAGGTTATCTGACATATAAATATTTTTTGAAAGTTGACAATTAACAGATCAAGAAAGAGGACTAATGTGAAGCCAAAAGACAACCCAGCTGATTGTGCCCAAAGAAGAAGTTATTGATATAATTTTTAGACCTTCATATATACATATATTTTTAATTTTTATTTACAATAATTATTTAAATAAGAAACTTTAGCTCTGAAGATATATTGTTTGTTTTATTGCTTTGTTTAAACTCTTTTAGCCAAATCTCTCTTTTTATATATAGTACATAATTTTTAAAATTAATATTTTTTTAACTTTTTCAAATTTCTAATTAAACTGAATTTATGTCGTATAAATAACGTAAGTGTATTATCTGCCTGGTTTATTTCAATATCTTATTAACGTTTTTTATATTTAAAAAAAAAAAAAAAACACTTGCTAACCCAGTTGCTACGCCCATGCCCTAGTTGTAACTTATTTTAAAATTCCCGCTATACTGTATTTGATCAGTATAAATCGTACTCGGTTCGCAGCGCTATCTACTTTTTTCTACTTTGAAATAGACCATAGACAAAAGGGCCCACTAAAGGACTAATAATAATAATAATTCTGCATCACTTCCGGTTTCAACAGAAAATTTTTCAACTTTTTATCTAGCATAGGGAATCGTTACTTTAATTTTCTTTACATTAAATCAGCTTTACAAGGATGTCAAAATATCATACTGTTTTTATACCTCAGAATTCCTAATTTTTTTAAATAAAGTGGTAACTGTAAATGTATTTGGAAAAAATCCCTAAAAACAAAAATGCTTAGAACTCTGTATATAATTATCATAGGTATAACATTCTGTTTTGCATCAACGTTTTCAGAAAATACGAGTTCTTCAAACTTCGTAATTTTTATAAATACACTAAAAAACACTTAGGCGCATTGTGGATAGTGCATTTACATTTCTTTAAATTAAAAATGCATCTAATAAGTTGGCGTTCTTAAAACTAAAAACTTCTGTTGGTCTGCCAGACGCAGACCAGGTAATCTGCTAGTAAATTATAAAAGAAAATAATAATAAATATATAAGATTTGAAATTTTCCATTCATTCGAGTTTCGGATTATAGCGATTTCGCTTATTTTATAGTTTTCTAACAACATTAACCGAAATAACCGAGGTATTCTTGTACTAAATTAATATTTTATTTTATTTTAGAAATATGGCTGATAAGAAAATAATGTTTTTAAATACTGGAGAAAAATCCAATATTAATTTACAAGGCGCAGAAGTAGAAAATTATGAAGCTCATCCTTCTGATGTTTCTAACCAAGTACAAAACGATGGACCAACAAATACTGCCTCTATACCGCAACAAATACCAACACAACTACACGAGGGGACTGTGTATGTCAACACTGGTACGCATCAACACATCAAAGCACAAGGGGCTAACATTAAGAACTACAAAACTCAACATCTTCTAAATACAACTAACAGTCAGCAGCCATCGTCTTCTTCAGAACCAGAAGAACAAATGGATTTGAAATAAGTTCTTGGAATGCAAAAATGAAATTGCCCTCTTTTGAAACATTTTATTGCCACTAAATCTAATAAATCTGGTATACCAAACACTTTAATATATAATGACTGTGTTGCCAATGATCCTGCAACAATCTGCAGCATGTTTTCGAACTACTTCCACTCTGTCTATGAATCTGCAGACTCTATTATTGTTAACGAAAATGTCCATGATTCCAATTCTATTCTCTCTCTCTCTCTCTTTGTCCTTTTAGCTCCCAAGTGGAGCATAGGGCGCGTAAACGCGTTTCTATAGCCGGTAGAAAAAAGTGGTTGGTTGGCTAGACCAACGCACTTCACTTCTTCTTATTTTATTTTTAGTTAGTGTTTCATTTATTCTCATTTACACATATTTTTTGAACAATCTCTCTCCACTTTTCTCTATCCTTTGCTTTCCTTTTAATTTCATTCCAAGTCATTCCAATTTCTGCATATTCTCTGTTTATGCTTCTTTTCCATGTCTCTGTCGGTCTTCCAGTTTTCCGTTTCCCTTTTGGATTGTATTCTATCGCTTGTCTTGCTATGTTTTCCATTGGTTTTCTTAACGTGTGTCCTATCCATTTCCATTTCTTATTTTTTATAGTCATCCTAACTGGTTCTTGTTCTGTTATTTCCCACAATTTTTCATTTGTAATTTTTTAGGGCCAGAATATTCCCAAGATTTTCCTTAAACATCTGTTTAAAAGTTTGTATACGTTGTATGTCCTTCTTGTCTCCTTTCTACGTTTCGGCTCCATACAGCAGGATACTTTTCACATTACTGTTGTATAATTTTATTTTAGTTTTCCTTGTTATTCCTTTTGCCTCCCATACCTTCCTTAACATGTTAAATGCATTTTGTGCTTTTCCTTGTCTGTATGTCTGTAGTGCACCCGCCGTTTCCTTCTATCGTGCTGCCTAGATAACAAAATTTATCAACAGTTTTTACTTCTTTTCCTTGTACATATATCTTCCTGTCTTTCATGTTATTTCCTTGTAAGATATGAGTTTTCTCGACATTTATTTTGAGTCCTATACCTTTGGCCGCTTCTGCTAGTTTTTCCAGTTTCTTCTGCATATGTCCACTATTCTCTGTTTATAAACAAACGTCATCCGCATATTCCAGATCTTCCAGTTGATTGTAGATATTCCATGTTATGCCTGTTTTGCCATCTACGACCTTTCTCATCACCCAATCAATGACTATGACAAACAAAGTTGGGGAAAGTATGCAGCCCCGTCTCACTCCGCTGTTTATGTCGATTTCTTGCGTTAATTTACCTCCGTGCTCGATTCTTGCTGTATATCCTTCGTATAATAACTTTATTATAGATATATATTTCTCCGGTATTCCATATTTTCCCAAAATTAACCACATCTTGTCTCTGTTTACACGATCAAAGGCTTTTTCGAAATCGACAAAGGTAGTATATATTTCTTTTTGCCATTCATTTGCCTGTACTAAGATTATACGCAGAGTGCAGATATGATCAATACAAGAACGTTTCGCTCTAAATCCAGCTTGGTTTTTCCTAAGGGTTTTATCAATATCAATTTTCATCCTTTCTAATAATATTCTGCACATTATTTTTGACGTCACGCTTAATAATGTAATCTACTCTAATTGCTCTCCAGTTACCACACTTCGTTAGATCCCCCTTTTTTGGGGGGATTCTATTAATCTAAGGCCCGGTTTTTCCACCTTCAGATAAAGTTCCAGGTAACTATCTGACAGATAAGGTTATTTTTAACTTCATCTGCTGAGTAAATGTCATCCCTTCTTTCTATACAACTGTATCTATCGGATAGTTATCTAACGTATAATGAGACTGACGTATTGGATTCACTGACTGGTATTGACATTTATTCAGCAGATGAAGTTACAAATAACCTTATCTGTCAGATAGTTACCTGGAACTTTATCTGAAGGTGGAAAGACCGGGCCTAAGTAATTTAAAATTTTCAAAAAAAGAAGTGCAAACTGCTCTCCTTAATCTCGACACTAAAAAAGGTTCCGGCTCAGACAATATTCTCCCTAAATTTAGCCGATGACTTAACTCGTCTATTTTCCATTATTTTTAATAAGTCGCTCTTGAAAATGTTTTTCCAGACAATTGGAAAAAAGCATTAATTGTAACAATTCTGGTGACAAATCTGGTGACAAATGTTTAGTTAAAAACTACCGACCTATTTCAAAACTTAATACAATGAGCAAATTGTTTGAAAAATTGATCTACAATTATCTTTTTCAATCGGTAAGAGCCATAATCATTCAACAACAGCACGGTGTTTTTACAGGGCGATCTGTAGAGCCAAATTTGTTAATATACGTGGATTATTTATCTCATAATATGAATGAACAAATTCAAGTTGATTCCATTAGCACGGACTTGAAAAAAGCGTTTGATAAGATCAACCATTCTATACTTATTAATAAACTTTTCAAACTCGGCATTCGCGGTGACCTCCTTAGGTGAATTATATCCTACATTAGTAACAGATCCCAGGCTGTCTGTATCAATGGATTCACATCCAGTTTTGTAGAGCTCAATTCCGGTTTGGCACAAGGGTCCCACCTTGGGCCGCTTTTTTTCTTATTATTTATCAATGATGTATCATCAATATTCAAAGATGTTCAGTTCCAGCTCCCAGTCAAAAACTCGTTTCTGCGCAATGTGTTGTTTCGAAAATGTACGACCTATAGAAAGAGTATATAAATGCACATTTTCTAAGTACATATGGTCCCAAATTTATTAAGCCGTTGGTAAAATTGATTCTTAATTCTCTTTAATATGAATAAAACTTGTACAATAATTTAAGTGTATATTGATATTAATTAAAATTTATAAAAATTATTTTAAATTATTTAAATTTCTAAAAAACTTGAAATATTTCATTTATAAACAGAACTATCTTAACAGAAAAATCAATACAATACAAATTGTTTATAAGAAAACAAATCTTATTTGTTTACGCTTTTTTTCAGTTTGGTGAATATTAGGGTAGTTACGGGGGGACACCCTAAAACTAAAATATTGAAATATTTCACTTCTTATTCTCTTCACATCTAAAATTAATGTAAGAAAATTTATTTAGAACGAAGAAACATTCCTTTCGAAGAAAAAATAAATTAAAACAAGTAGAAAATCAAAAAATTAAGCGATATTTTTATATTTATAGCCAAATATCAAACTTCACGTGTATATAACATATACGATAAACAAAGACTGACGTCCCGTTAGCATACAGATGACGCGTAGCTTCGCTATTTACCCCCACCACTACAAGTTACGAGACAATCTTTACTTTAATAATCTTGATCCAGGGCGGCATTTGGTACGGCCAGTACCAGGCGCACCCCGGGATTTTTGTTGGGGGGGGGGGCGGAAGACAAAATTATTTAAATATGAAAATATAAAGAAAAAATGACCTAAAAAAAAGGTCCTCATCTCTATTTTAAAAATTTTCTAGTGTGTTTTTATTGTTATTTCCTTCCTTCTTAGGGGGGACCCTTAGGGTTTTTTTTTTTCACTAATTGTGCAGTGAATTTATGTGATTATAGATATTTGTTTAAAACTTTTTGTGTACTAGTAGCCAGTGATGAGCGCGTAAGTTACATGATGTAAGTTACCTCATCGTTGACCCGTAAACAATTGATGTAAAGTAAACACAAAAACTCTTGTAAACAATGTAAACAACGTAAACAATGTAAACAACGTAAACAATGTAGGAAAACATAGGATAAAAACTGGAAAACTGTTATTTGGATACCGTAGTTTAGATATAAGTTCTGAATCTAAAAATATATACAAACATCGAGTTATATAGTTGGAGATAAAAACAAACATTTTCGACATATTCTATCAACACTGACGTATGTTGCAAAAACTTGGTCACTTACCAAACATACAATGACAAAACTGAATATTAGTCAAAGAATATTTTCCATCTTCTCTATATATATTAGGTCGTCAAGGATGAAATTTGTAGAAAAAAAGGCAAAGTTGGTTGATAACTTACAAATATAAGGAAATACAATGTTTTAGAAAATATGAAAAAATAGGTATAAAAATCGGTGTAGGGTATTCACTACAATTGTAAATTACAATTAACAAGCTGTAAATTATTAAAAAGCTATCTGTCAAATAGAAAGAAATTTGTATGGATCAATGGAAGAAAATCAGATGATCTGGTGATTGAGTCTGGTGCGCCGCAAGACTTCATTTTTGGCCCGCTACTTTTCATAATCTTCATAAATGATCTACCATTCTATATGAATACTGCAAAAACATTAAACAAAACATTATTTTCTTTTTTAAATTTATTGTTTTGAACTGAATTTACTTGTTCATAACTCTCTATTATTCGTATGAAATAACTAAAACTAACCTCATTATTTGACAGTTTACATAGTTTACATTGTTTACATTGTTGACAAGTTCACCAAATGTTTACATAAATTTACACGTAAACGTAAACAATTAAAGTTTACGTGTAAACGCCCATCACTGCTAGTAGCTATCCCTTTTCAATTATAAACAACTACTAATAATAACAAATTATAAAACATTTAATTTTAAGTGACAAAGAGGCAGTGATGGCATCCTACCGGTTCGGAACGGTTCGCGCGAACCGTTTCTTACAATTATTGAAACCTTAGGGAACCGGTTGTTAGAATTATTAAAAATAAATGAATTACTCTGACTTCAGTTTTGAATCGTGCGCCGTGCCCTGCAGTGTTGCAAATGTAATATTTATTTTATAGGTTATTAATAATACGCTCTTAAATATTTTTCCTTATATTTAATAAATAGAAGTAAGTGATTTGTTTTCACTCTTAAAAATACAGAATAGGTTCCTAGATATCACATGACTTTATAGAATTACTTCCTGAAAATTTAGGATGCCATCACTGCAAAGAGGGCTTTATAATCAACTGCTTTTATAGGTTAAGAGTCTATTTTGAAATTTTTTTAGTGTTTTTATGGCATTTTGTAATTTTAAATATATTTCTATCAGTGTATTATGTAAAAACTACAACAGCATAAAGTCTGTTTCTTTGGTTTAGGCGGAAATAGATTTTCAATTTTAGTTACTTTTACAGATTGATTGAAGCATTTGATCATTTTGTTCAGGAAAAGCCAACTTAAATATATAAAAAAACAGCTAATGACAACTTACCAAAATGAAAATTCCGGTTAGTTCCGCCTAATCGTTTGGAATAGACTATATTACTGTTTAAGTTCATTAAAATATTCTGCTTTTATGACTTGTAATCATTTGTAATGTCTAATTTTATAAAGTTTATTCTGCTTCAACACTTTTTATTTTTGTCCCTAGATTTTTTTTTTTTTTGGCATACTAAAAAATATTTTTGCGTCTTTCGATGCATTTGATGTACAACAATAAGCCAGCTTTTCATCAATACCTTTTTATATTTAGAATAACCTTAATTATAATATCCCTTTACCAGACAGTGTCGGATTTAAATACAATTTTATGTTTAATTACACGATGGTTAAACGTATTAAACTTATTAATTTTCTCTGATATACTAAATATACACCTTAGAAACAACGTTGGCATAAAAACAACATAGTTAGAGGTGTCAAATTTAAATAATGCTAATTTAAAAATCGTCTAATTAACATGATAGTATATGCCTCTAGCAGTTTGTTATACCTCCAACACGTGGAATGTCGTCATGCGGACAGTTAAACTTACATTAAAGCAGATGCAGCTGTATCTTGGCTCGTTAGTTTGAGTTACAGTGGCATATAGAAGGTCACGTATTATAGTGTTTTTTACATGTCGTGTCGTGTTGTATTAGATTTACAAGACAACCTGCTACCTGAGATTTTGGTAAGTCACTTTCATTTAATTTAAGTGTTCATATTTAGGTGCATGTTTCATTTTCAAATGACTTCTCAATCTGTCTACATTAAATTGTGTCGGTGTTTTTTTAATTGGTAATAAACGAGGTAATAAATTACTGCAAGCTGTGCTGATTCAAAACTATGGGTAAAATGGGATAGGGGATTGGCCATACCACTCAATATTGTCACAAGCAGCCAATGCTATCTGGGTATGAAGAAAGATTTGTATATTTCGTAAGCTATTCTCAATAAACTTTATTAACAAAAATAATAACATATAAAGCATTATATTTGCAGTAACAAGGCAACACCTCCAAGGGTCCATTTCGAAGCTCTTTCCCTCGTCTTCAAATTAAATGTCCAGACAAACGTTGCACCTCTCGTCCTTGTCTTATAAACAGGACATTCATACAAATTCTTTAAATCTTGTTTATCCTGTGTTATAGCCTTAATATAAATAACAGGCATTACAGGAAATAATTCTTTTAACTTTGCATCAGAAATAGATCCAAGTTTGGTATCCCATCTTGCCCCCTCCATGTATAGACCGTGGACGTAAGCGCCTTCGCGTGGCGCTGATGTAAACTCGTCTCGTTGTTTCTTGGTGACATCACAGTAAAGGCACATTTTGTCTAAGGGCCATTCGTTTTTTCTGGCAGTTTGTTGCATAATGGCTGTTAAAAAGGATTGTGGATTGAAGAATCCAGCCAACCACACTGTAGCAGGTAACTGAAATTTGATAACAACGTATTATTATCGTGAATTTATTGGGTGAATTCGGGTTGTACAGGGTAGAGCGAGCGCTGAGCGAACCGTTGATGGTGACGTCATGAATAGAGCACTAACGGAGCGCAGCAACTCGAACACGGAACGAGAGTTGTTGTGACGTAATGTTTATAAAATCTAACCCTACAATTTTAGGCGGTGTTTTTACTGTCAGATTAGTTCACGTCAGTCATGAATCAAAATTATATATAATATAGTCTGTTCCAAACGGTTAAGCGGAACTAAATGGGATTTTCGTTCTTTTAGGTTGTCACGAGAAGGGACCTTGCTGGGGTTATTTCATTTTTCACGTTGGAATGTCAAAATTTAAAATTCCAACAATGAAACCATAGAAACGAATGACATGTCAAAATTAAATTATTTTTTTTTACAAATTTTAATGACAAAAAAATAAATAAATGGGAAATTTGTATTAAGAATGCACAAAATATCAAAATATAAAGAAAATGACATTTTAAAATGATATTAACCTTAACCAAAAAATGTTAATTGTAAGTATGATTTACAAAGCTTAAACAAAACGACCGAAAAGCACGATTTAGTCGATGAAAGTAACTAGATTGCAAAATCTAGTTCCGCTTAACCGTTTGGAACAGACTGTATCTCGGTTTTTCGTTGATTTTTTTTTTTTCAATGATGAAGAAATAAAATTAATTAAAAATGAAATAATAATTAATGAATTAATTTAATGAATTTTTTCCATTTAAATTTTATGCACGGTATATTTTAATAATTTTTTTGCTGTTTACAGAATGTGAAAAATACACAAAATTGCCATACTCTGTAGCCATAGACGAATAACAATATTATTTCTCTGCTATTATTTTTATTTATAATTTAATTTTCAACTTTTATTTATTTCCCGCCCTTCCCTCACTTTTTCCCGTCATACCCCATATGCTCGGTCTTAAAACCCCAAACACATAGAGCGCACTCTAAATACTCGCTCGGTCGTAAGACGAATGTAATTGAGTGTACTCCGAGCGTCAAATCGAACACGTTTGAGTGTACAGAACGTGCTCGGAACGCTCGGAGCGTCAAATCGAATGTACCCAATGTGAAACATATGGTTTTCATTTACATGGTTACATCATGATTATGGCAACAATGTATATAGAGTGTCCCAAATAACTTGTTAAGCCTGGCGATCTCGAAAACGGTAAGAGATACGAGGTCGGTTAAATTAGACTAAAGTTGCCACCATTTTAACGACGTCTTTGTTCTCTTAAAATAATACATAGGTTACTAGATATGAACGAAAATGTAAATTTTTCGGTTTTTAATATTTGTTCATAACTTCCAAAATTAAAATATTAAGTGATTTTAGTGTAGAGGAAGCCGGGGCATAAAGGGCACCTTAAGGATTATCTTTATTAAAATCTTAAGGAATATCGGAAAAAATTTCGAAATACTTTTATTCGTAAGATGATTTATTGTTTAATTATTACAGACAGTCAACAAACTTAGAAAAATACAAAAATAAAAATTATGACGATATAAAAAAAACCTTCCTTGTGTTTATTTTGCCCCGGTGTCGGGGCAGAATGCGCACGGGCGGGGTACCATGGGCAATCAGCTAAAATCTAGCGCAGAATGAACACACGTGAGTGCATTCCTCATCATCTTCTTTATCATCTTCTTCATCGTTATCATCTTCTCCAGCGCAAGAACAACGTGCCCACTTGCCACATGCTCTGCATTGGAGCAATCAACGTCTGGATATGTGTGAAAAATATATCAACACAGCAAAAAAACACGTTTCACCAATTTACAAAAACGACAGCTATCACTCATACAACCACTCTCGGAAGACAATAGCGAAGTACTGAACGTGATTGGAATGCACCCAAACATGGCGGCATGATTTAACAGCCAAAAAGAGGGGAGCTCGTTATACCCCGGGAGCCCGTTATGCCACGGCTTCCCCATTGCTTTCTTCAGGCACTTTTTCATGGTGAATTTACAGAGGTTCTCATTTTTTTTTTATCGTGTACCGTTTTCAAGTTATCGGGGTCAATTTTAATTTTTCATATGGAACTTATAGTAGGTTATGCTAATTTTGAATTGAGCTTTTTACCGACCACCAACATATATAAGGGAGGTATTGTGATCATACCAGTGGCGTAGTTGGAGGTCATGTTGCCCGGGGCGGTGAAAAATTTGGACGCCCCCCTCACTATGGAAACCGGTTGTTCGTAAACTGGGGCGACACCACTAACTACGCCTATGAAGACATAGTAAATTTAATTCAAAGCATAAGTACGTCCTAACTCTAGTAATGATATATGAAATGATAATGATCTGATTGTAATTATATGATTATAATATATACTTAACGAAATGTTTGAATAAATATTGAAATAATATAATCACCTCGTGCGTCTTTGGTCCGAAGTAAGTGTTAAACAGATTTTTAAAATAAGAAACAGACTAAACTTAATATAAAATAAATTATTACTTGAAAATCAGATGCCCAGTTCTCCAATTCTTTTAAGCGAATCATGAAGTCCTGGAACCATTGTCCCAAAGGAAGAAGGCTCGGGTAGGCTCTCTTCGTCCATTTATCAGGTACATGGTCCAGAAACAAGCTTTCTTCCAATTCTTCCATTGCACTGGAAACTGTCAACTCGCCCTAAACAAATAAAAAAACTGATGTGAAGTGTCAATTTTCACACATTTCAGAGTTTAACTGAGTTACTTGATGTAACGGCCCAGTTACACGATGCTAGTAATTTACACAAGTCAAGGCCTTATCACAATAGAACGCTATCCAAGTCTTATTTTTGTAGGTTTTTTTTTCAGGATCCAAGTCTTCAGGTCTTGACATATCACACGGTATTAATTAAGACTTGGAAATTGTTTGTTTACCCATGCGCACATCGTGAAATTATGACAGTTGACAGTTATATTTTGACATAAACAAAAGACAAAGACCTGGGTAAAAAGACCGAGAAATTATATCCTGTTTCATTTGCCTGGTCTTCAAAACCTAGGTTTTTTCTTCATACTATCACACGCACAAGACTTCGATTCGAATGCAAAGACTTTAATTTTCCAAGTTTAGACTTGAATAATAACTCTAGTGTGATAAGGCTTTAAGAACTTGCACCATTCACTGGCATCGTGTAGACGTACATGCAAGTACTGGTGCCAGTACTTGCACAAGTATCTCATGCCAGTAAATTGAATAGAAGCCCTTCTTATTTACTGGCACAAGTAGCCGTGCAAGTGTCTATTAAAAATGACCGCCATGAACAGCTGATTTATTCTGGCTGATATAAAAACGATAAATATACTTAAAATGTTCATAACAAAGTGGTCTGAGGGCACCACAAGTATATTTGATTTTATATAGAGAGCTTGAAAGCTTATGGGACTCAACGTTAAAAATTTATGGCAATGAGCATGCTTGGGATGCTACAGTAATCAAGTTAGCAACAGGAAACTCGAGGGTTTTGATGCCGTGGAAATAAAAAATTAAATTAAATTCCTCCGCACAACCTACAACCAAGAAGTGGCGAAAATTTAAAAAATCAGCCCACTTGGGTATGGGAGCATCAGGTAATCCTTTTATTTGGTAGGTGCGCCACAATATCTTCTGAGTTACCAATTAATTCTTCTAAAATCATTTTGAAACAGATTTTTTTAGTAAATGCAGTTTTTGGTGGAGATTCATTTTTGTTTACGGGTGTGAAAGACATACGAAACATAAAATAAGGTTAAACATCGAAAATTGGCGCGTTAAAAAGACGGTTTTACGCATCAAAAATAATTGGAAGCATTTACATTTTGCAATGTGTTTCGTTTTCTTTGCAAGGTTACTTCAATAAGATACTGGAATAAGTTTAAATGACAAAACGACTTGTGTAAGTACTAGCACAAGTACTTGTGTATTAAAAATTATATCGTCCAAATGTTGCACATATGTAGCCGTTCCTTGAAGTTTTCTTCCATTCTCACCAGCAAATCTGGAGGAATCTCAGCGATCTCATGAATGGCCTCCTTGAGTTGTTGTAGGGTTGTTTAAAAGACGATGTTTAAAAACGTCTGCCTTGAGGTACCCCCATAAGAAAAAGTCGCAGTGGCTCAAATCAGGAGAGCGAGGGGGCATTTGAACGGCTTTTCGTAAGGAGATCAGTCGATCGGAGAACATCTCTTGCAAAATGGCGAGCGAACGTCGGGCCGTATGGGCTGTGGCTCCATCCTGTTGAAACCAGATGGCATCTGTATCGTATTCCTCCATTTTGGGGCGTAAAAAATTTTCGAACATGTCACAGTATCGGTCGGAAGTCACTGTAACAGTGACGCCACCCTCTTCAAAAAAATAAGGCTTCACGATGCCTACATGGGAAAAGGTCGGTAGTGTTCTCGGGGGTTTTCAGCAGCCCAGTAACAAAAATTCTGCTTGTTTACTGTCCCAGAAAGATGGAAATGCGCTTCATCGTTAGTCCACACAATAACGTTCGGACGCACAGCTGTAAGGATCGCATTATAGCAATCTCTACGTCTTCCCCAATCTGCTGGTGTCAATTCTGGATTAATTATAATCTTGTAAGGGTGTAATTTAAGGTCAGTGTGCAAAATTCTCCTCACCGTTCGAACCGATATCTGAAGTGCAGATGCATGTTTCTGGGCAGAAAGCGTTGGAGACTGCTCTATTGACGCTCTGATTGCAGCGATGTTTTCAGGTATCCACACGGATTTGGGACGCCCAGTGGTTTTTTTAGGATTTGTAGATCCCGTTGCCTTTACATTTTGGACCCATTTCAAAATCGTTTTCCGATCAGGAACACTTTCGTTTGGATTTAAACCGAAGCGCGTACGAAATGCCCTCTGCGTCGCAATCACAGACTGAGCGTGTTTGAAATAAGCCTCCACGATAAAGCCCCGTTGTTCTACCTGGTCAGGAGCCCATTCAGTGATTATTTGAAATGTGTGTCTACATTATGACCCATTCTGTATTAGTTTCGACCTGATTGGAGGCCTTTCTAAAGACGGTATAAAGCGTATGAACTTCTTTGCCTTCCTCCAAAACAATGATTTGACGTAGAATGATCTTTAAATTGTTGTGGTATTATAGAATTTTTGAATGTTTTGACAAATTAGTGATAATTGATTCAAAAATTTCGGCTATAGAACGGAGAATAGAGATAGGCCGATAATTCAGAGACCTTGTTCTAGCTCTCGTTTTATGGATAAGGATGACAAATGCAGACTTCCAGAAACTGGAAAATATACATGCGCTCAGGGATTTACTGAAGAGAATTTGAAGATGTTGTGCTATCGTACAGAATTACAATTAAGAAAATTTTGTAGAATTTTGGAATGTGACAATTTTTAAGACACTAATCAGCGATTTTTTTTATTGTACTAATTAATTATACCTTCAATCCAAGTTCTAGTTCTTTAAGTGATCTCTTCATTTCTTTGGACAGCATATTCATCCGCTCGCATTCTTGGAAAGCTACAATGATAAACGGAGTTCTTTCTTCAACTTTGGCCATGATTTCTTGAATATTAAATTCTTCAGGAAGTTTGTCTTGAATATCTTCCAGCACCTAATACATTTAAAATACTCTTTAACAAAGTTCTAAAACGTACATAATTAAAAAAAAAGATCTCGTTCGCATCAAATGAGGAAGTTATCGCTGAAACACACGCCTATTTTGCAGAAATAGTACTTTTTGGAAGGCTCCTTAAAGAAGTTGGATATCACTCGGCAAAATGTATCAAGCTAAAAGGAGATTATGTTGAAAATTAAGTCGCATTTTGGTAACAATAAAATCTCTTATCACACTCCTCGTATATTTCTTTGATACTAATATTTAGATTCTTTGATTCAGCATATTGTACTATTCTAGCCTAGTATTCGCGACTGCAAATAACAGTGAGACATCTGGTGGTGACTGGCTAAACTAAACAGAAGCGTATATTTGGATAATATTTGTAGCGGGTTTATGCTGCAGTTTATGTGAATTAAGAAGTATTTTAAAATATAGTGACTTAAATACAGTGCTTTTTTGCCGAAATATTGTTTGAACAGATAAATATTAAGAAAATACTTCTGACATATATGCTTCTCGTCCACCATTAGCTGTTGTACGCAGCGCCGTCAACGTTAGTTTCAGTCGCGAATAGGGAGCCAATTAAAAGGTAATGTGCGCCGGAAAAATACAACACCGACAGAAAGTGACATTGTAGTACAATTAATTAAAGACGAAACAAATGCAATTAGTAGTGATTTGTGCAAAAAATGTGTAGAACATATAAAGACAATTGAAACATTTTTTTTTATAAATCCACCAAATGAATCTTCAATAATTATTAATTTAAATGACAGTAGTGACACAAACTCTGATAGTGATATAAACAATGATAATAGTGATAATGATTAATATTTTAATAATTTTAAATTACCATAAATTGACAAGTTCAAAAAAATACATGATTTTTGTTTGTGCAAATTTGAAGTACGATAGAACCTCGATTATCCGGACCTCGAATATCCGAATTTTCGATTATCCGAATTCTTTTAAACGAGGAAATTATTTTACGAATTCGCTGTGTTACGCCGCTGTGTACCGGTTTTCACGTCATGGCGTGTCTGGACGTGCGATTTATATATTTTCTTTTAATATTACCGGTAATGTCATCGAAAAGAAAACTTGTTGTACTATCTTTAAAAGACAAATTAGATACCATCAGTGCATTGAAATGAGGTGACTCAGGACGTTATTGGTCTGATAAATATGGCGTCGGCACTTCCACAATATCGGATATAAAAAAACAAAGTGAAAAAATTACACAGTTTACTGAACGTATATATATATCAATAAAACAAGATTTATGCTACCTTCATCCCCGACCTAGTCCGGATAATCGAGGTTCTACTGTATTTAATATAGACTATAAAGACTTTAAAACCAAACGATTTTTAAACATGCCTGTAAAAAATGAATAAAATAACACGTAAGACACAACACTATATTTATTAGAAATTAATAGGAAATCAATCACTACAAATCAGAATATTTATTGACAACATTTTTTGACGTTAAATTCACAATATACAATCAACAACTACTAAACAATTGCCACACTAACTGTCTCAGTGACAGTTGACATATATGCATGGCACACTAAAATATAATAATGATAATATTAAAATATATTATTTGGGGCTACAACATTCCAGCCCCCGATTTAGGGCTCAATTATGCCCTGAATCCAATTTTCGAAGACCCAAAGGACATATTTTGGTTACCGGCCGTCTTAAATGGGTGTCAGACATTGCCGTTTTCACATCTACCACTCGAATCTGTCCATCTCTTCCTGGGTATGTTTTTGTGACAACGCCTCTTTTCCAAGTATTGCGTGGTGTATTATCATCCATGATTATTACCAGATCCCCAACTTCTAGAGGGTCACGTGGAGTGTGCCACTTTTCTCTTCTAACAAGATTTGGTAAATATTCTTTACTCCACCTGTCCCAAAAACGATCTACCAATATCTGAGAAATCTTCCATTGCTTTCTTAGAAATTCTGCTTGATTATCCAAATGAGTAGGTACAGAGGGTCCCGTATGAGTATCTCCACGCAGAAAGTGGTTTGGAGTCAAGCTTATGGGATCATTAGGATCACACGACACGTAAGTTAATGGCCTGGAGTTGACTATATTTTCCACAGCCTTCAGCACAGTTAACAAAGTCTGATCTCGTGGGAATTTTTCTTTTAGCATATTTCTCATGGCCTTTTTAACTGATTGTATTAATCTCTCCCAGCATCCACCCATATGGGGAGCTGCTGGAGGAATAAAACACCATTTTATTCCTTGAACTTTAGGGTGACCTGCAACTATTTGAAAATTTACTGACTTCAAAGCTTTCTGGAGTTCACGATTAGCACCTATAAAGTTTGTTCCGTTATCGCTAAATATTTGTTGTGGTCGACCCCTAGTATCAATAAATCTAGACAAAACCATTAACATTTCATCCGTGCTGAGACCGTAAGCCACCTCCAAGTGTATGGCCCTGGTTACCATGCAACAAAATAGAGCACACCAGCGCTTTTCGTGGTGTCGCCCAACAGTAACTTCCATTGGACCGAAGAAATCCACGCCGGTAAACGTGAACGGTGATTGTCGATGAGCCAATCGATATGGTGGTAAAGATGCCATTTCTGGGATAACTGGCTGAATTTTTTGAATTCGACACTCTTGACAATTTATCCAGCATCGTTTGACTGCAGCACGTCCGTCAATTATCCAAAATTTTTGACGTAAATTATTGAGAACCGTTGCTTGACCTACGTGTGCGTTCTTTTTATGCTCATCTAAGATTAGCAAGTCTGTGAAATGACTCTTTGATGGCAGTATAATTGGTCGTCGTGCTTCTTCAGCGATACCGGTGACTGCTTCGATTCTTCCTCTGATTCTTAAAAGGCCATTATCATCAATAAATGGTGAAAATTTAAAAAGTCTGCTTTGCTTCATAAGGGCCTTTCCCTGCTTAAACTGATGTATTTCGTTTGAAAAATTTTCTTCTTGAACTACTCGTATTAAATGTTTTTCAGCCCATACTAAGTCTTGTGATGATGGCCATAAATTTAACGTTTCGTTGGGTTTTTCTGTTAAATTTTTTCTTATCAGAGACAACCATTTTCGCGCAACAGTTCTGACCATTGCTGTTGCTCTTAGTAATCGGTTGTAAGAGGAGAAATTAGTAATGTTAGGAAAAACCATACTACTTCGACCTGTTCCTGTAATTACATGAATTGCAGTGTCCTTTTTTATTTCCTCTTCACCCTCAGATTTAAGATTAATCTTCTTTTCCTGAGGCCATTCTGACGGCTCTTTCTTCAAGAATGCAGGTCCTGAATACCATCTTGATTCTGGACTTAGTTCGGTTTCTGTACCAATACGAGTTGCATCATCTGCAACATTCAAATTTGTGGGTATCCAGTACCAGTCAGACACGTTTGTATTTTCTTGAATTTCCCCAACACGATTCGCAACAAACTCTTTGAATCGACTGGATTCTGACCGAAGCCAACTTAGAACAGTTCGTGAATCAGACCAGAAGAACTGTGCTGTAACAGGGATAGCTACTTCATTTTTAATTGTTGTAGCTATACGACTTCCTAATACAGCCGCTTGTAACTCCAGACGCGGAATTGTGAGTCTTTTTATGGGCGCTACTTTTACTTTAGACGTCACAAATGCAATCTCCACCGTATCACAATGCTTCACACGGTAATAACAAACGGCAGCAAAGGCTTCCTCACTCGCATCCACAAATGTGTGTAGCTGAATTGATTCTGCCACGTTCAATCGAAAACTGTAACAGCGCGGGATCTCACTTCTGGTATTTGACGCAATTCGTCAATCCATTTTTGCCAGTCTTTGAAGACATTTTCGGGAATCTCATCATCCCAACCTATCCCGCTCCTCCATATTTCTTGTAGCATAATAAGTCCTTTAATTTTTAAATGACCTACGAATCCTAACGGGTCATATAGAGACATCAGCAAACTGCACATTTCTCTTTTCGTTGGGCGATCACCGTCAACGATTTCTTTTCGGACTTTATGAAAGTTCAGTTTAAACGTAAATGTATCATTTACTGGATTCCACCATAATCCCAATACACGTTCAGTTGAAAAATCTACCACCTCATCCAATTTTTTCGTACCTTCAGCTCGTAGATGTTCAGGAATCGAATCCAATACTGCACGACTATTGGAAAGCCATTTTCGTACACTGAATCCTCCAGCATCGTTAATTTCTGATATCTGCCGTCGTAATTCGATTGCATCGGCAATCGTTGTAGCCCCGGTTAGACAATCATCCACATAAAAATCATTTTTAATTACTTTTACTGCTTCTGGATATTTTGTGAAAAACTTGTCAGCATTTATATCTTTCACATATATAGCAGATGCTGGCGAAGACGTAGCTCCAAACATCATAACTTCCATTTGGTACACATCAGCCTCTCTCTCGGTATCACCGTCTCTCCACAAGAAACGTTGACTGTCTTGATCTTGTTCACGGATGCGTACTCTATGAAACATATCTGCAATATCTCCATTAATAGCAATAGGGTGTCGTCGGAAATTCCACAATATTGTAATCAGAGGACGTATGAAATCGGGTCCTTTCAGTAAAGCGTCATTAAGACTTACATTGTGACTTTCAGCGGCAGCATCAAAAACCAATCGCAATTTTCCTGGTTTATTAGAGTTGGTTACTCCAAAATGTGGAATGTACCATGTTCTTTGGGATTCAGTTGCTACTTCCCGTCTAGTTAATTTTCGAATATAACCCTTATCCGTGTACTCTGTGAACTTTTGCTTGTAGAAATTTGCAAATTCTGGATTTCTTTTCATACGCCGTTCAAGTAATTCTAATCTTTTATAGGCAGCACTCTTACTTTCCGGAAGAACAACCTCTTCATTTCTCCATAAAAGTCCTGTTTCCCAACAACCATTCATGGATTGCTTTGTCGTCTTCTTCAATATAGACAGTGCATATTTGTCCTCAATGGATCCTGAATTCCTCCTACTGAAGTTCACTCCGAAGTTTTCAGTGGTAAAAGAACTTTTAATTAATTTATGGAAGAAATCATCTGTTTCCTCGCTTCCACATAAATGGAATATGTTTCCGTTGCAACTGATGTCATTTAGTTTTCCTTGTAGTACCCAACCCAGTTTACATCGAGTAGCTACTGGCTCATTTTCATTTCTGAATAACAACTCTCGGTGCATCATTAAGTATCCATGGTCCCCACCAATTATTATTTGAGGGACAGCCTTCACTAAAGACTTGCAACGCATTTTAGACAAATACGGATATTGACACTTCAATTTATCTACGTCAATGGAATAGGGCTGCAAGTTGAGGGTGTCAATGGTCATTACTTCTGTCAGACAAGAAAACGAAGCCTTTCTGTAGATGCCTGCCACTTCTAGTTTTACCTTCCTGGCAGTTAGATCATTTGTCAATTGACCATTAACACCTCGGTATGCGTATTCCTCTACTGCACCTTCCAGACCCAATTCATCTGCCATTTGCCTGTCAATCAGCGTTCTGCTAGCACCTGAGTCCAATAACGCATGCGTCTTTTTAACTCCGTTTGGTCCTCGAAGTCTAACAGGAACTATGGCAAGGGGTCCATCCGCGCCTTCTATGGCAGCTACCCCTACTGAGCCATTATGTCTAATTTCTTGCTGGAAACTATTTTCTGTTAATTCTCGTCTCACATCATGCATATTATTCACGCCTTTCTGTGTTTCACTGTGGAGTAATGAATTGTGTGTACAAGAACAACCATTTTTTCCACATGTCGTATCTGAAGTACAATCTTTAGATAGATGTCCAGTTCTCAGACATCCATAGCAGACGTGGGCTTCTTTGACGACCTTCCATCGATCATCCAAAGACATTTTTTGAAAACTCCAGCAATTATGAAGTTTATGTCCTCTTTTCTTGCAACTAGGACATATATCTTTTGATTGCATAGTATTGATCGCACCCAGCCCTCGTTTGGGTCTCGTGGATTTCATTTCCGCTGCGACGTCTCTGATGACTGGCTGCCTTAACTGGACAACTAGCTCCATTTTTTGTTCAATCCAGTCACCAAAAGTTCCCAGATTTTTTATCCTGTCATCGTACTTAGTAATCCATGATAACCATTCAATGGCTAACTGAACAGGTAATTTGTTTGTCAATTCATATAGCAAAGTGACATCGTTCAGGTACAAATCTTGTTTCATGGATCTTATTCGTGCAACAAGATTTCTAATTGTTGTTCCGAATTCGATAAATGTTTCTGGTCTATTCATGTCTGGTGCCCTCACATCCTTCGCCTTTTTTATAAGCGTGTTGAGGATAAATTCTGGACGGCCAAAGTGAGTTCTTAAAATATCAATTATTTTATTTACGCTTTCCGGCTCATCCAGTAGTCCTATAACAGCATCTCTTGCCGAACCTTTTAAACTTCTGCGAAGCCGTATCGCATTTTCAACATTAGTTAATTTAAAATGATTCGTGGTTCTAACAAATTCATTATAAAATATAGGCCAGTCTTCTGGCTTACCGGAAAATATTGGAAGATCTTTATCAAACGGCATCTTGATTCGGACATTTTCATTCGTGTCCTTCACCATTTCAAAGGCTTTTGTTATAGATTCAACCAGTTGTTCCATAGCGTCATTATTACTACCACAAACTGGTTGAGCAGGCAAAACTTCTGTTTCAAGTAACACTTCTCCCGTATTACAATTTAGGTTGATTCCATCAGCCCATTGTTTCACTCTGACATCGTTGCTATGAATGCAATGCTCAGATGGAACATCCTGATCATCTTCTAAAGCAATCATCTGCTTTGAGATACGACATTGTTGCTGGATGACCTTAACTTCTCGTTCCAGCCTTCTCTTTAAATATTCTCTTTCGTCCTTCTTACTTGCTAGCTGCAGTTCCCAGTTTCCTATTTGTTCCAGGATCTTTCCATTGTCTGCGGCTTCAGAAGAGGACTTTTCTAAGGAAACTCGGTTAAACACCAAAGTCCTTTCCAGTGCCTTGATTTCCTTTTCAATTTCTTCAGTCTCATTTTCGTAGTTTAGATTCACTGACATTATTCTTTGCTGGGCTTCTAGTTCCAACATTTTTCGTCGAGTAGCAGACGAACAACTTTCGCTTGATGATACTACAGACTGTGCTTTTCTGCTTTTTCGACTTGACGATGCACCTGCAGCTTCGTAGCCACGAAAACCATGTTGTTTAGGCGTCTCGTTCTCCTTTGCACTATTATTTGAAAAAACACTATTTTTTTCCATTTTCAAGTACAAATTTTTTAAAAATGATAAACTATAAGTTCTATTAAAGTCAGTGATTACACAAAAAAACTCACAAAATGTTTCCAGGTGCACACAACACACTGTTATCGAACGTGTCAAACACAATTTTCGAATATTTAATGTTCTGTTTTTCCACGGACTAATTATCCGGCTCGAAGGACCATGTAAAAAATGAATAAAATAACACGTAAGACACAACACTATATTTATTAGAAATTAATAGGAAATCAATCACTACAAATCAGAATATTTATTGACAACATTTTTTGACGTTAAATTCACAATATACAATCAACAACTACTAAACAATTGCCACACTAACTGTCTCAGTGACAGTTGACATATATGCATGGCACACTAAAATATAATAATGATAATATTAAAATATATTATTTGGGGCTACAACAATGCCTATATTTATAATTCAAATATAGCCAGTTCTAAGCATGATAAAAATGTGAAGGAATGTCATGTGAGTATATACAGTTCATTCTAAATAGCATATAAGAAAACACGTTTATTATAAATAATTATTTCGGTCCTGTCAACTACTATTAACAGAACCATAAACTCAGCAGATATAATGGTTATACTATCAGCCATTATTGGAATCAATAAGTAAGGGTGGCCATTTCATTTTGGAAATACTATACTCTCTTCTTTCTTCTTAGAGTGCCATGCTCGATGTTCTGAACTGACAAGTTCGTATTGAACATATTCCGAGCGTAGGATATTTCCTCGCATACATTTGTGTTGAGTGTGTTGTCTGTATATAATAGGGATGGGAAAAAAACATCGATGTATCGAAAACATCGATGTTTGTTTTAAAAACATCGATGTTTTTACCATCGATGGTCAGCTGGCGATAGTATCGATAAAACATCGATGTCTACTACCGATGTCGATGTTTAAACTTTGAAATTCAGAAACTACCGCTAGAGGCGCTGGAATCTTAAAAATTTAATTTTTATTAAAATTAGTACACAAAATATAAGCGCCATCTATTGTGATATAACAATACTAATAGTGTTAATTCTTATTCTTCTTAGCAGTTAGCAGAATACGAAAAAATAAGAAGAAACTTCTAATTTTTGCAAACAATGCGAACGACCAAAGACGCCAACACACTTTTTCTTTTTGAGTCTTGTTGAAACTTTCCCAGTTATTATTCCTCCAATCCCTGGATTTTTGTAAGTCGTCATTACGTATTTTTTTATATATTGAAGTTGGCTTTTCCTGAACGAAATGATCAAAAGCTTCAATCAATCGGTAAAAGTAACTAAAATTGAAATTCTAGTTCCGCCTAAACCAAAGGAACAGACTTTATTTCAACTTAAAAAAGTATAAAAATAATTGTGTATGACGGTGTATATTAGTATTGTAATAAAATCCAATATTTCATTTTAGAAATGTAAAAATAGTAAGGTCTATTCCTTTGGTTTAGGCGGAACTAGAATTTCAATTTTAGTTACTTTTACCGATTGATTGAAGTTTTTGATCATTTTGTTCAGGAAAAGTCAACTTCGATATATATAAAAAATATCTAATGACAAATTACAAAAATGAAAATTGCGGTTAGTTCCGCCTAATCGTTTGGAATAGACTGTAGGTACAAATTAGGATTATTATATTGAGTATAAAAATATTAATTTGAAATTAATTACTATTAAAAAGGAATATTTCTATTTCAAAATCTAATAATTGCTTTTTGTGTATTATGTGTTATTTTTTTCGTATTATATCTTTACATTATTAAATAAAACCTATATAATATAAATAAATAGCTTTTTTTAATATTAATAAAACATCGATGTTTCCGATACATCGATGTTTTTCCTTCGATGTTTTTTCAACATCGATAGTAAGGTGCCGATGTTAACATCGATGTTAAACATCGATGTTTTGCCTTCGATTTACAACCCTAGTATATAACACAATCGCATGTGACCTACATTTTATATATAATTATTTTAGGGAAATTTTACTAGGGCTTTTACCTCGGTGGTTGCCCGATGTCTTCCGAGGCACTATACTCTCAGCAATGGCAAACTTAAAGGTGTCAACCTTAAGTTTTAGTAACTTAACTTTCAAATGAATAACTAATAAAAATACCTGTTTAATTTTATCTTCCTTACTACCAACAACACCACCACCACCACCAGTATCTCTCGGCTGCATCTCAAATATAGTTCTGAACAAATTATCTGAAGTTGTTGTTAAGAATCCAATTTCAGCATTTGGATGAAGACCATACAAATGTGGTGACTCAGATGGTAAGAAGTCATCTATATAGCGATGGTAACCCACGTAGTCTGTATTTGGCGGAGACATGAATCCGGCCGCAAACAACATTTCTCCATCCACTAATTCTGGCTTCATGTATTCTTCAAGGAAAGTGCGGCAAAGACGTCTATCCCAATCATCAGTGATGTGACCACCGTACATGATTTCACCGAACAAATAACGCAGATCTTCCCATGGAATCTAAATGAAAAAAATTATAAGGCCCAGTCTTTCCACTTTCAGGTAAATCTCTAGGTAACTATCTCACAGATAAAGATATATGGAACGTCATCTGCTGAATAAATGTACCAATCAGTGAATTCAATACGTCAGTCTCATTATCCGTTAGATAACTATCCGCTAGATATATTTGTGCAGCAAGCCTGTAGCTGCAAACGTTGAAACGTTTGTATCTGCTATTTGACCGCTAATCAAGAGCATGGACGTGAGTTCAATTCCTGCTTATGTCATATAATTTGTGTACAAGTATTTATACAAATTACAGGTTAAACAGGGTTTAAACTGTAGGTGCCTTTCTGTGTACGCTAAAAAAAGGACGTAATACTGACCATATTACTCCTGAATGTACATAGATTGAAAACAGTCATGAAATCTGGACACAGGAGGCCTTGACTTACTTCGAGCTGTTGCGCCAATGATGGTGATAAATTTGTATTGAAAGACTGGATGACATTTATTCAACATAGCAAGTATCACATAACCTTAACTGTCAGATAGTTACCTAGAGGTTTACCTGGAGGTGGAAAGACTGGATCTTCGTGTATTATACAGAGCGATCAAGTATAAAAGCCCCGGAAAATAAGTGTACTAAAACGAAGTCTTTGAATACAGCGCGAATTGAACCTAGCAGTTTAGAACCTTTACTTCATTTTAAGGGTTTTGTAGGTATGACCACCAAAAAACCCTTATAACGTTACTCATGTGTCTGTCTGTACGCTAAAAATTGTAGCCAAACGGCTTAACATAGAAAGTTGAAATTTAGCATGCTTATACAAACAACTCTTTGACCCACATATATCAAAAATACTGAGAGTTCAAAAAAACACATCCCGAGATAAATATAAACAAATACGTATTTAATAAAAAAAAATGTTGGACAATGTTTACAATATCCCCCTTCAAACTCTATACAGATGGCAACACATAACGACTACACTAAATACTTCAATAATTGTCACTGGCTCTGAAACAATGGTTTCTGGAAGCGAGCTAACCATCTTCTAGTTTTTTTTTTTTTTTCTTTTTTTTTTTTTTTTTTAATTTATTTATTTTTGGGTGGTCAAACAGAACGAAGTTCCTATAGACCTCCACAGAATACAAAATAATAAAAAGTGTGCATAAAAGTAGTTTAATGACAAAACACTATCTTAGGTTAGGTTAGGTAAATAAGTGTTTGGTTAGAAGAAGCCGAGCGAAGCGAGCTACCCATCTTCTAGTTTAATGACATAAATAAAAGTTCTGCACAGTTCCACTTGTTTAAAATCTCTGTATATTAAACAAATGACATGTGTTTGACGTATGCGCAAGTGTGAAGTAGGATGTTGTAAACACTTACCAATTTTTTTTTTTTTATTTTGAGTTACGTTCACAAGGAAATTTTAATTATTGATAAATCTTTTTTTTATGGCATTTTTGCCAAAAGTAAGTTTTTGAAAAAACTTTTGTCCCCCACCCTATCTCTCAGAGGGATTGATCTAAAAATCTGAAAAAATTCTCCATAATGAACAATGATAGGACCCGAAATAGTTCAACAGGAATTTTTATCAGATTAGTTTTTCAAAAAATATTGATTTGTGTCGATTTGCGAAATGTCTAATGGTTTTTGTGTTTTTGACAAAATTAATTATTTTTTTAATTCACGACTAAATTATGGCTAATAATGTTATGGATTTTTTGTATTTATGGCTATGATAGTGGTGTTTTTTTTTTTTTAACTAAAAATATAATGCAGTTTCTTTAACAGCTGAGCAGCTGAAAACCACGTTCTTATGTATAGACTCTATGAACGCCACACTGCACTCTACACTGTAGAATGTATTGTGTAGTGTTCAGTTATTTTATTATACTATAATACGTTGTAATTCAACCTATTGTTTGAATTACTTTAAATTCTCGTTTTCAAGGTATCAAAGAGGAATAAATCATTTATAATAATGAAATACTTATAAATCAAATAACACATTGTTAATAGTGAGAGATACGTTTCTGAAATTGAAAAACAAGCCATTTATCAATATATTTCTTATTAATGTAATGAAGACTTGAATAGGAAGCAATTGCAGAAAAAACGATTTTTGGAAAATTATTTAAATTTTTTTGAAAATAATTAAATGGAAGCTCTTAGTACTCAAATAACGAATAAAATTAATTATCAAAAAACTGTTGATTTAGATGTGATTATAGAACAAATATTCCAAGACATCCAGTATTACTTATTAAAGGTACATTCGATTTGACTCTCCGAGCGTTCCGAGCCCATTTTGTACACTCAAACGTGTGCGATTTGACGCTCGGAGTACACTCAATTGCATTCGTTTTGCGATCGAGCGAGCATTTAGAGTGCGTTCTATGTGTTCGGAGTTTTAAGACCGAGTATATGGAGTATGACGTAAAAAAATGGGGGAACGGCGGGAAAGAAATAAAAGTTTAAAATTAAATTATAAATAAAAATACTGTCCGACAAATATTTCGTGGCCGGGCGTGGTTTATTGTGCGCACAGAAAGGGCACTATGAAAGACAGTGGCAGATATAGAGTACAGTCAGAGAAACAAGTTCACATTCTTACACATGTACATTATATTTATCAGTTAAGTACGTCTACAAACACAAGTTCCTCCCATCACAGTCGAACAACAAAACTATAGAAACGCAGCTGCTTGATTTAAGTGATTACTGCATTTGACGTTCACTTTGTCGACTTGTTTATTGGCCAGAGCACCCCCGTCCCGCGTCTTTTTCCAAACTCCAGTGATTTCAAGTAGATTGTAAATAATAAAGGCTTACATTCTATGTAATAATGTAATATAGATGTTTTCCCGCTAAATATACTTACATAACAATGTTAAATTTTTGACTATTAATAGCACGTCCACCTAGTTTGATTTTTGTCTCCATGATTTTAAATATTTAATATATTTTGAATGTTGCACTTATGCACTTGACTGTAATAGCGTGTGTAGGAAATAATGCAATTCGCCAAAGTTATAATCCCCACTACAAATTTCACGCGCATTTTTCACGCCCGGCCACGAAATATTTGTCGGACAGTAATAGCCGTAGACAAATAAAATAGACAAATAATATTGTTATTCGTCTATGGCTACAGAGTACGGCCATTTTGTGTATTTTTCACATTCTGTAAACAGCAAAAAAATTATTAAAATACACCGTGAATAAAATTAAAATGGAAAAAATCATTAAATTAATTCATTAATTATTATTTAATTTTTAATTAATTTTATTTCTTCATCACAAACACCTTAAGTGTTTCTATGGGTATTATATTAGTCATAGATAATTTATTATATTTAAAACAATAATACTTGTAAATAGCTTGTAAATACTTTTGAAAAATAAATTTATTATTATTATTATTATTTATTTATCATTGTAAAAAAAATCAACGAAAAACTGAGGTACAGTTTGTTCCAAACGGTTAAGCGGAACTAAATGGAGATTTAGTTCGTTTAGGTTGTCACGAGAAGGGACCTTGCTTGGGTTATTTCATTTTTCACGTTGGGGTGTCAAAATTTAAAATTCCAACAATGAAACCATGGAAACGAACGACATATGTCAAAATTAAATATTTTTTTTAGATATTTTAATGACAAAAAAATAAATAAATGGGAAATTTGTATTAAGAATGACACAAAAAATCAAAATATAAAGAAAATGACATTTTAAAATGATATTAACCTTAACCAAAAAATGTTTATTGTAAGTATGATTTACAAAGCTTAAACAAAACGGCCGAAAGGCACGATTTAAACGATGAAAGTAACTAGATTGCAAAATCTAGTTCCGCTTAACCGTTTGGAACAGACTGTATATAAAATTTTGATGCATGACTGACGTGAACTAATCTGACAGTAAAAACGCCGCCTAAAATTGTAGGGTTACATTTCATAAACATTGCGTCACAATTCAAGCTCACTCCGTGTTCGAGTTGCTGCGCTCCGTTAGTGCTCTATTCATGACGTCACCATCAACTGTTCGCTCAGCGCTCGCTCTACCCTGTACAACTCTAATGCACCCTAAATACCTACAAAACCCTGAAATGTGTGAAAATTTTTTGTGCTCACATCATCAACTCTCTATAGTTTTCCTGTATGCGGGTCAAAAAGTTGTACAAGCATGCCATATAATTTTTTTTTTTTTTATTCAGCTGTTTGGCAACAATTTTACCATACAGACAGACAGACTTGTTTTGCACTTTGGGCACCGTTTTGTGTAAATTTGAGATTTTTACATATTTTCTACGCTACTGAACTAACGTTGCCCCGTTTGAACATGGAAGAACATATGTTCAGTACATTTAAAGAGTTTTTCTTAAACAATCTTGTATAATGTTTTACCTTGGCATTATTTTCCAGGTAGTTGTACAAAACATTGATGCTAATTGTAAGATCTCCAAAGTTGAAGGGATAAACTCTGTTCCATCCCTGTGCACCAAATTTACGTCTTTCTGCCACAACAGCATGGAAGTAACAGCATGAAAACAGGACAGCCTAAATAGATAAAATACAAAATTATGACTCAAAATTGAAACTGTGCCAAATACTCAGTAAAAGTATTTAAATACCAAATACTGATCAAAGTTGAAATCATGTATTTCAAATACTTTAAATGTATTTGAAATACTTGAAGTATTTCAAATACACAAATAATATATCTTCAGAGCTAAAGTTACTTATTGTAAATAAAAATAATATTTATTGTAAATAAAAATTAAAAATATATGAATATATGAAGGTCTAAAAATTATACCAGATAGTTTATAGTTTACCTTGATGAGAAATCTTTCATAAGACGAACTATATAGGAAACTACAGGCTATTCCAAACGATTAGGCGGAACTAACTGGAATAGACCATATTAGTAACTACGTCACAAAATGGGATTCCGTGCTGCCGTCTCGCGGTTCGATTCCTTTTATTTGAATTTAGCATGTTGTTTTTTTGTTAAATTGTATTTTGGAAATATAAATTAAGTTTTCAAAGTAAGAGAGTGCTTCACATCAAAACTACAAGTCAATATTTATTTATTAAAATTCTTATTTTATACATTATAATTTAATATGTCATTATTTTTGCAGAACAATTTTATTTTGCAGGTTAATTTTGAAAAATTTACGTTAATAATCGTTATTATGGCAAGTAACATAGCAATAAGTGTGTGTGCCATATCTAAATGGTTTAAAGGAATAATATGTTGTTTTTAATTTTCCATTATTGTTTTTCATTTTCATCTGTCAAAAAACGAAAAAATTTGCAATTAATAATGTAGATGTAATTGTTACAATTTGGAGCAAAACAATACACCAATATGCATTCTAAAACAAAATATTAATGATTACTTAGTGTTAATTAAATAAATACTAAAGATATTCCGATTTACATATTATTTAAAAACCTAACCTATAAATATATCTTCGAATCCTTATTTATATATTTATAAAATCATTATTCTATAATATAAAGTGTCTGGACTGTATATATTTATCAAAAATACATATTTTTTGCTCCAAAATTGAAAATATTTATAAAATTAAGGTAACAAAAGTAATGTCCCATGTATTTTAAACTTCAAAAGGACTCAGCTCTCAGATGGCAGCACATGTATGTGACGACACCATTGACGTCATATAATATAGACGCAGCATGCTCTATACCTTAACATTGTTTGTTATGAAGCCAAGACCCTGTGGAGACGAAAGGGGATTTGCCCCCAGGAGTCTAACAAGTTGCCTAACTTATATTTGTTTTGTTAAATTACCGCTAGGGGCAATCGTCATCATAGATGTTCTTTGATCGCCATTCTATGTTTACATTTTATTTTCTTTTAGAAAAAGTATTTGTATTCTGTGCTACGAATACATTGGAAAATTATTTTAAATATGTACTTTTACTAGTACTTACCCATCACTGGTTATAGATGTATATCTTCATAATTTGTTAGATAATTTTTAATTTATCATTGAATAAATTGTATATCTGCCCACATCAAATTTAGAAATTAACAGAATTGTCCACTTACATTAAAAAAATTAAGGTCTACTAGATTTTAAATGTATGTAATTTAAAAACCTATATATTTGGCTAATTGCCTAAGTATCGAAGACCATAAACGTAAAATAAAAAAAAAAAACTATTATTTTTTTCATAATTATCTTAAAAATATACTAATAAATTAAGCTTAATTTAATATTATTAATGAAATTTATTTTATTAAAATTTGCAGTTTACTGTTTTAAAAAACATATTTTTACTTTCAATTCTTATCAGCAAAACATGAATTTTAGCAATTAGGTTTTACGACGTATGGCTTCTATGACGTCATTGGATGTATGCAACACGCACAACTTCTCGGTGCATCTTCCCGCTCCCCGCCTAAGAGGGTGTTGGCTTCAAAACATGCCGTCCTCGTTCTGTCTCTATATTATTACTACCTCATTGGACGACACACTAATATGGTCTATTTTCATTTTTGCAGGTTGACATTAGCTATTTTTTTATATATTGAAGTTGGCTTTTCCTGAACAAAATGATCAAAAGCAATCAATCTGTAAAAATTACTAGATTTGAAAATATAGTTCCTGATAATTGTTTGGAATAGACTTTATATGGTTGTGCGCACCTTTAAGAAGATGTGGCAATGTAGTAAAATGCTACCAACCTATAGAAGCCTAATATAACAACTGAGCAATGCTTGCATATTAGTTACATTGTAATGTATTCTAACATGGAAACTAAATGAACCCAGTGTGACGTCATTTCATAGTTATCCTGAACAAACTTTACCACAGAATTATAATTTTACCTTAAATTCTGCTTCCTTTGTGCAAAGCTCAAGTGTTTCTTGAGTGAAGTTATCGAGAGCTTTATGTAAGTTAGCCATCATGCCAGTTGGAGGTTCATTGGTAATTTTAATGGAAGATTCTAGTATTCCTTGCGGTATAATATTTACATGGGGATCTGAACTCGGCTCAGCACTAACGTAAAGACGGTAATCCGGATGAGATCCTTCATTGTGAAGTTCCATTTGTTTTTCCAACTGTGGAAGCCACCTGAAAACAAGAATGCGGACACCGTTATTTTGGACGTTTGCCATTGCTGATAGTACTAGGCTAGAAAAGTACAATATAATGAGTATTAGTATCAAAAAGATATAATATTTCATGAGTATATAAAATATATTCGGACGTGTCGGAAACTGCTCAACAATCTGTTTCCGTCTTCAGCGATCACGAGAAGTGATAAACATTTCAATTTTCTTCGAGTTTTTTTCAAGATTTTAGTTTTAGGGTCTTTATTATGATATTAGAGAGATATTGCAAAGTGAAAAAAAGCTGACTTTATTAAAAGAAACCTCTAATAAAGTATCCTGTATTAAAATTTTGCATGATGTTTTAAAGAGTGTTATTGCAACGGTGCTCTTGCTTCATACTTTATTTTGACAAATATGCAAATTGATAGATCGAAATCGTAATGAATATAGAAGTTAACTGCAACTCTTATATGAGTTAACTGCAGCAGACTATTTTTAACTTCTTCCCATACGGCACAACCATTCGCAAAAGGGTTTCGTGACGCAATTTCTCGGAGAAGAATAACATCGTCCTCGTATTTAAATCGTAAACGTTTTTTATCTTTAGCTTGCATCATTACTCACAAGAAAAGTCAACAAATTTTATGTTCGAATTTACTCCGTTGTTAATTTTGAGGTTAACTTGTCAAAATTAAGGCTCTTTAAATAAAAAATGCTTTGCCGTTATTTAAATTAAATATAGGTTGCCTGTATTTTAATAAAAGAAAGAAATTAAGGATATATCAACTGCGCATGCTCACATGTCAAATAAAGGAAAACTTTATTAAAAGATCAGTAGAACAGAGGTTGCAATAACTCTCTATTTTCTTTTGAGAATTGCAAAAAATTAGCCGTGATGGAGAAAAACTTTATATGAAATCAGGATTCGGCATTCTATCTAAATCACCCCTTAAAGTCGAAAGCGGCGGACATTTTATTTTTTGTGCAGCCCTGTGTTATCCTTACCTAGCCACTAAATGTATATTTTGTAGGATAACCCATTGTCCATGCTCAGCAGCAATTTCCATAGCATCTTCAGCAACTTCCTCTTGTCCTTGGCCCAAAGATACATTATGGAAGTTTCCAATATCCATCGAGAAACCTAATTTCTTTCCAAGTTTTTCTACATCTTTCAACGGATCTACACCTGGTGATAAAATGAAGAAAGTTGGTGTTCCTGAACTAGTTTCTTCGTAAGATTTTTCAAATGACACAGTCCTAGCTTCCACGTATTTAGCACCAAGTTTTTCTTCAATAAATACCCTGAAATATTAAAATCTTAGTACTGAAATTTAAGTTTTCTAGGAAGTATTTTTATTATTATTTCAAATAAAAATTGAGTGACAATGAAATGTTGTGAAATAAATTAATTCATCCTGGATACGCAACTATGGTCTATTTCAATTTTTTTTTTTTAAAGTAGATAGCGCTCCGAACCGAGTACGATTTACATTGGATAAATACAGTATAGCGGAAAATTTAAAATAGTTACAACTAGGGCATAGGCGTAGTAACTGGGTTAGCAACTGATTTTTTTAATACACTTACGTTATTTATACGACATAAATTCAGTTTAATGGGAAATTTGAAACAGTTAAAAAAATATTAATTTTAAAAATTATGTACTATATATAAAAAGAGAGATTTGGCTAAAAGAGTTTAAATAAAGCAATAAAACAAACAATATATCTTCAGAGCTAAAGTTTCTTATTTAAATAATTATTGTAAATAAAAATTAAAAATATATGTATATATGAAGGTCTAAAAATTATATCAATAACTTCTTCTTTGGGCACAATCAGCTGGGCTTTCTTTTGGCCTCACATTAGTCCTCTCTCTTGATCTGTTAATTGTCAAGTGTAAGAAAATATTTATGTCAGATTAGGGTGACCAACCGTACTCTTTAAAGAGTACATGTACTCTTTTTGAGCAAATAAAATTATGTACTCTTACTTTTTCTAAAAATTCAATAAAAGTACTCTTTTTTAAAAAAATTGAAGAAATGAAGAATTTTCAAAATTGTCAGCTGATTCAAAATGGATTAATTATTTTGAAGAAATAAATCAAACAACATCTTCAAAATTCCGAAAGATATGTTCATTTTGTTTTCGCGATTCCAGCGCACAACGCAAATGCGGAAATGATTTTCAGCATGATGAAGAGTATTTGGACTGCCGAAAGAAACAGACTCTTGCCAGAATCAGTAAAAAACTTACTGATGGTACAATTTAATTTTAAAAATTTTAATTGTGAACAATTTTTTAAATATTGTGTGGACAATAAAAATTTGTTAAAAGATGTGAGAAACAAAACCAAATATCTATGATTTTGCTGATCGTTCGTGACTAAATTACGTTTTGTTCGTCCTATAATATGTTTTGTAATATTTATATAATTTATTTTTGTTTACATTGTGTATTTTGATTTTTTATTTACACGTATTTTGTATCTTGGGAATTTTTCGTTCGTAAGTTACGTTTTGTTCTTCGTATAATATGTTTTGTAGTAAGTATATTGTTTATTTTGATTTTAATACACGTATTTTGAAATACACGTATTTCTTATCTTAGCAATTTTATTATTTATTAAATATATAAATGACTATTGACAAAAATGATAAGACGATAGTTAGTAGGAATTGCTATATAAAATATGGGTACGATTTTTTTTTTTTAAAGAAATGTACACTTTTTGAGCTGGGCTGAGTTGGTAACCCTATGTCAGATAATCTAAAAAATATATAACTGCATAAAAACAAATTACATGGAGAATTTTATCCATGAAATGTACGCCAAGAATATAAATAAAAGTCTAAATATGTAAATAATAACAAAATATATGAAAAAAATTAAATAATATAAATAATATATATTTCCAATGTACGACACTGAACTTGTCAACTTGGACTAAAAACAATATTTTAACAGTGTAATAAGGATGACGATCTAAACTAATCCGAAGCAAGGACAAACAGCTCTTATCTTCTTACACACATTTTTCTATTTTGAGATAGACCATAGGCTCATATACGAGGGGAGGTTGAAGAGTAATGGCCTAGGCTACAGTGACTATATAAAGACAGTGTGGCCATACGATGGTCTCATTTTCTATTGGTCGAGTTGAAGTCCGCCATATTTCTTCCAACTTTGTTACAGATTATATATGGTTTACATGTGTTTAGCTTGTGTTTCAACAGATTTAAGTGATATTTTCAAATAATATACGTATATTTAGACGTTTAATAGTGATTATTGTTGTGTTTGTGATGAGTAATGAGAAATGTAGATAATGTAAACTGTGCACATATTTTAAATTGTCACAAATTAAAATTAAAAATAATGAAACGTTTTGTTATGTTCAGGTTTAAAATTGCTGGGGAAAAAATGGCTAAATGAACATAAAAAAACATTATGCCAGTAAATCAATGGATGGCTTCACAATTATAAGAAGTTGCAGTTGCAAGCTGGCTATGGTTGTGTTCGGACACGCTTTAACCATTCTGTTTTAAACTAAAATATTCGCATATAGTGAGTATCTCTTATAAATAAAAGTGTGGTACAAAAAAAAAAAAAAAATCTATTAAAAATAGTAAGTGATTATCTGTACAAAAAATCCGTAAAAATCTGGGCAACAATGCCCGAATGCTCAAAGTGTCATAACTCTGTGGGTCGTTTAAAAGGCCAGACTATCAGTTGTGGTAAATGTAACCAGTTGTTCCATCGCCAATGCACCGGACTACCGGGAACATTCGATTTTGATAATCTTATCAACTGTGGTGTCTCGTGGATGTGCGTTAATTGCAAGAATAAGAGCCACGTGTCCTCGAAAAATAAGCCATCTCTAAATTTAAATTCAGCAATGGCCGCTACAGAAGATATTACATTGGGTAATATTTTCCGATGTATACAATCTGTGCAAGGAGATATGGAATTAATCAAATCGCAACAAAATGAGCTACTGAACTCCGTTAAATTTTGCTCGGATAAAATAGATGAATTTCAATTAACTATAAATTCTTGGTCAGAGAAAATAAGGGATTTCGAAAACATGGAATCAGAGCTACAAGAAACCAAACTAAATCTTGAAAAAGCCAATATTAGGATTGATCAGCTGGAGGAATATTCCAGAAGATCTAATATTGAAATCCAGGGAATTCCAGAAACAAATAATGAAAATGTGATTGAACTTGTTGCTTCACTTGGTAAAGTAGTTGGTTGTGACGTTAATGTAATGACCTTCGATGATGTTCATAGAGTTCCAACAATTAATAAAAATAGAGCAAAATCTATTATCGCAAAATTCAATTCTAGAATAAAGAGAAGAGAATTTATAACAGCATGCAGGATGAAAGGACCCATTGCCATATCAGAACTAGGATTCCAAGGAACAACAAGAATATTCGTCAACGACCATCTTACACCACAGAAAAAATTACTACTGCGAAAAGTGCGTGAAAAGTGTATTGTGCTAAACTTTAAATTTGTGTGGGTTCGCGATAATAAAATTTTAGTTAAAAAAAGTGAATCCTCAAAATTGATCCATATATCTAGTGAACTAGATCTTGACAAAATAATAATGTAATTCATAGTTCCACTGTTATGCTAATTTGGAGTGATTGTTCTGTTAATAATGGCTCTTAAAATTTACTATCAGAATATTAGAGGCCTACGATCTAAAACTGTAGATGTCAAACACCAAATATTAGGTAATAATTTTGATATAATCTGTTTAACCGAAACATGGCTGCTAGAATCAATTTCATCTGCTGAGATATTTGACAGCCGTTACTCCGTATTTAGGCGAGATCGGGATCATGCTTTGTCAGGTAAAAAAGATGGGGGAGGAGTACTGATTGCAGTTAAGAACACATTCTCATGTAGAGAACTTTTTAATTTACGTAGTCAAGCTGAGGATGTTTGGGTGCTATTGTCCTTAAAAGAATATACAAGTAATATTGTTACCAACATTTACGTATGCTGCACATATATTCCTCCTCTATCTAAAGAAGCTATATACGATTCTCATTTTTCTGTAATAAATAACTTTGTTTTAAATTGTAATAAAAATGATAAATTTTTATTTGTGGGTGACTACAACGCGCCTGACATTGAATGGTTTTCACCGGTTGATAGCAATCTTAATCCTCTTAGCTCAACTGTCATAGGAGACATGATCGTTGACTTTAGTAACGTAAACAATTTTCCACAATATAATACAGTACGGAACAATAAAAATAAAATATTGGATTTGGTTTTCTCAAATGTGGATATAACAGATGTTTTAGACTATTCGCTTTATACTATCAGTAAAATTGATGAATTACATCCACCTCTTTGCATTGAATTTTATATTTCTCATCAAATTAAAATAAAAAATAATTATGTTAGTAGTTATAACTTTAATAGGGCTAATTTTGATGAAATAAATTCGGAATTGAGTATTCATAATTGGTCGATTGAATTTCAAACAATTAATATCGAACAAGCGACGAAAAAATTTTATGAAATTATATTTGATATTATAGACAGAAATGTTCCACTTGTAAAGTTCAAAAATAACAATTTCCCTGAATACTATTCGGATTACTTAATATCTCTTATAAAAAAGAAAAATAAAATCCGGAAAAAAATTAAAAAGTATAATAACAAGGCGGATAAATTATTATTTTCACATATTAGATCTGTTATAAAAATACAAATTAATAAATGTTACAGAAAATATGTTAAAAGAATAGAGAATGGAATTTCAAACAATCCTAAGAAATTCTGGACATTTGTTAAAAAAAATAATATAAACAGTGGCATGCCCGCTGTTATGAAATATAACGGTGATGAATCTAGTAACATTAGTGAAACTGTGAATTTATTCGCAAAACATTTTCAATCAATATACTCAACCATAAACAATAACAATAGCTCAGTTTTAAATTCAGTAGATTTATCTATGTCAAATTTAAGTAACATAACAATTAACCAAGAAGAGATTTTTAATGTTATTCTGCAACTGGATATAAAAAAATCGAGTGGTCCAGATGGAATTAATCCTGTGTTCGTGAAAAATTGTGCAACAAATTTGGCTTATCCTTTATATCTATTGTTTTCAAAGTCATTAAAAGAATCAAAATATCCTAGTATGTTTAAAGAAGCTTATATTACACCAATTTTTAAATCCGGTGATAAGGCAGACATATGCAACTATAGACCTATCTCAAAACTTTCAGTTTTTGCAAAAATCTTTGACTCTATTATTAATAAAAAAATTTTACAACATATTACAGCGTCGATAACTCCGCATCAACATGGATTTATGCCAAAAAGATCAACCTTCACTAATCTTTTGCACTACTCACAGTTTCTAACTAATATACTATCAAAAAATTCCCAAGTAGATTCTATCTATACGGATTTTTCAAAAGCGTTTGATCGCGTAAACATTAAACGTCTTATTGATAAAACGAGCTTTTTCGGTTTTACCGATGAGGTAAAAACGTGGTTACAGTCATACCTAACAAATCGCAATCATCAAGTGGTTTATAATGGTTATAAGTCATTTAAATTTTCTCCAGCTTCAGGTGTTCCCCAAGGATCGCACCTGGGACCGACGTTATTTCTTATATTTGTAAATGATCTATCCTTTTCAATTAAATCAAACTATTTATTTTATGCCGATGATTTGAAAATTTTCAACGAAATATCCTGCGTGGCTGATTGCGAACAATTGCAAGGCGACTTAGATAGAATACAAGAATGGTGCTTGGAAAATGAATTGTTCTTAAATTTTAAGAAATGCCAATTTCTAACATTTTCAAGAGCTAAACACAAAATTTTACACATGTACAATATAGATAAGCACAACTTAACTAGAGTAGAGTATGTCAAAGACTTGGGAATATT